>CM066044.1:222216964-222816964 GCA_033557465.1 Ichthyophis bannanicus | reverse complement strand
CTTTGGTTGAAGGCATCGGAAGGGGGGAATTGGGGTAATGAGGGACTCCAGCGGGGCAAAAGGGACCAGGGAAGCAGCGGAGCCTACGGCCCCCGCTCGCGTCCCCAAACCCCCGGTAGAGACCTCCTGAGATGTCTTACACAATTGGCGATACATGTTTTCCCTGGGTGCGTCCCGACTAGCAGGGGCGGGCCCAGATTCAGTCAAGCTTGGGCTTGAGTGAGAAGGTAGGGCAGGAGAAGGTAGCCAGGCAGCAGGCGGTGGTGGAGGCGAACCGGCAGGCTCCTCCACCTTGCCACGCACAGCCTCATAAATAGCACATATCTGCCGAAACATTTTTTCTACGGGTAATTCCCGGTGGGTGGGGACACGCCCCACCATTACTACCGGGGGGGGGGGGGGGTGTGTGCGGTAGAAGCAGCTGCCGCCAGAACAATGTCCTCTAATGAATCAGAGTCTCTGGCTGGCTTTACAAAGATGGCCGATCCAACCAGGGAGGGGTAAATGGGCTGATACGGCGGAGGGGCTGTGGGCACCCAGGAGGAGGATACCTGGGGTTGGGGCAATTTCGGAGGCAGTTCCCGGGGCGAGTCAAGTACCGGTAGGTGCTGACCATTATAATAAGGAGCCAGTTGTAGCCATACAGTACCACATTCCTTCATATAAGATTTTGGCCATTTCGGGTCTCCGGAATAAAAGGGAAAAGCTTTCTTATCCCCCAGACACAATCCCCGAATCATAATTAAATGTCTGGCAGAGAAGCTACCCTCCCTGGGAAAAGGATTTGAGCTACGTAAACCTTCTGTCCACCTCGCCATATTATCCACCCAGGGATTAGTATAATAACCCCCTGCCACTCTGTCTACGTATTCCTTCGGCGTCTCCCCATCTACCGGGGGTGCCCTGGGAGGGATCGGGGTACGGCGAGAATAGGATGCCTTCTTAGCTGCAGTTTTAAACCTTATCACAGCATTTGGTTGCGCACGCACTCCTGTGGATTCTGGAGCGGTCCCCTTCCCTTGGGACCCCCCCATCCTCTAATTAATATCCAACAATCGAACGCTTGGCCACTTGCTTTCTGCCAACAGCCGTCACTAGCGCTATCGCTTCAGGCTGAGGCAGGGGCGTCTTGCCAAGCTCACACAATCACACAAGCCACAAAGAAGGAAAAGGGTATTACCACAGACCCAGCGGGACGTCCCCGTTATGCATAGCGCTACCAAAGCGCATTCCCGAGACGAGCTACCAAAGCTACGTCAGTTTAGGAAGTTGGGAAATCCCAGTGCAATGGGGAAATCCTCACTTCTGACACCAAATTGTAAGTGTGGGTTACTCCTTTCCCAGCACTATATACCACTTACCCTCGGGACGTCTGCTAATCCCCGGGGCCGAGGAACCACCTTACCTTCTCTGTCTGGAATTCCAGGGGAACAAACACACACACTCGCACATAAGTAGTATGTAAGTTTATTCCACAGGTTAGAGGGTCTGTCTGTCTTTTATACATTAACAGAAACATATACATATGTCATCAACTCATCCCCTGAGGCCCACCATAGCTTATCAGTAACTTCACAGATGTTAGTCGTTTCCTTGCAGAACAATCAATTTGTCTTAGCACAGCACATTCCTTTCCATATATAGATATGTACAGGATTCCCATTTTCCCCTGCGGGCCTCCTAGTCCTCCTGTACGCACACACTTTAAGTCTTATTTTCCCCTATCAACTTTAGTAAGGTTTCTGCTCCTATTTGAACTTGTATGCGATGTTCTAGATAAGATCGGAACCATTGAAGTGTTATACCTGTGATTCTGATTTGTTCCGGTCTGTTGATCGTTGTCAAATGCAAAGGCAATGTAAATGAATACAAGGATGAATGCTGTGTGTTGTCTAAACTGCAGATCAGTTTGTCTAATAGGGTTAATAGTAGGGCTTCAACTCCGTGGTGAGGTTAAAAGCCATATTGATGTTCGTTTCGGGGTGCATACTGGTCGATATGGTCTTGTAATTTTAATTGGACCGCTTTCTCAATTATTTTTGATAATAGTGGGATATTTGCTATTGGTCTGTAGGAATTGGGGTTGGTTTGTCAAGTGACTTGTTTTTGAGAATGGGGTGGATCATTGATTGTTTGAAAGCAATTGGCATTATGCCTTGGATAAGAGTTTGGTTTACTATGGGTAAGATGATCGGGGCTAATTCTGTTTTAGATGCCTTAATCCAGCTTACTGGGCAAGGGTCTAGAACTGAAGTGATGGTATTGATTAAGCCGATAATGTTTAGGAGTTGTTTTTTTGTAAATTGGATGTAAGGAAGTCCATTTATTGAGGTTTGAGATATGGCCTATTGTGGGTGTATAGTTTGGTATAGGCTTACTTTTCAACTTTTTTTTCAGCAAGTTGGTGTGGTATGATTTCTTATTGTCTAAAATTGCTTCTTTATATTTTTGTAGGGTTGTCATATATAAAGTTCTGATGTCTGTGTTTTTTGTTTTTCTCCATTTATGTTCAATTTTTCTTGATTCTTTTTAAGGTTCTGAGCTCTTTGGTGTACCAGGGTTCTGTGGGTTTTTGTCTAGTGTTTTTTTTGGTGTGTGTATGGGTAGCTATATTTGAGATTGTGTTATTCCACAAGTTTATGGAGACGTCTAGGTCGGTTGGGAAGTTTTATAGTTGGAGAGGATATTATTAATGAATGTGTCTTTATGGAATTTGAATCACCTTATTTGAGGTGTTTCTTTAGGTTGGGGGAGATTGTGTGGTAAAATGGGAATGGTAAGTTTTAGCATGAAATGGTCAGACCATGGAATCTGTTTTGTTTTAGGGGGAATGTAACTAGGGTTGTTGGTGATACCTTTTGGTAGGAACACCAGGTCTAGGGTGTTCCCTTTTGAGTGGGTTGGTGTGGTGACTATTTGTTGAAAACCCATATCATACAGTGAGTTTATGAATAAGGTTGATTGAGTGTTGTGGAGGGATGGCAAGTTAAAATCCCCCAGGAGTATGTGAAGTTTCTTTAGTGATGTTGTGCATGCAGATTCAAGGATGTAGGTTAGATTATTGTGGTCAATTAAGATGCATTTTAATGGTATGATAGATGATGTGTGGTGGTGGTGTTTTGTGTGTTTATGTATATAAGTCTGCTGTGCAAGTAGTTTTGTTTTTTATGGTTTGGTTTCACTCAGGGTAGTTTCTCCTAATAGGTTAGTTTTGCGCATACCTATGGTTAGTCTTTCCTAACCAGGGCTCCACACATCAAACAGTAAGTAAGGATGTGAGGGTTTCTTTGTTTGGTTTTTTTTATTACATTGCTAGCTCTCTGACTGGGAGCTCTTAAAAGGGTTTTGTGTATATTATTTAAAGCAAGGTTACTTTCATTTTTGCTGTTTTAGGGGAACTTTACTTGAGCACAGTAGGTTGCTGACTCCAGTAACCTCCTCAGGTTTAGAAACTCTTAACACCTAATCAGGAGTTAGTTCCCTCCCTACCCACCCCGACTCCCACCCACCCCTAGTGAGCAGTCTTGCTTTATAGGGCACCTCCCCCTTTAACAGATCACAGTGAATTGGACCAGCACATTTGTATATAATTAAAGAGTTTTAACTGCTTTTTCTCTGAAAGGACAGCTGCGAAACCGGCTGGTACTTGGTAGATCTCTCTCTTTTGCTCTAACAGATACCTAAACTCCACGAAAAGAACAATGGCTGGGAAAAATCGTATTGCTAAAGCTGTTGCCCCCGTTACAGCTTCTGCCTCGGTCCAGACAGAGGTCCTAATGCCGGTTGAAGGACCGGTCCCATGTGTAGGGTGCCTGCATGCTGAAGCTCTGAGGAAACAGGTGGAGGAACTCAGAGAGGAGGTGACAAGGCTGAGGAGCATTCAAGACAGTGAGAAGTACATTGATGAGATGCTTCTTGCAGCAACCAGGCTCTCCAGCACAGGAGAAGATGGGTGCCAACAGAATGTCGATGGTTGGACACAAGTCACCAGGGCCTGCAAAATCACCAATCCAACTTCTCCAGCCCTTGAATTGAAGAACCGTTATGCAGCCCTGGAAGTGGAGGAGGTGAAAGCATCCCTGGAAAGGGAAGAACCAGAGTTCAAGTACCCCAAAGTTGCGGAATCAGTGACCAGAAGGAAACGAAGGGTAGTGGTGGTTGGAGACTCTCTTCTGAGGGGTACTGAGGTGTCCATCTGCCGACCAGACTTGATGTCCAGAGAGGTATGCTGTCTGCCTGGTGCCAAAATCCAAGATGTTACGGAGAGTTTGCCGAGACTCATCAAGCCCACTGACTATTACCCAATGTTGCTAATCCATGTTGGAACAAATGATACTGCCAGGTATACCTCGGAACGTATCAAAAGTGACTTCATGGCTCTGGGACAGAGGGTGAAGCAGTTAGGTGCACAGGTGGTGTTCTTTTCAATCCTCCCTGTTGAGGGTAAAGGCCAAGGCAGAGAGGCTCGCATCCTGGAGATGAATGCATGGCTGCGTGGATGATGTCATCGAGAGCGTTTTGGTTTCCTAGACCATGGGATGCTGTTCCAAGGGTTGCAAAGCAGAGATGGCATCCATCTGTCCAAGAGAGGGCAACGCATCTTTGGTAGTAGACTGGCTAATCTACTGAAGAGGGCTTTAAACTAGATTCGTTGGGGATGGGTGAAGAAAGCCCCCAGGTAGGTGAAAGCCCCCAGGTAGGTGATACATTAAATACCTTTATGGAAATGGGTAACAGGGGTAACATATGGAAAGCAGTGTGTATTAATGCCCGTAGCATGGGAAATAAGATCCCTGAAGTTGAAGCTTTGGTGGGAGTGGCTGACTTGGATTTAGTGGCAGTTACAGAAACGTGGTTCACAGAAAACCATGACTGGGATGTAACTATATCTGGCTATACTTTATTCAGAAAGGACAGGGTAGGAAGAAGGGGAGGAGGAGTGGCACTATATGTAAAAACTACTATTAAAGCTTTGGAATTACAGAGCTTAAAAGGGAGAGAGGAGGCATTGTGGGTTAAACTAGAAAGAGGGAAAGAGAAATCTATTTGCATTGGAGTGATATACAGACCTCCCTCACAAGAGGAAGAGGTGGACAGAGAGTTAATTGAAGACATACGCAGCATTGCTAGGAAAGGGGAAGTGCTACTGATAGGAGATTTCAATATGCCAGATGTTGATTGGCACATTCCTGCTGCAGTATCATCTAGAAGTAAGGAGATCCTGGATTCTCTACAGGGAGAACTATTCAGGCAATTGGTAACAGACCCCACACGTGAAGGGGCCATACTGGACTTGGTGCTTACCAATGGTGAAAGTGTTTCTGATGTTGTAGTGGGAGATCATTTTGCATCCAGTGATCACCAGATGGTGTGGTTCAGTATTAGGACTAGGGCTGTTAGAATCCATTCCAAGGTGAGGATCTTAGACTTTAGGAAGACTAACTTTGCGAAGATGGGCCAATACCTCAGGGAGTCGTTAGTGGGATGGGAACAGCTGGGGGATGTAGAAAAACAGTGGGCAAAACTGAAAGGGGGTATTTTAAAGGCAACCAACCTTTTTGTTAAAATGGTAAATAAAGGCAAAAGGAACAGGAGACCGCTATGGTTTTCGAAGGAAGTAGCTGAACAAGTGAAGAAAAAGAGGGAGGCCTTCATGAAATACTAGAGATCACAGAGAGAGGAAGACAGGCATCTGTATTTGGAAAAACTTAGAGAAGCTAGCAAAGTAGTCAAGAAGGCAAAGATTCAAAAGGAGGAGGAAATAGCCAATGCAATAAAATGGGGGGATAAGACATTTTTCAGATATATTAGTGAGAAGAGGAAGGGCAAAAGTGGTATTGTCAGACTCAAGGGTGCAGGGGGGGGAATATATAGAAGCTGATAAGGATAAAGCGGAATTGCTTAACAAATATTTTTGTTCTGTGTTCACAGATGAAGAACCAGGAGCAGGACCTCAGAAAACACCCACAAATAAGAACAGAAGCGAGGGACATCTTGAACTATTTTCAGAAGACTGTGTTCGTGAGAAACTAGCTCAACTTAAAGTAGACAAAGCGATGTGACCGGATGGGATACACCCTAGAATACTGAGGGAACTTGGGGACGTTCTAGCAACTCCACTGACTAACCTTTTCAATGCCTCATTGGAGTCGGCAGTGTTGCCAAAGGACTGGAGAGAGGCTCATGTGGTGCCTTTACACAAAAGCGGAAGTAAGGATGTGGTTGAAAACTACAGGCCGGTTAGTTTAACTTCGTTGGTGAGTAAATTATTGGAAACGCTGCTGAAAGAGAAAATAGTGAGGTTTCTGGAGTCCAGCGGATTACAGGATCCGAGGCAGCATGGATTCACCAGAGGCAGGTCTTGTCAGACAAATCTGATTGATTTCTTTGACTGGGTGACCAGGGAGTTGGACCGAGGGAGAGCTCTAGATGTGGTGTATTTAGATTTCCGTAAAGCCTTTGACACTGTTCCTCACAGGCGACTTATAAACAAACTGAGCACCCTAGGGATGGACCCTAAAGTTACTGCTTGGGTTAGAAATTGGTTGGGTGGGAGGCGACAAAGAGTACAAGTAAATGGAGCTCACTCTGAGGAGAAGGATGTTACCAGTGGTGTGCCCCAGGGATCTGTCCTTGGTCCGATTCTTTTTAACATCTTTGTTAGTGATATAGCGGAAGGGCTGTCGGGTAAGGTTTGCCTCTTTGCGGATGATACCAAAATCTGCAATAGAGTAGACACCCAGGAAGGGGTAGATAACATGAGGAGGGATCTAGCTAAGCTTGAAGAATGGTCTAGAATTTGGCAGCTGGGATTTAATGTTAAAAAATGTAAGGTCATGCATTTGGGCTGCAGCAATCCAAGGGAGCAATACAGTATAGGAGGTGAAGTACTTTTGTCCACTAAAGAAGAGCGGGACCTAGGCGTGGTTGTGTCTGATGATCTTAAAGTAGCTAAACAGGTAGAAAAGGCGACAGCAAAAGCTAGAAGGATGCTCGGTTGCATACGGAGAGGAATGGCTAGCAGAAAAAAGGAGGTGATAATGCCTCTGTATAAGTCTTTGGTGCGACCTCATTTGGAGTATGGTGTGCAATTCTGGAGACCGCACCTTCAAAAGGATGTGAACAGGATGGAGTCGATGCAGAGGGTGGCTACTAAAATGATTAATGGGCTTCATTATAAAGCATATGAGGACAGACTTAAGGATCTTAATATGTACACCTTAGAGGAAAGGCGGGATAGAGTGATATGATTGAGATGTTTAAATACCTCCGTGGCATAAATGTTCAGGGAGAGAGCCTCTTTCAATTGAAAGCAAGTTCTGCTACGAGGGGACATGGGATGAGGGTGAAGGGAGATAGATTCAGGAGTGATATGCGGAAATATTTCTTTACGGAAAGAGTAGTGGATCCATGGAGTAGTCTCCCAGTGGAGGTGGTAGAGATGAGGACAGTAACTGAATTCAAAAAAGCATGGGACCAACACAGAGGATCTCTAAAGGTAAAAAGTGGACTGTTGTAGTTGTTATGGAAGGACAGACTAGATAGGCCATGTGGTCTTTTTCTGTCATCATGTTTCTATGTTTCTATACCATGGTAGTTGTGAACCTCACTTCTAAGCCAGGGTATGTGGAATATGATCTTAATCTCTCAAATTTACTGCTAGTGCTCGGCATAATACTTGCATCATGCCAAAGAAAGCCTCCTGCTGGAGTTCATAAGATGTAACATGTATGGGTAGTTTGTCAAGATGTGCTTGGAAATTCTTCTTTATCAGGCCTGTGGCTCCCAGTACAATAGGAAATATTTCTGTATCTTTCTGCCACATTTTCTTGGTCTCTGATTGCATTTCTTGATACTTCAAAATCTTCTCCCTCTCCACATGATTCACAGAATAATCACTCTGTAATGACACTTCTATTATCAATGCCGTTCTGGTGTTCTTCTCCTTTACCACTGTCAGGTTTCCTGGCATCCAGTTTCTTATCCATCGCTATGGGAATATCCCAGGTGATCATAACCTCTTCATTCTCTGTTATTCTCTTAGGGTCATGATCCTAGTACTTTTCAGGGGCAGTGATGTTGTAGTGTTTCCAGTGGAGAAGGCGTGCTACTTTGTTGTGCCTTTCTGTATAGAAATTTTCCGCCATCAGAACTTCACAGCCTGCTATTAGATGAGTCACTGTTTCCAGCTCTTTCTTACAGAATTGGCATATGTCTGTTGTGACAGTTTTTTCAATATTCACCGTAAACCATCTTGTCCGTAATCCGCTGTCCTAGGCTGCAACTATCAATCTTTCATCCTTCAGTTTCAGTCTACCTCTCCTCAACCATTCGTGTGTCCGTTCTTGATTAACAAAAGGTTCTTGGAGTAACACTCTGTATTTTCCACTGTATTTGTCCATTTGCCACTTGTTTTTCCTTCCCTGCTGATTTAATTCTTTGAAGAGCTTTTTCTCCTGTTTTGCAAATTCTGTTACTTCCTTTCCCATGCATGCCTGTGGATTCTCGCTCATTCCTTCTAATCGTCTGAATGCTTGTCCAAGTTTGATAATGGAGACAGATTTTGGACGTTTACTTTCATATTTCAGCACTTTTTGTGTATTTGGATCCGATGATGCTATCAGATAGGTTTGGAGGCCTACAATAGTAGCTCTGTGGGTGTAGTCATTCTCTATAAGTCCTAGCCCTCCTTCAGCTCTAGAGATGTACAATCTTGGCATACACTAATTCTTGTAAATTACTTCATGAGCATGGAGGAGTTTTCTTATTCGCACATCCAGTTGTTCAAGCTCTTTGAGGCCAATCCACAATCCCAAAACTGTAGGAGAGTACAGTAATTGCTTATTTTGTGATGTTAAAGTACTTTTCAATAACAGTTTTAATCTCCTGTAATATTCTTTACTGATCTTCTCTCTCAATAGTTTCTGCTCGAGTGTCATTCCTTCCTCTATTCTGAGATACTTATATACGCCTTCCTGTTCAATGTCCTTGATGTCACAGCCCTCAGCAAGGGAGATGTTTTCGGTTTTGCTCAATTTTCCTCTCAAAAAAGTTGCCTTAGCACATTTGTCAAGGCCAAAATTCATCCTGATGTCACCAGAAAAGCTTTTCACCACACGAAAATGCTCTGCTAATTGTTGGTCACTGGAACTGTAGAGTTTCAGATCATCTGCAAATAGCAAATGGGAAGTTTCTTCTGAGTTGGTACAGTCTTTAGAATTCAGGTTAAATCCATACCCAAAAGAATTGGTGAGAGCACTCATTGGATTAAGTGCCAAACAAAACAGAAGTGGTGACAGGGAATCTCCCTGAAATATTCCTCGCTGGATCTTAATGTTAAGAATGATGTTCTGACCATCTTCATATCTCAAAAAGAGTGTGGATTGCCACATTTTCATAGTGAACTTAATATACTCTATCAAACTAGAATTTATTTTATACATTTCTAGGCAATGTATTATCCAAGAGTGTGGGATGCTGTCAAAAGCTTTCTTATAATCAATCCATGCTATACTGAGATTCCTGCCTCTCTTAGCACTGGCCATAATGGCCTTATTCAGCATTAACTGATCTTTGGTTCCATATGCTCCTCTCTTATTGCCCTTTTGCTCTATCACTATGGTGTTATTGAGCTTGATGTGATTGTATATTCTGTCTGCATCTATCGCAGTAAACCGCTTATAGATTTTAGGTAAGCAGGTTATTGGTCTATACGTTTTAGGAATGTTAGTCTGGTCTCTTCGGAAGGAGAAACATACCTTCTGAAGTAAGCCATTGCGGTGTTAAATCTGGTCGCTTGAACAATTGATTTTTGCAGTTCACCAGGTCTTGGTGGAGTGATGTTAAATGTTTGAGCCAAAAGTTGGTTACTCCATCTGGGCCAGTGCTCTTCCAATTTGGGGCTCGTTTTAACCTGCTTTCCAGCTCTTCCTTTGTTACTAAAGGCCGTTCCATAGGTTTGATGTTTATTTTTTCTAAATGCTTCTGTATGCTGGGTAACCATTCTGCTTTGTGATTCTTCTGTATAGGGTCCTCATATAGCTTTCTCCAGAAGGTTTCGGTTTTGGTTGGGGGTGCTTTAACCATATTTTAGAATTTTTTATATACCGCACTATTTTACTTCAGCGTGGTTTCCAGATAACTCAAATGTCCAGTGTGGGGTTACATTGGACTTACAGTAAAACTCTTCCCCCAATTCCCTGAAGAATTGTTTTGGGTTTTCTCTAAATAGTTTATTCTGATATCTTTCTTTCCTGTTTTCTTCATATCTTTGAAGATTTTGCGCTTCTGCTGCTATTTTCAATTTATTGTTGGAACATATAAATTTCAGGTTGTCTTCTGTTAATGCAGCATGCTTCGGCTTGATATCTTGGATCTTCCTTAATATCTTTGATGATCTTAATCCTTTTAGATACCCATCTATTAGGGATACCTCTGCCTGCAATGATTTGCATTTTTGTCCAATGCGCTTTTTTCCAAAGAGGAACTGTTATTCTGTTTTTCTTCTGGTCTTATACTCTAAATGGTAGCATTCTTGCAGTAATAATTTTAGATGCACAATATTGTATTCAATTAATTCCGTTGATGTCAATAAATGATCCCTTTATACTGGATATTGGCCTTGTTCATCTTAATTATCATACTTCTAGCCTTAGGTGTTAAATTTAGCTTGGGTAATCTTTCCCTTGCTTGGAACCCAGCATATTCATCTCTTGAATTCCTCCACCTCTGGGTCTTTCTCTTCCCTTTCTTCTTCCTCCTTTGCTTCCTCCAATTCAGTTAATTTGTTGACCCTTCCTGTATTCAGCTCACTGTCCTGCAGTTCCAAATCTCTCAACTCCATCTCCCCCTCAATCTCTCTTTCCTTTTCTGTGTCTTCCTTTCTTCTGGTACTGTCACTTAGGTCTCCTCCTCCCTGTATTTCTTTGTCCACGGAATCCCTTAGTTGCTTCAAGATGTTATCATTCACATACTTCTTTTCTTTGATCTTCAAAATTAAAGATCTTAAATTTGCATCTGTTACGTTTTGCAGTTTTTCTAATGGCAATTTTCCTCATTCTTCCAGCTTTTGGTGGACTCTCTATACCCTCTTGATTTAAACATAGGGTTTGTAGCATAAAAATAGCAGTACACGATCTCCTCTTTATCTGCAAAATTCCACTTAACCGTAGTTAATCCTCTTAACCTTTTTGTAAATTTCTGTGGTTTATCTCCTGCCACAGTGGGTCCACGAACAGGCTCACCATGGCTTCTGTCTGTGGCAGGGATGCTATCTGCTTCTGCAACACTTGCACTATCGCAACCATCATCGTTACCCTAGACCGTAAGCTACGGGTGGGCACCTTTTTATCCTGGGTGACGTGCAGCCAGTATGTATTTTTCTTCTTCGTTCCTACCATACTTCAATTGTAGTGTTGCCTCGCTGAGATTTGGTATAGATGTTATACAATGGGTTCACCACGTGAAGGTACTCAGCAAGACTTGAGGAGGGAACTTTATTCTCTCCCCCTAAGAGATGCACATCAATTCAACAGTTGCTGCACACCCCTTTGACTCCTTTGTGTATCTTGTGGTGCTGTGAGAGGGATGATATCCAGAGTGTATGATGGGAATGGGGAGGTCTGGTAATGTTTCTGATTGGAGGGCGAGTGCTGTTGTGAGTGCTGTGGTTGGAATAAGGTAAGTAGGAGAAGGGTGATTAACAGTGTTTTCAGGGTCTTCATGGTGAGAGGTGGGTGGGATTACTTGATCTGATGATGTTGCTATTTGTAGTGCGTGGGTATGTTGCGCTACCAGGGACAGTTTGGTGCCATGTTGTTCTGCAGTTGCCTTAGAAACGGGTTGAGAGGGACTAGGGGGATCAGTTAGGGGACTTAATAGGTTGGGGCTGCACAATAGTTCAGTGTATGGATGTGAATGGGATAGGTAATATCGTTCAATAGTTTATACAGTTTGATTGCAGTTAATGGGCAGTTTGGAGGTGTAGGTCTGGGGAAAGAAGCTGTTTTCAGATTAAGTAAATTTGAGCGTTACATGCATATAACATTACAGGTATACAGTAGCGTAATTGCAGATAGTAGTCAGCTATGCATGTGCTTGGTTACTCACAGAGGATTTAGTAACATTGAGCAGATTGATCTTGTGTTCTTGAGGGGTGTGATTCAGGTTCGTATGGGATGGCCCGCGAGTTTGTGGTCCTGAATGTACACCACATTGACTTGTAGAAAAGTGGTATATAAGCCTAGCTAAATAAATAAATAAATATTAGTGTTCGTCTAGAGACCTTGGTATGCAGTGATGGAGTACCAGTTCCTGGATGTATAGTATGCCACGGTTCCATGCCAAAGGGGCCTCAGGTGCAGACGCGCCTTTGGTGCGCTGCGATTTAAAGGGGAGACCCCTCCGATCAGTGATGATGCTTGTGGGCGGAGCTGAGCAACCGCATGCAGCAGAAGGCGCCCTGTGCTGGTCTTTGTGCAGGCGATCTTAAGCAGGCGATAGCAGAAAACAGTCTCACCTTCGCAGATGCTGCTGGCTTGTTGTTGCTGCAAAGGGTTTGCAAAAAACAGAAACTGGGACCAGGCAACAAAGGTAGAAAAAATAATTTTATTTTCATTTTCAGTTTAGTGTTTGGAATGTGTCAGGCTTTGGAATTACATGCTCAGCTTTTATATTTTGCACAGTGCATGAGTGTCTACTTTATATTTTTATGGTATTTTACTGCATGCAGAGTCTGATTTCTTGGGGCTTCAGTTTAATTTTTGTTTCCATATTTCTAATTTAGTTTGTTCAGCTGTACGTGATAAGGATCATTCGGTATTCTGCTTATGTGATGGAGGCCACGTGTTCTATTAGCTTGGAGTTTTTATGTAGGAAATCTCTACTGTAGTAATTTGGCTTGCCCGGTTCTCTGAATAGATATATGGATATTCAAGGGCTCTCAGCAGTATTTATGGTGTTGCTCTTTTCTGGGTAGGCTCCTTGTGTGAGTTTTGGAGGTTAATGCTGTTATAGTATGGTAGATTTTTTCTGTAGTCTGAGTGATTTTTGTAGTGTATTATATTACTTAACAATATGCCCAGTACTGATAAGATTTATATTGCTGGTAAGGAGATGATACCAGAATTAGAAATTATTTTTGGTATATTGTGTTCTATGCGGAAATGTTTTATAATAAAGCGAGAACTACAGCACAGTTAATAGCACCACAATAAAATTAATTATAATAATTTTATTTTTGGGTTACAAACTGTGCTATGGTTCTGACTTTTTCTTTTTGTTCATTGATGTACGAGTGCCTCGCATCTGTATTTACTTTTCATGTTGGTCCAGTGTATAGTGTCAGGAGTCAGTATGTTTTATATTAGATTCTCAGGCTATGTAATTAAACTCCTGTAATATTTGTTGCATATTAACAACATTGCAAAGTTATAACTTGGGATTATATTGCTTTCTTTTTCTTGGAGGAACCACCTTAGTGTTCTGAGTAAGGGGGACTCGCTGTTCCCTGACTAGATCTCTGAGGGGAGGTGGCGCTAGCTCATCTCTTTCCTCAGGCAGCACATTGTCTTGAGCCTCCTCTGGCTGTCAATACTGAAAGTGCATGGGTTTGCGAATCCTTTGCATTTGGAAGGCCCTGTCTGCCATGCCCTCTTCTGACGCAAGCTTTATATGTCAGAAAGGGCAGGATTATCAAGGCCTTCTAGGCGTGCAGGAGTTGCAACAGACATTGCATTTTTGTTTTAAATTGCTGCCGCAGACAGACATTGAGAGAGGTAGTGGTAGGCCAAGGGGGCGTGGTGGGAAGGGCGAGAAGTGATTTTAGATATCAGGAGGGAGGTGCAAAGGCGGAGGCAGAGATGAAGGGCATGAGGAGGAGACAGGGGAAGCTTGACACAGGGGGAGGAAGAGAGCGAGAGGAGAGATACTGTTCAGTTCGGTGAGGAGATGGTGGATAGTGATGTGAAAGGGAGACATTAGACACCTGGGAGTGGGAAGGAAGGGACGACGATGGACACCAGGGGTTGGGGAGTAAGGGGAGATGCTGGACTGAGGGTGGAGAAGGGGAAAATACTGGATATGCAGCAGAGAGAAGGGAGGAGAGTAGACACGGAGATAGGAGACGGGGGAATTAGTGAGAGATGGGGAATGGGAGGGCTGGGGTGAGGGAGATGAAAACTATAGGTAGATACAGTTAAAAATGGGGACTGAGGACTTATTGATAAGGAGGGGCAAAATCAGAATGGACAGAGAAACAGAACAATAAATTGAAGAATGCTGAAAGATTGATGGAAGTGAAGACAGAAGGTTGGAAAAGAAATGACAAATGGACAGGACACCCTGGGAACACCATTAAGAAAAGATAGACATAACGGAGACAAAATCAGAAACCAGAGACTGGAAGTGAGATGATGAGGTAAACATTTGCCAGACAGGTAGAACAATAATTTTATTTTCAATTTAATGCTTGCAGTATGACAGTGTTTGAAATTTGCATCTGCATTTGTATATTTTGCATAGTACAGTGGGTAAACACATCACTGTTTTTATTTCTTTGGCGATTCATCTGCTTGGAAGTGATGCTGTTACTGTCAGGGAATGGTAGGGAGAAGAGAATGATTCCTCATTTCTCCTCCACCCCCTGTTGTGCAATCCTGAAACTAAGTAGACTCTTCCCCCCTCC
The DNA here is from genome assembly GCA_033557465.1 of Ichthyophis bannanicus. NCBI lineage: Eukaryota > Metazoa > Chordata > Amphibia > Gymnophiona > Ichthyophiidae > Ichthyophis > Ichthyophis bannanicus. The sequence goes on along the minus strand of CM066044.1, from coordinate 222,802,281 downwards.
CCTGTGTTGGATGAGTGTCCCAGATTTGCCTATAAAAAAAATCTGGGAACCTTAGATTCATCCAGTTTGGGTAGATGCGTACATACATTTTCATATGTAGCCTTCACAAGTCTTTTACTTGTCTACACCTGTCTTGTCCCTTCCCTGCACTCCATGTCTCTTCCAAGCCTGCTAAAAATATTCCACAGTGACTGCCCTCATCACTTTCACTGGCAGGCCTTTGCAGACCTTGCCATTTTCAGTTTTATTATATTTTTTAATATTTATAATCTACTAATGCAAAACAGATTGCTTCTAGCATATTAGGGTAAAAACTGAAATGCATCACTAGTATTGCAAAACAAATGTGTCATTGCCAAGTGACCATTCTGTACTCTGTGTGCAGAAAGAGAAGATCTTCAAGTACCAAACAGTGCAATTCAGAGGCCAATACGGCAGAAAGACACAGAAATAGTTCCAGTTGTGTTGGGTACCACCAGCTTGATTAAACAGAATTTCCAAGTGATACGGTACATTATGAACTCCAGAAGGAAACCCTTTTTGACACAATAAAAGTATGAAGATGGGCACCAGCAAGTTGTAAATTTAAGAGACTGAGATTTTATCCAACATACCTTGGTGTATAAGTGAGGGTCATACCTGTCATGGCATGGCAAACTAGTCCATTTTGAGAAGAAAAACATCAGTGGCCTAGTGATTGGGGCAAGTTGCCAGGTGTTCGAATCTCACTGGAGGACAGCAATCTCGGGCTAGAAGGACTGGGATTTCTAGTCCGACAGGTGCTCCTTGTGGCCTTGGGCAAACCACTTAACTTTCCGTTGCCTCAAGTACAAAACGTAGATTGTGAGCCCTTCAGGGACAAAGCACAGTTACTTACCTGTAACAGGTGATCTCTGGGAACAGCAGGAATAAGTCTTCACATATGGGTATGTCGGTACCGACGGAGCCTGCACAGGAATGCTCCCCAGCATCCAATCAGAAAGCTTTTGGGAGCATCCCTCGCGCCTGTGCACTGACTTCCCGCCTTTTCCACTTCTTCTCCTCAGTTGAGTTTCATAGCTGAGACAAAGGAGAGAAAGAGGAAAGGAAGATAGATAGATAGATACAACTCCTAGGGGAGGTGGGTGGGTTGTGAAGACTTATTCCTGCTGTTCCCAGAGATCACCTGTTACAGGTAAGTAACTGTGCTATCTCCAGGAACAAGCAGGAATGAGTCTTCACATATGGGGACTCCCTAGCTATAGATGCCAGGGGGAGATCCCATAAAATGCGTGTCCCTGGATCAGGAGTGCATTTACCACCCAGGAATCTCCGGCATCTCATGAGGGATGGAGGGTAGGAGTTGAGGAGAGCTGTAAGGAAAACAGCGAACCTAAGGACTACAGAAGAGGAGTCCTTGGTATATATGATAAGTATCATTAAAAATATTTAATGAACAATTATAATATGGAGCTTACCTACTGGATTGTAGGAAGTAGAGAGCGGGATGGAGTCTACTGGATATGCAGTAGCGGAATCCTCAAGGTGACCTTACAGCAGTGAGGATGAAGGTCCAAACCTGGAATTAGCAGGAGACCCAGGTGTCAACTGGGGCAGGATAAGAACGGCAGGTCTTCAACGGAAAGCTTTATGGGAAAAGCTGAAAATTCTTTTAGGTACAGAGTTATTAACATTGAGGACTAAAAGAAGAAGACTGACCGATTTGGACAACTAGTCCAGTCCTAGAGGGAAGGAGGGGTATGGAAAGAAGCCCGTATTCCCAAGGAGAATAGATGTGTACTCGGAACGAATGAAGATGTACACTGTCTTTCCTAGCTGGTGAGAGATAGGAAAGATATTGAAGCCTGACGCTTCAAGGATAGGGAGACTTAGGGCAAAGTAGAAGCTGTTAGCAGCACAGCAATATTTGTGTGCATAATAGCCCCTACATACTGAGGAACAGTATGAAAATATGGAAGCCCACTGTCTGGAACGTCTAAGAAGGTAAAAAATTTTATAGCATAGACAGTTAGGGAGATAGGATGTAATACATATCGACCTATAAAAAAGTCTCCCAACAGATGCATATATATATATATAGGGATGCATATATATATATAGGGGGATATATATACCTATATATATGTATATATATAGATATGTGTAAAGATATATGTATATATATATATATATATATATATATATATATAGATATGTGTATATATATATATATATATATGGGGGGGCATAAGTATGCACACACAGCTTACAGACATCTGTATGTAGATGCATATATAGAGATATATACATACATGAAAGAGTCTGAAGATATATGTCTACTACTAAGCCCCATAAGAACATTCACATGGGGAATGTGAAGGGGAAAGATTCATCCAATAACAAGAGGATGAAACCCACTTGACAGATATATAGAGAATCTATTTCCATGGGCTAATAGGATGCAGGAATGCAATCCAGTAAAATAACCAGGATGGTTGCGTGAAAAACAGGATAATATCAGTCTGTAAAGATCATGACGGGAGTCCTTTAGAACTCTGACATGGTAGATGGGTAGAAACGCATAGAGAAGATACCAGGAGGACCCACTGGAGGGACATAGGGGTATCATGCGTTACTAGCAACCTTGGATATTCACGCAGAAAAAGCTTATAATCTGAATTATAACAGGAGACAAGAGGGTGTGGAGAACCCTCACAGTCATGGGATGATTTATAAGCTTTTTCCTACTATATAGAATAGCCCTCAGAGATAACGTTCAATGCTCTGTAGCAAGGGCTCATAGTAGAAAGCTTCTCTGAAGATTGCAGAGAGCATTGTGCAGGAGAATTATGAGATCAAACTGACTGAAGTCAGGTGTGTTGCCACATCCTAGGAAAAGGAGATGGCTAGAAAGAAGATAATGTGAGAAGCATAAAATGAGTAGGATTATCCAAGATAGATGAGGACTAGCTTGGAATCACTACTGAGGCTAGACAAAAATTGTGGAAAAGTACCAGTAGTTTAATCACTGGAACTCCTGCATGCACAGCAGCTGAAAAAGACAGCAGAGAAAATCTTCCTGTGCAAAACAAAGAGAAACAGACAAAGGGAGAGGAGATATTCCTGTCCCTGGCTGATGAGTTATCTTGAGAATGTATTCAAGGAAACAAAACGTCTACACTGGAATGAAAGGCTAGAGAAACTTTTCAGTATGGTAACACTCAGTCAGGGGAAACCCTGGACGAGAGGGTAGAGAAAAACAGGTAATTGGAGGGTGACTTACCCATATGGCAAGTCAGCTGAAGGAACAAATGAGCATGTTGGGACAGAAACTATCTTGGATAGTTGTAACTTCCCTTCTTGGTAGTGAGACGAGGAGAATTCTGTAACCCATGGACAAGAATATCCTGACAGCTTGGCATACTGAAAAAGGAAAACCCCCGTGTAGAGCTTTAAGAAAAAACAGTGAACAAACTTCTGCTAGGAAGAAGTTAACTGTAGATTGCAACCTTCAGAACCTATGGTTGCTGGGTATGCTCAGACTGGCTAGAGTTTGGAAACTTCAGACTAGGCCGAGGTGTCCCTTGCTTGGGTACATCTGGATGATGGGCAGGAGAAGAATGAAACCTTCTTTGCTTAGGGAAAGAAGGTTTGGTAGGACATTTCCTACCTCCTGGGGAAGAAGAAGGCTTAGAATGGTCTCCAGAACCAGGGAAGTCAGTGGAGCAATGAGCAACCTGACGTAAAGCCTCCTTATTGAAAAGATGTTCTCCAGTACAAGGAGAATTACCCAGTGTGTGTTGTGCCCATCTGCTCAAGTCTGAAGCTTGGAGCCAGGCTCTATGACGTGCTCCAATGGCAATAGCAGAGGATCTGCTAACAGACTCAAAAGAGTCTAGAGAAGCACGAGAAAGAAACCAAGAGATATTCCGGCTATGACTAAGAAGCAAGGAATAGTCAGCAGCCTTAGGCTCTGACAAAAAAGGAGCCAAAAGAGATAATTTCTTTGTGATCTCCTGGAGTGTTAGACTCATATAAAAATATAAGAAATAATTCTTGATGCCAGCATAGATGTTTGGAAGGTTTGACGTCCAAAGGCATCAAGTGCTCTAGATGCACGACCTGGCGGATAAGAAGAATGCTTCTTCTTGCTTTTTACTTTCCTCATTGCTGATTCCACTACAATGGAATGATGAGGAAGTTGAGTCTTTTGAAACCCTGGAGAGGGGGGCACCTGATACAGAACATTAGTTGCTGTAGAAGGTGAGGGAACTCTTAAAGGGGATTCCCATATTCTTAGAAGAAGATCCTGCAAAGAATGATGTAAAGGAAGCATTAGATTTTCCTTTTCTGCAGGAGAGCCTTGGTTAAGATTACAGCCAGGGATAGGGATAGCAAGAAAGGTTGCCATATCAAGGAGAAATTTCTGAAAAGAAGGATCTCCAATGGGAACCATCACTGCGTAGGCTAAGGTTGAAGAAGCAGCCTGAGCACCAGAAGATGTATTGGTCTGGTGCAGAAAAAGAACCCCACTAGATGGATAGTGATACTGGCAGTCACGATTTGAGGCAGTTAGTACTGCATCGTCTATGCCAGGTATCGACTCCAAACTAGGCATAGAAAGGATCGATGGTACCGATGTAGCTGCAGGAATCGACATCGATACCGATACCGACAGGTGAGGCGGAATCGGAGACGGTAATGCCATCGAGGCAGTCATCGGAGGCTGCTTAAGCGGTACCGAGGTAACCAGAGAGCCTTGGTGAATATCCTCGGTACTGCGTATCCGGAAATGATAAGGGTCGGTTCCAAGACGCGTCGGTACCCAGTCATCTAGACTAGATATTGATTCCAGACTCGGCATCGAAGGGAGCGAGTCTATCGATGCATGTCTAGAGGGCACCGACGTCGGTGGTGGTATCGGCGATGCCGATACAGGAAAGTCACTCTGGGTCGTATCGATCGGTCCCGAAGGTACTGAGGATGCCAGATGACGAACCCTGGTGAAGAGTGGAACACTCGACACCGGTGCCAATGCCGGGGTATCGGTACCGGCCGAAGCGGATACCACCACCGAGCATGGCTTAGAAACAGGAAAGTCACTCTGGAACGTATCGATCGGTCCCGAAGGTACCGAGGACGCCAGACGACGATCCCTGGTGAAGAGTGGAACACTCGACACCGGTGCCAATGCCGGGGTATCGGTACCGCTCGAAGCAGATACCACCACCGGGCATGGCTCAGGTATGTTCTGTGAGGGGTGAGCCCCAGGAACAACCTGAAACCCCTGAAATGCTTTGGAGCCCGAAGACTCCCGCCGGGGTTTTAATGCCAATGGGGTCTTGAGGGCAAAGCCGGAGCCGTCATCATGCTTGACATGAGACCTACCACTCAAGGATTGGCAAGTCTTAACAGACTGTTTGTGGGTTACCTGATCCTGTAGAGAAGAAAAAACCGGTGTCTTCACTGCCGGAGTGAAAACGGTATCGAGGGAAACTCGAAAGAGGGAAGGTCTTCTCACATTATTGTAGCCTGATGGTTCAGGGGAAAAAGGGTCAGGACCCAAACAGGTTAGACACCAGTTATTGGAGTCTAAAAAGAAAACTGTGTTTCCACAGTGAAAGCACTTCTTAGGAGAAGAAGGCTCCATGATGAAGAGGCCTTGTAGGCCCAAAAGTTAAGACAGAAAACAGAGGGAAAAATCTTTCTGAGTTTAAGAAAAAATAAAAGAAAAAACCACCGGCGGTACCGGTGGCGGCGGGAAAAACAGCCGCGACCACAAGAAAAGAAGAATTTAAGAAAAAGGTTTCTGCGGTGACAGGAGGACGTCCTGCTGGCTCCGCGGAAAAACGAAAACTGAGGAGAAGAAGTGGAAAAGGCGGGAAGTCAGTGCGCAGGCGCGAGGGATGCTCCCAAAAGCTTTCTGATTGGATGCTGGGGAGCATTCCCGTGCAGGCTCCGTCGGTACCGACGCACCCATATGTGAAGACTCATTCCTGCTTGTTCCTGGAGATAGGAAATATATATATAGTACCGGAATGTACACCGTTTTGACTTGGTGAAAAGCGGTATATAAGCATTGCTAAATAAATAAATCAGATGAATTGCCAGTGGGAGTTCATATCATTATATTGGACCCATAAAAATATCTATTGTGTGATTCAGACAAAACTAATACTTAAGCAAATACCCAGATTTGCCTTCTCTCTTATTATCAAGTTATGTAATCATGTCACAACCATCATAGAGGCTGTTGTAAAAAGAAATTGGCCTCTCCATGCTCATTGACATTTGGGTTTTAACCATGATCCCTCTATGCAGATGATTCAGCTCTTGGGAAGGCCAATGCACTTGCACCATTGTTTAGGGTTAGCCCAGTGCTGATGGCTGTCAACTTACCCATTTCCAATAGGGACTTTTTTAGGCAAGTTTAGGTTTTCAGTTTACATCTCAAATGTAGTATGGTAATTGTAGTCTCTGATTCTGTTTATTGAAATCAGCACTGCTGGCCCCATAATGCATCAGGATAGGGCTGTTAGAAACCCAGAACTAGCCTAAAACTGGCCCTACTAGAATTATCTTCCGCCAGTGTCACTATGCTCATAACCCCTCTTCTCGAGTCACTTCACTGGCTCCCTATCTGTTGCCGCATCCAGTTCAAACTTCTACTGACCTACCAGTGCATTCATTCTACGGCTTCTCGCTACCTTTCCTCTCTTATCTCCCTCTAAGCTCATCCTCGGGAACTCCGCTCCTCTGGCAGATCCCTTTTATCTGTGCCCGTCTCTGCCACTGCCAGCTCTAGACTTTGTTCATTCCATCTCGCTGCTCCATATGTCTGGAACAAACTACACGGAGTCTGTGTGTCAGGCTCCTTCTCTAGTCCTATTGAAATCCAGGCTAAAAACCACCTCTTTGAGGCTGCTTTTGGATCCCGATTCCTCTCTCTCTCTTGTTCACCACTTCTGTGTATCTTGCCGTACTCTAGTCCTCAGTTTCACTGTGTCTTTTGTCTTGATTGGATGGCAAGCTCTGATGAGCAGGGGCTGTCTTACATCTATATGTGCAGCGCTGCATTCGCCTTATAGCGCTGTACAAATGATAAGTAGGTAAGTTTACCATCCTTTTGTCTAACTGCCCATGTCTCCACTTGCTTCCGTTTTCCTAGCCCATGTCCCCTTTGCCAGCTTCTAGGGCCAGCACAAGATGTGGATGACCCAGGCTGCCACACTACAGTTACCATGCAGTGGCAGAACCTGGCTCCTCTGCAGCTGCTTCACTGCGGCACTGGCACTACTGGTAACTGAGTTAACAGTATCGGATTCTCCCCTGCTTGAGTTTTTGGAGGGGCCACCCCACTACCTGGGGCATCTATATCATCATCCCTACTTTTACAATTTATATAATTTTCAAAAAAAGTATTTTCTGAGGAGAGAAGGACCTCAGATGCTGTATGCTTTATTCAGTTTGTCTGTCAGCATTCATCAGTCATTGGTCATAGACTTAGGCCTATGACTACCCTGCCAGCTCTTATTTCCTTGCCCTTGAATCGGCTCCTTTTCACTGGCATACAAAGGTGATCAAAAGCTGGAAGCTGCTAATCACTCCTGTCTCTTACGACTACTACAGGGACAAGGAACAGTGGCAAAAGTTTTCATTTTTCCTGATCAATAGGAGTGCAGGAAGCAACCACTGGGAGCAAGAATTTCTTTCCAATACCAGAGACTCGGCAGGTGTGTGTCCTTCTTCCAGAGCTTGGTGAGCCTCTGAACGGTTGCTACCTCATCCCAGGTGAATTAGACAGACTGATTTCTCTAGTGCATGCAAAGCATTGTAGTTCTGGTTTTCTTAGGGAATCTGTGCATACAATGGGCTGGACCAGTAGCTCTCAAGGAGAGTACAGAGAAGAAAAAGGGTAGATTGGTAGGTAGTTAAACTTTTGTTGTTGTTTTTTTTTGTTTTTAAGGGAGATGAGCACAGGCCACGGTGATTGCATTAAAGAAGTAACTAGTAGCTGGGTCTGTCATATACAAATTATTAGAAACTATTGGGAGCACAGGTGCTTACTTAGACAGATCTGTCTGGTAGGCAGTGCAGGTGACCTAAGATGCCTGATATTTGGGCCACAACCACACTAGGATTAGTAGGTATTTAGATGATTACAAAGCTTGGGAGGAAGGAGTACAGGGGGTTAACTAAACAGGAGATCTTGTATACTCATCTACGCAAAATGGTTCAGCACAAAACAGACTACAGATTGTCCAAGAAAATGAGTGAGATCCTAGAGGCAGTCACACTGTATTGCTGACAGCTGGGATATAATGCCTTAGCAGTTTGGACAGCAATAAACTGGGCAAATGGGATGCGCCTGTTGGGTCATTTTCAAGATAAAATTAATATTTTATCCTGTTTTCAATGGACCACTTAGAGGGATATTCAGCGGCACTAACACAGTTAGTGCCACTGAATATCTCCAATTAACTCTGCTACACACCCCCGTGCAGCAGCCGGGCGTGACGGAGGTGGCACCAGTCGCTAACTGGGCAGTGGCAATATTGCACTACTGCCTGGTTAGCACTTGTGGGTAAAAGATAGGCAGAGCAAAAGCTGGCCTATCTTTATCCGTGGGAGCTAATCACGCAGCGACTCAATATCGCCGCTGCTCGGTTAGCTTCTGTGGGCTTGTCTGTGTGGCGACTCTGGCTATCCAATGCCAGGGCTGCATATGACCCTGGCATTGAATATCTGGGGTTAAAGTTCAGCGGCGACAGCTATGCGCCATAACAGATCTTTTTCCGTCCAATAATTTGTTTTGCAGCTTCATGTCTGTGGTATTGGATGTAAATTTGCATGTGGCTTAGAGGGAATATTTTTGTGAATATCAGTTCTGACCAGTATCTGCTGGAGGTGAACATTTGACTGCTGCTATACTCATTTGACCTGGGATTAGAAGGCAGCCCTGAGCCTATGTGCTCTGAGAAATGGGTGCTTTTTAGTTTAGTGGGCACAGTATAAGTTTCTTTGTACACTCCCTTCTTTAATGTATAGCCTGTCCATGATATTCATTTCTTGTTGTAGCTTCACTTTCTCTAAACAAGTTGTATGTGATACGTTTTTATTGGACTAACTTAAGTGTATTGCCTACAGTTTATTGATCCTGGTTTCCACCTCTCCAAGTGGACTAATATGGCAACTACAATTCACGTTCTCTAGGAAAGACAAGAACTGCACATCCTGAGTCAATAGGCTAAACTTGGCTTGGCTCAATCCACCCTTTTCAAAAAAAAAATTTTTTCCTCGTATTAACCTTAACATCTGCTATTAAAGCTAACATCTATGTCATCATCACTACTTTTAAAGTTTATATAGTTTTTTTAAAAAGTACTTTTTGAGAAGAGGACCTCAGACGCTGTATACCTTATGCAATTTGTCAGCATTTCATCAATCATTGGTCCTAAAAAAACCCTCCTTAATCCTGCTCTTAATCTTAAATAAAAAATCCTTTAATAAATCTCATAGTTTATCCCATAACATTTCTGTTGAATTGAATAATATGCTTCTCTTTATGAGGAAGGCCCTAAGCCAAACGGAGGCATTTGTTTCATTACAGCTGCTTTGGGGCAAATCACTGGATTAGGATATACTGTAAATGTTGGGGGGGGGGGGGGGAGATATTCAAAGCCATTTAGGCGGTTTGCAGATCAGCAATCTTCCTAAATGGTGCTTAGTGGAATATACACAGTTAGTGCCACTGATTATCCTCGGTTTCAGCCCCTAAGTGCCCCAATACTAGCTAGCTTCAGGTCAGAGTGTTCCTGAGGCAGAATGCAGGCCGGTTATCCTAAAGCAGCTAAAGATAGGAACTTTAATGGTTGGCTAACTTTAGCCACTTTAGTTACTCTGCTGCTGGCCGGTTATCACCACTGGCCAACCTGGATATTCAATGCTGGGGGTTGGATATGACCTGGACATTGAACATCTAGGTATAAGGGTCAGTAGCAACAGCTGCCACCACAGAGTATCCCCCCCTCTTCCCTCACACATTATCTTTAATAGCACATGTTTATAATGGTAAAGATTTTTTCATATTCTCTCTAAGAAATCAGTTTTTTTGTAGATGTCAGTCCACCTTTTTGGCAACCCTATTTCTGAGATAACAAGTTTCTTCTTAGATGTTTGATAAATTCTGAATGGCTGAGTCTGGAACCAAAATGCAGCAGAGGGTCAGGAGTAAGGACACCCTGTGCAAACAGAGATAACAGTAATGACTCCCTCCAGTGGTTAGTTACAAGAAATAGTCCTAAGCATGCATTCTGTGTGCTCATCCAAAGACCATAGTCCAACGCCTCCTCGCACAGGACACTGCCAAAGGAGGCCAAGAATGGAGCACTGTAATAGATTAAATAGTTTGTTTTTTATTTATTTACAAAACACTACTTTTTCCATTTCTTTAAGAAAGCCACAGTCCATTGAGTTTTATTTTTTTTTTGGAGAGGTTCCTTTTGATCAGCAAAAGAACCATGAACTAACAGTCACTGTTGACTTCCCCTCTACTACTTCTTAGGTGCACAATATTGAGATCCTTGGAGTGCATCAGGGCCATTCCTTCCTGAGTCAGCTGCTATGGCCTTGTGATAGGTCCTTTGGAGTACTGTAAAAAGGCCAGTCAGGGCAGCAATTATAAGAACTAAAAAGCAGGAGTATAGTGGGAAGCATAACCAAACCTCATTGTGCTGCTCAGTGCCTGAACCCAACCCCTTCTAAAATGTGACTGCTCTGGGGCCACCTTTTAGTGAAATGGGAATGGAAGCCCTAGGAAATCTTTATTTTTTTAAAATAAAAATGTACATCTGCCTTCATCCATGGTTTATGTACATTATAGCAAAACGGAACTGGTACACCAGAGCTGGGCAGTACCATAGTTGCTAGAATGGCTCAGAGCTCCTCTAGGCCCTTCTGCTGATCAAACATTTGTTCCTCACTGCTTAACATGGTCCATTTTCACCAGCTTTGTGGTTCCACATTCCTGATCATGCCAATGCTGGGGAATTTGGTGCTTGTTCAAACAATACTGACATGAGCAAAGTGGATGCCTTTAAACACTTAGATAGACTTGGAAGCATGGTGCTGTATACAGTGTTTGCGCCCTGAAGCCTCTTCCTGATGATAAAGGAAGTATTACTAAAACACTGGGTCCTGCTAGCAGGCAGAGTTTGTTAAAAAAAAAGGTAGCCCTGTACTCTAAAGCACCCTCGTTTGGTGTAAATGCCAGCCCTCTCCCCCCCCCCCCCCCCATAAAAGTGGGCTGTCTGCCCATTATCTTACTGAAAGAGGAGGCAGCCTAGGTTTTTACCTTCACTCATACCCCCTTCTCTTTAATATCTACCAGAAGGTATGGAAAGGCTTTGGTACCACCCAGAAGAGAGTTAAAAATCATATGGGGGATAGCAAGGCTTCTTCACTCCCAAAATCAAATCTTGGGCAGTAGCTATGCATACAGTGCCACTGTTCCATCCTCTCCCCTAGCATTGGGGGTCTCTGTTCCTCATCAGTCTGGAACAGGTTTGTGCTTTTTTCTTTTATTAATGGACTTTATTTGTGAAGGGACAGGGTTATAAGGCTTCCTACTCCAAGGTGGCAGAGCATATGACAACGGCTGCAGTAAGGATGCAAAAGTGCCCTCCCCCTCCAGTGCAGCGCCTGCATTTCATTGTTTCCTATGCCCCAATCTCTCGCTCAGTCACCGGAGTCTTCCCTTCATATGACATCGCTGGCATTCTCTCCAGTCGCCGGTGCTTTCGGATCACTGGTGGTGGGGGATCTGCAGAGAAGATTTCACGGATACACTCAATGCAGACTGCAGTTGCCTCTCTGGTCTCACGAGACAGCTGCGAGAGACTGAGGAATCCATGAGGCAGGTCCTCTACCACCTGCAGTGTTACTGGTTGTCCTAAGGCCTGCAGTCGCTTCGCAAACATCACAGAGTCATCCAGCATGGGGTCCAAAGCACAAGCCTGCAAGAGGGAGAGGAAAGATTAATGAGAAGTCAAGAACAGAAGCCAACAGGAAAAGAAAAAGGACTATAGGGTGAGATTGGAGATTTCCATATCATCCCTCCAGTCCAAATGCGTTAGTTGTACCCTCCAACCACTGTTCCCTCCAAGCTGTGCACGTGTGCGCACGCACATACTTTACAACAGAACGCACAAAAATTACAGTTCTGATTCTGATAGAAAATGACAGACATCTTAAAATTTAAAAGTTGTGATTGTAATTACTAGAAATTTCCCGCTTCATTTAGTAATCATCTATTTTAATTTAATTTTATTAAAATCAATGTGGTGTACATACTGTATTCTGACATGTAGTCAAATTTTAAAGTATATAACTCCAAGTGTCATTATGTGGCGCACAAAAATTTAACCTTCCTTCAAAAGCTGCACAGCTGATATTTTATGCACACACAGCCTACAGAAAATTAGAGGGAACATTGCCTCCAACCAGCAGATGGAGACTGAGCATGACAAGCTTTGCTGATGTCAGCCACTAAAGGTACTGTGTGCATCAGTAAGCTGGCCAGTATGCCCTCTTTATCACGGAATCTTGGCTCCGAGAGGGGGAAGACGCGCTCCTCCATCAATGTCTTCCCCCAGGCTACACTGCTTTTCACACACCCCACCTCCATCGTTGGTGTAGGATTAATTTACAGATCGATCTTCTCTCTATCGCTTGTCTCGCCTCCCCCTGCCTATCCCGAATCCCTTCTAGTTCACTCAGACTCTCCCACTCCAATCTATTTTCTCCTCCTCTACATTCCCCCCTCTTTGCGTCCGGATCTCTGGGATTCCCTCTTACTTTCCTTATCTGATTCTGTCCTCCTATCCCCTCATTTAGTCATTCTGGGTGACCTCAATGTTCATCTGGGTGCTCAATCACGATCACGTGATAAGGTTCTCACCGCACTTTTCTACGACCTATGTCTCACCCAACACGTAACTTGCCCGACCCATGCCTCTGGCCAGACACTGAACCTCATTCTCACTCTCGAGTCCTCCCCTCACTTCCCTTCCCGCATGCAACCTATCCCTATCCCTTGGTCTGACCACCAGTGTCTCCTTTTTTCCTTCCCTTTTCCTTCTCCTGGGACAGTTTGGCACCCCCCCCCCCCCCCATCCTTTCTTCTCGGCCTCTTAAATGGCACATTACCCTGCACACTTTACAATCCTTCCCCCCAGCCAGTTCCCTTTTCCCTCCCGATCTGTTGATCAACAAGTGGACTCCTGGTTCTCTACTCTCTCTGCTGCTCTTAATACCTTAGCCCCTCTCCGTCCTGTATCTCTCCGCTCCTCCTCTCACCACCCTTGGTACCACCCTGGACTTTATCTGCTTCGCATCCACCTTCGCCGCGCAGAGCGCCTATGGAGGAAGAACCCATCAGCTGCTTCCAATACTGCGTTCCGTCAGGCACACCTCTTCTATCGCTCTATGATAAGATTGCTTGGCAGCAGTTATTACTCTCACCTCATAGCTTCCTCCTCCAACTCCTCTAGACGCCTTTTTCATATTCTTAAATCCCTTTCCTCTACCTCCACCCCCACCCCCACCACTCCACTCCTCCCTTAGTCCTTTTACCCTCGCTTCCTTTTTCACCAACAAAGTCCTCTCCCTTCGCTCCTCCTTCCCCGCCTGCCCTCATCCTCTCTCCCCCTCTTCCCCCCTCCCGACTCCCCTATCTCCCCTGCTGCTGTCTCCTCACCCCCTTCCTGTACCTTCCCCTCATGTCTGGTGCTCTTTCGGGCCTATTACTTCTCCTGAGCTCATCAAAGCTATTTCATCCGCCCATCAGACCACTTGCCCTCTTGATCCCCTACCTTCCTCTTGGTTGCTCAATCCGGCACTCACACTTATCCCTTATATTCTCTCCATTTTTAACTCCAGTCTCACCTCCGGTCACTTTCCTTCCAGCTGGAAACATGCCATAGTATGCCCCCTTCTAAAAAAGCCCGTCCTCGACCCCGCCATTCCCGTCAACTGGCGGCCAGTTGCCAACCTCCCATTTCTTTCAAAAATCCTCGAGAAGCTTGTTTTCTCCCATCTTGACTCTACCTTTGCATTCTACCCACGCCAATTGGGCTTTCGTGCCGGCCATAGCATAGAGATTATCCTTGTAGCACTGCTCTCAGAACTTCACCACGCTCACGACCGTGGTGACCTTTCTCTCGTGGTTTCTTTGGATCTCTCCTCCACCTTTGATGTTGTTGATCACCGCACCATTCTCACACGTCTATCTGACTTTGGCGTTCATGGCACAGTTTTACAGTGGTTCCATTCCTTTCTTTCTTCCCGTTCTTTCGCTGTTCACTCTGGCTCCTCTGCTTCTCCCTCGTCCCCCTCAATCTGTGGTGTTCCTCAGGGCTCTATCCTTGCCCCCCCCTGCTCTTCAATGCCTCTCTCACCTCCCTTGCCTTGCTTATTCAACAAGCTGGAATTTCTGCCTACATCTACGCTGATGACATTCTTCTGGTTCATCACACCTCCCCTTCCTCCCCCGATCTTGCTCCACTCAATTCCTGTCTTATCTCAGTTGCTTCCTGGTTCGATCAAAACTTTCTCCATGCCAATCCTGCTAAATCCTCTGCGATCTGGTTTTCCTTCGGGGTCCCCCCTCCCGATCTATCTCCTGTTATGTCCTCCCACCCCATCCCCCTGGTATCGACTCTTCGATACCTGGGCGTCACCCTGGACTGCTCTCTCTTTCCATCAACATATTTCCTCTGTGGTGCGTACTTCCTTTTTTCACCTTCATCGGATAAGGGCTGTTCGGTCATTTCTTCTTTCTTCCTCTGTTGTCACCCTTGTTCTGTCACTTGTGATCACACGTTTAGATTACTGTAATGCTATCTTTGCAGGCCTTCCCTCCTTCCAGCTTCGCCGTCTCCAACTAGTCCAAAATGCAGCTGCTAGTCTCATCACTTGTTCCCCTGCTCGCTCTCACGTTATTCCCTGCCTTTTCACCCTCCACTGGCTCCCAGTTAAGGTCAGGTTCATTTATAAATTACTCATCATTACACATAGAGCTCTTCATGTCAGCACCCCTCAGTATCTGGCTGATACTATCCATCTTCAACCTTCCCCACGTCGGCTTACGGCAACCGTCTCTTCCTCCCCTCCCCATCTCAGGCCCACCTTGAACTCACCCGTCACTCTGCATCTTTCTTTCTAGGCCCTGCCTTATGGAATTTGCTCCCACTATCACTTCGCACTGAATTATCCCTCCCCTGTTTCAGAGCTCTCCTTAAAACTCATCTTTTCTGCCAGGCCTTCGATCTCCCCTCTTCCACCGATGGTGCCTCGTCCCCCAGCCGTGCCCCCCACTTTTCATAATACCCTCCCCTCATATTCTCATTTGCTCCTCTGCCCCTTTCCCTTCCCTGTCGTTTGTCACTATGTTCTTTCTCTGGACCCGTCTCTGTTCTCTACCTTTTTCGGCTTTGTCTATCCCTGTCCTGTCTATTGATGGCGTTCCTTTCTGACTTTTTCAGTAGCCTCTATCCATTTTGTATTGTACACTGCCCTGACCCCCCCGGCATGGGCGGTTTATCAAAGTCTGCTAATAAAGATAAAGATATTGCTCACTCTCCAGAAGATGGTGGATGTGTCTGTGCTGAACTGCAAGGATATTCTGTGCTAGCATAGGCTTGGCAGTGGCAGAGTGAAGTGGAATTGAGCTCTAAGAGGTTGACAAAGGCAAGTGAGGTAACTGGAGACTATTCCCCACCACTGGCTCTGCTAAGAAGTCACAATGACATGAGGGGGCCTAAGAGGAGCAGCAGCTCAGGGGAGATGCTCCGACTCTTCTATTTCACTTGAGCCTGTATCACACAGGACCAGAGGGTGATGCAGTCAAGTTAGCGCGGCCCATACCCGACATTTTTTTGGTGTCACCTTGCAAGTCCCCAGGTAAGTGAACGCTGATCTGGTTTATACTGAACAAACTCATTTGCATTTGGGTGGTATGCCCAGTTCCCATAGACCAATGCAGGTCAGGTCGTTACTCCATCGTTCCCAAAAAGGAAGGCTGCTTCCATCTGGTGCTGGATCTCAAGTACATGAACAGGGCATTGTGGGTATTGCATTTTCACATGGAAGCACTGGACTTTGTTAGTGCTGTGGTAAGAAAAGGAGAGTTTCTTATGTCTTTGGATCTGATGGAAGCGTACTTCTACATTCCAATCTGTACTGAACACCAGTACTACCTGCGATTTGTGGTGCCCATGGGGCATTTTTTAGTTCCAAGCCCTGCAGTTTGGGATCACTACCACATCCCAGACGTTCACAAAGGTTTTGATGGTGGCGGTTGCCTTAAGACAGGAAGGCATGCTGGTCCATCCATACCTGGATGACTGGCTGATTAGGGCAAAGTCCCTTGAGGAGAGCCAAAGGGCTACTCGGCAGGTGGTCAAGCTCCTTCAGAGTCTAGGTTGGGTGGTACACTTTGACACGAGCCACATGTATCCCTCTCAGCAACTGACCTACTTGGGAGCGCAGTTCGATACACAGGAAGATCTTGTGTCCCTGCCTACAGAGAATCGGAAAACTATGGGAGCATGTGCATCGGTTCCTCTGGATGGCTCAGACCTTACCATGGCACTACTTTTAACTCTTGAGCTCCATGGTGGTGACCATAAACCTGGTGCCATGGACTCGGGCTCACATGAGACCGCTTCAGCACATGCTGCTATTACCCTAGTCCCTGCAGCAAGCCTCTCTTTTGAGGCAGTTGCTGTGCCCTGGCGAGGACAGACAGTCTGGGGTGGTGGTACTCCTCTCAGGCCTTGACAGCAGGCATTCCAATAGAGACCCTTCCATTGGTGTCCGTGACAACCACTGCCAGCCTCTCTGGGTGGGGAGTGCATTGCCTGGTTCATATTGCCCAGGGACCAAGGTGGCAGAGGAGTCAACATGGTCAATCAAACGGTTGGAATTGAAGGCAGTGTTCCAAGCGTTAGTGCATTTCAGACATCTCCTGCAAGATCAGACAATTAGGGTCTTTTCAGACAACATGACAGCAGTAACTTATATCAACCGCCAGGGGGCACAGCCAGCATGACATTGATGGAGGAGGCATCTCCACTCCTGCTGGCCCTATCGATGGCACATGTGGCATACAAGGAGAATGTCCAGGTAGATTTCCTGAGCCAGTACCAGGTGGACTCAGCGGAGTAGTCTTTGGAGGACTGTGTTTCAGGTCATAGTGCGGTGCTAGGGCCAACCAGTGATGGATCTTATGCCATTGGCAAGCAATGCCAAGGCAAGCCGTTTTTACAGCAGAAAGCGCAAGTGCATGTCAGAGGGTCTTAATGCACTGGTGCAGCTGTGGCCACAAGAGGGGCTGCTATATGTGTTCCTGCCGTGACCCCACATCTGGCGGGTGCTCCACAAGATAGAGAGGCACTGTGATTGGGAGACCCTCATTGCCCCTGACTGGCCTCAAAAACCTTGGTATGCAGACCTGGTGCGCCTGACAACAGTGGCACCATAGTGGCTATGAGCGACAGCCGATCTGTTGATGCAGGGACTGCTGCACATGCCTCAGGTGGAACGATTCTTGCTTCCAGCTTGGTTCTTGAGTGGTGGGCAGTGGTGGCTACGCTTCTCAAGGCAAATAAGCAGTCTACTTCCTTGTCATATATTAGAGTGTGGAGAGTGTCTGAAGAGTGGTGTAGGGCTAGGGGGGCTTCTACCCTATCCGCCTCAATCCCACAGATTTTGGTATTCCCGCAGGCCAGCCTGGAGAAAGGCCTAGCACTTGGCTCAGTGCACATGCAGGTGGCTGCTTTGGTGTGCTATCACGGTAGGATACGAGGCACATCTCTGGCCACACATCCGGAGGTAGTCCATTTTCTCAGGGCTGTGAAGCAGGTTAGGCCGCCACAGTGACTGGTGATACCGCTATGGGATTTGAATTTGGTACTGTCAGTGCTTATGGATCCTCTGTTCGAGCCCTTGAAGGGGGTGCCTTATCGGATCTCACATTGAAGATGGTGTTCTTGGTGGCAGTCTGTTTCATGCAGTGCATCTCAGAGCTGCAGGCTTTATCATGTCAGGAACCCTTTCTTGTCTTCTACCCGGAGAAGGTGGTGTGCGGACATTCCCCTCCTCCTTGCTGAAAATGTGACCCGCTTTCACGTTAACCAGCCCATGTCTCTGCCAGTTCTGTGGGGGAGGGCAAGAAGCTATGGTTGCTTGATACCAGAAGGGTGCTACAACAGTACCTGAAGCTGACAGAGACATTTTGACAGTCTCTTTGTCCTCTTTGGAAGGGTGTGGCAAGGAGATGCAATGTCTAAAGCAGCCATAGCGCAATAGCTGAAGGAGGAGATTGCCTTAGCATACCTGCTGAAGCACAGGCTGGTCTTTTGGGGCTGCATGCTCATTCTACTAGGGCGCAGGCAGCGTCCTAAGTGAAGGAGAGTCTGGTGCCACCCAGGGAAATTTGTAGGGCAGCCACTTGGGTGGTGTTGCATGCATTTGCAAAGCATTATCATCTCAATGTCCATGAAAGGGAGGAGGCACAGTTCGGGATCAGGGTGTTGCAAGTCAGCCTCGCAGGTTTCAACCCTGTAAGAGGCACTGCTGTGGTACATCCTATGTGTCTGGACTGGAGGGATAGAATTAGGCTTTAGCTACTAATTACCTTTTCCTCCACTCCAGTCCAGAACCCACCCTCTGTGCTCATCTGGTCTGTCTGTTGTGGTCATGGGGAGGGGAATCTGGGATCTGTGCTCGAATATTGTGTTTGGGGTCACTGGTCATGGGCCCTTCTGTTTGGTCATCTAAAACTTTGCATGCATACTTTTTAGAGCTAGAAGTCAGGTGGACTCCTGCTGGCAGATCCCCTTTGGGGTTATTAAAATAAAAAAAAAGGGAGAGTGGAGAGTGGGCAAAAGACAAAATTTATCAAAAAGAGTTTTCTGGTGACTAGTTAGGTCAGTGTTGGCTTAAATTTTGCTTTGATACTTCAATACTGGCAAGCTTACTGATGCAGTGCCCTTAGTAGATGACATCAGCAAAACTTGTCATGCTCAGTCTCCATCTGCTGGTAGGGGGGAGGCAGCACAACCTATGCATCTAGACTGGTCTGGAGGGACTCAAGGAAAGGTAATTAGCAGATAAGGCCTAATTTCACTTCTACAGGGTCAAAGAACAGACTTGTTAAGAGAGAGGGAGGCAAAGGGGTGACTGAGGTTTGGTTTGAGGGCTAGAGCAGATGGCTTTGGGGAAGATACAGCGTTAGAATAAGGGGATGTGTGGAGTTCCTGACACAAAAGTGCAGTAGTGCGAAGAGTGTGAGATGAGACTCTATGGTTCAGTGTGGGATTCAGAGCACAGGTCCGCAAGGCCTGAGTCACCAGCAAGTTGAGGATAATGTGGACTGCAAGTTAAGTTGAAGTTTGGTGTTTTTAGGGGGTTTGGTTTTATTTTTGGTGTTTGTTAGGTATGTGGGGTTTTCTTTTGAGATAGAATTACAATTTAAAATTATATTAACCCCCCCCCCCAACTGCTTTCCAGACCATCCTGCTAGGCCAGTCCAGTACTAGTGTGTTATCTCCCCCACCAGCAGATGGCGATACAGAAAGCACTAGAAGCTTACAATGCTATCACCACTGGTACTTATACTGGTGCAGCTAGGTGTTGCTTTCAGTATTTTATCTGACGCCAGCAGACGGCATACTTACTTTGTGGTAAATCTGTTCTGGTCAGACCTGAGACCCACACTACCTGGTCTGAGGCAGCATCCTGAGCAGAGAGATCACAGTTTACTCCACATGATATTTGTTATGCAGTGAGTTAATTGTCTTTGTCTACCTTTGTGCACCACTTTGCTTGGATCTGCAGGCTTGGTCAGCTGCTCAGTTTGGCTCTAGTGTGATTGCAGCGGCAGTCTCGTCCCATCCCAGGGTGAAAGAAACTTTGCTACTTACCCCTAGTCTGGAGTGGTGTAGCAGGATGGTTTGGAAAGTAAAATTTTACTTACCAATAACACTGGTCAACAAATGTTTACAAAGCGTAGTTACTCACCTGTAACAGGTGTTCTCCAGGAGCAGCAGGAATCAGTCCTCACTTATGGGTGACGTCGGCGCCGACGGAGCCCTCGCGGAGCAATTTTCCCCAGCTTTCAAAGAAAGCCTTTGGGAATTGCAGCGCGCATGCGCGGTCGTCTTCCCGCCCGAGGGTGCCATCTTAGCCAGTCAGATGACATAGCTAAAAAAGACAGCATAAAAATTTGCAAAAGAACATAAGCAGACGATTGCAACTCCAAGGGGAGGAGGGAGGGTAGTGAGGACTGATTCCTGCTGCTCCTGGAGAACACCTGTTACAGGTGAGTAACTACGCTTTCTCCAGGACCAAGCAGGAAGTCAGTCCTCACTTATGGGACTCCCAAGCTCAAGGCTACCGGAGACCCTAAGCACAAAAATGAGCTCCCTCTAGCTCAGCAGCACAGAAGGATAGAATCTTCGCTGAATTATCACCCACCGGTAGCCCACATCCGGGATGGAGGGTAGGATTTGCTCAGACCTCAAAGAGATTACGGAGGACTGCCTGTCCGAAAGCACTGTCCCTACGGGACTCCCTCTCGAGACAGTAATGGACCGCAAAAGTCTGGCTCGAAGACCAAGTAGCGGCCCGGCAGATGTCTGCCAGCGGAACAGAGCGGAGGTAAGCCACTGACGTGGCCTTAGCCCGAACGCAATGAGCCGTGACTCGACTTTCTAAGGAGAGTCCGGCTGCCCCATAAGCCCAAGAGATACAGTCCGCAACCCAGATGGACAGAGTACGCTTGGAGACCGGGAGCCCCAATTTGTTGGGGTCAAAAGACACAAAAAGCTGAGCAGCTTTACGGTGCTCCCGCGTACGGTCAAGGTAGAAGTTCAATGCCCTTCTACAGTCCAGGGTATGGAGGACCGTTTCAGCTCGGCTGGAGTGTGGTCTGGGAAAGAAGGTTGGAAGTACCACCTCCTGATTGATGTGAAAAGGGGAGACCACTTTAGGCAGAAATTTTGGGTGAGTCCGTAGGACTACCCTATTTTTGTAGAACCTAGTGTAAGGGGGATCAGACACGAGGGCCTGCAATTCACTTACGCGTCTAGCGGAAGTGAGGGCTATCAAGAACAGTGTTTTCCAAGACAGAAAACGGAGAGAACAGGTAGCCATAGGTTCAAAAGGCGGACAGGTGATCCGCTGCAACACCACATTCAGGTCCCAGTCAGGCGCTGGCGGGCGCAGAGGTGGTTTAAGTAGAAGGAGACCTCGGAGAAACCTCGCTACGAGAGGGTCGCTTGAGAGAGAGGTCTACCGTCCACCGGCACATGATGTGCCGAAAGAGCACTGAGGTGAACTTTGACGGAGTTGGACTTAAGTCCCAGATTAGAGAGGTGCAGCAAGTACTGCAAGATCACCGACACCGGGCAGGAGAAGGGATCCTGGGACTGTTGGGTACACCAGACTGCAAAGCGACGCCATTTAAGGGCGTAGCATTTGCGGGTAGAAGGCCGTCGCGAAGCCAAGACGACCTCCTCCACCTCCGCCGGCAGGAGAAGGGGAGCAAGGACTACCCTCTCAGCAGCCAGGCCATGAGGTTGAGAGACCTGAGGTTGGGGTGCAGTAGGGACCCCTGATCCTGAGTGAGGAGATCCGGTTGTACCCCCAGAGGGATTGGATCCCCCACCGCCAGTTGCAGCAGGAGCGGAAACCACGGCTGCCTGGGCCAGCGAGGGGCCACCAGGATCATGAAGGCTTTGTCTCGGAGAACCTTGAAAAGAGTCCGAGAGACTAGCGGGATGGGAGGGAAAGCGTACAGAAGGCTCCCCGACCATGAGATCAGAAAGGCGTCCGCCGCAACCCGAAGGGGGTGTGGCTGACGAGAGCAGAAGCGAGGAAGCTGCCGGTTGTGAGGACTGGCAAAGAGATCCACCGTGGGGAGGCCCCACTTGAGGAAGAGCTTCTGAACTACCAAGGGATCCAGACGCCACTCGTGCGGCTGGAGGACCCTGCTGAGTTTGTCCGCAAGGCAATTTTCCTGGCCCGGGAGATAAACTGCCTTGAGGAGAATGCCGTGACTGACGGCCCAAGAGCAGAGCTTCTGTGCCTCCCGGCAGAGGAGGAAGGAGCCCGTGCCCCCCTGTTTGTTCACGTAGAACATGGCAACTTGATTGTCCGTCTGGACAAGGACGGACTGTTGGTAAGTTAGGTGGGAGAAGGCCTTGAGAGCTAGGCGGATCGCCCTGAGCTCCAGGAAGTTGATCTGCTGAGCAGACTCCCACGTGGTCCAGAGGCCCTGAGTACGTGCCTCTTGGCAATGTGCTCCCCAGCCCAGGAGGGATGCATCGGTGGTCAGCACCCGGGTCGGTTGAGGTGACTGGAAAGGCATTCCGAATATCAGGTTCGGCTGCCGGAGCCACCACCGGAGAGACGAGACCAGTGGCTCGGAGACGCGCACTAGGTCTGCTAGGCCGCCTGTGGCTTGTCGCCACTGCTGGCGGAGACACCATTGAGCAGACCGCATATTCAGGCGGGCATTGGGGGTCACATGGACGGTGGACGCCATAGGGCCGAGCAGTCTCAGGAAGCGCCTGGCGGAGACCAGGGGCTGGCTGCGAAAGCGGCCGGCTAGGTCCATGAGCCGTTGAGCCCTGTCGAGCGGTAGGTATGCTCGCGCCTGAGGAGTGTGCAGCCTCGCGCCGATGAACTCGAGATCCTGTGAGGGGAGCAAAGTGGACTTTGCGAAGTTTATAACAAAGCCCAAGTGCTGCAGAAGAGTCACCGTGCGGCACGTGGCGTTGGTGACCTCCTGAGCGGACGCTGCTCTGATGAGCCAGTCGTCGAGGTACGGAAAGACATAGAGGCCGTGAAGCCGGAGATGGGCCGCCACGACCGCGAGACACTTTGTGAAGACTCGCGGTGCGGAGGACAGGCCAAAGGGCAGTACCCTGTACTGGTAATGATTTCCTGCCACCACAGACCTTAGGTATTGGCGGTGGCTTGGGTGGATGAGGATGTGCGTGTAGGCATCCTTTAGATCCAAGGAGCATAGCCAATCTCCCTGCTGGAGGTAGGGCAGAAGGATTCCAAGGGTAAGCATTTTGAACTTCTCCCGCACAAGGAACTTGTTGAGGTTGCGCAAGTCCAGGATGGGTCTGAGGCCCCCTGTTCTCTTTGGTATCAGAAAATACCTGGAATAAAAGCCTTGACCTCTCAGGTGGTGGGGCACCGGTTTCCACCGCCTGTTCCTGCAGAAGACCTGCCAACTCCTGAAGGAGTAATTCCCTGTGCAGAGGGGGTCGCGGAGGTTCTCCCGGAAAATAGGAGGGAGGGACCTGATGGAAGTGGAGAAGATAGCCTTCTCGCACGACTTGAAGCACCCAGGCATCTGCGGTGATGCTGGACCACCTGTGGGCGAAGTGAACCAGCCGGCCTCCTGTGCTGGGAGGAACCAGCGGGGGGGGAAAGGCTATGCTGTTCGAGTCAAAAACCCCCACCCTGCTGAGCAGGGGCTGGTGGTGCAGGCTTGGGGGCTTGCTGCCTACGGGACCCGTTACCCCGTCCCTTGGCCTGCTGGCCCTGTTGGGGAGCTGCAGGGGCCTGATAATGGGGGTATTGTTTGTAGGCAGCCGCCTTCCTCGGGTAAAAGGACTTTTTCCCCGAGCCCTTCTTTTTCTGGGAAGGGGCGGAGGTCTTCCTAGAAAGCCTTGTCCTGGTGAGAGTCTCAGTCTCAATTTGCGCAGCCTTTTCCGCCATGGGCTTGCCAAAGAGGTTCTCGCCTCGGCAGGGGACATCGACCAACTTGTCCTGCACCCAGGGCTCAAGGTCTGACGACTGAAGCCAAGCCTGTCGGCGGGCACCGATGCCGGCTGCGGCCACTCGAGCCGATGCTTCAAAGCCATCATAGGCTGCTCGGGACATGAACTTTGAGCATTCCCGAATGCCAGTGGACAAGGCTAGGAACCTCCGCAAGGGTTCCTCGGACAGACCAGCGGAGAACCCGGCTAGCTCTTTAGCCAGATCCCGGAGATACATGCCCATGTATAGCTGGTAAGTCTGGACACGACATGCGAGCATAGAGCCCTGGAAACACTTCTTGCCAAGGCCATCCAGGTTACGGGCCTCCCTTCCAGGAGGCACCGAGGAGTGCATGTTCTGGCTCTTAAGACGATGCATGGCCGATTCCACTACCATGGAATGGTGTGGCAGCTGTGCCTTTTGAAAGCCAGGGCTCTTGCGGACTCGATAGATAGAATCGACCCGCTTGCTCAGGACTGGCGAGGAGGCCGGACTCTCCCACATGCGGAAGAGTAGTCGTTCCAGCATAGGAGGAACCAGTACAGTAAAGTGTTCCCTCGCGGGAGAGTCATACTGGAGGGCGTCGAGCTCTTCGGCTCGAGGCTCCTCCTCGGGATCCGCAGGGAAGGCCAAAGCCTTGGCCATATCCCTAACGAAGTCCGAGAACCGGGCATCCTCCGGGGGGGACTGCTTCCGAGGCTCGGACTCCGGTGAGTCCGATGGGACACACCGAGTCCGGAAAGAATCAGGCGACTCTTCCTCCTCAGACTCCCAGACCGACTCCGACGAGGACTCGGTGGGGTCGGCCCGGGCAGGGCGCGGCGCCAGCCGCCCCGACGCCGAGGGAGTCGGCGTCGGCGACCTCGGTCCCGAACGGGAGGCCGAGGGTGACCTCGACCGAGGATCGACTCGAGTTCTCATCGACTCGAGGATCGGCTCGGTCTCCGGGGTCGACTTGGACGTCGACGTCCCGGCGGTCGGGGCAGCGGCGCCAGCGAAGCCAGCGAGCAGTGCCCTCTGCTGGTCCATGAAGGCAGACAGTCTGCTCTCCAAGGCCGTCAACCTGAGTCCGAGCTCAGGTGACCCAGCAGCCCCCGACTCGGGCCCCGACGGCGTCGGGCCCGACGTCGGCTGTCGCGGAGGCGAGTCCAGAAGGACCACAGGACTTACCCGAGCAGGCATCTCCGACTCCAGGCGAGGTCGCTTCGTGAGGTGTTCCTTCTCCAAGGACCCGGGGCGGCTGTCGGGGCTATGCGACCTGGCCCTCGCGGAACCAGGAGCGTCCACCGACGCCGCCCTCGCGGGTTTCACCTTCCGACGATGGTCCCCGGAGGGAGAACCCCGGTCGGAGGAACTCCGGCGACGGTCCGAGCTGGAGCCTTTTGACGCGGAGGCCTCCGACGAGGTCCGGGTACGGCTGGGGTCAGCGAAGATTCTCTCACGCTGATGCCGCCGACTTCTCAACGCCTTTGAAGACATTTTGCTGCAGGGCCCACAGATCAGTTCCTCATGATCCGGGCCCAGGCAGCGGAGGCAAAAGTCGTGTGTGTCAGTTAGTGACATGTTTCGGTCACACCGACCACACCGCTTAAACCCACTGGCAGCCATCGGGGGAAAAAGGGCCCCTGCGAGGTCAAAGGACCGGGCTGCCAGGGAAAAACCGAAAACGAAAGCTGACTAAGTCAGAAAAACCGAAAAAAGTAAGAGGACTCGTGACCGGCGTCGCGAGTCCGGGCGGGAAAAAGATCGGCGTCGAACCGAAGGAAAAAAGGATAAAATACAGAAGAAAATCGACTTTTTCGCGGGGACAAGACGGGGACGTCTGTAGGGCTCCGCGGAAAAAAGAAGACTGGCTAAGATGGCACCCTCGGGCGGGAAGACGACCGCGCATGCGCGCTGCAATTCCCAAAGGCTTTCTTTGAAAGCTGGGGAAAATTGCTCCGCGAGGGCTCCGTCGGCGCCGACGTCACCCATAAGTGAGGACTGACTTCCTGCTTGGTCCTGGAGAAAAGTCAGTTACTGAAATAAAAATAGTAATTTCTTATCAATTTTTATATGCTGAACATGAATATGACAGTGAAATTACAAAAAAACTAGAGCCAACTTTGCAATCTACAAGAATTAATATTTACATCATGAAATGCATGTCAATAGTAAATATAATAGGCCTTTGGTTAATACCTGTAAAAAAACAAGTCAGACTACTACTTAGATTTTTTCGCCTGTCTCTTGTACTACAGCTGTTCGGGAGCTTCTCTGGGGAGTGTCCAGCAGTAGGTATCTCTGTGATATCCTGGTGAAAACGTTCGCCCTGTTCATCACTAACCATACCACAGTTGTTAGGAAAGAAATCGAGATGGGAATCAAGGAAATGGATCTTTACAGATATATTGCAGCCAAGTTTCTGATACTGCATCAGCATGTCTTCTATTAGTTCCTTGTAGTTTTCTGCCCTAACATTCCTGAGAAAGTTTGTTGACATTAGGTTAAAAGCATTCCATGCTTGTTTCACATCACCCTGCAGCAAGTTGTTGAACTGGTCATCTTTGAAGAGCTCTCGAATCCGAGGACCCACAAAAACTCCCTCTTTAATCTTTGCTTCGCTGAGACAAGGGAATTTTTCATGCAGGTATCTGAAAGCTGGCGAAGTGCAGTCCATGGCTTTCACGAAGTTTTTCATCAAACCTGGTTTGGTTTGAAGGGATGGTAGCAGGATTTTGTGAGCCTCAACCAGAGCTGGGTACTGGATATTCTTCTCTCCAACTGTTACATTTTGACTGCGATTCCATTCCTTCCGCAAGTAGTGCCAATCCCTTGCTCGGCTATCCCACTCAATAAGAAACAAATGTATTTTCTATATCCCTGCTGCAGTCCCATTAAAAGGGCAACTACCTTCAAGTCACCACAGAGCTGCCAGCTGTACTTGTTATAGTTAACTTAAAGCATCTACTGACTTCCATTATCGTATGTCTCTTTCATGTGGACGGCTTGCGCTACTGGAATAGATGGAAGACGGTTTCCATTGTTCAAAAGCACAGCCTTCAGACTCAGTTTCGAAGAGTCTATAAATAGTCTCCAGTCTTGTGGGTCATGAGTGATTTTTAAGGCATTCATGAGGCTTTCAATATCTGAACAAAATACCAGATTACTTTCCTTTCCGACTGTGTATAGTGCACTGCTGACGTCAGATGGCTGCAGCA
The DNA here is from genome assembly GCA_033557465.1 of Ichthyophis bannanicus. Taxonomy (NCBI): domain Eukaryota; kingdom Metazoa; phylum Chordata; class Amphibia; order Gymnophiona; family Ichthyophiidae; genus Ichthyophis; species Ichthyophis bannanicus. The sequence continues at coordinate 222,775,261 of CM066044.1, read as the reverse complement.
GCTGTCTGGCAGTAGTATTGCATTGCATCAGAAAATGATGCAATCAACTCTGGATGATGTGTGCATGCTGGTATTATGCAATATTACATCATTCAAGGCTTATTTGGGATGTTGTTGATGTCCTACTGGATAAATTTACACTGTGAAACATCAAAAATGAACTACATGCAATATCTTCAAAACGAGAGCCAATAAAATTTGTTTAATGTTATACTCGTGTTCAGCTCACCAAGATGATACAGATTTGGGCCTTTTAAAGTCAGTAATGATTTCAATGTTGACCAGTGTAATTCGCTTTCCTGGAATCCTGCTACAGCAATCCAGGATCCACCCACCCCCTCACCATCTGTCAATCCAGAGTCAGCCTCCATTTGTAGATTTGTGATCTCTATTTGGCTGGTCTTCTGGATAGAGTTGTATGCTTGTGTACCTTGGTTAACTGTATTTGTTGACTGGTTCATTGCATACTTTGGGTCCTATGTGCTTTGTCAGGGATATTCTGGAGGAAACACCTAGCTGCATTGGTATATGTACCAGTGGTGATCGCACTGGAAGTTTCTGGTGTTTTCCCTGTCTCCATTAGCTGCTGGCAAGGGGAGACAACCCAGTAGTATGGACTGGTCTAGCAGGATTCCAGGAAAGGAAATCAAGTGGCAAGTAAAATTTCACCTTAGTGTTATGAACCACATCCTTCGGTACCCCCATGTGCAATATACAAATGCATTTGGTAAGTTCTGACATAATCCTGGAAACGGGCTACTAGGCTTCATGGACCCTGGTCTGACCTAGTATGGCATTTCTTAATCCAGATAACATCAGTTTTCAACTGTTATCCATCTATGCTATTCAGAAAGCAATTTGGACCTGCTTTTCAACTGGCCTAAGCTATCAGACCAGTAGCTGAAAATCACCACTATCTAGATAAGGTCAGTGCTTATCTAGATAGTTCCTAAAACACCCCCCTTGCACCATCTGGATAGTACTGAGGCAGTCTGTTGAGATCTCTCACAAAGGACCCTGATCTGGATAACCTCCATGGTAATCTGGATAAAGCCTTGCAAATAATTGGGCCCCTCAGTGATCTGAAAGTACTTTATACTTATTTGCTAGTGTTTTATAATATTATGCACTTTGTATACCTGTTGACTCTGCTGTGTGTTTGCTGTAATTATGATAAAGGCTATAGTATAATTAATAGTTGTCTGAAACCCCCCATCCTTCAGGTCTTCATCTTCTGCTATGTACCCTCTTGTCCACATGTACATCATCTGAAGTATTTTGTAAGTAGGCAGGTAATACATTACTAAATAAATAAAAGAATAAATAGAGAAGGAGCGAGCAGCCATCTAGCTATAGCAATTAAATGAAGTTTCAGGGAAGTCAGTATACCAGGATATACTTTTTAGAAAGGACAGAAGTTGAAAAAAGATTTAGTTGGAGAGAGGAAAGGAAGAAAGAAGGTAGGACAGAATACAAGCCATTGAAATATCAAGTGAGCACCTGGGTTTGTGTAGGTTGTCTTGAAGAGACCTTCTCTTACGCTGTGGCATTACCATCCACTTCTTGTACGGATGCTCAGACTAGGTTATCCACTGAAATATTACCACAATACTTCAGTAGGAAAGTTTCATAAATACATGAAGAATTTTCCTCTGCTACATCTCTCCCTACTTGCCCTAGTTCCAGCAACTCAGTCCCAACGAGGCCTTCCACCTTTGTCTCTTCGCATAGCAACTCTTTCCCTGCCTTAGTACCCTTTGTCCTCTTTCAGTCTGATCTCATGTTTTTCTCTCACTCTGAAACGTTAACAGCCTGTTGTAAAACTACTTGTCCTTTAGACTCCATCCCGTCAAAATGGAATTGAGTTGACTCCATGGGTCTCCTCCTTTACTGTGTTTAACATGACAAATCACAGCTTATCTTCTGGTATGGTTGCGCCCCCCCCCCATCTGGAAAAGAGTTTCTGAAGAATAGGACGAATCAGAGCTTTCTCTTGACTTCTCAAATCCACTGATTCCTCTTCATCTCTCCAGGCCAGTCCAGGAAAAGCAGGGTAGTCAGCCTCCTTCAGCAGCTGAGGACTGAAATAGATAGAAGGTTGTCAAGACTCTATGTAACTCCCCCTAGCGCTCCCGGCTCAGTCTTTCAGTCCTCAGCAGCTAGGACAGATAGGTTTTAGTTAGGTTCCCAGGTTGAGTGAAGAAAAAGTAAGAAAAAAAGAAAGTTGAAACAAAGCAGACAGATGCCGCTGAGTGTGTGAGTAATTGGAGGGGGCAGCAGAGGCAGAGCCTGTCATGAGGGAGCACAGCCACCTTCACTGCCCGATGGAGAACGTGCCTAGGAGCCACAGAGCACACCGCCTGCCTCCTGTGCCTACAATCCATTTCTGCTAGCGGCAGGAAGGCAGTCAGAAGTTCCGGCTGCATTTTTCGGTAAGCTAGGGCCCCCGGGGAAGACGATTGAAGACGCATTTGGCTGGCAGTGCTTCGGCGGCCTGGTGTTCATGGTCTAGGAGCGAGTTGGGGGGGGGGCCTTCTGGTGCATGCTTCCGTTTGCGGCGGGGTGCGTGCAGTGTGGGGGCAGTCGGGGTTTATCTAGTGCAGGTGTGTGCCATACCTGTATTCGTGGCAGTAGCAGGATTGAGAGATTTTTGGCTGGTTTGATGGAAGACAAGGCAGCTCCCCTGGATAGCGCAGTGACTAAATTGTCAGGCTCGGCAGAGAAGGCGGGAACGGCGGCCATTTTACAGGCAGCAGCCATTTCTCCCGCACCTCATAAAAAACAAGGTAAAACTAAATCGAAGGCCAAAAATCCTGTGCCGCCGGAGCAAGTTCTGCAACCGGTGTTGTTTGGGCGGCAGGAGAGCTTAGAGGCTCTTTTTTTCAGCGGATTTTATTTTGTCATTGCATAAAGCCTACTGTTTAAAGCAGAAGCAGGTTTAGGATCAGGGGCCTCTCCAGAGGCTGGCGACTTCCCCAGAAGCAGAGTTAAAATTGGTGGAAGACCCGGGGGAAGGGCCTTCCCAGAAGGGTCTGGGAATGGAAGCTGGCCTAGACTGGTTAAGTCAGCAAGCTCCGGAGCTCTGATTGGTGGAGGATGGGGAGCTCCTTTCGGATTCGGGGACGGATCCCTGGGCAATGGATCTGGAAGGAGAGATTCTTCCAGGTGAAGATCTTAATGTGTTTAGGGTATTTGGCAGGGAGCAACTGGGAGCGCTTATTGCTCACTCTCTGGCAGCGCTGAATATAGCCTTACCAGTGGTTCAGGAGGACCCCTTTCTCTAGGGTTTTAAGATGGAGCAGAAGTGTTTTCCGGTTCATAGGGTCATCAAGCAGATGATAGAATCGGAGTGGGAGTGCCTGGAGACTACCCTGCGGGGCGGTTGTTCAATGGGACGTCTGTATTCGATTCCGCAAGACGAAAAGGATCTGATGTGGATGCCCAAGGTGGAATCTTTGGTCTCCGTGGTGACTAAGATGACCACAATTCTGGTGGAAGGGAGCACAGCCCTTAAAGATCTTCAGGACCAGAGGCTGGAGACCATACTCAAACAGGCATTTGATGCCAATGCCTTGACCCTGCAGGCATAAATTTGTGGGGCTTTTGTTTCAAGGGCCTCCATCCGTTGGCACCAAGGAGAAGGATCTACCAAGGGTGAGGAGTGTTCTCCTTCGGAAGGGACCAATTTGGAATCAGCGGCGGCTTACTTGGCCGACACCTTTTATGATTTGGTATGGATACCGGCAAAGTCCATGGCGTCCCTAGTGGCGGCCAGGTGGTTCCTTTGGCTGAGGAACTGGGCGGCAGATACATCCTCTAAGGTTCGCCTGAGTAAACTGCCATATAAGGGTAAGCTGCTCTTTGGAGAAGCGTTGGAGAAGATTGTCAAGGATCTGGAGGATTCTAAGGGAGGTAGGCTCCCAGAGGATAGACCAAAGGGTCAAAAGCCAGGCGGGCTACAAAGAGGGCAACCAAGAGATTTTTGCAGGTTTCGATCTTCGCGATATGGGCCATACCAGAGGGCAGCCCTTTCGAGGGGCTCAGGGGTTTGGACGGGGGTATTTCAATTCCCAGCAAACCCCGCCTAAAAAGTCCGAATGAAGTCAGGAAGGTCCAGCCGGAGTTGCCAGTAGGGGGTTGCCTACAGAAATTCTACTCTGCCTGGGCGGCAATTACAACAGACCAGTGGGTGTTGGAGATCGTCCGTGGGGGTTATGTGCTGGAGTTCTGCAAGCCTCTGGCAGATGCTTTTGTGGCATCTCCATGCAACGCATTGGGAAAGAGAGAAGCGGTGAATGAGACCCTTCAGAAGTTACTGTGCTTGCAAGCAGTAGCTCCAGTACCACACGACCAGTGCGGTTTAGGTAGATACTCCATATATTTTGTGGTGCCAAAAAAGGAGGGTTCCTTTCGGCCCATTCTCGATCTCAAGCATGTGTAAGGGTACCGCATTTCCGGATGGAAACGTTGCGGTCAGTGATTTTAGCGGTAAGGCCAGGGGAAGTGCTTTCTTCCATAGACCTCACAGACGTGTATCTGCACATCCCTATCAGGCCGGAGCATCAAAGGTTCCCGCATTTTGCCATCCCCATGGGGCATTTTCAGTTCAAGGCTCTGCCATTTGGTCTGGCCACAGCACCGCGCACGTTCACGAAGGTGATGGTCGTGGTCGTAGCGGCTTTGAGACTCGAAGGAATTCTGGTGCATCCGTATTTGGATGATTGGCTTATTCGGGTGGAGTCCAAGGAAGAGTTACTCAGGGCTACCAAGCAGGGGTGGCATTCCTGGAACAGCTTGGTTGGGTGGTCAACCAGACCAAAGGCCAGCTGCGACTAATGCGGCAATTGGTGTTTCTCGGGGCATTGTTCAATACGGAGGCTGGTGTGGTGTCTCTTCTCGAGGTCAGAGAGCAGAAGATTTGAGAGCAGGTACAAAGGTTCTTACGCATGAAAGCTCCAATGGCATGGCGGTACATGCAGCTGCTAGGTTCCATGGTGGCCTCCTTGGACCTGGTCCCATGGGCCAGAGCCCATATGCGGCCACTTCAACGGTCTCTTCTCTCTTGCCGATCGGCCCAAGAGCATCCGTCATCGCAGAAGCTAAGTGTGTCCAGAAGAGTTAAAGTCCAGCTTGGCATGGTGGCTGGTGAGCGATCACATTCGAGCAGGTATGCCCTTAAAGCAGCCAGACTGGGTGTTGGTCACCACAGATGCAAGTCTCTAAGGCTGGGGCGCACACTGTCTTTCCCAGGTGGTACAGGGCTGCTGGTCAACGAGCGAAGCCGAGTGGTCAATCAACTGACTGGAGATGCGGGCGGAGAGATTGGTGATACAGAGTTTCAAAGGTCTGGTACAGGGAAAGCGGTTCGTGTTTTCTCCGACAATGCGGTAACGGTGTCCTATATCAACCAGCGGGGTGATACGGGAAGTGCTTCCTTGGCAGAGGAGAGCCAGCTGCTGTTGAGGTAGGCGGAGAGTCATCTGTTGGCCTTGTCAGCGGCGCATGTAGCAGGGAAGGACAATGTGCAGGCCGACTACCTCAGTCGTCATGCCTTGGATCCCAGAGAATGGGAGCTAAACGCAGCAGTGTTTTGTGACATTTCGGTTCGCTGGGGGGCAGCCAATCATGGATCTGATGGCTACTCTTTCCAACACCAAGGCTGTGCAGGTTTTAAGCAGGCGCAGAGAGCACATGTCGGAAGGGCTCGATGCTCTGGCGCAGCCATAGCCGGTGGAGGGTCTGCTCTATGTTTTCCCTCTGTGGCCAATGATTGGTCGGCTGCTATGGCAGATAGAAGGGTCACGATGGGCTGGTAATTCTAGTGGCACCAGACTGGCCTCAAAGACCTTGGTATGCGGACCTGGTGCAGCTAATGGTGGATCGGCTGTGGAAATTGCCCAATCGGCCCAATCTGTTGAGCCAAGGCCCGATCTGGATGCCGCAGGTGGATCGGTTCTCGCTTACGGCTTGGCTCTTGAGAGGCACCGCTTACGACACTGGGGGTACTCGGCGGCAGTCATCAATACCATGTTGAACTCTAGGAAACGTTCACATCTTTATCTTATATTCGTATATGGCGCATATTTGAAAATTGGTGTGGTGAAAGAGGCGTTCAGCCATTCGGTTGTACATTCCGGACATCTTGCTGTTTCTGCAGGGTGGTCTGAATAAAGGTCTAGCCTTGAGTTCTTTGAAAGTACAGGTGGCGATGCTAGCTTGCTATAGGGGATGAGTTCAAGGTTGCTTCTTGGCAGCACATCAGGATGTGGTTCGTTTTCTTCGGGCAGTTAAGCTGGTGCGTTTGTCACTTCGTCCGCTAGTGCCTCATTGGGACCTAAATTTGGTCCTGGAGGCGCTGACGGAACCGCCTTTTGAGCTGGCAGTATCAGTAAGTGAGAGAAGTTTCTTGGAGGCGTGTTCAGCTAGGTGAATTTCAGATTTGCAAGTGCTCTCGTGCAGAGAGCCTTTTATTCAGTTTTCGGCAGAGAAGGTGGTTTTACGTCCGGTGCCTTCCTTCCTTCCTTCCGGCCGAAGGCGGTTTCACGTTTTCATGTGAACCAGTCTGTTTCCCTTCCAACCTTTCTGGCTGTGGAAGGTGGCGAGACGGAGCATAGGCTGAGGCGCCTAGATCTTGGAAGGGTGCTTTTGAGATATCTTAAGAGAATTAAATCGTTCCCTAGAACTGATCAGTTGTTTGTGTTATTTGGAGACCCCCGCAGAGGGAAAGCAGCTTCCAAAGCTTCTCTTGCCAGATGGGTAAAGCAGACTATTGTGGTTGCGTATACGACGCGGGGTAAATTGCCTCCTAGGGGACTGTGGGCCCACTCTGCTCGGGGGCAGGCGGCGTCCTGGGCAGAGTCCTCCTTGGTCCCACCAAGGGACATCTGTCGGGCAGCCACTTGGTCCTCACTCCATACGTTTTCGAAACATTATCAGCTGGATGTACAGGCTAGGAGGGATGCCAGTGTTGGAGCATCGGCTATCTTGGCTGGGCTTGTGGGTCCCTCCCATGTTTAGGTACTGCTCGGGTACATCCCTGCTTTTCCTGGACTGGCCTGGAGAGATGAAGAGGAAGGAGAAATTAGACCTTACCTGCTAATTGTCTTTCCTTTAATTCTCTCCAGGCCAGTCCAGGGCCAAACTGGTCATTTCGGGATCTGGAATAGTCGTGCAATTCTTGGGATTCTCAAGATATGGGGGCTGCCCAAGTCATGGCGTGTAGGTAGGCTGGCAGCGAGTTTCTTCGGGACGGCTCTGTTTATCTGCTCTCCCTTCGAGCGGGGAAGTGGTGTAAATGCCGTTCTGGGATAGATTATTCTTTTAATCTCCTATAAATCGTGCAAAGTCAATAAATAAATAAGAAGGCAAAGGAGAAGGAAATCAATAGAGCTTCAAGGGGGAGTTTAAGGACTTTCCCATGTTAAATAAGTTTAGATAGTTCAGGTTCAAGGTTTTTTCTGGGTTTGATCCTAGATGCTTTGTCAATAGAAGACTGAGCCAGGAGCGCTAGGGGGAGTTAGATAGAGGGCTGTCAAGACTCTATGTATTTCAGTCCTCAGCTGCTGAAGGAGGCTGACTACCCTGCTTTTCCTGGAGAGAATTAAAGGAAAGACAATTAGCAGGTAAGGTCTAATTTCTCCATTATCAGCCAGTTTCCATCCTCCTCCCCTTCTGTCAAAGATCACAGAAAAAAAAAGTCTTTACTCAACGTTGGGATTTTATAGAAATAAAACAGTCAGTCATTCTACAGCCACATCAGTAAGATTTCTTGGTTACAGTATGGAAATAATCTTTATATTCCTACTGAGTAAAATCCATGGCTCGTTGGACCAGGGCAAAGTTCTCTCTGATGGTATCTCCTGACCTTTCCGCAACCTTCAATTTAGTGAGCCATAATACTCCTGGCTCATTTACACACCAACAGTTTTCATGATACCGTATTTTGATATTTCTCTTCTTTTCTGTCCAATTGTTCCCTTTCAGCATCCTTCAGTTCTTCATCTTCTGCTATGTACCCTCTTGTCCACAAGGCTCAGTACTCACACTCCTCTTTAATATCTATCATTCTTAGTCCCCTACCAACAATTATATAAGACTGAGGAGTTTATTTACACATTTACCACTTATATAGGTTTTGTACCTGCCTAAAAATTTGGGATAAGCTTCAGTACAGAATACAACACAAGACAATAAATTGATAATTAAACATAACTCACCTGGGAAAGATAAGCCTTACCTTGCTTGCATGTTACTAAATAATCCTTAATAGATCGCAGAGATACAGAAAGGCTGTCCACAATACAGGAACTTCCACTGTAAAAATCCTGCCCCATATAAGAAATGCCATAGCGGGTTAGACCAAGGTTTATCAAGCCCAGTATCCTCTTTCAAACAGTGGTCAGTTCAGGTCATAAGTACCTCGCAGGTTCACAAAAAGGCACGCAGGCTCCACAATGCTTGTCCAAGGGCAAGCAGTGGATTTCCCGAATCCTCTTGTCCAAACCTTTTTTAAACCCAACTACACTAACAGCTTTTACAATATCCTCCGGTGACGAATTCCAGAGTTTCATTACGCATTGAGTGAAAAAAATATTTTCTTTTATTAGTCTTAAATGGTTTACGTTGTAGCTTCACTGTGTGTCCCCTAGTCTTTGTACATTTTTATGGAATAAACAACTGATCTACGTTTATCCATTCCATTCATTAATTTATGGAGCTCTAACATATCTCACCTCAGCTGTCTCTCTTCCAAGTTGAAAAACCCTAACCTTTAAGCCTTTCCTTGTAGGGGTATCCTTCAATCCCTCTTAACATTGTGGTGGCTCTTCTCTATACCTTTTCTAATTCTGTTGTATTCTTTTTGTGATACTCCCAAACTATGACTCTGCCCATTGCCCTAGACATGCAAAAAGAGAAGACAGCACACTCATCATAAGTAAGGACGAATTGAATATAACTCCCTCATCAACAGCATAGATGGGGTTAGATATGTTAATAATTGGGAGGAAGCATCTAGCATTCCATTTACTCTGCAGATCCCCAGCCTCAGATCCAAATAACATCTCCACAATCCTAGAATCAACCTGCTCAGACAAATCAATTAATAAACATCTTATCTTGCTAGGTGATTTTAACCTACCATCCATTCACCATACCCATACATCAGCATTCTTGACCACCATGAAAGAGCTGGGCTTTCAACAAATCATTCATGCGCCCACACACAATAAGGGAAACAAATTAGACCTCATATTCTTATCTAACAAATTACATATGATATCCCAGAATGTTCCTGTACAGATACAACCTATACCATGGTCAGATCACCACCTGATACATTTCTCCATCTAATATAATATGACCAACCACAGAGCATTAGGAAGCAAAAGAACAGAACGCCAGTTTAGAAGATTTTATAAAGATATCTTCATACAAGAGAACATACCACACTTGAATGCAAATGAAGCTGTAACTGACATTTATGAGATACTGAGCAACTGGAACACCGTGGTTAGTAAAGCAGCCTTAGCTCCCAACCCACTAACTAAAATGAGAAAAAGTGGGTCACAGGTGTGGTATACTCAAGAATTAAGGTCTCTGAAAAGACAACTACGAAAACTGGCAAGAAAATGGAGAATTACTAAATCGCATAAAGATAAGACCCTATATACGAACACTCTACAGATTTACTGTACAAGCATAAGTGTTCAAAAGAGAGCATTATTCAAATAACCTAATGAAATCTCTTAATCGCCGAAGGGAACTTTTTGATATTGTAAAAGTATTAATTAGATCCCCAACCACACCAGACTACAAAACCAATATAGACCCGCAGGTGATAGCAGATCATTACAAGATCAAACTACTTAGACCAATCCCAGCTTTGTTGTTGTTGTTGTTGTTAAGTGCCGTCGAGTCGGAGTCGACTCATGGCGACCCTCTGGATAGCTATCCTAAATTGTGTTCGGTCTTCAGTCAGGCGGCTCATTGTTGACAGACTGGTACCCATAACTGCTGTTATTGTATCGATCCATCTCATTGCTGGCCTTCCTCTTTTGCGTTGACCTTCTATCTTGCCAAGCATGATGTCTTTCTCTAATGATCTCTCTCTTCGCATGATGTGTCCAAAGTATGAAAGTCGAAGTCTTGTCATCTGAGCTTCTAAAGAAAGCTTAGGTTTGATCTCCTCTAGTACCGACTGGTTTGTTCTTCGGGCAGTCCATGGTATACACAGTATTCGCCGCCAGCACCATAATTCAAAGGCATCAATTTTCTTCCTGTCTTTTTCACTGTCCAGCTTTCACATCCATATGATGTTATTGAAAATACCATGGCTTGAACAAGTCGAATCTTTGTATGGAGAGAGACATCTCTGCTCTTGGGATGATGTCATCATCCCAGCTTTAGTGTTGGTCAAACCCGATAACAGCAAAAGTGTCACTTTATGGAATACTTTCTCCAGAATCAACATTGATCAGTTGCTCCGAACTGTTACAGCAATAAATACAACCACATTCCATCAAGATCCTTGTCCGGTAAGCTGGGTCAAGCTTACAAGATCTGAAATGGACCCTATATCCTAAAAATCGTAAACCTTTCCTTATCACGGGGTTAAATGCCAAAGACATTAAAGAAAGCAATTATCCATCCTAGTCTAAAAAAGATCACATTGGATAAGAATTGCCCCAGTTCATATAGACCCATATCAAACCTTCCATTCCTAGCTAAAATTATTGGAAAAAAACCCCACAACTACAGGACCGCCTGGTTACACATGCACCGTTGGACATACGACACAGCTTCAGGCCATACCATGAAGTGGAAACACTGCTAATAACACTTTTTGACAAGCTGATACAAGCCATAGAAAGAACCAAACAAGCCTACATATTAATATTCTTAGACCTAACCGCAGCATTTCATTCAATCAACCATGATTTCCTTAGCATTCCTTCAGTTTAGTCCTCCACTTCTGGGTTGTGAACCTCCTCCTGCAGCTTGGAGACTGGGCATGTCAAACTCGTGACATCACTGGATATAGCATGCTGGAATCTCCCATCAGCCCCAGTGTGTCCCGTCTCCATGAAGCAGGAGGACATAGTGAGCCTAGGTGCTGGGCTCACTAGAGAAACGAATAAGGAGCAACTTAGTTAGAGTTCTAGATTTTTAGGTCCTTAATTTTCTGGGTCTCAGTCAATTTTGGTTTGTCCCTTTAAATTTGTTTGTTTTAGGGGGTCTCTCTTTTTTTTTTTTTTTTTTTTTTTTTTTTTTAAGAGGGCTGATCGGGTCTAGTCTCCCTGCTGCACCAAGATGTCTATATTTCATTTACAGGATTTCTCTCCCTGGACGGTGCGGGAGAGAGCTCCTGAAGCAGCTCACACCTGCCACTCACTCTCTTAAGGTGCGGCGGCCCGATGCTTTCAATGCTGGCGGCTGCAGCAGCAGTTGCAGAGACGGCTCTCGCTGCGGACGTTACTCCTAGAGCGCAGCGATGTCGCAGCTTGAAGGGCCCTGGGTCTCTGGTGGTAAGGCTTCCGTTCTCGGCGGCGATGCCGAAGTCGGGGGGGGTGTTTTTTGAGCCGGAGGGCCTCTTCAAGATTACGCACCAAAACCCGTTCTCTCAGAAGCCACGGCCATTTTAAAGTAGCGGTTTTCACCGCGTGGCTGCTTGGAGCGGCGGCGGGGGTTGCAGGCCACTGCGAGGGGTAATTAGCTCAGCTTCCCCTTGTTTTTCTTTAGTTCTTTGGTTTACTTTATTCCTTTAGTTTTGTTCCTTGTTTTAAAAAAAATGAATAAATAAAAGGGTTTAGTTTCATGGGGTCCTCATTCTCCCGGGCGTTTGCAGGTGGAAGTAGAGTAGAAAAGGCTCAGTAATTGTTAGTTTAAAAATAAATAAGTAAGTAGATAAATAAAACTTGTCTAGACTGAGGGGAATTCCACGGTTCCTGGCCAGGCCTCATTGGCACGTCAGTACATGTCAGCCTGCCCGCAGTGCGTGGTTTGTGGAACCCACAGAGGCACGGTGGCAGACACCAGCATCTGTAGGGACTGTGCTGCTGTTTCTGCCAGTGTGGAGCAGCAGATGGAGAGCATAGCAGTCCCAGCTTCCCAGGGGTCCACGGCGGGAGTGGAGGGCGAACCATGGGGGCCTGCCCCGTTGGTGTCCGACCCGGAAGCTTCAGCAGCATTCCCTACTGCGTCCTTGGGTACAGGGACGGGTTCGCAGCTGGGAGATTTTTGTCCTGACTTTGTCCTGTTAACGCATCAGGCATTTTGTTTAAGGCATCAGTGTAAGTTGCTTGATCCCATGTTGCTTCCCTTGCCTACTCCGCAGTCCGGGAGGGCAGATGGGGGAGCTCTTTCCCTGAGACCACCGAAGAGGTCTCGCCCACCGGATCAACCCTCTTCCGAGCTGCGGTGGCAGGATGTGGAAGACACAGACCTGGAGCTTGATGCAGATATGGAAGAGTTGGAAGAAGGGGAAATCCCTGAACCTGAGGATCAGGTGAAAATCATTCGGGTGTTCCGAAGGGACATACTAATGGCACTAATTATGGAATCCTTCCAGACGCTAAAGCTCGCCACGACGCAGCCGATTGAAGAAGACGATGGAGAGGACCCTATCATTCAAGCGGTGCGGCAGACTCAGATAGTGTTTCCCATCCACAAGGTGGTAGATCGGATGATCCAGGATGAGTGGGATTAGCCAGAAGCGGGACTCGGGGGGGATAAGACAATGAACAAGCTCTATCCCTTGGCGGAGAAAGACAAAGAATTCCGCTCTCCGCGAGTTGATGCAGCAGTGTCCGCGGTCACTAAAAAGACCATCATACCGGTGGAAGGTAGTTCGGCCTTGAAAGATGCGCAGGATAGAAAGGTGGATGGGTTGTTGAAACAATCCTTCGAGGCGGATGCATTGTCATTACAGGCTTCCATTGTGGAGCTTGGGTGGCAAGAGCATGCCTCAGATGGTCACAACACTAACGACAGTCAGCCGCTTTGGACCAGGACAGTGTAAGGGAGCTACAGCGTCTAGAGTCAGGGTCCGCTTATTTGGCGGATGTACACTATGATTTGGTCAGGGCCTTGGCGAACAGCGTGGCTTCGCTGGTGGGCACCCATAGATCTTTGTGGCTCAGAAGTTGGGCGGCTGATGGATCTTCCAAGTCAAGACTTAGTAAACTCCCTTTTAAAGGGAAGTTATTGTTTGGAGAGGATCTTGACAAGCTGGTAAAGGATTTAGGGGAGTCCAACGGTGGGAGGCTACCGGAGGACAAACCTAAGCAAGGAAAATTCTCTCCGGCCTTTAGAGGTCAGTTTAGAGATTTCAGGAGATTTTGCACTTCTCGTTTGGGTGGTTTCCAAAGGGGAAGATTTGCTTCTCGAGTGTAGGGGTTTCGTGGAGCGAGTAGAAGATTCGCTGCGTCGTCCGCGCGAAAACCACAATGAAAGGAGGCAGGTCCAGCAGTGAACCAGCCGATAGGAGGGCGGCTTCTGGGGTTTCTTCCTGCCTGGACCCAGATAACTTCCGATCAGTGGGTGCTGGAGATCATACGCGAAGGTTATGCGCTAGATTTGGCAAGGCCGGTTCGGGACTCGTTTGTGATGTCTCCTTGCAGAAGCCACACAAAGACTCTTGCGGTCTCTCAGACTCTGGACCGGCTCGTGCAATTGGAAGCTGTAATACCGGTTCCGGTGGAGGAGTATGGAGTGGGATGGTACTCCATTTATTTCATGGTGCCAAAGAAAGACGGAGCCCTCCAGCCTATCCTGGACCTCAAGGGAGTAAATCGTTTGCTCTGGGTACCACATTTCAGAATGGAAACGCTAAGGTCGGTCATTATAGTGGTGAGGCAAGGAGAGTTTCTGACTTCCCTCGATCTCACGGAGGCATATTTGCACATCCCGATCAGAGCGTCTCATCAAAAGTACTTGCACTTCGCTCTGCCTTGTTCCAAGTGTCTTGCTACAGCTCCACGCACTTTCACTAAGATCATGGTGGTAGTGGCGGCAGCTCTACGGAAAGGAGGAGTCCCTGGTTCATCCTTACCTCGACGATTGGTTGATTCGGGCGAAGTCCGCAGCCGAGAACGAGAGAGCTACAGACAAGGTGGTAACGTTTCTTCAGATTCTAGGCTGGATGATCAATCCGACCAAGAGCCGACTGGTACCATCCCAGGATCTCGAGTATCTGGGTGTACTCAGAGGGGAGTGGTGTTTCTGCCGGATCGGAGAGTTCGAGCGCTCCAGCAGCTGGTGCGAGCTTTCAGGTCTGCTCCAGCGCCCACGGTATGGAGTTACCTTCGTGTGCTGGGGACAATGGCGGCGACGCTGGAAGTGGTGCGTGGGCCCGATTTCATATGAGACCGTTGCAGAGGTCGTTGTTGCGCCAATGGTTGCATCAGTCCGACTCATTGAACAAAAGGCTTCCTTGTTCTTCTCGGGTCAAGAGGCCCTTTGTTGGTGGCTGATGCCTGGGTCCCTGAGAGCAGGGCTGCCCCTGGAGCAGCTGGAGTGACTCCCGCTGCTGACGGACGCCAGTCTTGCGGGGTTGGGAGCACATTGCGGAGAGCTCTTCGCGTAGGGCGTTTGGTCTCCGGAGGAGAGCAAATGGTCAGTCAATCGACTGGAACTCAGAGCAGTCTTGTTAGCCCTGAAAAGGTTTGAAACAACGGTGACAGGGCGAGCGATACATGTACTGTCCGACAACTTAGCGACATGGCCTACATAAATTGGTAGGGCAGTACAGGAAGTGTAGCCATGGAAGAAGAGGCAGACGGACTGTTCTCTTGGGTTGAGAATCGGTTGCCAGCGATCTCGGCGGTGCACATTGCAGGAAAGGACAACGTGATGGTGGATTTCCTCAGCAGGGTCCAAGTGGATGCAGGGGAATGGGAGTTGCATCCGGACGTGTTCGAGCAACTAGTGCAGAGATGGGGGACGCCGATCATGGATCTGATGGCGGCCTTTCGATCCGCAAAATCGACTTGGTTCTTCAGCACTCGGCGAGAGAGGATGTCGGGAAGGCATAGACGCATTGATGCAATCGTGGCCGTCGGCGGGTCTCCTATATGTCTTCCTGCTGTGGGCGCTCATCGGACGGGTGGTTCAACAGATCAAAGTGCATCAGGGACGGGTGCTGTTGGTGGCTCCGGACTGGCCGAGGTGCCCGTGGTACGCCGATGTCATGCGCTTGCTGGACAGGGACCCGTGGAGGTTAGAATATAAGAACATAAGATATGCCATTCTGGGTTAGACCAAGGTCCATCAAGCCCAGTATCCTGTTTCCAACAGTGGCCAATCTAGGTCATACGTACCTAGCAGTTTCCCCAAAAGACACAGGTTCTGCAATGCTTGTACTAGATCAAGCATTGATATCCTGGGTCCCTTCTTAATAATGGTTTATGGACCTTTCCTCCAGGAACTTGTCCAAACCTTTTTTAAACCCAGCTACACTAACAGCCTTTACTACATCCTCCGGTAACAAATTCCAGAGTTTGATTACACGTTGAGTGAAAAAATATTTTCTTTTATTAGTCTTAAATAGTTTACCCTGTAGCTTCATTGCATGTCCCCTAGTCTTTCTATATTCTGATAACGTAAACAGTCGATCTACGTTTACCCGTTCCACTCCGTTCATTAATTTACAGACTTCTATCATATCTCCCCTCAGCCGTCTCTTTTCCAGGTTAAAGAGCCCTAACCTTTTTAGCCTTTCTTCATAGGAGTATCCTTCCATCCCCTTTACCATTTTGGTGGCTCTTCTCTGAACTTTTTCTAATAACACTATATCCTTTTTAAGATACGGCGACCAGAATTGCACACACTATTCAAGGTGCAGTCTCACCATGGAACGGTATAGAGGCATTATAATATCTTTTGCTTTATTTTCCATTCCTTTCCTTATGATACTTAGCATTCTATTTGCTCTCTTGGCTGCCGCTGCACACTGGGCCGAGGGTTTTAACATGTTATCCACAATGACACCTAAATCTTTTTCCTGGGTGGTGGTTCCTAATGTGGAACCTTGCATCGTGTAACCATAGTTTGGGTTGTTCTTCCCTAGGTGCATAACTTTGCACTTGTCCACATTAAATTTCATCTGCCATTTTGATGCCCAGTCTTCCAATTTATCAAGATCCTCTTGCAATTTTCCACAATCCTCTTGGGTTTTAACAACTTTAAATAGTTCTGTGTTATCTGCAAATTTGATAACCTCACTCGTTATTCCACTTTCCAGGTCATTTATGAATATGTCAAAAAGCAGCAGACCCAGCACAGATCCCTGGGGTACACCACTATTCACCTTTCTCCATTGGGAAAATTGGCCATTTAGCCCAACCCTCTGCTTTCTATCTTTTAACCAGTTCCTGATCCACAGTAGTACACTGCCTCCTATCCCATGACTCTTTAGTTTTGCCAAAAGTCTCTGATGGACCTTGTCAAAGGCTTTCTGAAAGTCCAGATACACTATATCAACCGACTCACCTTTGTCCACCTGTTTATATTCACACTTTCAAAAAAACATAACAGATTAGTAAGACAAGATCTTCCTTGTCTAAAGCCATGTTGGCTGTCTCCCATTAGACCATGACTATCTACATGCTGAGTAATTTTATTCTTTATGATGGTTTCTACCATTTTTCCCGGTACTGACGTGAGGCTCACCGGTCTGTAGTTTCCCGGATCAGCAGTGGAACCCTTTTTAAAAATTGGTGTTACATTGGCGATCCACCAATCTTCAGGTATTAGAGATGATTTTAATGATAGTTCACAGATTACTAATAGCAGGTCTGCAATCTCATATTTCAGTTCTTTCAACACCCTTGGATGTATACCATCCGGCCCAGGTGATTTGCTACTCTTCAGTTTATCTAATAGTTGTAATACATCTTCCCGATGTATCGATATTTCCTTCATTTCTTCCGCACCTTTAAATACCACTTCAGTCATGGGTAACATCCCTACATCTTCCTCAGTAAAGACCGAAGCAAAGAATTCATTCAGTCTCTCCGCTGTCGCCTCTTAGTGCCCCTTTAACTCCTCTATCATCTAATGGTCCAACTGACTCTCTCACAGGTTTTTTGCTACGAATGTACTTGAAAAAAAATCTTTATTTCGCTTTTTTGCTTCCGCAGCAAGCTTCTTCTCAAATTCTCTCTTTGCCTTCTTTATCAATGCCTTGCATTTGACCTGCCAGTGCTTGTGCTGTTTCCAGGTTTCATCGTTTGGCTCTTTTTTCCATTTCCTGAAAGATGCTTTCTTGGCAACAACAGCCTCTCTGAGCTCACCTTTAAACCATGCTGGCAGTTTTTTGGACTTCCTTCCACTTTTCTTAAAGCGTGGAATACAGCTGGTCAGGGCTTCCAAGATAGTATTTTTCAACAACACCCAAGCTTGATGTAAGTCTTTAACCTTTGCAACTGCTCCTTTTAGTTTTTTCTTAACTATTTTCCTCATTTTATCATAGTCTCCCTTTTGAAAGTTAAAAGGTAGTACTGTGGATTTCCTTACTCTCCCTCCTCCACTAATTAAATCAAAGGCGATCATGCTATGATCACTATTGCCAAGTGGCCCCAACACCCTTATCTCTTGCACTAGATCTGGTGTTCCACTAAGGACTAGGTCTAATATGGCTTCCCCTCTGGTCGGTTCATGAACCAGCTGCTCCAAGAAGCAGTCATTTATGTCATCTAGGAACTTTATCTCCCTAGCATGTACTGACGTGACACTGACCCAGTCGATACCGGGGTAATTGAAATCACCCATTATTATTACTGCGCTGTAACGTTTGTTAGCTTCCTTGATTTCTTTGAGCATTTCATCATCCATTTGTTCATTCTGGCCAGGCAGTCGCTAGTACACCCCCACCGCCATCGCCTTCCCCTTTTTACATGGAATTTCAATCCATAGAAATTCTATAGCAAATTTTGTTTCCTGCAAAACTTTAATCCTTTCTGACTCAATGCCCTCTCTAACATAGAGCGCAACCCCTCCACCAATT
This sequence comes from Ichthyophis bannanicus, assembly GCA_033557465.1. Taxonomy (NCBI): domain Eukaryota; kingdom Metazoa; phylum Chordata; class Amphibia; order Gymnophiona; family Ichthyophiidae; genus Ichthyophis; species Ichthyophis bannanicus. The sequence goes on along the minus strand of CM066044.1, from coordinate 222,757,257 downwards.
TGATCAGCTTTATCATTACGATATAGTTTGTACCCAGGTATCACAGTGTCCCACTGGTTGTCCTCCTTCCACCATGTCTCTGATAAAATACTAACAACTACTTTCAAACTCATCCACAACATAGCACCTTCCTTCCTCAACAACCTAGTCAGTTTGCAACCTCCCACCCGAAACAGAAGAACCCACAACTCCAACATCCTCCACACTCCAACAGATATAAGATCTACCAAAGCTATCACCAGCCACAGGGCTTTCTCATATGTGGCGCCAACACTATGGAACCAACTCCCACCAGAACTACGAGCTAGCAAGGACCTTCTAGACTTCAGAAAGAAACTGAAGACGCACATTTTCCAAACTCATTTCAACATGAACTAAACCCCCAGATGGGGCAGCCCCCTGTCCACCATGACCAAGAAACTTATCCTGTATATATGTATATATGTAAATGAACTCCCCCATAGCTAAGAAGTGTTAACTCTGTATGATGTGCTTTTCTGTCAATCTATATGTAAACAAAATTTGTACCTGCCTTGATTCGGCAGCTTCACAACAGTAATCTTACCCGCTTCTGATCGCTGGAAGGAGCGGGATACAAATGCTTGTTAAATAAATAAAATATTCGAATCACATCTTACCTCTCATTTAGTGCTATATATTCTAACTCTCCCATCTAATTTCTTAGACTTCTAGCATTTGCATACAAGCATTTTAGAGACTGTATTTTATTCATATTAATTTGGCTATTGGTAGACATGGGTAATTTGGGATCTTTAAGCTCTGTCTGCTCCATACTCGAGGGTATTTGGGCTACTTTACTCTTTTTTGGAACCTCTCTGCTTTTGGTAGTATCCTTCCGAACCATCTGCTCTTGGGCGACTGTCGGCTTTCCCCTATTATCTAGTTTAAAAGCTGCTCTATCTCCTTTTTAAAAGTTAATGCCAGCAGCCTGGTTGCATCCCGGTTAAGGTGAAGCCCATCCCTTTGGAAGAGCCCTTCCTTTCCCCAGAATATACCCCAGTTCCTAACCAATCCAAACCCCTCATCTCTGCACCATTGTCTCATCCACGCATTGAGACTCCGGAGCTCTGCCTGCCTTTTGGGTCCTGATTGATTAATAGGAAACCGCCTTGAAATGAAACCACTTTTTTTGTCGGAAAAGCCGTCACAGTGTAGAGGACTTCACCTCGCACCACTGCGGCCCATCCATTTTATTAAAGAACCCTATATTTTAGGACATAGTTTAAATTGTGATTTGTTTGGCGAAATTACTTAGCTGAAAAAAGGCTGCTGTAGATTTGTGTCCAACGACCAACAAAGACGACATGTCATGTTTTGGGGATTGTCTCATTCACCCCTGCTTCATGTCAAGTGGTCGTAAATCAAAATACCCGCCTTCAGTTTCATTTCAAGGCGGTTTCCTATTAATCAACCAGGTTCTCTTTTGTATTAGTTGCATTGACTTTTAGAGCTGGCTGGGTATTTTGTATTATTGCTGGTGCCTTTTGGGTCCTGCACGTGGAACGGGAAGCATTTCGGAGAACGCTACCCTGGAAGTTCTGGATTTCAACTTCCTACCTAAAAGCCTAAATTTAGCCTCCAGAACCTCCCTACCACATTTTCCTATGTCATTGGTACCGACATGTACCAAGACAGCAGACTCCTCCCCAGCACTATCTAAGACCTTGTCTAGGTGACACATGAGGTCCACTACCTTCGCACCAGGCAGGCATGTTACCAGGCGATCCTCACGTCCACCAGCCACCCAGCTATCTACATGCCTAATGATCGAATCACCAACTATAACGACTGTCCTAACCCTTCCCTCTTGGGCACATGGCCCTGGAGAAACTTCCTCGGTGCGAGAGGGTTTTACATCACCTGGAGGACAGGTCATAGTTACAGGATCACTTCCTGCCACACCACGGTGATGCTCTCCTGTCACGTGACCTCTCTCCTCCATGGCAACAGGGATGCTGCCAGATTGGAGGTGGGACTTCAGGACTATATCCCTGTAGGTCTCGTCTATGTACCTCTCTGTTTTTCTTATATTTTCCAAGTCTGCTGCTCTAGCCTCTAGAGAAAGGACTTGTTCCCTGAGAGGAAAGAGCTCCTTGCACCTAGTGCACACGTAAGACCTCTCACCAACTGGGAGAAAATCATACATGTGACACTCAATGGAAAAGACTGGAAAGCCCCCATCCTGCTGCTGGACTGCTGTCTGCATCTTAGTTTTAAGTTTTTGTTTAGATCTTTAAATTCTTTACTTACTAAGGGTTGCTATGGATATTTATATCAATAAAACTGTACCTAATACGTTTAATATACCTTGTTCACATGAAGCTTAATTAATCTCAGGTCCTTAGTGTATGTCTGATTTGGGTAACAAGCTTCACCTGAGAGCACCTCCTGTCTTTTAAGATGTGTAAGTACCTATAAAGCTATGATTATCCCAGGGAGGGAGGGAAATAACACTTATCAAAACAGGGCTGCTACACAGTACCCTGTCCTGTGCTGCTGAGGTAAGCTATATTCTTATTTGATTTAAATTATAGCTCTTTGCTGCTGCTAGGCTCTAACTTATTATGAAATTTAAACTACAAGCTCTCTGCTGGGTTCTAAATTTAACCAGAAAGCTCTCTTCTGTGTTTTAAATTTAAACTAAAAATACTTTGCTGATACTAGGGCCTGAGTGACTATTAAATTTAAACTACAGCTCTCTGCTGGGTTCCAAATTTAACCAGAAAGCTCTCTTCTGTGTTTTAAATTTAAACTAAAAATACTTTGCTGATACTAGGCCCTGAGTGACTATTAAATTAAAACTATAAGCTCTTTGCTGGGTATGAAATGTAACCAGAAAGTTCTTTTCTGTGTTTTAAATTTAAACTTAAACTGCTGCTACTAGGCCCTGACTTATTTAACAAAAAATAGTGGGTTCACAGATTAAATAGCTTTAATAGAAAGAATTCCTTTCAGAAAATTCCCAGAAGTATATACTCACAATTGCAGATCTCTCTCCAGAAGTAAGTGTCCCTTTTTCTAGTCCTTCAAGACTGGTTGCCGACATCAGAGAAGCTGTTGATCCAGGGCCCGCTTCAAATGCCTCAAGTGGGTCGGTTCTCGCTTCCCTCTTGGCCATTGAAAGGGCTAGGTTGAGGAGGAAGGGGTATTCCAGAGAGGTGATTACCACTTTACTTCAGGTGAGAAAACATTCCACATCGTTGGCATATGTACGCATTTGGCATCTTTTTGAAGACTGGTGTTTGCGGCGGCAATTTCGCATGGCTACGGTGTCCTTCCTTTGCTATTGGCTTTCCTACAGGAAGGTTTCGACAAAGGACTAGCAGCCAGTTCCTTGAAGGTTCAATTAGTGGCCCTGTCCTGTTATAGAGGTAAGGTTCAGGGAATGGCTCTAGGATCTCACGTCGATGTAGGGCATTTTCTTAAAGCAGTCACCAGAATGCGGCCTGCACGTAGAGTTTCGGTTCCACCCTGGGATCACTGTTCCCTCTAAGCTGTGCGCGTGTGCACGCGCACACACCTCGCTGAGAGAGCACACATACTTTACAACAGAGCGCACAAAAATTACGTCTCTGATTCTGATAGAAAACAACACAGAAGTCTTAAAATTTAAAAGTTATGATTGTAATTACTAGAAATTTCCCACTTCATTTAGTAATCGTCTATTTTCATTTAATTTGATTAAAATCAATGTGGTGTATATACTGTATTCTCATATGTAGTCAAATTTTAAAGTATATAACTCCGAGTGTCGTTATGTAGCGCACAAAAATTTAACCTTCCTTCAAAAGCTGCACACAGCTCATATTTTATGCGCACACAGCCTACAGAAAATTAGAGGGAACATTGCCTGGGATCTCAATTTGGTTTTGGGGGCTCTTGTAAAAGAACCCTTTGAACCTTTAGGCCAAGCGTCGCGAAGGATATAACTTTGAAAAACGTCTTCTTGGTGGCCATCTGTTTGGCGAGATGGATCTCGGAGTTGCAGGCACTCTCATGTAGGGAACCGTTTTTGTGTTTTTCTAAAGAGAAGGTTGATCTCCAGGAACAAGCAGGAATGAGTCTTCACATATGGGTATCGTCGGTACCGACGGAGCCTGCGCAGGAACGCTCCCCAGCGTCCAAAAGGAAAGCTTTTGGGAGCATCCCACAATGCCTGCGCGCTGCCTTCCCGCCTTTCCTAACCGCCTCTCTCCAGTTCTTCTTTTCCCCGGAGCCAGCAGGTCGTGTTCCTGTCACCGCTGAAGAATTTCTTTATTTTATTTCTTTGGTCGTGCGTCTGCCTTCTTGACGCTGGACCGGTACCGCCGGTCTTTTCTTTCTTTATTCTAAAAAAAAAAAAAAAGCTACTGTTTTTTTCTCACTTCAGTGCATGTTCTTCTTTGGCCTAAGGCCTAGGACATTTTTCCTCATGGAAAAGCTCGCCTCTGGGTTTAAAAAATGCACGAAGTGCAGCGGCACTATTTCTGTCACTGACACCCATGAATGGTGTCTAAAATGTTTAGGTCCTGACCATTCCATTGCAGATTGTGAGTCCTGCTCCATGATGTCTAAAAGAGGTCTACAGAATCGAGCAGCTAAGCTCAGTACCCTGTTTCCCTCGGATGCAGCTTCGGTTGCATCGACGTCTTCCAGGGCTTCTTCTTCCTCACATGGATCTCAGGTAACCAAACTTTAATCCAGCCAGTCCTCGAAGGGTAGATCTCCCTCTAAGTATCGAGATGCCTCCGGGCTTGCCCTCGAGGAATCCGCGCCGGCAAAATTACCCCGGCAGGAGGGTCCGGCTTCCAAAGCTTTATCTATGGGGTCACAGGTTGACATTGATGGCTCGGCCTCAACCGATCACCTGTTGCCATGTTCTGGGGTACCGGTGGTTCCCACTGGTACTGACATCCAGACATTGGTTGCGTCAATGGATCAGAATATCCTGACCATGCAGCATGCCATCACGGCATTCATACAAGCTGCGACGCCTTCGGTACCGCAACAAACTCCGTTGCCGGTACTGACATCAGTTCCGGTGCCGGTACCGATTGCATCGACATCCGCTTCGGTGTCGACTGCAGCGGTACACTGTTCTGTGATGCCCATCGGTACCGAATCGCTACCGATCACTCCTGATGTCTATACCACCCGGTACGCGTATCGGGCTCTGCAGGAGCATCCAGACAGGCGATACTTTGATTCCTCTGAAGACTCTGATGAATCAGAGGTCTCTGTCGAAGCATCAGTGATTCATCCTCAGGAGCCCTCTTCTCCAAAAAGGAGAATGTCTCCTCCAGAAGACTTGTCTTTTCAAGACTTCATTAGGGAAGTGGCCAGGGGCCTTTCCATCTCAGTGGCCCCTGAGACAGAGCCTAGAGCCAAAAAATTAGATATTTTACAATATCCTAAAGCTCCTAAAGAGGCAGCCACTTTACCAATACATGAGATTCTTTATGATCACATGTTGGGCATATGGGAGACTCCTCTCACCACTTCCCCTCATTCTCGCAGGTTGGACACCATGTATCGTGTTCCTCCTTGTCCTGGCTTTCATAAGACTCAGCTTCCTCACCACTCCATTGTGGTGGAATCTGCTATGAAGAAGATAAAGAGCACAAAAAGGCACTCTTCTGCTCCTCAAGGAAGAGAATGCAGAACCTTAGATGCCTTTGGCAGGAGAATTTTCCAGGCCAGTATGCTTGTTGCCAGAATCAACTCCTATAGTCTCTATATGGGGATGTTCCTAAAAGAAGTTACAGATTACCTGCAAACTTTATCTCCTTTTATTTCAGAAGATAAAAGGGAAGAGTTCCTCACCTGGCTCAAACATGCCCAGGATATTTCCAAGTTTTCCAACCGTGCAGCCTTTGACTCTTTTGAAGGTGCCAGCAGAGCCTTGGCCATTGCCATAGGTGCACGCAGAGTTGCTTGGTTACAAGCTTCTGATTTGGAACCTTGGGTTCAAGATGGACTAGGAAACCTTCCTTGTACAGGTGAAAACCTTTTTGGCAAAGATTGGCAAGCAAAGGCCACCCAAATGGATGCTGAAAATTCTGCTTTAGATAGACTTTCAAAGTCTACTTCTGCTCCTTTTAAGAAAAAGTTGTTCAAAAAGGGATTTTTTCCCAAAAAAGGGAAATATTATTCTGCTTATGGTCAGCAGTCATCTACTGTAGGTCGTTTTGCTACAAAAAGACAGCAACAACCGAAACAGGCCAAGCCTAAGGCTGCTAGGACTTCTACGGCCCAACAGCCTCAGCCTCCTCAGGGCCTTTGACTTACTAGAGAGCTTAGCCTTTCTGGCTCTAGAACATCCAGAGCCTCTCACCATTCCAAGAAGGTTGGCTTACTTTGCTCCCAGATGGGAACAAATCACAGCAGAGCAATGGACCCTCTCCATCATAAGGGAGGGGTACAAGCTTCATTTCTTAAACCTTCCTCCTCACACCATGGTGAGACAGTTCAATTCTCAGACATCTCCCCTCGACCTTCTGGGTCAGGAGATTACTACCCTTCTTGCCCAAGGGGCAATAGAAGAAGTACCCCTTCTTCAACAGGGCTCAGGGTTCTACTCCCCCTACTTTCTTATCCCAAAGAAAACAGGGGGCTACAGACCCATATTAGATCTCAGAGAATTGAACAAGTATCTATGCAAGGAGAAATTCAAGATGATTTCTCTCGGTACTCTCCTTCCATACCTTCAGAGTCAGGATTGGCTTTGCTCTCTAGACCTCAAGGATGCGTACACCCATGTCCTCATCCATCCAACACACAGAAGGTTCCTTCGTTTCCTTTATCAAGGGAAGCACTATCAATACAGAGTGCTTCCTTTCGGTCTGGCCTCTGCACCAAGGGTGTTCACAAAATGCATGGCAGTAGTAGCTGCATTTCTGTGCACTCTAGGGATATTCGTATTCCCATATCTGGACGACTGGCTCATCCGAGCTCCATCCCAGTCAGAGGCCCAGACTTCTCTAACCTGCACAAGCCGTATCTTTCAGTATCTGGGACTTGTAATAAACTTTCCAAAATCCCATCTCACCCCTACTCAGTCTCTAGAGTTCATAGGGGCCTTGCTGGATACCACAACTGCAAGGGCCTATCTTCCCCAGGCCCGTTGCTTACGCTTGGTGCAGTTAGCCTCACAAATTCAGTTAAAATCCCATTTAACTGCTCGAGAGATGTTACAACTGTTAGACCACATGGCATCCACTGTGCATGTGGTTCCTTATGCTCGCCTTCACATGAGGGCAGCTCAGTGGACTCTGTCCACCCAATGGACCCAGGCATCAGGTTGCCTGTCAGACAAAATAGCAACCTCCAGTCGCCTCTTTTGGTCCCTCCACTGGTGGAAGTCCACTCAAAATCTGTTGCTGGGGTCCCCCTTTCAACAGGTGTTACCCCAAGCAACCCTTACAACAGATGCCTCTCCAAGAGGTTGGGGAGCTCATCTTCAAGATCTCTCCACTCAAGGCATCTGGTCTCTAGAAGAGACATCTCTACATATCAATCTCTTAGAGCTCAGAGCAATTTTTCTAGCTCTCAGAGTCTTCCACACCCTGCTCAGCTACAAGACAGTCCTCATCCACACGGACAACCATGTAGCCATGTTCTACGTGAACAAGCAGGGCGGGACTGGCTCTCTGTCGCTTTGCAACGAAGCTCTGAGATTGTGGGCCTTCGCCAGAGAGCACCAAATTCATCTCATGGCAGTGTATCTTCCAGGGGTTCAAAACTCTTGGGCAGACAGACTCAGTCGAGTTCTGCTTCCACACGAATGGTCCCTCCATGGGGACCAGATAGCCAGGATCTTCCAAATTTGGGGAACCCTGGACATAGACCTCTTTGCAAGTCCGTGGAATGCCAAACTTCCCCGGTTCTGTTCCAGGATTCCGTGTCAGGGAGTTCAGGCCAGGGATGCCTTCCTCCTTCATTGGGGAAAAGACTTCCTCTATGCCTTTCCACCCATTCCCCTAATTCCCAAGACACTCTTCAAACTTCAGAGAGACAAGGGGTCTATGATCCACATAGCACCACATTGGCCACGCCAAGTGTGGTACCCTCTACTTCTGCATCTCTCCCAAGCTCCCTCCCTGGACTTGGGATCTGCTCCAGACTTCCTGTCCCAGGAGGAGGGAACGTTGTGGCACCCAAATCCCCAGTCTCTTCACCTCAGAGTCTGGTTGCTGAAGGCCTAGACCTTTAAGATTTGCATCTTTCTCAGCAAGTGAAGGATATCCTTCATGCTTCCAGAAAGCCTTTCACTAGACGTTCCTATGCTTTTAAATGGAAAAGGTTTACCATTTTGTGTGCAGAGAAGGGTCTTAACCCTCTTGCAATACCTCTGAATTCTTTACTAGAGTATTTGCTGCATTTATCCCATGCAGGCCTTAAAACGAATTCAGTAAGAGTCCATTTGAGTGCTATTGCAGCATCCCTTAAACCTCTCAATGGACAGCCTATTTCCTCTCATCCTCTTGTAGCAAGATTCATGAGAGGCCTTCTTTTGACTAAACCTCCCATCAGACCACCTCCAGTGGCATGGGACTTGAATCTGGTTCTTGGCCAGCTTATGCAGCCCCCTTTTGAACCTTTAGCCACTACCTCCTTGAAATTTCTTTCCTGGAAGGTTATTTTTCTCATTGCAGTCACTTCAGCTCGCTGCAAGCCTTGGTGGCTAATCCTTCTTATACAAGGTTCCATCATGACAAGGTAGTCCTCAGGACTAATCCACACTTTATGCCTAAAGTGGTCTCACCTTTTCATCAGAACCAGGAGGTTTATTTACCTGTCTTTTTTCCACCTCATGCTTCAAGTGCAGAGAGGAATCTTCATACCCTGGATTGTAAAGGAGCTCTTGCTTTTTACTTACAAAGGACACAGCAACATAGAAAGTCCTCTCAACTCTTTGTTGCTTTTGATCCCTCTCATTTAGGACTTCCAGTCTCTAAGAGAACTCTGTCCATTTGGATTGCTCAGTGTATTTCTTTCGCCTACCAGAGTAAGAACCTTTCTCTGGAGGGCCATGTCACAGCTCACAATGTGAGGGCCATGGCAGCCTCTATGGCTCATCTAAATTCTGTGTCCATCGACCAGATCTGTCGAGCAGCCACCTGGGCCTCGGTTCATACCTTCACAGCCCATTACTGCTTGGACAAGGACTCCCGCCGGGATGCCTTGTTTGGTCAGGCTGTTCTCAAACACCTGTTCCATATCTAACCAACTCCTACCCTGCCTGAGATTCATGAGTGGAGGTAGAGCCCTTTCCAGGGGACTCACAACCTGGGTGATCTCCCAGGCATCTCTAGCTGGGGAGTCCCCATATGTGAAGACTCATTCCTGCTTGTTCCTGGAGATAGCACAGTTACTTACCTGTAACAGGTGATCTCTGGGAACAGCAGGAATAAGTCTTCACAACCCACCCACCTCCCCTAGGAGTTGTATCTCTCTATCTTTCTTTCCTTTCCTCACTCTCTCTTTGTCTCAGCTTTAAAACTCAAACTGGAGAGAGGCGGTTAGGGAAGGCGGGAAGGCAGCGCGCAGGTGCTGTGGGATGCTCCCAAAAGCTTTCCTTTTGGACGCTGGGGAGTGTTCCCATGCAGGCTCCGTCGATACCGACGATACCCATATGTGAAGACTTATTCCTGCTGTTCCCAGAGATCACCTGTTACAGGTAAGTAACTGTGCTTTCTTCGCACGGTTCCATCTTTTTTACCGAAGGTCTCCTCTCCGTTTCATTTAAATCAGACAGTTTCTTTGCCGGTCCTGGGGGAGAAAACGTTTCAGACCGTGGGTTGCACCGTCTGGACATCAAGAGAGTGCTGCGGCATTATTTGAAGGTTTCCGAATCTTTCCTCAGGTCAGATCGTCTTTTCGTGGTGTTTGGGGGGCCACGAAAAGGAGAGGCAGTGGCAAAAGGGTCCATTGCCAGATGGATTAAGGAGGCAGTTGTGTCGGCATATATCTTACAGGGTCGCCCAGCGCCTGTGGGCTTAAGAGCGCATTCCACTAGAGCGCAAGCTGCTTCCTGGGCGGAACACAGCTTGGTTCCGCCGGTGGAAATTTGTAGAGCGGCTACCTGGTCCTCTCTTCATACTTTCAGTAAACACTACCACCTTGATGTTCTGGTGGCAAATGATGCCTGTTTCGGGTTGGCTGTTTTGCGCTCCAGCTGGACAGGTCCCTCCCATTAGTACTGCTCTGTTACATCCCAGAAGTGGAGGACTAAACTGGAGGAACGCTAAGGAAATAGAAATTACACTTACCTGGTAATTGTAATTCCTTTAGTGACTCCAGTTTAGTCCTCATTCCCACCCAGGGAAGACTTCATTAGCGGAGTGTGTTCTGTGGGATTCAGTGCAAGGTTACAGGTGAGTATTTGTTTAATGTCTTTACTGTTCTATGCTCTCCTTTCCGCGTCTCTGGTGTGGCAGAGGGCTGGGGAGCAAGCGCGGTCACAAGTCTCCTATGGTTGAAAGCGGAGTTGTTTGGCTGAGTAGTTATCGGTTATACCTTTACAGTTTAAGCATTAAATTACACAGGTACACTAAAAAATTTTTTTTTTAAACTGCCTCTAATGTTTCGATTGATTTTTACGTTTTTTGGTGCGCTGAATCCAAATCTGGTAACCAATTTGCTCCATCACGTACAGATTTTTTGCTACATTGGGTTAGCAGTTTGAGGTGAACGTTTCAGATTGAGTGCGATCGAGATAAAAGTTTCTTGGATGAATTCTTTATACTAATTGTTTAGTAGTTATTCAAATAAGAATAAAGAAAATTGTAATAAGGCAGCACATAAGAATAGAGTAATGTCAACAAAACACACTGTGATGGTAGCAAAATTGTCTGCACTTAAAACAGCCACATACATGTGCACAAACATTGAGCATATAAGAGCGCGGTTAGACACAAAGCAAAGCAAAGAAATGTGCAAAAAATGTTGTACAGGTATGTATGTAAGAATAGAAAACGCAAACCGCACCATTGCAATACATGAAGACAAACACCCGATGGTGTGAAAATAAAATTCTAATAAATGAGATACGACACTGTGGTAATAACTAGCAAATTTTTATTTCAAAGTTTAGTAAAAACACGATATTTGTCAACACAGTTTAGATTTTAAAGTCATTCTTGGGTCAATCAATCTCCTGGTGGGCCCGTTTCTTCTTCCCCCGAATGCTTCTCTTGGTGCGCTGCTTGGCGTATTTTTCATCTGGGGTTTCCCGCAGCAGCAACCAGCAGAAATCAGCCATCATAGTGGTGTTCCATCTTCCTTGGTATCTTCTCTCTGCGTCCTTGATGTCCTGGTGAAACCTTTCACCTTGTTCTTCACTGTACGCCCCCATGTTTTCGGGAAAGTAGTTCACATGGGAGTGCAAGAAATGGACTTTCAGGCTCATGTTACAGCCTTGTTCTTTGAAGGCATTGAGCATCCTGGCAACAATATCCTTATAGTTCTCATCCCGCCTGTTCCCCAAGAATTTGAGAACACCCTTGAAGGAATCCCAGACTTCCTTTTCCTTCTCAGACATCGTTTCAGCGAATGCTCCATCTGAAATGAGTTTCCTTATATCAGGGCCAACAAACACTCCTTCCTTTAGCTTTGCTTCAGAAAGTCGGGGGAACTTTGAGCAAAGGTACCGAAAGCACTCACCATCTTTTGGAAGGGACTTGATGAATTGCTTAATGAGACCCAACTTAATGTGGAGAGGTGGTAATAGAATTTTATCACGAGGTACCAAGCTCTCATGAAGAACATTTTTCTCACCGGGTCTCAAATACTCCCGAATTGGCCAGTCTTTTTTCCCCCAGTGTAGGTCGCGGGCCCGGCTATCCCACAAGCAAAGGAAGCAGGGATATTTGGTGAAACCGGATTGCTGCCCTAATAGCATGGATAGAATTTTAAAGTCTCCACAAATCATCCACTTATGCTCATCATAACGAATCTTCTGAAGAATCAGGGCCAAATTCTCGTATTTTTCTTGGAGAATAACAGAGTGAGCAATAGGAACTGAAGCGAATGTGTTGCCATTATGAAGAAGAACACCTTTTATGCTGTCTTTTGACGAATCAATGAACAGCCGCCATTCAGCAGGATCATACTTGAGTTTAAACTTTTCCATCACTCCGTATATATCGTTGCAAAATACCAAATCTTCCTCTTTGCTGAAATACTTCAAAAATTGTGTCTCGCGGTTGCGGTACCAATAAAAAGTTGTTCCTGGTGACAATAGATTTTTCTGTTTAAGCTGAGAACCTAGCAGTTGGGCAGCATCTTTTGGGAGTCCTAAATCCCGGACTAAATCATTCAATTCAGCTTGAGAGAAAAGTTCAGGTTTTGGATCTGGTTCAGTTTCAAACTCGGAAGTACTGGACTTATCGGGAAAAGCCATCTGATGAGTCTCATCATGATCAGAACCGTCCACACAAATATGATCCAAAGATTTTGGTGGTTCAGGCACAGGTACTTCGTTGCTATGAGGCATAGGCCTAATTGCTGAGGGAAGGTTGGGGTAACTTATTACGTTCTTATTTTTTAAGTTGTATCCCTTCACAATGCAAGAGCAAAAATAGCAGTCACTGCTGTGGTCTCTTTGTTCACGCCACATCATAGGTATTCCGAAACAAAATGCTTGTTTTTTATCTTTCATCCATAAGCGTAGATCTTCCTCACATGTCTTGCACACTTTGTGAGGAGCCCACGGTTTGTCTTGATCGCCTAACTTCAAACCGAAATAGGCGAAATATACTTTTTTAATAAATGCAGAAATGTTCCTCTGCCGCTTTTTCACGGTATATTCCCCACAAATAAAACAAAAACTGTCCGGAGAGTTGACGCAACCTCTGGCTCTGTGAGCCATCACAAATACACAGCACTGCAAACTACAACTGTAGTGAACCACTTCGGAATAAAGCTGGATTACGACTGAGCAAACAAAAGGTAATAATGAACTTGCAAGAAACTGAAATTTGACAGGAACGTTCATGTCGCAACCACCGTGTTTGAGCGAGCGAACGAGGCGAGGCGAACAGGAAAGAACATGCGCCAGCGCGAGTACTGGATTTAGCCCCCCGCCTCCCAATTGTCCTGTTAATGTATAAAATGAATACAAAACACTCTAAAATATCATGAGAGAGTGTTTCTAGTTAACCATTACAACCTCTATTTTGGGCCAAGAAAATAAACTGCAGTCGGCTAAAAAGAAATTATGTGAACATTCCTTATATGGGTAAGAAATCTAATTTTGCAAGAAAACGTGACGTGATGGAACATTTTGGCTATTTTTCCTGGATTCAGCACCCCAAAATCTATAGGAATCAGTTGCAAAACTGGAGGCAGTTTTTTGGTAGTGTACCTGTGTTATTATTAATATGTTAGCTACTTGTTTTTTGCTCTTTTGAGTCTGCTTTGTCAGTAGTTTACTGGGGCTAATGGGAGATTCCAGCATGCTATATCCAGTGATGTCACAAGTTTGACATGCCCAGTCTGCAAGCTGCAGGAGGAAGTTCACAACCCAGAAGTGGAGGACTAAACTGGAGTCACCAAAGGAACTACAATTACCAGGTAAGTGTAATTTCTATATATTATTGATAAGGCTTCAACAGATTGGTGTCAATGGTATCACATTACAGTGGTTCAAATCATATCTTTTAGATTTCCTATTTTCACTTGTCTGATCTAACATAAAAAATATACAATCGGCATCAAGGATTACACCTTAGGGATCTGCCCTATCAGTACTATTGTTCAGTATTTACTTGCAGCCGATTTGCAAGATATTCCAAGCATATGAAGTACAATACCGGATCTATGCAGATGACATTATGTTGTTCACCCCTTTTGATACAAGGAAACACAATTTTGAACAGATAAATTGTCTCAATGAAGCATTGTAATGGCTAGACTCCTGCAACCTCAGCAAAAACCTTAATAAAACGGAAGTCCTCTTGGTCAACAGAGATAAGGACTTCATTCCCCAGATAAAATACAAGTCAGAGATGCAAACCTCAGTCAAGATTGAAGTTAGATATCTAGGAGTGATACTAGATCAGAACTCTAACCTATCTAAAACATTACCTCAATAACCCGGACAATATACAATAAAATCAGATTGACCCAGCACCTAAGACCATTACTCTCAGCTCAGGACTTCCGCTTGGTTCTACAGGCGCTGATCAGCTCCCACTTTGACTACTGCAATAGCATACTACAAGGCTTGCTGAAACAAACACTAAATCAACTACAATTAGCACAGAATACCTTTGCAAGAACCATAAAGAAGGTGGCTAAAGCCGAACACATCACACTCGTCCTCTTCCAACTGCACAGGCTACCTGAACATGTAGTAACCACATTCAAGATCCTACATGACCCAGCACATCTAGCCTCTTTATTATCTATCCTACCCGAAACAAGGCAAAGAAGAGGTGGGATCCAAAACTCTCTGATACTACCTAAAGACTTTAGGAAAATAAGCAACAGAGCCTCCACTGGAATTCACTACCTCAAAGCCTAAGAAACAAACGACCTACTCACCAGGTTTTTACGAATGTACTTGAAGTTTTCATTATGTGTTTTTGCTTCCACGGCAAGCTTTTTTACAAAATCTCTCTTTGCCTGCCTTATCAATGCCTTGTATCTAACTTGCCAGTGGTTATGTTGTTTCCCATTTTTGTCATTTGGCTCCTTTTCCATTTCCTGAGAAATGCTTTTTTGGCTGCAACAGCCTCTCTGGCCTCGCCTTTAAACCATGCTGGCAGTTTTTTCGCCTTCCTACCACTTTTCTTAAAGCATGGAATATAGCTGGTCTGGGCTTATAAGATAGTATTTTTAAACAATGCCCATGCTTGATGTAAATCTTTAACCTTTGCAGCTGCTTCTCTTAGTTTTTCCTTAACTACCTTCCTCATTTTATCATAGTCTCCTTTTTGAAAGTTAAAAGGTAGTACTGTGGATTTCCTTGCTATCATTCTTCCATTAAATCAAATGTGATCATGCTATAATCACTATTGCCAAGTGGCCCCAGCACCCTTATCTCTTAGACCAGATCCTGTGTTCCACTAAGAACTAGGTCTAGAATAGCTTCCTCTCTTGTCAGTTAATGATCAACTGCTCCAAGAAGCAGTCATTTATTTCATCTAGAAACTTTATCTCCCTAGCATGTCGTGCTGTGACGCTGACCCAGGTCGATACTGGGGTAATTGAAATCATCCATTATTAATGTACTGTAACTTTTGTTAGCTTCGCTGATTGCTCTTAGCATTTCATCATCCATCTGTTCATTCTGGCCAGGCAGTCAAGTAGTACACCCCTCACTGCCATTGCCTTCCCCTTTTTACATTGGATTTCTATCCATAGAGATTCTACAGTGTATTTTGTTTCATGCAAAACTTTAATCATGTGAGACTCAATGCCCTCTCTAACAGAGTACAACCTCTCCACCAATTTGATCAACCCTATCACTGTGATATAGTTTGTACCCAGATATCAGAGTGTCCCATTGATTGGCATCTCAGAGACCTGGTGGAAGGAGGACAATCATATTTAACCTTTAATTTAGTGATATATATTCTAGCTCTCCCATCTTACTTTTTAAGACTTCTTGTTTTTGCTTATATGCATTTTAGAAGTTGTATTTTTTTATTTATGAATTTTTGAAATTTACATGCCACATAAACAAGGAAAACCATGCAACACAAGAAACAACATAATTCAAAATACAGAGACAAATTAAATAGTTAGAATGGTAAAGCCCACATCTAGGGAGAAGCACCTGAACATACTCCAAGAAATAAAACACTAGGAAAAACAAAGTGCAACCAGCGCCAATTTAAGGAGTATATGATTAACTATGACCGAAAAATAAATAGGTTTGCCCCTGCAAAGTAGTGATGCATTTACATGGAAATCTAAGGTAAAAGGTGGCTCCTAGCCCCAAAACCCTCTGTCTTAACTCTAAGAATTGTTTCCTCAGGACTTGTGTGGACCAGATAACATCAGGGAAAACATGGAACTTTTGTCCACAAAACAGAGCATCTTTATGTTTAAAAAAAGTTCCAAGATTTATCTTCACAAACTCTGACCCAAAAACAACCATTAAGGTATTTCGTTTGGTAATTACTGTATATCTGCCAAATCCTCCAAGAAAGCAGTTAATTCCTGGCTCACTGCTGGGTGAAGAACATCAAAATTGCCTTCTCCCAAGTCAGCCAAGTGCTTTCTTGGAGTGATATAGTAAATTTAGGCAACATCTATTGGGTCCTGAAGATTCAGGACCTCCACAAAATACTTTTCGAGAAGAATCTCAGAGGAGAGAAGATGCGTAACAGGAAAGTTTTTAAAAAAATGCAAATATTTTTGCACGGGAAGCATTCTTGAGGGACTCTAACCTGACATGAACCACCAGTGAGTTCTTTATATGAGCTACATTAGAGACCATAGAGGTCTGTGCCCAAGAGTCAACCCATGGAGTGGAGGAGTGGCCTAGTGGTTGGGGCAAGGTACTTCAGGCCGGAAGGTCAGGGGTTCAAATCCCACTAGAGGACAGCAACCTTGGGCCGGAAGGACTGGGGTTTCTAGTCCCACAGGTGCTCCTTGTGGTCTTGGGCAAGCCACTTAACTATTTTACAGGGAACATGGGCTATGGAGGGTTATCTCCAAGTTATAATGCCCTGTTCAATGTAATTTCAGTTTGTTCAATGTAAACCGCACTGATGCAGAATAGCGCGGTATATGAGAGAATGTAAATAAATAAAAATGCCATTAATTTTTCCAAAACAGCCTTATCTAATTCACTTAATTTTTCCATTGCCTTCCAGGTAAAATTACATAAAGAGGAGACTGTTGTAGACAATTTAAAATCAATGCTGCAAATTACCCCCCACCAATCCTTCAATGTCATTTTCCCCTCCAGGGGCAAAACCACAGCATCCACCACTTCTGGCAGAGCTACAGACTTAGGCATTGGGACTGAGGGGCCAGCTCCGTCACCCAATGCAGGAGACCCTCTGTCCAGTAATGTGGATGTCAAGAGTGGTAAAGGGTATGGTGATGGCATCCGACTACCAGAGCTTAAAGAAACACTTTCCGGTGTTAACGGACTTGGCAAAATGGGAACTAAGTGTCTGTCAATAGGTCCGGTAATTTTACCTGGCGTCATCACCATGGAATCCACCTTGATACTACCCTTATAGTTTTCATTTCCCCATCTTACACCGAACCACTGGCAACACGTTTCTGCTGAGGACCGCCAAGATGCCGTCAAAGGGGCGCCAAAAGGGCATGTCCTGCCCCTTCAGTTCACGGGCTGCAACACACGGCCATGTGTAGCAAACATAGTACTTTAAACATCAGAGGACTTTCTGCTGAGGCAGGCAGTCCTTAGTTCGCCTGTCAGGAACTTCAAGAAACAAGTAGCACTCACCGTAAGCCAGTCTGGTGGGGCAGATGGAAACCCTTGCTCTCTCCTCCTCACACTGCCAAGCACAACACCTTAGAGATTGTATTTTATTAATATTAATTCGGTTATCAGTTGATAGCTACAGAACTGAAATATCACAGCTTACCCTAAGGGCATATTGGTTACTTTTATCTTTATTGGAACCTCTCTGTTGGGATACCTTAACTTCTCTCTTTTGCTAGCAGGTTACAAGATCCGAGGCAACAAGGTTTTACCGAGGGACGATCTTGCCAAACAAATCTGATTGAGTTCTTTGACTGGGTGACCAGAGAACTGGATCAGGGGCATGCGATGGATGTTATCTACCTGGATTTCAGCAAAGTCTTTGATACTGTCCCTCATAGGAGGCTTACCAATAAACTCAGTAGTTTGGGGATGGGTCCCAAGGTGGTAACTGGATCAGAAATTGGTTGACTGACAGAAGACAGAAGGTGATGGTAAATGGAGCTCACTTGGATGAAAGGAAGGTGATTAGCGGGGTGCCTCAGGGTTTGGTCCCGGGCCCGGCACTGTCCAATGTATTTGCGAGTGATATTGCTGAAAGACTGAATGGAAAGGTCTGTCTTTTTGCATATGACACAAAAATTTGCAACAGAGTGGATCCCCCTCCCCCCCGAGGGAGTGATTAACATGAGGAAAGATCTACAAAAGCTGGAAGAATGGTCTAATGCTTGGCAATTAAGATTTAATGCAAAGAAGTGCAGAGTCATGCACTTGGGTAGCAGAAATCCAAGGGAAATGTACGCGATAGGGGGCGAGAGGTTGGTGTGCACGGAGCAGGAGAAAGACCTCGGTGTGATTATTTCTGTAGATCTCAAGGTGGCAAAACAGTGCGACAAGGTGGTGGCAAAAGCCAAGAGGATGTTGGGCTACATTTGAAGAGGAATTACCAGCAGAAAGGAAGGGGTACTAATGCCACTGTATAAGTCTCTGGTGAGGCCTCACTTGGAATACTGTGTTCAGTTTTGGAGACCATATCTTGCAAAGGATGTAAAAAGAATGGAAACTGTTCAGAGGAAGGCGACCAAAATGATTTGGAGCCTGCATCAGAAGCCTTATGAGAAGAAACTTGAAGATCTAAATATGTATACTTTGAAGGAGAGGAGGGATAGGGGAGATATGATTCAGACCTTTAAATACTTAAAGAGAAATAATGACCAAACAAATCTCTTCCAAAGACGGGGAAGCTGTAAAACTAGAGGGCATGACATGAAGCTGCAACGTGGTAAATTTAAAGGCAATGTCAGGAAGTACTTTTTCACTGAAAGGGTGGTGGATGCTTGGAATGCCCTCCCGATGGAGGTGGTGGGGGGCAGACACAGTGACGGAATTCAAAGTGGCCTGGGACAGTGGATCACTTTACAGCAACAGGATAAAATTAAAATAAACTGAACCATCTAATTTCCCAACAAATAGGGGTGTCCTATATGGAGCAATGGGGGGGAGGAGCGGTGGGTTCACTCTTAAACAAAGATATGGGGAGGGGTGCACTTACTCCTGGTGGGTGCACCCCTAAACAAAGACATGCGAAGGGTTGCAACTACTCCTGCCATCTTGCTGGGCAGACTAGATGGACTATACTGGTCTTTATCTGCCGTCATTTACAATGTTACTATGCTAGTATCCTTCAAAGATACATTCTTCTGAACTAAGTGCTCTTGGGCAACTGCCAGCTTTCCCCTATTATCTCTTCTTTTTTTGTAATGTTTTATAACCATTTTAACAATATACCACAATGCAAACACCTCTGTCTCGAGGGGAAAATCAGAACCGTTAGTTACAGCAAACCAGTAAATCCCCACCCCATCCTTCCCCGCTCAACCCTCCATCTCCATCCCACCCCCTAACCTCCCCCCCCCCTTATGAAGGTTCAGCTGCTAATTATAGTCCAGCAAAGGCTTCTACCTAGACTTAAAGGACTTCAATCAGCTGGGAAGCGGCAGTTTAAAACCAGAGAGCCATCGGGTACGAGCTGCAGTTTAAGTAACATCGTTGTGCCTTTGATCAGCTGTGCACGGACGGGCTAGTAAGAGGCAAGCCTGTTCCCCCTGATCACTCCAATCAGCTGGGAAGCGGCAGTTTAAAACCAGAGAGCCATCGGGCCCTTTGGCGTGGTCCTTAGGCGGGGGACGTAATAGATGATAGAAGATCAAAGAGTCTCATTATCAGTCTGCCTGCTACATTAATTGTTAAGTTGCTAATTCGTCTTCAGTTGATCTACTTACCGTCTCTGCAATCTCAATTTGAAAAGATTTTCTGTTAAACCAAAACTCTACCTCGCGTCTAACGGAATACTAGCATTGGAATAGAGGACCTTTGAAATTCCGCCATCTAACTGAAAAGAATAGGATCACAGGCAAATAAGCAATTCCAACAATTATAGACTAAGCTACCCATTTGAATCCTTTCTCCAATATAACTGTGCCGCACGAGCTTTTCGTCTCACAATTATGCCTACAACTTACCAGCTGATTTTATTGTACTTCAACTTGTTATTCCTTACACAGAAAACTCTACCAACCTCGACCTTACCTATATACCCTATTTGGTCCAATCAAATATTAAATAGTAAATACCAAGCTTATCATCGTTATAGGCAAAAAAGTAAGACATCAAACAAGATGCGTCCTATCCCATGTAGATCTATCACTAGCAATCCTATTCTCAGATCTCCTATTAAATGTGCTCTATTAAATGCTAGATCAATTTGAAACAAACCAAACATTATTTACGATTACATTTTAGACCAACAGATTGACATCATCTGCATCACTGAGACTTGACTCACAGATACAGACCAAGTCATTTTAAATCAAATTACCCCTTTAGACTTTGAAGCATTTAATTGCTCTCGAGAACACTGAAGAGGAGGTGGGGAACCCTAATACCAACCAGAAAGATTTACAAATTTAAAAGCTATTACAACCAACAACTCATCTGAGACTACCACTATCATTATATCAAACCATCACCTCAGCATCTGTCTTACCTATAGACCTCCTAATGTTGCGAAGGATCATCTATCAACAATACTAGAATTAATATGTGCATACAGCTCTCAGCGTAAACCATTAATAGCTTTGGGTGACTACAATCTAGTCTCCACATCTACTAAGGAGACCAGTGCTTTCCTAAAAGCTTTGGAATCATTAGATTATCAACAGACAGTTAACCTGCCAACACATCAACATGGAACCACACCAGATCTGGTTTTCATTCCAACACAACTTTTGCACTAGAATTTAGGGAGACCCCATCTGGAGAGGACTGCGCAACAGGAACAGGCAAAAAATGCCTATCTAAAGGACCACTCGGTTTGTCCCCAGTAGCAGTTTCAGACACCTTAGGAGCGCCCTTCGCCTTCCGCTTACCCATGCCTGTTCCTGTTGCGCAGTCCTCTCCAGATGGGGTCTCCCTAAATTCTAATGGGAGATCCCCTCCCCCCATTGCCTGTACACCTTTGCATCTGTCTGGGATATCCGTGGAGTCTCCAACACAACTTTTGACACAAAATCAAGTCACAATCCCAAAAGCCATTCCAGTACCATGGTCTGACCACCATATACTCTCATTTACTTTACATCTAAAAATCCATCCCCACCATATGGAAGGAGATAACAAAGCTAGAAGATTTAAGGCCTTCCACAAAGAGAATTTCCTTAAAGAAGTAATTCCACAACTACAACAGGATTGTAATGAATTAAATAATGCCATAGAGAATTGAATACCATAATATCTAATGCCGCTTTAGCTCCAAAGAAAGTCAAACTACACGTACGCAGAAAAACTTAATGCACCATGGTACTCAAATGAAATTAGAGAAGCGAAACGTACTCTCAGAAGACTCAAGCGAAAATGGAGACAAACCAAGTCTCAAGATGCAGCATTCCTCTATAATGTTAAACAACTTGAATACAACAACATGATTAATGACCATAAACGACACCACACTAATCTAATCTTGAAATCAGCTAATAAACCAAGGGAACTGTTCAGCATTGTACAACAGCTCACTAAAATTACCCCTCCACACAATACTTGGGGGTCTATTTGATGGGTATTTGCTAATTACATAATAAACAAGAACACAAATCCAACAAACACCATACTCACTTCTGAGTACAATCAAATAAAGATGGAAACCTGCACCAGATCCTTCCAAACATGGAATGATTTCTCCATACCAACAACGAAGCACATAGAAAATATAATAGACACCCTTAACACAACAACTTCACCAGCTGACCCATGTCCAGTAGAATGGATTAAAAATACCAAAAAACAATTGAGTCATCACCTTATCAAATTTGTGAAAGATTCCCTCAAACAAGGATACATACCGCAAATACTAAGCAAGCTATAATACGACCAGTCCATAAAGGCAAACTGTTGAGCACTTCTGACCCGAAATCATATTGCCCTATTTCGAGTTTACCTTTTATTACAAAAATTATAGAAAAAGTTGTACAAAGACAATGAGATCATCACATTGATTTACATGCTCCGCTTGATGTCCATCAGCATGGTTTCAAACCTTGTCATAATGTAGAAACTCTGCTCATCTCCCTCTTTAATAATCTCATAATGGATCTAGAAGACTATAAGAATAAAGGATTTCTTTTAATTTTCATTGATATCTCAGCTGCATTTGACATGGTATCCACACTCAATACTGCTGAAACATCTACAGGATATGGGTTTGCATAATACCACATTAAATTGGTTTACCTCCTACTTAAGCAATCGTACACAGTTAGTAAAATGTGGAGAGAAGAAATCCTTTCAATTTCCAATCACACGAGGAATACATCAAGGCTCAGCCCTATCCTCAATACTTTTCAATATTTACATTCAGCCCATATGTAAAATCATTAAACAATATGGAGTGAATTACCACTTATACGCTGGTGATATCATGGTTTATACCTCAATTGACCAGAATGCAATTGATACAACAGTAATTACTAATTGCCTTGATAATATGAATAATTGGCTTGCTAATAACAATTTAAAGATAAACTCTGATAAAACAGAAGCAATGTTCATTTCTAGAACTCAGACTTTCAAACCACCACAAGAAATTAACATCTTAAATAAATCAATAAAGATTAAGGATGAGGTGAAATACCTAGGTATAACCTTAGACAGGTACCTGAATTTACAGTCTCACATAAGACAGACTGCGGCTAAAGCTTATCAAGGACTAAAGGTTATTAGGTGACTCAAACCAATCTTAAGCAAAGATCATTTCCGTACGATATGTCAAACAGTCATCACACCATTGCTTGACTATGGAAACACACTATATCAAGGTCTTCCCAAACACACCACCCATCCACTCCAGTTAGTACAGAATACTGCTGCACGCATTATCACAGGCTCTGCAAAATATGAGCACATTACTCCTGTACTCCAACAATTACACTGGCTTCCTATTATTGCAAGAACAAGATTCAAAAATCTAATGTTCATTTTTAGAACTATCCATCATTTATCAGCAGACATCCTACAGTCATTAATATATCTAAGGACATGAACTTTAGGCCTAGACGAATTCAAAGTGTTAATAGGCTCAGCATTCCTTCTAGTTTCAATAGATCAAAGCAGATGACATCTAGGAGGCTTTTTCACTCCTGGCACCAGAGTTGTGGAATTCTCTCCCTGAAGACTTAAGAGCACAGAATGACCTTAAGGACTTCAATAAGTCCCTCAAGACTCACCCGTTTATAGAAACTTATGGACAATCAATTTGATTTTAATAACATTACTTGATATAGTATGAATTGTTCCTCTTATTTAATTTTATTACAGTATATGGTATTGTATTGTAATGTATTGTATTTGTCTTCCCTTACTCATAACATGTAAACCCTTTGTTGTCTTGTCAACCACTTTATTTATTTAACCAGTTTTGTATACCACCTTATCCTTCAATCAAATAAATAAATAAATACATTTCTATGGAATGCTGTAAGAGGCACCATGGTAATCACCTTCCGGATCCTCTGCACCCATGCATCCAATTCTGGGGGCTTGAGCTTTTTCCAGTTCCAAGCTACTTTGCAACGGGCTGCTACAATATATGCCTTTATAGGACAGCACCACCTAAGGCGCCAGTCCTCCAGCCAGACTCCCAACAAATAAAAAGCTGGGTCAAGACCCATATCCAGATCAAAAATAGCTTGGATCTGCCTCTGGATTTGTGCCCAATACCCCTGCATAGCAGGACATTCCTACCAAATGTGAAACAGAGTACCCCGCCGCCCCCCCACAACCTCGCCAACAATGATCAGAGGCTGCTGGGAACATCTGTCTCAAACACACTGGAGTATAATACCAGCACATCAAAGTTTATATGCATTTTCCTTAACAGTCACACACATCACCGATCTTGCAGCCCCCATGCACACTGAACACCATTCTTCCTCCCCCCAACTGAGACCCAGATCTTTTCCCACTCCTTCATATATGGAAATTTATCCTCTCCCTCATGATTATGCAAATTAGCATGAAGAAATCTAATAAGGCCCTTGGACGACTTATAGTAAGCAAAGTAATCTGTTGCAGCTAGTGAATTAGAGATCCCTGAGCTCCTCAAAGGCCTGTACCTCCCCATTATCAATAAATCTATCAAATATATCCAATCCCTGTGTCACCCAATGCTTGAATACGCCTTCTCCCCTCCCGGGACAAAAATAAGGAGTCTAATGGGAGCCAGAACTGAGAACCGCTGGCCACCCTCCTCCTGCCCCTCTGACCATAGGTGGCGTATATATGGATTCTCCATCCAGGCACCCTTCAATGCCCCTTTCTCCAGCCAAGGAAGGTACTGCAACTCATACCCAGTGCTGCTCATTAGAACAAAACGGCTTCTTTTGTGCCCCTTCCCACCACTCCAGCCCCTGCTACAATTGGGCTGCAAGGTAATAATCTGAGATATCAGGCATTCCTAAACCCCCCTTATGCCATGTTGCATATAGCACCCATCATGCAATGTGCGAAGGCTGATACTGCCAGACAAACAATTTCAATTTATGCTGAAGTTGCCACAGCTCTAGCTGGGGGACTTGAACTGGTAAAACTTGGAAAAATGCAATAATCTAGGAAGAATGGTCATTTTTATGGCCACTATCTGACCTAGCCAAGAAATATCTTTGCGGTTCCAGTTCTCCAAATCTTTCCCTATTTGTGCCAACAAAGTAGGATAGTTTGCCGCATACATCCCTCAGGGTTCTTAGTAATGTGGGCCCCTAAGTACTTAAGCAAAGATAACGCCCACTGGAAGGAATAGTTCTCCTGCAACTGTTGGACCAAAGAATCCGCTAAATGAATGCTCCACACCTCAGTTTTCGCCAGATTGATTTTAAAACCAGATAAGGCCCCAAAGCTCTCCAAGTCCCGAAGGAGTTCAGGTAGGGTCAAAAGGGGGCAAGTCACAAAGAGCACGATATCATCTGCAAATAAAGTGATTTTGTCCTCCTCTGGCCTCAACTATACACCAGCTACATCCATATTACCCCGGAGCCACCCCGCTAATGGCTCCATTATGAGTGCAAAAAGGGGGGAGAGCAGACATACTTGTTGCATCCCCCAGTTCAGAGGGAAAAAGCCCAAATAGCAACTGTTAATCTTCACTGTCGCCTCTGGCTCAGTATATAGAGAGCTTGAATCCACACCAATAAGGCCGGGCCCACCCTCCTCAAGACCGCAAACATGAATGGACCCTATCAAAGGTTTTTTCAGCATCAATAGCAAGGAACATCGTTTCTTGCCATTCCTTGTGAGCTGACCATACCATCTGAAAGGCCTTCCAAATATTATCCCCTGCACTTCTCCCCTGGACAAACCCTGTTTGGTCTGGATGTATCAAATCGGGCAACACCCCACCAAGACGATTAGCCAAAATATTCCTTCAGTGAGATGGGGCAATATGACCCACAAAGGGTGTGATCCCTCCCAGGTTTCACGATAATAGAAATAGCCACTTGGCACATAGAGGGAGCCAACTGACCCCAAGCCAACATCCCATTAAACAACTGCTCTAGTAGGGGAGTGAGCTGAGATGTCATAGTCTGATAAAAGCTAGCCAGTAGGCCATCCAACCCTGGCATTTTATTTGGAGCCAACCCCTTTATGACCAAGCTAATCTCCTCCTCACTAGCCCTGACCAGTGTGTCCCTATCCTTTTCCCTCCACTGGCACAATCCTGCACTCTTGGCTAGATACACCTCCATATTAGCCACTGAGGTCCCCCCCTTCACTGTGATACAGGCCCTTGTAATATTCCAAGAATTGCTCGCGTATTTCAGCACTTCAAAAAAGAAGCCGATCCCGCAGCCCCTTAATCTTCACAACACTGGCGCGTCATTCTCGCTCCCACAATTTGCAGCCTAGCAAAGTTCAATAATCAAGATGGAACTCATAGTGATATTGATTAATCATCAGCTCCAGCGGGTTAATCAACTCCAGCTGGGTCTTGGCCAATTCCATCCAAGATAGATTCAATTAAGCCCGAACCTTACAGCCCCCTGTCAGTTTATAGAGGTGCCCCAAGCCTGCTGCCTGCCCCAACAAAGTCTCTACCTGAGCCTGCTGTGCACTCTTCTTCCGAGCCACCCATTGGAGCAGTTTTCCCCTAACAGTCTTAAGGCCGTCACAGAGCAGGCCCACCCAAACCTCCTCCATATCATTAAACCGTCAGTATTCCACAAGAGCCTCTTCCAAACTATGCACTACCATTTCAACCTGCAGCAGGCTTTGGTTGAGGCATCAGAAGGTGCACCCCTCCCGATCAGCAGCCCCTTCAAAATCCACCAGAGGGGGACGTAATGGGTTCAATTACAACTAACCCCAGGGACTGAGTCCATTCTGAATCCCCCAGCAAAAAAATCTATATGGCTGTAATTCTCATGCACCGACGAATAAAAGGTGTAATCCAGCTCATTTGGGTGTGCCAAGTGCTAGAGGTTAGTTAACCCAAACCGCTGCATTCAAGCCTGTAGCTGCCATCTTCCCCCTCAGACACCTGCCGGCTTCTGCCTACCACCCGAGACTGATCAAGTGTTGTCTTGAGCACATCACTGAAATCACCCCCAACCATTAGTGACCCATGTATCCTTCCCACCAGCCGTGCAGCTGGCTCCAAAATGATCCCGGCGCTTCACTAGGCCCATAGATATTAACTTCCCCCCACACCAGCAGCACTTTCCCTGCCATCCCTTTATCCACGCCCCCGAGCTGAAAGGTGACGTCACCCCAGATCATTATTGCCATCCCTGCTCTCTTCTGGGGCCTGTCGGCATTAAAATAATAGTGGGTATAAGCCTCATATCTTAAAAGTCACTCATCCTTCAGAAGCAGGTGGGTCTCTTGCAAGAGGACCACCTGTAACCATAACCTCTACACATCATTAAATAGGGATTTGCACTTCTGTGGTGTGTTGAGGCCCTGGACATTTAAAGTGCTCACCCGTAAGGCAGCCATCCCCTCGTTCATATCAACCCTTCCTCTTGAACCATCATTCCCTCCACTTCTGAATACCCGCAGAACTCCCTTTGGCATCTCCCACTTATGAGGAAGGACTCCCCCCCTCCCCCAACATCCTCTAGACAGTCCTGCTCACATTCTCTCTACTCAGCTCAGGTCATTCATCCCAACTCACTCAGTCCAGCATACCCCATCCATCCGCTCATCCCCCTCTTTTCACCCTCGGCAATCCCTTCCTTCAGATACCCCAGCCTCCCTATTTCTTCCCCCCCTACCTACATGCCAGAGTAAATAAAAGCCCCCCCAACAGCACACACATAAGGGATAGAGAGGAGCAAACAAAAATGTCTCGTACTGTCCAACAATGTCCAGTAACATCCAGTTATAGTCTCCACCAGTGGACTCCCTCAGGTATCTTTCCCTGAACTACAGTCTCCACTGTTCTTAGGTCCTTTAGACAGATGCTTCAAACGGTGTCTCTTCTCCAGTATACACTGCCACTTAAGTAATTAGGATCCTCACTTACTCGCCCCCTCCTCCTCCTGCGGGTGGCTATGAAGGTTTGAAGCGCCCTTGTTCCTGAGTTGCGCCCAGGTCTCGTCTTGAGAGCAGACTCGCTTCACATGCCCCTTGATCTCAAACTGAATGCCAAAAGGAAAGAGCCATTTATATCTAAATTTGTTCGTTATGAAGATAGGTGGTAAGTGCTGTCATAGCTCAGCGGCACTGTAAAGTGGCAGGGGCCAAGTCTGATAAATCTGCAAGTCATGGTTTTGCCATTTAAACTTTGCCTTCTTAGTGGCAATGCGCATAATTGTCTCTTTCTGCTGAAAGCTGGATAAACAAGCCACGGTGTCATGGGCTTTTGATCCCGGGGTGACCCCCAAGGCCTGATGGGCCTGTTCCAGTCCAATCAAGGCCATTTCCCGCTCAGCCTCATCTCCTCCACTCTGTAGCAGATAACTGCAGACCTCACATGCCACTCAGTCTGCCTGATGGAAACACTCCTCCTCCAGGACCCCCCTGATGCTGATATCTGGTCTTGCTCCCGCTGCAGTGGCCTCAGATTTTCCTGTATCCCCCTCTACTTCATTGTCTGTCCCCTCCATATGCTCCTCGAGCAATTCAACCTGTTGCCTCAAGTCCTGGAGATTTGCTTTTAGCTCAGAAATCACTTCCTGCACATTATTCTTGACAGCGATCATCCCTTGCTTAATTCTCCCTGCATCACCACCACCACAGACCACCTCATACGCATTACTCCTCTGCATGCTCCAGTTCCTCCTCTGTATCGGTCTCAGCCATCTCGGCCTGTCCAGGAGAAATGCTAATTTTTGCCACATACATGGAGCAGAAGCATTGCAGTTTCTTCCGCACTGACATGCTGGGGCTTTCCCTTGCCGACTCTCGGTTCACCGCTGCAAACCGCTGCCTCGGTTCACAAGCTGATCATGCAATTTCACCATCCCGGTGGGAACTCATGTCTTAGAGCGGAAGAAGTGACATCACTATCCGATATGGCCACCTATCTCCTTTTTAAAGATTAATGCCAGAAGCCAGGTACCATGCCGGTTAAGATGGAGTCCATCCCTTCGGAAAAGCCCCTTCCTTCCCCAGAATGTTGCCTGGTTCCTAAGTAATCCAAAACCCTCTTCTTTGCACCATCGTCTCATCCATGCATTGAGACTCCGGAGCTCTGCTTGCCTTTTGGATCCTCTGCTTGTAACAGGAAGCATTTCCGAGAATGCCACCCTGAAAGTTCTGGATTTCAACTTCCTATCTAAAAGCCTAAATTTTGGCTCCATAACCTCCCTTCCACTTTTTCCTATGTCACTGGTACTAACATGTACCAAGACAGCAGACTCCTCCCCAGTACTGTCTAAAACCTTGTCTAGGTGGTGCGTGAGTAGAAAAGACTACACCAAACAAAGGAAGGCTACCTCCAAAAGAACTTGTGATGCTGATCACAAAATCTGCATGGGACAATATACAATTAAATAGCCCCACAATATGCCATATGATGTTTTGCGCATCTCCACTGCCGTGTCATCTAGAAGTAAGGAAAATCCTGGATTCTCTACAGGGAGAATTATTCCAGCAACTGGTAATGCAATCCACATCTGAAGGGGCCATAATGGACCTAGTCCTTACCAATGGGGAATGTGTTTCTGATGTTATAGTGGGAGATCATTTTGCATCCAGTGATCACCAGATGGTGTGGTTCAGTATTAGGACTAGGGCTGATAAAGTCTATTCAGAAGTGAGGGGCCTAGACTTTAGGAAAACTAATTTTGCCAAGATAGGACATAGAAACATAGAAATATGACAGAAAAAGACCACATGGCCTATCTAGTCTGTCCGTCCATATCAACAACTACAACAGTCCCCTTTTTACCTTTAGAGATCCTCTGTGTTTGTCCCATGCCTTTTTGAATTCAGTTACTGTCCTCATCTCTATCACCTCCACTGGGAGACTATTCCACGGATCCACTACTCTTTCCGTAAAGAAATATTTCCACATATCATTCCTGAATCTATCTCCCTTCACCCTCATCCCATGTCCCCTCGTAGCAGAACTTGCTAGCAATTGAAAGAAGCTCTCTCCCTGAACATTTATGCCACGGAGGTATTTGAACATCTCAATCATATCACCTCTATCCTGCCTTTCCTCTAAGGTGTACATATTAAGATCCTTAAGTCTGTCCTCATATGCTTTATAATGAAGCCCACTAATCAATTTAGTAGCCACCCTCTGCACCAACTCCATCCTGTTCACATCCTTTTGAAGGTGCAGTCTCCAGAATTGCACACTATACTCCAAATGAGGTCGCACCAAAGACTTATATAGAGGCATCATCACCTCCTTTTTTCTGCTAGCCATTCCTCTCCGTATGCACCCAAGCATCCTTCTAGCTTTTGCCTTCGCCTTTTCTACCTGTTTAGCTACTTTAAGATCATCAGACACAACCATGCCTAGGTCCCGCTCTTCTTTAGTGGACAAAAGTACTTCACCCACTATACTGTATTGCTCCCTTGGATTGCTGCAGCCCAAATGCATGACCTTACATTTTTTAACATTAAATCCCAGCTGCCAAATTCTAGACCATTCTTCAAGCTGAGCTAGACCCCTCCTCATGTTATCTACACCTTCCTGGGTGTCTACTCTATTGCAGATTTTGGGATTATCCGCAAAGAGGCAAACCTTACCCGACAGCCCTTCCGCTATATCACTAACAAAGATGTTAAAAAGAATCAGACCAAGGACAGATCCCTGGGGCACACCACTGGTAACATCCTTCTCCTCAGAGTGAGCTCCATTTACCTGTACTCTTTGTCGCCTCCCACCCAACCAATTTCTAACCCAAGCAGTAACGTTAGGGTCCATCCCTAGGGTGCTCAGTTTGTTTATAAGTCGCCTGTGAGGAACAGTGTCAAAGGCTTTACTGAAATCTAAATACACCACATCTAGGGCTTTCCCTCGGTCCAACTCCCTGGTCACCCAGTCAAAGAAATCAATCAGATTTGTCTGACAAGACCTGCCTCTGGTGAATCCATGCTGCCTCGGATCCTGTAATCCGCTGGACTCCAGAAACCTCACTATTTTCTCTTTCAGCAGCGTTTCCAATAATTTACTCACCACCGAAGTTAAACTAACTGGCCTGTAATTTTCAACCACATCCTTACTTCCGCTTTTGTATAAAGGCACCACATGAGCCTCTCTCCAGACCTTTGGCACCACTCCTGATTCCAACGAGGCATTGAAAAGGTCAGTCAGTGGAGCTGCTAGAACGTCCCCAAGTTCCCTCAGTATTCTAGGGTGTATCCCATCCGGTCCCATCACTTTGTCTACTTTAAGTTGAGCTAGTTTCTCACGAACACTTTCTTCTGAAAATTGTTCAAGATGTCCCTCGCTTCTGTTCCTGTTTGTGGGTGTTTTCTGAGGTCCTGCTCCTGGTTCTTCATCTGTGAACACAGAACAGAAATATTTGTTAAGCAATTCGCTTTATCCTTATCAGCTTCTACATATTCCTCCCCTGCCCCTTTGAGTCTGACAATACCACTTTTGCCCTTCCTCTTCTCACTAACATATCTGAAAAATGTTTTATCCCCCCATTTTATGGCATTGGCTATTTCCTCCTCCTTTTGAATCTTTGCCTTCCTGACTACTTTGCTAGCTTCTCTAAGTTTTTCCAAATATAGATGCCTGTCTTCCTCTCTCTGTGATCTCTTGTATTTCATGAAGGCCTCCCTCTTTTTCTTTACTTTTTCAGCTACTTCTTTTGAAAGGCATAGCGGTCTCCTTTTCCTTTTACCTTTCTTTACCATTTTAACAAAAAGGTTGGTTGCCCTTAAAATATCCCCTTTGAGTTTTGCCCACTGTTTTTCTACATCCCCCAGCTGTTCCCATCCCCATCCTCAAGGAGGCATTAGCAGGATGGGAAGAGCTGGGAGATGTAGAAAAAAAAAACAATGGATAAAAATGAAAGGGGATATTTTAAGGGCAACAAACCATTTTGTTAGTATAGTAAAGAAATGTAAAAGGAAAAGGAGGCCGCTATGGTTCTCAAAAGAAGTTACTGAAAAGGTGAAAAAAAAAAAAAAAAAAAAAAAAAGAGGGTGGTCTTCATAAAATACGAGATCACAGAACAAGAAAGACAAGCATCGATATTTGGAAAAAAAAACTCAGAAAAGCTAGGAAAGTAGTCAGGAAAGCCGAAGAATAAATAGCCAATGCAGATATGTTAGTGAGAGGAGGAAGTACAAAAGTGGTACTGTCAGACTCAAAGTTGAAGGAGGCAAATATGTAGAAGCTAATGAGGATAAAGCGGAATCGCTTAACAAATATTTTGTTCCGTGTTCACAGATGAAGGGTCAGGAGCAGGACCTCAGAATATATCCACATATAGGAACAGAAGTGAAGGAGATCTTGAACAATTTTCAGAAGACTGTGTTCGTGAGGAACTAGCTAAACTAAAAGTAGACAAAGATGAGGCAGGATGAGATACACCCCAGAGTATTGAAGGAGCTTGCAAAAGTAGATAGTAGAAATCCAAGAACTTGTTGGCAAGACAGACTTCACTTCAGAGCACCGATGATGGTTCAAGCACTTGATTAGAGGTCAAGCAACCATTCAGCCCCTGATAAAGACTAATTTGCTGAAACATGGCCGTCGGGCCCTGCAATAAAGCTTTTGGTTTGTCCATAGTTTCCTTCTGCTTGTTTTCTTTTTGTTCCTTCCTGTCATCAGGCTTATTGCCTGAAATAGGGGATGGCACTGAAGGTTGGAGAGGCTTGTATGGAGTCTGAGGAACCCGCGGATTCCGCTAGTTCCCTCAATAAGCAATGTCGAATTGAGAGATGAGAGGATTAAGAGGATCAGGCTTGGCTCAGAGGATCCCCTTGATGGGCTGTGAGACAGCTGAAGGGAGGGCCTAGAGGAAGGCAAAATTTCCTCTGGGGAGGACCCTGTGGTCATAAAGAACGTTTTAGCGGGATGAGCTGGCATCACTTTTTGCGCAGTCTGTGGCAGCACTTAATATCCCAACAGACCTGCCCACGGAGGGGGCCTGGGAAGACCTCTTGCTCGAGGGGATCCACAAGCCATCGCAGTTTTTCCAGTTCATAAAGCTATCCGTGACATGATTGACACGGAGTGGAAAATGCCAGAGGCAAATTTGCAAATGTGTAGGTTAATGGCACAGCTATATCGGGTGCCACCTGAGGATAGGGAGCAGTTCAAGTTCCCAAGTCGATACCTTGGTGACTACTGTGACAAAGAAAATGGCCATTCTGGTAGAGGGCGGGGCAGCCCTTAAGGACCCACAGGAAAGAAAGCTGGAGGTGATGCTCAAACAGTCCTTTGAGGTCCCCATGTTATCGCTGCAGGCCTCTATTTGTAGAGGGTATGTCGCTAGGGCCTGCAGGTGGTAGTTGCAGAAATTAGCATAAGTCAAGGAAGAATGGTATTCCTTGTTGCAAGCCACTCGAATTGAGTCGGGTGTGGCTTTCCTAGCAGACATCTTTTATGATCTTGTCCAAGCATCGGCTAAGAACATGGCTTGATAGCTGTTGTGGTTGCAGAATTGGTCTGTGGACGTTTCCTCTAAAGGTTGGTTGAGTAAACTCCCTTTCCAAGGTAAACTGCTCTTTGGGGATATGCTCAGAAAGCTGCTCTTTGGGGGAGTCCAAGGTGCTGCAATTACCAGAGAACAAACCTAAGGCCCAGAAGCCAGCAGCTGGATGAGGGTGGTTCTGGGATTTTTGGAAGTTTCATCCCTTAAGATATGGACCCCCAAGAGGACGCGGTTCCTTCCCAGAGGATTTTCATGGAGGATGACGCGTGAACAGAGACAATCGGCCAGAGGGTCAATCTGTGCTTGCTTTGAAGGTTTGCAGGTCCAGGCAGAGATTATTCTTGTAGGGGATTGTCTGCGGAACTTCTACTCTGCCTGTGCCCAGGTGACATCAGATCAGTGGGTGCTTGAGGTCATACAGGAAGGATATGCTCACGCGTTCGCCTGTCCTCCTTCAACGCTTTTATGGTATCTCCTGGGAGGCCTCCAGGAAAAGTCAGGGTGATGAGAGAGACACTGTTCAGTGCCTGCTTCAGCTTCGGGCCATTGAGGTGGTGCCGCCTTGCGAGCGAGGATGCGGATATTATTCAATCTATTTCATGGTCACCAAAAAAGAAGGGTCATTTCGGCCTATCCTGGACCTCAAAGGGGGGGGGGGGGTGAATAAGGCCTTACGGATGCCCCATTTTCACATGGAATCCCTGTAGTCAGTAATTGTAGCGGTCCATTGGGGAGTTCCTGATGGCACTGGATTTGGCCGAAGCATATTGGCATATTCCGATCTGGCCGAAGCATCAACTATTTCTGCACTTCATCGTAACAGATGGGCACTTTCAATTCTGGCCATTGCCTTTTGGTCTTGCTACGGTTCCCAGAACCTTCACCAAGGTTATGGTGGTAGTGGCAGCGGCTCTGCGGAAAGCAGGGATCCTTATACATCCGTATCTAGACGACTGGTTGATTAGAGTGAAGTCTCAGCAAGAGAGTGGGGTCTGGTGATGCAGAGGGTTATCGAGTTGCTGCAGCAGTTGGGCTGGGTCATCAACTTTGCCAAGAGCAGAGTGGTTCCGACCCTGGAATACGTGAGGGCACTCTTCGATATGCAGTCGGGCAGAATGACGATGACATCAGAGAGAGTACGGAAGCTTCACTTGTGCCAGCTGAGGAGGATGATGCCCCGAGTGTGGGGACTATTTGCAGGTGCTGGGATCCGTGGTGGCCACTCCAGAGCTAGTGCTCTGGGCCAGGGCATACATGCACCCTCTCCAGGAAGCTCTGCTATCGAGGTAGTCAGCCCAGAAGTACTCTGTGTGGCAGACCTCTAGACCGACTGCAGAGGCACGGAGGAGTCTGCTTTGGTGGCACCCCTCAAGACCCCAGACTGGGTGATAATCATGACTGATGCCAATCTGGCAGTCTGGGCTGGGTGGCTCAGGGTCAGTGGTTGCTGGAGGAATGCTCATGGGCCATAATTCAGCTGGGGACCAGAGATCTATTCTACCTACTACTACTGAACATTTGTATAGCGCTAAAAGACTATACAGTGATGCACAGACACATGTAAAAGACAGTCCCTGCTCATCAGAGCTTACAATCTAGTCAAGACAGACAACATAGTAGCTGAGACATAGGATACATCTAAGGGGTATGGTAAGGAAACATGGGAGAGATGAGGTGAGTCAAGATGCAAAAGCGGCAGTGAAGAGGTGAGTTTTCAGCCTGAATTTGAAAAGGGTCAGAGAAGGCGCCTGATGTACAGACTCAGGTAGTTTGTTCCAGGCATAAGGAGCAGCAAAGTGAAAGGAGCGAAGTCTGGAGTTAGCAATAGAAGAGAAGGGTATGGATAGAAGCAATTTGCCAGAAGAGCAGAGTTCCCAACGAGGGGTGTGAGGAGAGATAAGAGAGGAAATGTAGTGAGATGCTGCAGAGTGAATGCACTTAAAGTTCAGCAGGAGAAGTTTGAAGTGGATGCGGAAACGGATAGGGAGTCAATGAAGTGACTTGAGAAGAGGGGCAATATCAGCATGATGAAGCTGGCAGAAGATTAGCCATGCAGCAGAGTGTTGAACAGATTGAAGAGGAGAGAGATGATTCAGAGGTTGACCAGCAAGGAGTAGGTTACAATAGTCTAGCTGGGAGGTGACTAAGGAGTGGATAAGTGTCTTAGTAGTGTGTTCAACAAAATTCACCCATTCCTTTCTGATGTTGTAGAGAAAGAAACGGCAGGTTTTAGCTTTCAGTTGGATGTGTGCGGAGAAGGAGAGAGAGGAGTCAAAGACAACCCCAAGGTTGCAAGCTGCAGAGACAGGGAGGAGTAGAGAGTTATCCAGAGATTGAGAAAGGAGGAAGGGGAGAGGATGGTTTAGGGGGAAAAACAAGCATCTCAGTTTTGTCCATCTTCGGTTTCAAGTGGCAGTGAGACATCCAAGCAGCAATGCCCGGCATTGAAGGAGTTTCTCCCCCAGATTCACCTCAGGGCAGTCCAAGTCCTTTCCAACAATGCAATGGTGGTAGCTTACTTAAATTGCCAGGGGGGCACCAGGAGTTTGTAACTGGCATTGGAGGTGGCGCCATTACTCAAATGGGTGGAAGCACACTTAGTGGCGCTTTCTGCAGCCCACGTGGCAGGCACGCAGAACGAGCAAGCTGACTTTCTCAGCAGGAATTTGTTGGACACCAGGGAATGGTCGCTGGCAGGGGTCGGTGTTTCGATAGATTGTCCAGCAGTGGAACCTCCCATCATGGATCTCATGGCCATGGCGGCCAGTGCCAAGGTTGGCAGGTTCTTCAGCCAGCAGCACGAAAGGATGGCCGAGGACCTCAATGTGTTAACAGGTCCAGCCTTGGCCTCAGGACAGCTTGTTGTATGTATTTCCTCCATCGCCCCTGATCAGCAGAGCAATACAGAGGATGGAAGCCCTTTGGGGGCTTGTAGGAGTGGTAACACCAGATTGGCCTCGGCAGCCATGGTACATGGATCTGGTTCTACTGGCATCGGAGGATCCCTGGCCCTTGCCAGGGATGGGAGGGCTACTCTTGCAGGGCTCTTGAAAGGGCATGGCTGAGAAAGAGGAATTATTTCCTCTCGAGTTATCGTGATGTTTCTGCGGACATAAAGCAGTCCATGTCCTTGGCTGGCTTATATGTGTGAGTGTGGCGATTGTTTGAGAGTTGGGCGACAAATAGAGGGTTGTGTCCATTTTCCATCATGCTACTGGAGGTGCTAGCATTCTTGCAAGCCAGCCTAGAGAAGGGTCTGGTGCTCAATTACTTGCAGGTACAGGTGGTGGCACTGGCCTGTTTCTGGGGTAGGATCCAAGGGGTCTCCCTAGCCTCACATCCAGATGTCGTACATTTTCTAAAGGGAGTGAAACATGTGAGCCCACCGATCCGAGCAGTGGTCCCTTCATGGGACCTCAATTTGGTTCTCTCAGCACCAGTGTTGGCAATGTTTGAACCCCTGGTGTAGACTGCTATTCAGGACTTTATACTGAAGACAGTGTTTTGGGGGGATATTTTCTCGACACAGTATATCTATGAGTTGCAAGGGTTATTGTGCTAGGAGCATTACCTTGTGTTTTCCAAGGAAAAGGTAGCTCTCTAGCCAGTACCATTTTGCAGCCCAACGTGGTGTCATCTTTTTACCTGAATCGCCCGGTGTCCGCTAAGAATGAGGGCTCCTCAGAGAGCTGATTGCTACATAAACTGGATGTGTGCAGGTCATTGAGGCACTATCTGAAGGCTACAGCATCTTTTCACAGATCTGATCACTTCGTGCTGTTCAGGAGGCCACGTAAAGGTGAAGCAGCGGCGAAGGCATCTATAGCAAGATGGCCAAAGGAGGCATTTGAGTCTGCTTACGGCTTCATGGGATGGTTGGTTCTGCAGGGCCTCAAAGCACATTCAGCTAGGGCCCAGTCCTAGTTATGGGCCGAGTTCGGTCTGGTGCCACCAGTGGACATTTGTAAGGCAGCAGCATTGGCGTCCTGTATTCCTTTACTCGGCATGGACGTGCAGGCAAGAGAGGATGCTGGTTTTGGGGCATGTGTTCTGTAGACTGGGCTCTCTTGCCTCTCCCTCACCAAGGTACTGCTCTGGTACGTCCCATACATCTGTACTGTACTGGAGGGATGATATGGAAGATTCAGTTAGTCCTACCTGCCAGAATCCACCCAGTGGCAGAGTATTCAGTTTAAAAGATTTCAGTGGTTGCTGTAGGTGCGAGCCTGGGTGCAGGTGGTGGACACAGTAGTGTTCCAGGGCAGCTTCCAACAAAGCGCACTGCTGGTGGTTCTTGCACGGTAGCTTCTTGTGGTATCCCCGGGGGTGGCCATGCTTGGGGCTGCTATTCCCCATTCTGATTCAGTTAAGTTCTTTGGTTTTCGTGAAGAAGAAAAAAAAAATTGGAGAAAGCGTAGTTACTCACCTGTAACGAGTGTTCTCTGGGGACAGCAGAAATCAGCCCTCACATATGGGTGATGTCAGCACCAAGGGAGCCTGTGCAGAAGCATCTTCCCAATTTTCAAAGAAAGCCTTTGGGAGATGCACCATGTGTGGTCCCTTTCCCATCCAAGGGTGCCATCTTGCCTCAGTCTAATGACATAGCTAAAACAGCAAAAATTAAAATACAGTAAAGCATAGTTACTCACCTGTAACAGGTGATCTCCGGGAACAGCAGGAATTTAGTCTTCACAATTGGGTATCGTCGGTATCGACGGAGCCTGCGCGGGAATGCCCCCCAGTGTCCAATAGGAAAGCTTTTGGGAGCATCCCACAGCACCTGCGTGCTGCCTTCCCGCCTTTCCCAACTGTCCCTCTCCAGTTGAGTTTAAAGCTGAGACAAAAGAGAGGGGGAAAGAGAGAAAGAGATAGAGAGATACAACTCCTAGGGGAGGTGGTTGGGTTGTGAGGACTAAATTCCTGCTGTTCCCGGAGATCACCTGTTACAGGTGAGTAACTATATGCTTTCTCCAGGAACAAGCAGGAATGTAGTCTTCACATATGGGGGACTCCCTAGCTGCAGATGCCAGGGAGAAACCCCAGAAGTTGTGTGCCCTTGTGAAAGGGCTCCACTTCCCCCCATGGAACTCTGGCATCCTATCAGGGATGGTGGGTAGGAGTTGATTAAGTATGGAACAGATGCTGAAGAACAGCCTGACCAAACAAGGCATCCCGACGGGAGTCCTTGTCTAAGCAGGAATGGGCTGTGAAGGTATGAACCAAAGCCCAAGTAGCTGCTCGGCAGATGTCGTTAATAGACACAGAGTGAAGATGAGCCATAGAGGCTGCCATGGCTCTCACATTGTGAGCTGTGACATGGCCTTCCAGAGGAAGGATTTTACTCTCATAGGCAAAAGATATACATTGTGCAATCCAGTTGGACAGTGTTCTTTTGGAGACTGGAAGTCCCAAATGACTAGGATCAAAAACAACAAAAAGTTGAGAGGACTTCCTATGTTGCTGTGTCCTTTGTAAGTAAAAGGCCAGAGCCCTTTTACAATCCAAAGTATGAAGATTCCTTTCTGCATTTGAGGCATGAGGCCTTGGGAAGAATACAGGAAGGTAAACACCACTTGGCTTAAATTAAAAGGTGACACCACCTTTGGCATAAAGTGTGGATGAGTCCTAAGGACTACCTTATCATGATGGAACCTTGTATAAGGAGGATCAGCCACCAATGCTTGCAATTCACTGATGCGACGTGCTGATGTGATTGCAATAAGAAAGATGACCTTACAGGAAAGGAATTTCAAGGAGGTAGTGGCTAATGGTTCAAAAGGCGGTTTCATAAGCTGCCCAAGAACCAAATTTAAGTCCCATGCCTCTCATAAATCTCGCTATGAGAGGAAATAGGTTGCCCATGTAGAGGCTTGAAAGCTGCAGCAATAGCACTCAAATGAACTCTCACTGAATTGGTCTTAAGCCTTGCATTAGATAAATGAAGGAGATACTCCAGTAATGATTCCAGAGGTATTGCAAGAGGGATAACACCCTTCTGCGAGCACCATATGGTAAACCTTTTCCACTTGAAAGCATAAGAGTGTCTTGTGGAAGGCTTCCTGGAAGCATAAAGGATATCCTTTACCTGCTGAGAAAGGTTAAGACCGTGAAATTCTAGGCTTTCAGCAACCAGGCCCTGAGATGCAGAGACTGGGGATTGGGATGCCACAGCACCCCATCCTTCTGAGAAAGGAGATCTGGAGCAGATCCTAACTCCAGAGGCGGAGCTTGAGAGCGATGTAGGATCAGAGGGTACCACATTTGCCGTGGCCAACGTGGAGCTATGAGAATCATATGACCTCTGTCTCTCTGAAGCTTGAACAGGGTTTTGGGAATTAGGGGAATGGGTGGAAAGGCATACAGGAAGTCCTGGCCACAATGGAGGAGGAAAGCATCCCTGGCCTGACAACCCTGAGCCAGAATTCTGGAACAGAACCAGGGAAGTTTGGCATTCAGCGGACTTGCGAAGAGGTCGATGTCCGGGGTTCCTCAAATTTGGAAAATTTTGGCCACCTGGTCTGCATGGAGAGACCATTCGTGTGGAAGCAGAACTCGACTGAGTCTGTCTGCCCAAGAGTTTTGAATGCCTGGAAGATCACAGCAAGGAGATGAATCTGATGCTCTCTGGCGAGGGCCCATAGTCGCAAAGCTTCGTTGCATAGCGACAGAGAGCCTGTTCTGCCCTGCTTGTTCACACAGAACATGGCTACTTGATTGTCCGTTTGAACTAGGACTGTCTTGTAGCTGAGCTGGGTGTGGAATACTCGAAGAGCAAGGAAGATTGCTCTGAGTTCCAGGAGATTGATATGTAGTAGGTCTCCTGTGGAGTCCAGGTACCCTAGGTAGAGAGGCCTAGCAGGTGGGCTCCCCAACCCCCCTGTGAGGCATCTGTTGTTAGAGTGGCTTGGGGTGGAGGTTGCTGAAAAGGGGACCCCACCAAAAGGTTTTGGGGCGATTGCCACCATTGGAGGGACAAAATAAGGCGACCTGAGTTTGCTATTTTGTCTGACAGGCAACCTGACGCCTTGGTCCATTGAGTGGATAAAGTCCACTGGGCTGCCCTCATATGGAGGCGAGCATAAGGAATCACATGCACGGTGTATGCCATGTGGCCTAGCAATTGTAACATTTCCCGAGCAGTGAGGTGAGATTTTAGCACTGCTTGGGAAGCTAACTGCACAATGTGAAGGCAGCGGGGCTGTAGAAGGTAGGCCCTTGTCTGTCTGGTATCCAGCAGAGCTCCTATAAACTCTAGGGAGTGAGTGGGAGCAAGGTTGGATTTTGGGAAGTTTATGACAAGTCCCAAATACTGAAGGATGCACATTGTGCGAGAGAGAGAAACCCTGGCCTCTGGCTCTGAAGGGGCTCGAATGAGCCAGTGTGCGCGAGAGAGAGAAACCCTGGCCTCTGGCTCTGAAGGGGCTCGAATGAGCCAGTCGTCTAAGTAAGGGAAGACGAATATTCCTAGGGTGCGAAGAAATGCTGCCACCACAGCCATGCATTTTGTGAACACCCTTGGTGCCGAGGCCAGGCCAAAAGGAAGAACCCTGTATTGGTAATGCTTCCCTTGAAATAGGAAGCGAAGGAACTTTCGATGAGTTGGACGGATGGGAACATGAGTGTATGCATCCTTGAGATCTAGAGAACAAAGCCAATCCTGACTCTGAAGGTATGTTAGCAGAGTTCCTAGAGAAATCATTTTGAACTTCTCTTTGAACAGCAATTTGTTCAATTCTCTGAGGTCTAAAAAGGGTCTGTGTCCTCCTGTTTTCTTTGGAATAAGGAAATAGGGGGAGCAGAACTCTGTACCCTGTTGGAGAATGGGTACCTCTTCTATTGCCCCTTGGGCAAGAAGCATAGTGACCTCTTGACCTAACTGGTCGTTGAGAGAGGTCTGAGAATTGAACTGTCTTACCATTGTAGGAGGGGGCATGCTGAGGAAATGAAGCTTGTACCCCCTCTCTTACAATAGACAGAGTCCAGTTTTCTGCTGTTATCTGCCCCCATCTGGGGGCAAAATGACATAACCTTCCTGGAATGGTGGAAGGCTCTGGGCCGTTCAGGGCCAGGAAGGCAAAGTTCTCTAGATAGGAGTCAAAGCCCCTGTGGAGGCTGAGTCTGCTGAGCCGGTTGAGGCTTAGCAGCTTTTGTTTTTCTTTGCCTAGGTTGTCGCTGCTGTCCCTTTTGGGCAGACTGACCTAAATGATGTCCCTGCTGGGTATAGGAGGGATAAAACTTCTTACTGAAGAATGGTTTCTTGTAGGATTTTTTCCTTGCAGGATCAACTGTAGATTTAGACAATCTATCCAAAGTGATATTGTCAGCATCTATCTCATTAGCTTTTTCCTGCCAATTCTTGCCAAAGAGATTCTCTCCTGTGCAAGGAATATTCCCTAGTTTATCCTGTACCCAAATTTCAAATTCAGATGCCTGGAGCCAGGCAATCCTATGTGCACCTATGGCAATAGCAGAGGTTCTGCTTATGCACTCAAAGCAGTCAAAGGCTGCACGATTCACAAACTTGGAAACATCCTGAGCATGTTTGACAAGGGCGAGGTAATTCTGCCTCATATCATCAGGAAGGAGAGTGCTCATAAGCTCTAAATCTCCCATGACCTCCTTAAGGAACATTCCCATATATAAAATATAGGAACTGATCCTAGCAGAAAGCATGGAAGCCTGGAAGGTTCGACATCCAAAGGCGTCAAGAGTCCTACACTCACGTCCTGGAGGATTAGATGCATGCCTTTCTGCACTCTTGATCCTTCTCATAGCTGATTCCACCACCATGGAATGGTGTGGAAGCTGAGTCTTCTGAAACCCAGGACAAGGAGGAACTTGATACATGGTGTCGAGTCTTTGAGAGTGAGGAGATGTGGTTAGAGGTGTTTCCCACATCCTTAACATGAGATCATGCAAGATCTCATGA
Organism: Ichthyophis bannanicus; assembly: GCA_033557465.1. Taxonomy (NCBI): domain Eukaryota; kingdom Metazoa; phylum Chordata; class Amphibia; order Gymnophiona; family Ichthyophiidae; genus Ichthyophis; species Ichthyophis bannanicus. The sequence goes on along the minus strand of CM066044.1, from coordinate 222,715,298 downwards.
ATAGGTAAGGTAGCTGCCTCCTTGGGAGCTTTAGGGTATTGTAGGATTTCTAATTCCTTTGCCCTAGGCTCTTTTTCAGGAGCCAGTGTGATGGAAAGACCTCGAGCCACATCTCGGATAAAATCCTGAAAGGACATATCCTCTGGTGGAGACATCCTACGCTGAGGAGAAGAAGAATCCTCAGGAAGAAGTACTCTGGTATTGGCAGAGCTTTCAGAGTCTTCAGACTCATCCAAGGATTCAAAGTATCTCCGATCCGGGTGATTGTGTAAGGCACGGTACCGGTACCGATCAAAGTCGGCATCAGAGAGGTCCAGTACCGACTTGTCGATACCGGATGGATAAGCATGACTCGGTCCCGGTAGAATACCTGCCGATGTCGATGCAGTCTGTGCTGGTACCGGTTGAATTGTATGAAGCAGTTTCAGGGCCGTGAGAAGAGTCGCCAGACTGCATTCAATAGCCAAGAATCTCTGGTCTATTGACGCTGCCGATGCTTGGGTATCAGTACCGGATGAAGCAGCGGTACCCCAGAGCATGGCACCAGTAGTTCTGCCGAGGTTGAGGCCTCTGGAACATCCTGGAGCCCCGTTAGTGCTTTGGAAGCCGAAGCCTCCCGCCGGGGTAATTTTGCCGGTGAAAGTCCCTCAAGGGCAACGCCAGAGGCATCTTGATGCTTAGAGGGAGATCTACCCTTTGAGGACCGGCTAGATTTATGTTTAGTTACCTGAGATCCATGGGAAGAAGACGAAGCCCTGGAAGACGATGCCACAGAGGCTGCATCGGAGGGGAAAAAGGGTGCTAAGTTTAGCAGCTCGGTTCTGCCGGCCCTTTTTTTGACATTATCCCACAGGCAACACACTCCGAAAAGTGGTCAGGACCTAAACATTTGAGGCACCAGTCATGGGTGTCGGTGACGGAGATGGCACCGCCACACTTGGAACACTTTTTAAAACCCGAAGCGGGTTTTTCCATTTTAAAGGAAAAAAGTTGGGCCTAGTGCCCAAAATGGCGCGTGGTACCTGAGGAGAAAATAACTGGAAAAGACTCCAGAAGAAAGGTGTATTTGTGGGGGGTTTTTTTGGAAAAAAAGAAAGAAGAACTGGCGGTACCAGTGTAGCGTCGAAGGAAGGCAGACGCGACCACAAAAAAGAATAGAAGGGAATTGTTTTCTGCGGTGACAGGATGTGCGACCTGTCGGCTCCGTGGAAAACAAAGAACTGGAGAGGGAAGGTTGGGAAAGGCGGGAAGGCAGCACGCAGGCGCTATGGGATGCTCCCAAAAGCTTTCCTATTGGACGCTGGGGAGCGTTCCCGCGCAGGCTCCGTCGGTACTGACGATACCCATATGTGAAGACTACATTCCTGCTTGTTCCTGGAGATAGAAGCATCTCCAAGGGGAGGAGGGACAGTTGTGAGGACTGATTCCTGGTGTAACAGGGAGTAACTACGCTTTCTCCGCAACAAGCAGAAAGTCAGTCCTCACATATGGGACTCCCCAGCTACAGGCTACTGAGAACTTGTACCAAATGCCATGGGTGACCAGAGAAGGCGAGACATGAGCTGCAACAGTTGAGTTCCAACTAGGAGACTCTCGCAAGACCCAAGTATCCAGCAGGGAACCAGCACTCTGGTAGCCTGAACACAGAAGGGTTGGAGGGCAGGGGTTACCTACACCCTGAAGAGATTAGAGTACAGCCTGGCCAAAGGTGCTGTCCCGTCAGGACTCCCTCTTCAGGCAGTAGTGAGCTGCGAAAATATGGACCCAAGACCAGGTGGTGGCATGGCAGATTTCTGTCACTGGTATGGAACATAGATTTGCCACGGAGGTAGCCATGGCCCTGATGCAGTGCACTGTGACCTGGTGGTCCACTGCGATCACAGCCTGCTCATAAGCAAGAATTGCGTTGGTCCTTCTGGAGTAATAAAACTAATGTTAAAATACCAGCAATTTACTCTACTTTAACATGCAGCTGTACTCGGGGCGTCTGTGGTGTGTGAATTCATCGAGCTCTCATTCACCCATTTGTAGTCTCAGACCAACACAGCGCTGCTAGTCACCAAAATATAGTGAAAAACAAAAAGCGCTTTACTAGCATCAATGACTACTGGGAATTTGTCTCTTTTTGTGTATAGTAAACTATTTTTCTTCGCTGTCCACACCACTAGTGTTTCTTCCCCTTCACATATTAAAACATATTTAAGTCCATTAAATTGTTATTAAACTAGCTTATCTTTTGTCGTATATCCACCAATTCTTGGTGGGTCTCCCCTTTCACCGAATTTTCTCTCTCATTGAGAATGCTTGTCTAGGAATGCTTACGCTGCTTAATAAAATGTAAATACATTGTGACAAAATGTTTAAAAACAGTGAGTATAATCCTGTACATCTTCTATCTGTTGGCTGTACTCACTGTTAACTGCTGCCCACGTCTCTCTGCTCTTTTCCTCAACAAGAACGCCGCGCATGCGGGTAGATTGCAATCCCCTCCTTTTAAACTTACAGCTGATTAGTCAACGTGAGCGTCATTTACAGACCTGCCACTCAACCATCGCTAACGCCCCCAACCAGACCCGTCACCTTTACTCTACCCTTAAATTTCTTACCTCCCTACACCCCTCCGCCCCTTCCCATCCTATCCCCGCCCCTTCTCCTCGCCTTTGCCTTCAGTGACAAAATCTCCACCTTAAGAGCTTCACTGCCCTCTCATCCTCCACCCATTTCCTCTCCCCCCCCAGTTGCCTTCCCTCCCCCTGTTTCACAATTGTCCCACACATGGTCTTCCTTTTGCCTGACCTCCACTGCTGAACTTCACCACCTTATTTCCGCGTCCAACAAAACTTTCTGCTCCCTCGACCCTGTCCCTCCATCCTGGTTATTGACGCCCTCTCAATCTTTCCTCCCTTACATTCAAACTATCCTGAACAATAGTCTATCCACTGGAACCTTTCCCTCTTCCTGGAAGCACGCTCTCATCCGCCCACTTCTTAAGAAACCTTCTCTTGACCCTCTTGACCCCAACAACTACCACCCAGTTTCCAACCTCCCCTTTCTGTCTAAACTCCTTGAGAAGGTTGTCTTTGCCCAACTATCTCATCACCTCGACTCCACCAACTTCCTTCACCCCCGTCAATCCGGTTTCCGTCCTGGGCACAGTGTTGAGACTATTCTTCTTGCCTTCACTAACGCCCTGCATGTAGCCCACGACCGTGGTGAAATCTCGGTGGCGGTGGCCCTTGATCTTTCTGCTGCATTCGACCTTGTAGATCACTCCCTTCTCTCCCGATTGCATGATGCCGGCCTCTGTAGCACCGTTTTCCGGTGGTTCCACTCCTTTCTTTCCTCTCGTTCTGGGACTGTTCTATCCTCTTCTCCTTCTTGCCCCTCCTCTGATTCCTTTCCCCTCCCCTGTGGGGTCCCCCCCCCAGGGTTCCGTGCTGGCTCCCCTCCTCTTTAATCTCTTCTTGACTCCTCTTACACTCCTTATCCAGCAATCTGGTATCTCAGCTTTCTATTACGCTGATGATATCCTCCTTCTCTACCACACCTCCCCAGCCTGTCCCGATCTTACTCCCCTCAACTCCTGCCTGGCCGCTATCTCCGATTGGATGACCCATAACTGTTTGCATCTCAACCTCTCAAAAACCACAGCTATCTGGTTCCCCCATGGTCACCAGCCCCCCTCAATCGCCCCCTCGTTCCCTGCCACTCCTATTTCTCTGGTCTCCTCCTTTCGATATCTTGGGGTAATTTTTGACTCTGATCTCTCTTTCTCTGCCCATGTCTCTCACGTTTCCAAAACCTCCTTTTTCTATCTCAGGCAGATTCGCGCCGTTCGCCCCTTCCTCTCACCCTCCGCTCTTGCCACTTTGCTGCTGGCCCTTGTCATCTCCCGTATCGATTTCGCTAACTCCATTCTTTCTGGCCTCTCTAAGCTCCAACTTTCTCGTCTTCAACGAATCCAGAACACCGCTGCCCGTCTCGTATCCTCTTCCTCCCACAGAGACCATGTCACGCCCCTCCTCTTCCGTCTTCACTGGCTTCCCGTTTCTTTCCATATTCAATTCAAGCTTCTCACGCTCGTCCACAAAGTTCTTCACACCACCACACCGCAGTACCTAGCCGACCTCATTCACTTTCACACCCCCCCGGCACACCCCTCGCTCCTTCCACCTCAACCGCCTCACTCTACCCTCCCCCTCACTTGCTCACCTCCAATCCACCCGCTCCTCTGCCTTTTTCTTTATCGGTCCGGCTCTCTGGAACTCCCTTCCCTCCACTCTCCGTCTGGAGCCCCACCACCCTACCTTTAAACACGCCCTGAAAACCCACCTCTTTTCCCTTGCCTTCAACCCCTCTCCCTCCTAGCCTTCTCCTCCTCCTCTGCTGTTCCTCCTCTCTTGTCTCTGCCTCTCCACCTTTATTAAGTTGTAATTTTCCTTTCTCTTTCTGGCCTCGTGCCTTCTGTAATGAATTACTTTTTTTTTGTAAACCGCTCTGCTTACCAATGAAGGGCGGTCAATCAAATTAATAAACAAACATAAACATACTCCGGAACACTAAAAATGGACACTGTCCTTCCTAGCTGGTAAGAGATAGGAAGACATGGAAGTTGGACACCTCATAGATAGGGAGGTGTATAACAAAAATAGAAGCTGTTGACGTCACAGCAATAATTGTGAGTATGACCGGTCCCAGCCGCCAAGCCGTCTGATAAGGGCAAGCGGACTTTCTGGACCCCTTAAGAAAGTAAAAAAACAAAACAAAAAAAAACAACTTTAGTACCGGCAGTTAGGGAGATAGAGGGTAATACACCGGGTGCTATGAACATCTCCCAATAAGCGTGTATATATATATATATATATGGAACTACATACCTATCCATACGGATGTGGATATATATGTCTAGACAAGTGTGACATATTTATCTATATATAGAATGTAGCTACATATCTATATATAGATATAGGTGGGCATGGCTTATGCCCACCCAGGGTACAAAAACATGTATGCAGAGGACACATACATACATGAAAATAATACTGAGGATCCATGCCTGCAACTGGGCCACAGAAGAACATCCACATGGGGCATGTGATGTGAAAAGATTCATCTAATAGTAGGGGGTGTAACCACCTGAAGGAGTATAGAGAATCTATTTCTGTGGTGCAGGAATGCAGACCAGTGAAATTGTAGTATGGTTGCGTGAAGAACAGAGGACAATAACAGTCCGGTAAGAACACGTCAGGAGCACTACAGGCTGCTGGTGTGTCCCAAGGACAAGAAAACGCATAGATCAAGATACCAGGGTGACCCCGCCAGGGGACTCAATGGCACCATGTACAGTAAAAAAGTATGCGTTGTCCAAGTGGAGCAGAAACATAATGCCAAGCTGTAAGGAAAAAAGGGGTAGATTCCTGCCAGATTGGGAGCTCCTGGGACATTCACGCAGAAAACTTGTCTTCTGTATCACAATGGAAGACAAGAGGGTATAATTATCTAGATAGTCATGGAATGACTATATGAACTTCTTCTATAATATGGAAGACCCCCAGAGACAAAGTCCAATGCTCCATGGCAAGGGCCCATAGTGGGGAGCTGCTCTGACGATTTCAGAGAGCATTGTGCAGGGGATAAACTGGCAGAAGTCAGACATGTTGCCCCATCCTAGATAAGGCTAGGAGAGGATAACCTGAGCAAAAAAGCAGAGGGGACTCTCCTGCATGGAAACAGAGAGAAGACAGACCAAGGGAGTGGAGATATTCCGGCCCTGTCTGACAACCGGAAGTCCACACTGGAAGAGAGAGAGAGATGATTCAGTATGGTACCAACTCAAGCAGGGGAAACCCTGGACGAGAGGGGGTTAGAGGGACGTACCCTATGGTAAGTCAGTTGAAGGAAAGAATGTCCATGTGGGGATAGAACTATCATGAGATAGTGGTGATCTCCCTTTACGGTACAAAGGGAGAATACCGTAACCCCTGGACAAAACATCCTAACTACTTGTCATACTGAAAAGAAAACCCAGTGTAGAGTTGAAAGAATAAAGTTCTGGTAAGAAGAAGTTAATTGCAGACAGCCGCATACAGGAGCCTATGGCTGCTGGTCATGAGTATCCTGGTGAGAGTCTGAAAACCTCCGACCAGGGTGAGATGTCCCTTGCTTGGGTACATCTGGAGGATGGGCAGAAGGAGGGTGAAACTTTCTCTTCTTAGGGAAAGAAGGTTTGGTAGGACATTTCCTACATCCTGGGGAAAAAGAAGGCTTAGGATGGTTTCCAGAACTAGGAAAGTCGGGGCACTGAGCAACCTGACGTAAAGCCTCGCTATTGAAAAGATTTTCTCCAGTACATGGAGAATTACCCAGTGTATGTTGTGCCCATCTGCTCAAGTCTGAAGCCTGCAGCCAGGCTGTGCGACGTGCACCAATGGCAATAGCAGAGGACCTGCTAACAGACTCAAAAGAGTCTAGAGAAGCACGAGAAAGGAACCAAGAGATATTCCTGCTATGATTAAGAAGCAAGGAATAGTCAGAGGCCTTAGATTCTGACAAAAAAGGAGACAAAAGAGATAATTTCTCTGTGACCTCCCGAAGCGCCAGACTCATATAAAAAATATATGAAATAATTCTAGAAGCCAACATGGACGTTTGGAAGGTTTGACGCCCAAAGGCATCAAGTTCTTTAGATGCACGACCTGGAGGACAAGAAGAATGCTTCTTCTTGCTCCTGACCTTCCTCATTGCTGATTCCACTACAATGGAATGATGCGGAAGTTGGTGCTTCTGAAACCCCGGAGAGGGGGGCACCTGATACAGAACATGCAGGGCTGTAGAAGGCGCAGGAACCTTTAAAGGTGACTGCCAAACCCCCAGAAGAAGGTCCTGCAAAGGAGGATGTAAAGGAAGCATTATGGCTGCTTTTTCTGCAGGACCTTGGTTAAGAGTATGCCCAGGAATAGGAATGGCAAGAAGGGCTGCCATGTCAAGGAGAAAATCCTGAAAAGAAGGATCTCCCAGAGGAGCTATTCCTGGGTAGGCTGAGGTTGAATGAGCAGCTTGGACACCAGAAGACCTACAGGACTGGTGCGCAAAAGGGATCCTGCTGGACGGAGAAGGATACCGACAGTTCCGATACGCGGCAGTGAGTACTGCGTCGTCGGTTCCCGGTATCGATTCCAAGCTAGGCATCGAAAGGATCGATGGCATCGATGGACCCGCAGGAATTGACATCGGCCCCGACCCCGGGGACGGCAATGCCCTCGGAGCAGGCAGCGGGGGTTGCTGAAGCGGTACCGAGGCAACCAGAGAGCTGTGGTGACTATCCTCGGTACTGCGTAGCCGGAAGGGACATGGATCGGTTCCGAAACGTGTCGGAACCAAGTCATCTAGGCTGGATATCGATTCGAGGCTGGGCATCGAACCGAGCGAGGTTATCGATGCCCGTCTAGGGGGCCCCGGCATCAGTGGCGGTGTTGGCAATGCCGATCTCGGAAAGCCAATCGGAATCGCATCGATCGGTGCCGAAGGCGCCGAGGACGTCCGAAGACGACGCTCGGTGAAGAGGGGAACACTCGACACCGGCACCGATGTCGGGGTAGAGGTACCGCTCGAAGCCAGTACCATCTCCGAGCATGGCGTACAAAGAGGAAAGGCCCTCCGGGGCATATCGATCGGCCCCGAGGGTACCCAGGATACCCGACGACGAGCCCCGGTGGAGAGTGAAACCCTCAACACCGACGCCGATGCTGAGGCATCGGCGCCGCTTGAAGCCGGGACCAACCCTGCGGCTGGCTGGGACAGAGGAAAGCCAGTCTGGGTCGCATCGATCGAAGGCACCGAGGACCCCCGATGACGATCCCTAGTGACGAGCGGAGCACTCGACACCAGCGTCGATGCTGGGGAACCGGCAGCGCCCGAAGCCGGCACCAACCCCGCGCATGGCTGGGGTGCAGGAAAGCCAGTATGGGTCGGATCGATTGGCCCCGAAGGTACCGAGGACACCAGATGGTGATCCCTGGTGAAGAGTGGAGCACTCGACACCGATGCCGGGGAAGCGGCACCGCTCGAAGCCGGTACCACCCCCGCGCATGGCTGGGATGCAGGAAAGTCAGTCTGGGTCGAATCGATCGACCCCGAAGGCACCGAGGACACCAGTTGACGATCCTTGGCGAAGAGTGGAGCACTCGACGCCGGTGCCGATGCCGGGGGATCGGTACCGCTCGAAGCGGATACCACCCTCGAGCATGGCTCAGGAATGTTCTGTGAGGAGTGAACCCCGGGAACAACCTGAAACCCCGTGGATGCTTTGGAGCCCGAAGACTCCCGCCGGGGTTTTATCGCCAAAGGTGTCTTGAGGGGAAGGCCGGAGCCGTCATCATGCTGGGCATGAGACTTACCCCTCAAGAATTGGCTAGTCTTAACAGACTGTTTGTGGGTTACCTGATCCTGGAGAGAAGAAGAAATCGATGTCCTCACCTCAGCAGGAAAAACGGCATCGAGGGATATCCGAAAAAGAGAAGGTCTTCTCCCAATACTAAAGCCCGATGGACCGGGGGAAAAAGGGTCAGGGTCCAAACAGGATAGACACCAGGCATTGGAGTCTAAATAGAAAACTAAGTTTCCACAGTGGAGGCACTTCTTAGGGGAAGAAGGCTCCATGCTGGAAAGGCCCGGTAGGCCTCAGAAGGGAATCGAGGAGAAAAATTACCTCGAAGTGATTAAAAGAATAGAATAAGGCACCGGTGGTGCCTGTATTGGCGGGAAAACGGCTGCAACCACAAGAAAAAGGAATTTTAAAGAAAAATGTTTCTGCGGTGACAGGAGGTACGTCCTGCCGGCTCCGCGGAAAAACGAAAACTGGGGAGAGGCAGTAGGAAGGGCGGGAAGTCACCGCGCAGGCGCGAGGGATGCTCCCAAAGGCTTTCTGATTGGATGCTGGGGAGCATTCCCATGCGGGCTCCGTCGGCGCCGACGTACCCACATGTGAAGACTCATTCCTGCTTGTTCCTGGAGATTAAACCAAACACAGCTGCCACTGACCACTGGAAACTAAAATAGCATCTGAAAAATCAGTATGAAAGTAAGCAAATTCGCCCAAACCATAAAATCTCCCTAAAGTGCAAAGAGACCCCACCTCCCCCATCCCACCCTCTGCATAGCAGATAAAATCCCATAACCAGAAAGTACTAATTCATTCACCAAAACAGTATAGTGTAGTTACTCACCTGTAACAGGTGATCTCCGGGAACAGCAGGAATTTAGTCTTCACATATGGGTATCGTCGGTACTGACGGAGCCTGCGCGGGAACGCTCCCCAGCGTCCAATAGGAACGCTTTTGGGAGCATCCCTCAGCACATGCGCGCTGCCTTCCCGCCTTTCCAACTGTCCCTCTTCAGTTAAGTTTGTAGCTGAGTGAAAGGATAGAGGGAGAGAGGAAAGAGACAAAGAGATAGAGAGACAACACTTAGGGGAGGTGGGTGGGCTGTGAAGACTAAATTCCTGCTGTTCCCGGAGATCACCTGTTACAGGTGAGTAACTACGCTATCTCCAGGAACAAGCAGGAATGTAGTCTTCACATATGGGGACTACCTAGCTGAAGATGCCAGGGAAATAGCCCCAGGAAGGTACCACCCTAGAAGGTGGGATCCTTCCTCCCATGGATCTCTGGCATTCCACCAGGGTTGGTGGGTAGGAGTTGATCTAGGTTTGAAAGAGATTTTGAAGAACAGCTTGGTCAAAGAAGGCATCCCGACGGGAGGCTTTATCCAGACAAGTAGTAGGCTGTGAAGGTGTGTACCGAAGCCCAGGTGGCTGCTCGACAAATGTCATTGATAGACACAGAGTGGAGATTAGCCATAGAAGTTGCCATGGCTCTCACGTTATGAGCTGTGACATGGTCCTGAAGAGGAAGACCCTTACTCTCATAAGCAAAGGATATGCATTGGGCAATCCAATTAGATAAAGTTTTTTTGGAGACTGGAAGTCCCAAATGACTAGGGTCAAAAGCTATAAAAAGTTGCGAGGACTTTCTATGTTGCTGTGTTCTTTGTATGTAAAAGGCTAAGGCTCTTTTACAATCCAAAGTATGAAGGTTTCTTTCTGTATTAGAGGCGTGAGGCCTCAGAAAAAATACAGGAAGATAAATTGATTGATTTAAATGAAAAGGCGAAACCACCTTTGGCATAAAGTGTGGATGAGTTCTAAGAACAACCTTATCATGATGAAATCTAGTATAAGGAGGATCAGCCACTAAAGCTTGCAATTCACTAATGCGATGTGCAGAGGTGATTGCAATTAGGAAGATGACCTTCCAGGTCAAAAACGTAAGGGCTATAGTAGATAAAGGCTCGAAAGGCGGCTTCATGAGCTACCCCAGAACTAGATTTAGATCCCATGCCACCGGCGGTGGCTTGACGGGAGGTTTGGTTAATAGAAGGCCTCTCATAAATCTTGATATGAGTGGATGAGAGGAAATTGGTTGTCTATTCAGAGGCTTATAAGAAGCTGCAATTGCACTAAGATGGACTCTTACCGAATTGGTCTTTAGACCAGAATTCGATAAGTGAAGGAGATACTCTAGTATCGATTCTAAGGGTATGGCCAGGGGGTTTAATCCCTTCTTGGAGCACCATATTTTAAAACGTTTCCACTTGAAGGCATAAGATCTTCTTGTGGAAAGTTTCCTAGAAGCCTGAAGGATATCTTTTACCTGTTGGGACAGGCTGAAATCTTGGAGGTCTAAGCCTTCAGCAACCAGACCGTGAGGTGCAGGGACTGGGGATTCGGGTGCCCTAGCATCCCGTTCTCCTGGGAAAGGCGATCCGGAGCATGCCCTAACTCCAGAGATGCCACTTGAGAGAGATGTAGAAGCAGGGAATACCACGTTTGGCGTGGCCATCATGGTGCTATGAGAATCATGTGTCCCCTGTCTCTCTGAAGCTTGAAGAGTGTTTTGGGGATGAGGGGAATGGGTGGGAAGGCATAAAGGAAGTCCTGACCCCAGTGGAGGAGGAAGGCATCCCTTGCCTGACAGTTGTGCGCCGGAATCCTGGAACAGAACCGGGGAAGTTTGGCATTCAGTGGACTTGCAAAGAGGTCTATATGTCTGGAGTGCCCCAGAGATGAAATATCTTTGTCACCTGGTCTAGGTGGAGGGACCACTCGTGAGGCAGCAGTACTCGACTGGGTTTGTCTGCCCAAAGGTTTTGAATGCCTGGAAGATATACCACTAGAAGGTGAATTTGATGCTTTCTGGCGAGGGCCCACAGTCGTAAAGCTTCATTGCATAACGACAGAGAGCCTGTTCCGCCCTGCTTGTTCACATGGAACATGGCTACTTGATTGTCCGTCTGGACTAGGACCGTCTTGTAGCTGAGCTGGGCGTGGAATACTCTAAGAGCTAAATAGATAGCTCTTAATTCCAGGTGGTTTGTGTGTAAACCAACCTCCTGTGGAGTCCAGGTGCCCTGGGTAGAGAGATGATTCAGGTGTGCTCCCCAACCCACCTGTGATGCATCTGTTGTTAGGGTGGCCTTAAAGAGGGGTTAATGAAAAGGAGACCCCCCCACTGTCAGATTTTCTAGTGATTGCCACCATTGGAGGGACAAAATTAGTCGTTGAGAGATTATTATTTTGTCCAACAAATGACCTGTGGCCTGTGTCCACTGTGTGGAGAGGGTCCACTGAGCTGCTCGCATGTGGAGGCGAGCATATGGGACTACATGAACTGTGGATGCCATATGTCCCAGTAACTGCAGTAGCTCTCGAGCAGTGAGGGAGAATTTGCCTACTGCTTGAGAAGCTAGTTGCATTATGCAGAGACACCGGGCTTGTTGAAGGAAAGCCCTTGCCTGTCTGGTATCTAGACAGGCTCCTATGAATTCTAGGCATTGGGAAGGAACTAGTTGAGATTTTGGGAAGTTTATTACCAATCCCAAGTATTGGAGGATTCGCATTGTACGGGACAGTGCAGTGCTGGCCTCTGCAACTGTAGGGGCTCGAATCAGCCAGTCGTTTAAGTAAGGGAAGACAAAAATCCCCAGGGTTCGTAGAAATGCAGCTACTACTGCTATGCACTTCGTGAATACCCTTGGTGCTGAAGCCAGACCAAAGGGAAGAACCCTGTACTGAAAATGTTTTCCCCTGAAAAGGAAACGTAAGAATTTCCTGTGATCTGGATGGATGAGAATGTGAGTGTATGCATCCTTTAAGTCTAGAGAGCAAAGCCAATCCTGGCTTTGAAGGTATGACAGAAGATTTCCTAGAGAAATCATTTTGAATTTCTCTCGAAACAGATATTTGTTCAATTCTCTGAGGTCCAGAAATGGGTCTGTGTCCTCCTGTTTTCTTTGGAATAAGAAAATAGGGGGAGTAGAACCCTGCACCCCGTTGAGGAATGGTACTTCCTCTATTGCCCCTTGGGCAAGAAGTGTGGAGACCTCGTGATCTAGCAGATTGCCTGCAGAGGTCTGAGAATTGAATTGCTTTAGAATTGTAGGAGGAGGCATGCTGTGAAAATGAAGCTTGTACCCTTCTCCTACAATGGACAAAGTCCAATCTTCTGCTGTTATCTGATGCCATCTGTTGGCAAAGTGGCATAACATGCCCGGAATATTGGGGGGTTGGGGACCCCTCAGAGTCAGGAAGGCAAAGCTCTCTAGGAAGGAGTCAAAGCCCTTGAGGGGGTTGTACCTGGAGAGCTGGTTGGGCTCTTGGGCCTTTTGGCTTCTTTTGCTGTCTAGTTTGTCCTTTTTGGGCAACCTGACCTTGAGTTTGACTCTGCTGGGTATAGGAAGGATAAAACTTCCTCTTTTTGCTAAAAGAGGGTTTTTTTTAATAAGGCTTCCTTTTGGCTGGAGTGGCTGTAGACTTTGACAATCTATCTAAGGTAGAATTGTCAGCATCTAACTCGTTAGCCTTTTCCTGCCAGTTCTTGCCGAAGAGATTCTCCCCCGTGCAAGGAATGTTGCCTAACTTGTCCTGTACCCAAGTCTCCAAGTCTGATGCCTGTAGCCAGGGAATCCGTCGTGCCAAAGGCAATAGCAGAGGTTCTGCTGATGCATTCGAAGCAGTCAAAGGCTGCACGATTAACAAACTTGGAGACATCTTGAGCATGCTTAACTAGAGCAAGAAAATCTTGTCTCTTGTCATCTGGGAGAAATGGGCTCATAAGTTCCAAGTCTCCGGTGACTTCCATGAGGGACATTCCCATATACAGGATATATGAACTGATCCTAGCTGAAAGCATGGGAGCTTGAAAAGTTGGGTGCCCAAAAGCATCCAGAGTCCTGCATTCACAACCTGGAGGATTGGATGCATGCCTTTGCACTTTTCATCCTACGCATGGCTGATTCCACTACCATTGAATGGTGTGGCAGCTGAGTTTTCTGAAATCCAGGACATGGCGGAACTCGATACATAGTATTAAGTCTTCTAGAGTGAGGAGAAGTAGTCAGAGGTGTCTCCCACATTCTGAGCATCAAGCTATGCAGAATTTCATGGATAGGCAGAGTGGCTGCCTCCTTAGGAGCTTTAGGATATTGGAGAATTTCCAATTCCTTTGCTCTGGGTTCCTCTTCAGGAGCAACTGTGATTGAAAGACCTTTGGCCATATTACGGATGAAATCCTGAAATGACATGTCCTCTGGAGGTGACATTCTGCGTTGGGGAGAAGAGGGATCTTCTAGGAGAAACCCTCTAGTGCCAGCAGAATTGTCAGAGTCTTCGGAATCGAAGTATTCCTGACCCCAATGCTCTTGCAATGCACGATCCCGGTACCGATCGAAGTCGGTACCGAGCTGACCCAGTACCGCTTTGTCAATTCCAGCCAGAGATGGCATGGGAAGAGTTCCCACAGTGGCCGGTATCGTCGGTGTCGGTACCGGTGTCTGTGTCTATGTCAGTACCTGTGCCCGTGGGACCACCGGTACCGCAGCTGAAAGAAGAGCTGCGATGCTGCGCTCGATAGCGAGGAACCTCTGGTCTGTCGACACTGCCGATGCCTGGGTGTCGGTACCGGCAAGGACGGCCGGAACCCCTGAGCATGGCACAGGTAGTTCTTGCGAGGTTGAGGCCTCGAGAACAATCCTGAAGCCCCATCTATGCTTTGGAAGCCGAAGCCTCCCGCCAGGGCTGTTTTGCCGGTGTGGTTCCCTCAAGGGCAGTGCCAATGGCCTCTCGATGCTTAGCAGGAGAGCTACCCTTTGAGGACTGGCTTTTATGTTTAGTTACCTGAGATCCATGGGAGGAAGAAGAGGCCCTTGACGATGTCGAAGCAATGGATCTGGCATCCAAAGAAAAGAGGGTACCGAGCTTTGCAGCCCGGTTCTGTCTTCCTCTTTTAGTCATCCTCATACAGGAGAGACATTCAGTTGGAGAATGTTCAGGTCCTAAACATTTCAGACACCGATCATGGGTGTCAGTGACAGAGATGGTACCACCACACTTAGTACATTTCTTAAAACCACTAGTTGTTTTTTCCATGTTTTCAGGAATATGGGGCCTAGTGCCCAAAATGGCGTCTAGCACCAAAGAGAAAAGTTTCTGAAAAGAAACAGTCTAAGTTTTTTTTTTTTAATAAAAAAAAAAAAAACGGCGGTACCGGTAGGAGTCATGCGGAAGGCAAACGCGACCACAAGAAAAGAAATTTAAAGACGGAATTTTCTGCGGTGACCTGTCGGCTCCGTGGAAAATGAAGAACTGAAGAGGGACAGTTGGAAAGGCGGGAAAGCAGCGTGCATGTGCTGAGGGATGCTCGCAAAAGCGTTCTTATTGGACGCTGGGGAGCGTTCCCGCGCAGGCTCCGTCGGTACTGACGATACCCATATGTGAAGACTACATTCCTGCTTGTTCCTGGAGATCTGCAGCAGTCAGCCAAGTTTGTGTCAAGCCCAGCACATCCACAGATAAAGTAGAAGAATGAAACCAAAACTAATAGCACCTTGTTGTGACAAGTATGGACATTTATACAGGTCAGATGGGTTTACATAATAACCGGTACAACTAGCTTAGTATGAGACAATGTCATTAAAGGGATTGAATGTAAATTCACATTCCGAAAACAAAAAAAAGAGCGAGACAACACCCATAAATCCCCATAACAACCCCAGTCCACCACTGTAGAAAATCACAGACATTTGAAAAAGAACACACCACACCCAACACAAACAATAAAACAACATTTAAAAAACACAGGGAGCAGTATCCTAGCGTGACTTACAATGGACAAAGCACAAACTACTATCATTCCACCAACAGGGCATGCTAAAGGGCAGGAACTGCCTCTTAAGCACGACCCTTCAGCATGATACCTCAGCTCCATCGACACATTTAAAATCTCTGGAGGGTGATGTCATCAGACCTTGCCATGCAAAATGGGAACACTGAAGTCTCACAGCTCTATTTGCCAGCTGAACACCGCTGCAAGAAGGAATCAGGAGCAGAAAAAGCACAGTTACTTACCTGTAACAGGTGATCTCTGGGAACAGCAGGAATTAGTCCTCACATATGGGTACGTCGGAACCGACGGAGCCTGCGCGGGAAAGCTCCCCAGCTTCCCAGAAAGGAAGCTTTTGGGGCCTCCCACAGCGCATGCGCGCTGCCTTCCCGCCTTCCTGACCAACTCTCCTCAGTTCGAGTTTAAAGCTGAGACAATAGAGAGAGGAAAGGAAAGAGAGAGAGAGAGAGAGATACAACTCCTAGGGGAGGTGGGTGGGTTGTGAGGACTAATTCCTGCTGTTCCCAGAGATCACCTGTTACAGGTAAGTAACTGTGCTATCTCCAGGAACAAGCAGGAATGAGTCCTCACATATGGGGACTCCCTAGCTAAGATGCCGGGGAGATCCCCCTGCAAGAATTCCTCATGTCCCTATGGATCTCAGGCATCCATTCAGGGAAGGTGGGCAGGAGTTGTTTAAGAATGGAACAGGTGTCTGAGGACAGCCTGACTAAACAAGGCATCCCGGCGGGAGTCCTTGTCCAAGCAGTAATGGGCTGTGAAGGTATGAACCGAGGCCCAAGTGGCTGCTCGACAGATCTGATCGATGGATACAGAATGAAGATGAGCCATAGAAGTGGCCATGGCTCTCACATTGTGAGCTGTGACATGGCCCTCCAGAGAAAGGTTCTTACTCTGGTAAGCAAAAGAAATACACTGAGCAATCCAATTGGACAGTGTTCTTTTTGAGACTGGAAGTCCTAAATGAGAAGGATCAAAAGCAACAAAAAGTTGAGAAGACTTTCTATGTTGCTGTGTCCTTTGTAAGTAAAAGGCAAGAGCTCTCTTACAATCCAGGGTATGAAGATTCCTCTCTGCACTTGATGCATGAGGACCTGGAAAAAAGACAGGTAGATACCTCTTGATTAAAATGAAAAGGCGAGACCACTTTAGGCATAAAGCGGGGATTTGTCCTAAGGACTACACCTTATCATGATGGAACCTTGTATAAGGTGGATTAGCTACTAAAGCCTGCAGTTCACTGATGCGTCGAGCAGAAGTGATTGCAATAAGGAAAATGACTTTCCAGGAAAGAAATTTCAAGGAGGTAGTGGCAAAGGGTGGCTTCATAAGCTGACCAAGAAACACATTTAAGTCCCATGCCACCGGAGGTCGTCGAATGGGAGGTTTAGTTAAGGTTAGGCCTCTCATGAATCTCGCAATAAGAGGATGAGAGGAAACAGGTTGTCCATTGATAGGCTGAAGAGATGCTGCAATAGCACTCAAATGGACCCTTACAGAATTGGTTTTAAGTCCTGCATTGGAAAGATGCAGGAGATATTCGAGTAAAGAATTCAAAGGTAGTGCTAGAGAGTTAAGACCTTTGTCAGCACACCAAATTGAAAATCTTTTCCATTTAAAAGCTTAAGAACGCCTGGTGGAAGGTTTCCTAGATGCATGGAGGACATCCTTCACCTGTTAAGAAAGATTCAAGTCTTGAAGGTCTAGGCCTTCAGTAACCAAGCTCTGAGGTGAAGGGACTTGGGGTTTGGGTGCCACAAAGTCCCCTCCTCTTGAGACAGAAGGTCTGGAGCAGCTCCCAGATGCAGGGAGGGTGCCTGGGAGAGATGCAGAAGTAGAGGGTACCACACTTGGCGTGGCCAGCGTGGAGCTATGAGGATCATAGATCCTTGATCCCTCTGAAGTTTGAACAGAGTCTTGGGAATCAAAGGAATGGGTGGAAAGGCATACAGGAAGGCCTGACCCCAATGAAGGAGGAAGGCATCCTTGGCCTGAGCTCCCTGACACGGAATCCTGGAACAGAACCGGGCAAGTTTGGCATTGCACGGACTTGCAAAGAGGTCTATGTCCGGGGTTCCCCATTTCTGAAAGATTCTGAGTACCTGATCCATGTGCAGGGACCA
The DNA here is from genome assembly GCA_033557465.1 of Ichthyophis bannanicus. Lineage (NCBI taxonomy): Eukaryota > Metazoa > Chordata > Amphibia > Gymnophiona > Ichthyophiidae > Ichthyophis > Ichthyophis bannanicus. The sequence continues at coordinate 222,697,939 of CM066044.1, read as the reverse complement.
TTCGTGTGGAAGCAGAACTCGACTGAGTCTGTCTGCCCAAGAGTTTTGGATTCCTGGAAGGTACACTGCCAGGAGATGGATCTGATGCTCTCTGGCGAAGGCCCACAATTTTAGAGCTTCGTTGCAAAGCGACAGAGAGCCAGTCCCTCCTTGTTTGTTTATGTAGAACATGGCTACTTGATTGTCGGTATGAACAAGGACTGTCATGTTGATGAGGAGGGTATGAAAGACCTTGAGAGCAAGGAATATTGCTCGCAGCTCCAAAAGGTTGATATGAAGGGTGGTCTCCTGTGGAGACCAAGTGCCCTGAGTGGAGAGGTCTTGGAGATGAGCTCCCCAACCTGTTTGGGAGGCATCTGTAGTGAGAGTTGCTTGGGGTAACAAAGGTTGGAAGGGGGCCCCCAACAACAGATTTTGAGTGGATATCCACCATTGGAGAGACCAAAAAAGATGTTTTGAGGTTGCTATTTGGTCTGAGAGAGCTCCTGATGCTTGGGTCCACTGGGTGGACAAAGTCCATTGAGCTGCTCTCATATGTAGGCGTGCATAAGGCACCACATGAACTGTGGATGCCATGTGGCCTAGCAGTTGTAGCATCTCCCTGGCAGTCAAGTGGCTTCTGGACTGAATTTGAGAGGCCAAGTGCACTAGACGGTGGCAACGGGCCTGAGGAAGATAGGCCCTTGCAGTGGTGGTATCTAGCCAGGCCCCTATGAATTCGAGGGACTGAGTTGAGACTTTGGCAGATTGATGACAAGTCCCAGATACTGCAGTATGCGTCTGGTGTGGTCCAGGGAAGTCTGAGCTTCGGACTGAGATGGAGCTCGGATGAGCCAGTCGTCCAGGTATGGGAAGACAAAGATTCCCAGAGTGCATAGAAATGCAGCTACTATTGCCATGCATTTGGTAAATACCCTTGGAGCAGAGGCTAGACCGAAGGGAAGTACTCTGTATTGGAAATGTTTTCCCTGGAACAGAAACCGTAGGAATTTTCTGTGGGATGGATGGATGAGTATATGTGTGTACGCATCCTTGAGATCTAGAGAACAAAGCCAGTCCTGACTCTGTAGGTATGGAAGGAGAGTGCCTAGAGAAAGCATCTTGAATTTCTCCTTGTATAGGAATTTGTTCAATTCTCTGAGATCCAGAATGGGTCTGTACCCCCCTGTTTTCTTGGGAATGAGAAAATAAGGGGAGTAAAAACCTGACCCTTGTTGAGTTAGAGGAACCTCTTCTATTGCCTTTTGGGCGAGAAGAGTGGTCACCTCCTGGCCCAACAGGTACAGGAGAGAAGGGGGAGAATTGAATTGTCTCACCATGGAATGGGGAGGAAGGCTGGAGAAATGTAGTTTGTAGCCCTCTTTGATGATAGAGAGGGTCCACGGTTCTGATGTGATTTGTTCCCATCTGGGAGCAAAATGAGTTAACCTTCCTGGAATGGTGAGGGGTTCTGGTTGTTGCAGAGCCAGAAAGGTTAAGTTCTCTAGAATCAAAACCCTGAGGGGGTTGGGACTGCTGGATTGTAGCAGCCCCTGTAGACTTCGTTCTGGCCTGTTTAGTTTGCTGACGCTTAGGAGCAAAGCGAACTTGGGAAGATTGCTGGCCAGTATTTGTGGAAAATCTAGTCTTTTTATAGAAAGGTTTCTTAAAAGGTTTTTTCTTGGCAGGGGTAGAGGTAGACTTAGAAAGTCTATCTAAAGCAGCATTCTCTGCATCCATTTGAGTGGCTTTGATTTGCCACTCCTTGCCAAACAGATTTTCACCTGTACAGGGCAGATTGGCCAAGCCTTCTTGTACCCAGGGTTCCAAATCAGAGGCCTGGAGTCAAGCCAGTCTGCGAGCAGCTATGGCAATGCCAGAGGCTCTGCTTGCCCCCTCAAAAGAGTCAAAGGCTGCTCTGTTGGAGAACTTTGAAACATCTTGAGTTTGCTTTAGCAAAAGAAGGAATTCCTCCTTTTTATCCTCTGGGATAAAGGGGAGAAACTGACGTATCTTTAATGCAATCTCTTTCAAAAACATGCCCATATAGAGGCTGTATGAATTGATTCTGGCAATAAGCATGCTAGCTTGGAAGATCTTTCTCCCAAAAGCATCCAGAGTCCTACATTCTCTTCCTGGAGGGGTAGAAGAGTGCCTTTTGGTACTCTTTATCTTTTTCATAACAGACTTCACCACAATAGAGTGGTGAGGAAGCTGAGTTTTTTGAAAACCAGGAGAAGGAGGAACCCGATACATGGTGTCCAAACGTCGAGAATGTGGAGATAGGGTGAGAGGAGCCTCCCACATGTCCATCATGTGTTCTTGAAGAATTTCATGTATGGGTAAGGTGGCTGCCTCTTTGGGAACCTTAGAGTATCCTAAAATATCCAATTTTTTTGCTCTAGGTTCCTTTTCAGAGGTTACAGATATGTAAAGTCCTTTAGCTACTTCAATAATGAAGTCTTGAAAGGACAAATCCTCTGGAGGAGACATTCTCCTTTTTGGAGAAGAGGGCTCCTCAGGAAGAGTAAAAGAGGCATCAGCAGAATCATCTGATGTATCAGAATCTTCAGAGGATTCAAAGTATCGCCTATTTGCTTCCAGAGATCGATACGCGTACCGACCGGTATCGACATCGGGCGTACCGGGAATCGGAGTGGTATCGAGGAAATCTCCGGAACCGGCATGCTACTGTAAGTAGATGCTCTGGGTACCGGTATCGGTTGCGGTACCGGAATCGGAGTCGGAACCGATTGTCGCGGTACCGATGGCGTTGCAGCATTAATGAAAGCCAATAAGGCCTGCTGCATGGATTGTACCGTAGTACCCATAGTCGCCACAACTGCCTGGATGTCGGTACCGGTGTTAGCCGGTACCCCAGAGCAGTCTAACAGGAGATCGGTCGAGGCCGTGCCATCGATGTCTACCTGTAACCCCATAGGAGGAGCTTTGGAAGCCGGAGCTTCCCGCCGGGGTTGTTTGGCTGGGGCAGGGTCCTCAGGATCAAATGCAAGGGCCTCTCGCTGCTTAGAGGGAGATTTGCCTTTTGAGGACCTGCCTGAAGAATGTTTGGTTACCTGAGATCCATCAGGAGAAGAAGACCTGGAGGATGTTGATGCTGGAGTATCGGTAGAAAACAGCATATGAAACTTAGCTGCTCTGTTCTGTAAGCCCCGTTTGGACATCAGAGAGCAGGATGGACAATCCGGAATGGAATGGTCAGGCCCCAAACATTTAAGACACCACTCATGGGTATCTGTGACTGAAATAGTACTGGTACACTTGGTGCATTTTTTAAAACCAGAAGCTGTTTTTTCCATGAGGGAGAACCTGAGAAGGCCTAGAGGCCTCACAGAAAAAATACACCAAGTGAGGAAAAAGTAATTTTTTTTTTTTTAAAGAAATAAACGAAAAAAGACCGGCGGTACCGGTCCGGAATCGGGGAAGGCAGACACGCGGTCAAAGAAACAAATTAAAATAACAATTTCTTCAGCGGTGACAGGAACACAACCTGCTGGCTCCGCGGAAAAAGAAGAACTGAGGAGAGTTGGTCAGGAAGGCGGGAAGGCAGCGCGCATGCGCTGTGGGAGGCCCCAAAAGCTTCCTTTCTGGGAAGCTGGGGAGCTTTCCCGCGCAGGCTCCGTCGGTTCCGACGTACCCATATGTGAGGACTCATTCCTGCTTGTTCCTGGAGATTAGCAGGATCACCACTCTGGCAACACAGCTCTAAATGTTCCTCAGGGCCACAGACAGATTTAAAGTCCCTGGCTGGTGACATCATCAGACCACGCCATGCAGAATGGGAACAGAGTTAGTGCCTGTTATTACACTGATGGTATTTTACTCATTGGATATACTGCCTAGCCCCCTGATTTAGTCCCACCGAATGACTGTCTGTCTAGGATTACTGCTTCACTTAAAACCAATTATCTCAAGCTCAATGTGAATAAAGCTTCTGCCACTTGGCTTATCAGGAACTCAGACTCCCTGTCACCTTCACTTACCATTGATGGCGTCCCACTTTCTCTTTCCTCTTCATTTAAATATCTTGGCATGATCCTCGATACCAAACTTTCTTTCAACAGACAGATCAGCTCTGTAATAAAGAGCTCTTTGTTTGGCCTTGTGCCAGTTTTGGATGATTGTGTACAAAACAACCCTGATCCTCAGTTTCATCTTCTCCAGATTCAACTATTGCAATGTTATTTACACCAGTCTTTATGTTTATGAGCTTAAATGTTTACAAAAACAGATCAAACTACTGCTATTAGGATCGTTTCCCCTACTTTTCAGTTTGATCAGGTTACTCTCCTCTTAATGCACTGGCTTCCTATTAAATTCAGGTTAGTTTATAAATACCTCGTCACTACCCACAAAGTTCTTCACACAGGTACTCCTCAATATCTATCTGATCTTCTTTATCATCAACCCGTCCTCCGTCTCCTCCGCCCTTCTCATAGCAATCGTCTTTTTCTTCTCTCCCTGTCCCAGGCTCATCTTGAACTCACTCGTCATTCCGCATTCTTTTTTCTGAGTCCTGCTCTACGGAACTCCCTCCCTCACTCGCTCCGCACCGAGTCCTCGTTCCCGCATTTCAAAGCTCTCCTTAAAACCCATCTTTTCTCCCAGGCTTTTGACCTCCCCACACCCCCATGATGGTCATGGCGGTCCCACTACCCTAGTCACCTCCCCCCCTCCCCCTCAGCGTTCAGACTACCTAGCTGTGTTATTCTGTCCTTCTCTATCTCTCTATCTGCGTATCCTGTGTCTCTCTAGTGCTTTCCTGTCGATTGAATGGCGTTCCTTTCCTCCTTTAATTTTCTAGCAGCCTGCTTTTAATGTACACCGCTCTGATACTCCGGTTTTGGACGGTATATCAAGCCCTGCAAATAAAATAAAATAAATACCACTGGTCCCCATTTCTCTTCCTATTAAATGTAAAGTCCTGACCTTTGTTTATACGAGGCACTTTATACTCCCTACATCTCTTTCTCCTTTTGTTATTCTGCTCATCGTGTGGTGGGATTTTAGAAGGGATGTCTAGGAAGAATGTGGGATGTCCAGAGTACAACTTCCAAAAATCCAGGAGCATGGTAGTCATGAAGTAAGGCACGTATAAGTGTCTTTTGAAATTACTCTGTCTCGGCCCCGAATGATGAATGCCCATGTAACCAGTTCTGGTCCTGGGTCCTGTGCAATTAGCAAGGCCAAGTATGTGCACGGGTGCAGGCCATTTCACAAACGTGGACATCCCTGAATTGCAGTGTCACAGAACCGGGTACTTAGACATGCTGGTTGGGGTATTTCAAAAGGAGGGCAACTAGGTTATAAGACTAGCATGTCCCGGCTGGCCCTTTCAGTAATATGTTTAGAATATGTATATACATACTGGTTTCTTTGGCCAGGAAATATTAACTAACTAACAACGAAAGCACATTTTGCTCTTTCCCCTGGAAGCACTGCAGCCATGAAACAAACACTTTTTTGCATCTTATTCATGGTCAAGAGCAGATATAGGCATGGACTCCTCAGCAATCAGGGCCAGACGTGTTTGGGCCATTCTGAAAATCACACTGCAACATGCACCTCCCTTGCTCCACCCAGACAACATCTCCATCATGCTCCTGTGCTACATGGATGTGCTTGCACCAGGGACATCTATATACTCCACTTTCTAAAATGGTTCCGGGAACCTTTTTTTTATTTGCATGTATGAATGCCTGTTTTCAGACATCCAGCTCACAAACGATTCTAAAACTACCCCCTTAGTTTGGCACATTTCCCTTTTTCCTGTGGCTCCCTGTCCCCTCTCTCCTCCTTTAGGAAGAAACCTCAAAATCAGAGTTCAACTGACTTATTTATGTATGGGAGGTGCAGCGTGGCAGAGAGCTTAAGCTGATCGTCTCATGCATCTCAGACTGTTCCTGACTTTCTGCCCATGAGGAAGAGGACAGTGGGTGAGGGTAAATTCTTGGGGTGCTTGCTGCAAGTCTTTATTCTTTTTCTTCATGTGGCAGAGCCTGGGCTTCTCGGCACCTAATAGCTCCTAGTTATTCATTCCTGCATGTCTGTTTTTCTGGTTCTCCAGTCACATATGTGTTAACTCCTACATGCGGATACGCAGAGGGATGGGATGGACCTGTTGTGCAATGTACATAAAAAGCTTCTTGAAGGTGAAAACACTATTATTGCATCAAGGAGCAAAAATAACATTCGTAACATGCTTCTTGTGCACGTGGCTAGCTAATTCAGACTCTTATTACATTCTGCTTATGGATCTGGGTATTTTTATGATATAACAACAATTCCAAACTTCCAGCAGAGTTCATGTACAAAAAACAATCCACAGTTCAATATGGACCTGCGAAAGGAACCTCCAAATTTGAACAAACTTCCATGCTGCTTGTTCAGATTTCACTTTGATGAGTGCTTTTTTAATGGATGTTTTTCTGATTCTTATAAATCTAGTGATGCACCTTGATATTTGAAAATGTTTGATGTATTCTGATGTATATGTAATAAAATTATTTCATATATAAATATATTTTTTAAATCGTTCAGATTTTTCCCTCCACATCCTTTATTTTGTAACCTGTCATCACTAGGTGAAGATGTATATTGCCTTCGTAGGCTATTGGGATGACTCTAAATGTTAAAGGGGCATTCAGATCTTCATTCTACATCTGGTAGAGTAGCAATTGCAGGATCACCCAAGAGGAGGATGATACTGGAATCAACCAACTAGGTGAGGAACCCAGTCATGAGTGAGGCGACACTTGAGTTACAACTAATAGATACATTATAGCATCCGGTTATCACCATATTATGTAGTTCAATATAAACAATGGATCAGAACCAAACTATACTTAAATAAAGATCCTGGACTTCAGAAGGGCTGATTAAGAAAAATGACAGACTATTCATGTGAAGGCACGTTTTAGAAAAGGCAAACAATGTGCAATCTGAAGCATGCAGGTCAAAACTTATGAAAAAAGGCGGCCATGTGCAAGTTTCAGCACAATTTCACAAACTTGCACATGCCTAAAATGGACAGAGTTGGCCACAGCCAAACAGAAATCCTTGCGACAAAATTTTAGGATGGGGACATCTATCCCATGCTGCATACATGACCGAAGACATATTTGTGTGCCGACATGAAAACAAATATCCTCATTTCCCTTCAGTTTTCTTTTTGATTGTGAAAAATATTGGGGGATATCAGAATACCTTCTTCTCCATGACCGCCAGGTATTTAGGTGGCAGAATGAGCACTTTCCTGATGACTATTCATGCCCTGGAGCAGGAATAGATATGAATGCTATTGCTGGTGGGTTTAGATGTGCTCGTGATTTCTAAACTTAGGCATGCATGTGTATCTGTTCTGAAAAGCCCTGGATACGCCTCCACCATGCCCCATGTAACATGGATGTTTTTGTGCCAGGCACATCTACATACCCATCTTCTAAAATAGTTCCAGAGATGTCTGTCATTTTATGTTTATTTATGTTTATTTCATTTGATAAAACCGCCTTTCTGCAATAACCAAGGCGGTGTACATTAAAATTCAATAATAATAATGCCTGTTTTCAGATGTCTAACTCACGAATGGAGATTCTAAAATGACACCTAAATTTATATATTAGCCTTCAATGATAGTTAAGGCAAAATCCTTGCCAAGAATAATAGATCTAAAATTGTGGTGCTCCAACTAGTTCTTGGGCTTGCTTCTACTCCAGCCTGTCGGGTTTTTACACTATCCCCATGCATATGCATGAGAGATGCGCATACATTGGAGGCAGTGTATGTAAATGTATCTCATACATGTTCATTATGGATATCCTGAAAACCCAACTGGCTAGGAATCCCAAGGATTAATTCAAGCACGACTAACCAACGTACAAAAATGAGCTATGGGGGGGCAATAAAAAGAGCACTGACCTGATGACAAATCATTGTGTCAAGCATGCTAGCAAGGGAGGAGAATGAATGAAGAGGCCACTGTTGTTCAGTCAAAGAGGAGAAGAAAACGAGCAGAACGAATAACATTCAGTAAATAAACATAGAAGAGGAGGACTGCCAAATTGTGTTAAGGCAGTGTTTTTTGAAAGGGTTCTTCCTGATTTGCTATTCATGTTAAGTTTTTTTTTTTAGTTTGTTGATGGTTTTTATTATTTATGTGTCTGTTTATTTGTATGTGGTTTTTGGATTATTTTTTATGCTTGTCGTAAACTGCTAAGAAATGTAAGATTAGAGACATAAAATAAAATAGAAACAAAGGGAGGCAGAAAAGGCTATTAGGCAGGCAGAAGCTTAAACAGAGGAGAATACAGCAAAGGCAGGAGATAAAATCTTTGTTAGATATTCCCAAACAGCAGTAAGCATTAAAAGGGAGAATGGATTTAGTGAGGAAGCCCAGAAATAAAAAACTATACATATCTGAACACATAATGTTTGATATATATCTTCCTTCTCGCTCTCCTCTCCACTCCTCCCCAAGAAAAATGTTTCCTGCTCATATCCTACACTCTCTGGTCTTCCTACTTCTCAGCAGAAACAGTACTTATGGGGTATTCTTCTGTCTGGTCTCACGTCTCTCTCCTGCTCAGGAGAGCAGGTCTTATGGGGTAATGTCCTCTCTGATCCATCCTCATCCCTTAAGTTTTCACCAGGACCCTCCCCAGGCACTTACCACAATGTGAACGGGTGGCAGTCCCTTCAGCATACTGTCAGGGGCAAGCAGTGGAGACATAAAGGGGTTTTTGACAATGGGCGAGGTCTGCAGCTTCAAGTTGGAAGCAGGCTGGTCAGAACGCAGTGGTTGAAAGCCCTCAGGGAAATCCAGGAGAGGAACACTGCCCTCACTGTCCGTCCGCTGTGTAAGAGTGTCTCTCTCCACTTCGCACTCCTTGCTTAGAAAGAAGCTTACGTCCTGGCCCTCTGGTTCCTCAGTAGCATCCTCTGATCCCCCAGCATGCTTCACACTATGCACACTGGCATGTTTCCCCAAGTCTTGGCAGGTTTTGCTCTTTGTAGTGCCAGTACAGCAGATGAGTGAGTCCTCACTAAAGGCTGCCTCTGATACGCTTTGCCGCATGGCATCTGAAACCCAAGCAAGCAGACCAGTTACATGAGTGCAGAAAGTAGTCATTGTCCTAGTCTCTTCCCGCCATGCCTTGCAGCCCTGAGATGGGATGTTAGGTACAGGTTTTGCAGGGTACACATGCATGCAAGAAATGATCTAGTCTTTTCCTGAAGCTCTACTCCTTTGGACCGAAGGAGCCTATGTGAACATGCACACATGCAGTATTTGTGTGCACATGTGTAAATGAGCAAAGGCTGATTTTTATTCTTCCCATCCTTAGAGGCTGAGCATCTCTATGTGAAGAAATAAGTCTTCATTGCTCTCCCTTAATATATCACCTCTAGTATTACCCTGGAGTAGTTCACAACAACTACAATTCACATCATAAAATTGTGGGTGTGTGCATGTATAGGTACTTAGTACAGAATTATGAAAAGCAATACCTGTCTCAAACTATCTTCCTCCTTTTGTTCTTTGGTGGATGTAGGCACAAATTTGTAATATCAAGGAGTTAACGTTAACATCTAGAGAAAGTCATCAAACTCCCTCTGAGAAGGAGGATAGTGACTGAGTTCACATAGGCAGCAGCAATATATTGAATTCCTTATTCACATACAGCACAAAGGAAGCCTATGCACTCATATCATGCCATGTCTTGGGGAAAAGGCAGCAACATCCCCCTACTATTCAAGGAGTCCCCTTTCCCATCCCCATCTTTTACACTCATAAAATTGTGTTTTGCATTCTCTTGCGGACACTCTTTTATAGAGTTGAGGATATTAGAGTCTGGTACCTGAATGGGTCAAGTGTGCAACTTGTTGGGGAGGGGGGAAGGGGGAGGAAGAAGCAGCCACACCCATAGCGCTGAATCTGGAATTATAAGCAGCAACCAAAAGGTTCCTATTAGAAGCATCATACAACAGGCATGCTGATCACTAACAGGCATGATGAGTTTGCATTGCATGATTCACAAGGCAGCCACACCATCCACCAGGGGAGAAGCAGCATAATGAGATGGGTGGAGCATGCAGTAAGTTCAGATGGGGCTACATCCTACCAGAAATCAGAATGTTAGAAAAGGCAGGCTGCTTCTCAGCACGCAAGAAACACATCAGAAAGGCCAATGGTCGCCTGAGGCACGCCCAGAGGCGGGAGCTTGCTGTAGACAAGACTAAGACTGAAAGCAGAGGCACGTGAAGGAGAGAGGAAAAGGAGAAGAGGGAGTGGTTAGGAAGGGTAGTTGAAGAAATGGGCAACAGGTGGTGATAATAACTCTGGGCAGTTCTATTGGGATGGGGTCTATTGCTTACCTGAGCCACTTTTCCTAGCCTCCAGCAGCGAGCTGATCCATGCAGAGGCGCTCTGCCGCAGATCCCTGAATAAAAATGATGTGTCTCGCTTCGCTAGGCTCACGGTATTCAGCTTTTTTGTATTTGACTCCTCGGTCTGCATGGGCTCACTACCTGCGGAGGTGAGAGGATCCCAGAATGTCAGTAGCAGCATGTTACATAGACCCAGCCTTCCCTGTCACTTCCCTTCCAGCACAGCTCTAAGCATTCACATTCACGCAGCTAAGTGTATTTGGTGTTAATGCACATCTAAGCCTACAGCTCCCAAAGATGGAGAAATGAGATGGAGATTTTTTCCCTCAGGTATGTCAGTGATAAAAGGATGGGCAAAAGTGAAACTATAAGTCTGCGAGGTGAAAAAGAGGAATATGTGGATGGTGATGAAGAAAAAGTGGACATGCTGAATAAATATATCTGTTCAGCTTTCACTGAAGCATGAATTGAAGAACCATCGCCAGCTGCTGACAGAGCTACATATGAGCTAAATGCCACTTCATTTATGGAACAGAGGTTTTCCGTAGAAATGGCAGAACTAAAAGTGGACAGGATACACTCTTAGATAGTAAGGAAGCTCAGAGCCTAAGAAAGGGGGAAAAAATCCCCCTTAGTTTGATTTATGCATATTGACCAATATTGCTGCTGAATCTGGATGTTAAGGTCCTGCTGGCCATTTTGGCAGCAAACATTAAGTAAGTTGCTTCCAGAATTGGCAGTATCTGATCAAAACATGATATCTGAGAGGCAGATACAGCGTTCAAAATTTCTATAGGATCCCTACTGCTGTCTGTACTAAACAAGAGGGAATCTGTCAGGGATTAGTGCTCAGCTTACATGCTGAAATAAAAACAGGACTGCAGATAAAGCCCATACAGTCTATCCAGACTGCCCTTCCATACCAACTAGCAATCTCTGCAGTCCCTTTGGTTCCTTTAGAGATCTGCATTTGTCGCATGCTTTCTTAGATTCGGATGCAGTCTGTGTCTCTACCACCTCCACTGGGAGACTGTTTCACCATCTACCACTCTTCCCATAAAGAAATATTCTCACAAATTTCTCCCGAGACATTTGAGAAAGTCATCTGGGATTTTACATTCTGGCTTGTAGATGGATTTGAAATTAAGAGAGATGTCAAAGATTGGGTTTGATAAATGAATCTTACTGTGGGCAAGGTGTACAATAATGTGAATATATCAGATAGTTTTGAGCACAGACGTAGAAGAAGAGTTAAAGTTGGAGATAGACATTCTTTAAAATGAGCCACTGCCAACAGAACAGATGAACCTGAGGGCGTTCCAGAGAATACTGGCAGGGTGCCTAAAAATTAAGATATAAATAATAAAGTACCATTTGCAAACAGCAAACATATACAAGTAATCCATAGAAAGCCTTGGTGATGCAATTATGCATGTTTTTGCTTCAACTTGAGACTGTGAGGCTTAAAAATAAATTCTAATAAATCTGAAAATATGGGCCTGATGCCAAAAGAGTTTATCCGGTTAGCAGGTCCTGCTGAACAGACAATGCTGTTGAATATCCTCTTTAACCGCCTCAGCACTGACCAGATAATGCCAGGGTGGTTTTAAGTGTGGTGGGGGTGGGGGGTAGTTACAGCACTTATGTAGTTAGCAGCGATTTTCAGTCCACTAACAAGATTAGAGCTGCATAAATTAGGGCAGCCTTTTTCTTGAATTAACTTAATGCAGTTTTGCCATTTGGACAGTATCAGGGTTATTTTGTCCCCTAAATAGCGGGGATGGACGTCTGGTTGTACGGGGAAGTTGGAGGGGGCAGTGGATGGTCTCTGGCCCTCGATGTACAGGGCCGGCAACTTGTACGGGGAAGTTATTCCACCTCTGAGGTAGAATAACTTCCCTGGATGCATTGGATCGGCGGGCCTGGGGTGCAGATGGGGCCGAGGACATTTCCCGCAGCCCGACCCTGGCCATAGGTGGCCAGATCGAAGGTCGGGCTGCAGGGAATTAGATGCAGCAGCCGGCGGCTGGGATCATGGCTTTTAAATGGATTCGCAGTGCCATGGCAACCGGACACCATGGCGCCACAGCTCCATTTAAAAGCCCCGACTGAGTTAGTTGGACTTGTCTTATACACCAGAGAATATCTGGATTCCAGTGCTGAATATCCAGTTTCAATTTTAAAAGCCATGGCCTGTGCTTAACAAAATTCTGACATGGAGTTTGAATATTGATGCATGTGTTCTACAGCCCCAGTTTCAACAGAAATCAGTTGGTCCTTTCAATAGTCAATAGAATGTTTTAAATTGGAGACAAAGGAATATGGCCAACTCGTATAATATGTATTTCAAAAAAGTGTTGGTAAATTTTAAAAGACCAGAAAGCATAGTTACTCACCTGTAAAGCACAGTTACTTACGTGTAACAGGTGATCTCTGGGAACAGCAGGAATTAGTCCTCACATATGGGTACGTCGGTACCGACGGAGCCCGCGCGGGAAAGCTCCCCAGCTTCCCAGAAGGAAAGCTTTGGGGCCTCCCACTGCGCATGCGCGCTGCCTTCCCGCCTTCCTGACCAACTCTCCTCAGTTCGAGTTTAAAGCTGAGATAATAGAGAGAGGAAAGGAAAGAGAGAGAGAGATACAACTCCTAGGGGAGGTGGGTGGGTTGTGAGGACTAATTCCTGCTGTTCCCAGAGATCACCTGTTACAGGTAAGTAACTGTGCTATCTCCAGGAACAAGCAGGAATAAGTCCTCACATATGGGGACTCCCTAGCTAAGATGCCTGGGAGAGCCCCTCAAGGGTATGAGACCCCGAAAGGTTCCTCATCTTCCTATGGATCTCAGGCATCCATTCAGGGAATGTGGGCTGGAGTTGTTCAAGAATGGAACAGGTGTCTGAGGACAGCCTGACCAAACAAGGCATCCCGGCGGGAGTCCTTGTCCAAACAGTAATGGGCTGTAAAGGTATGAACCGAGGCCCAGGTGGCTGCTCGACAGATCTGGTCAATGGAGACAGAGTTTAGATGAGCCATAGAGGTGGCCATGGCCCTCACATTGTGAGCAGTGACATGGCTCTCCAGAGAAAGGTTCTTACTCTGGTAAGCAAAAGAGATACACTGAGCAATCCAATTGGAGAGTGTTCTTTTAGAGACTGGAAGTCCTAAATGAGAAGGATCAAAAGCAACAAAAAGCTGAGAAGACTTTCGATGTTGCTGTGTCCTGTGGAGGTAAAAGGCAAGAGCTCTTTTACAATCTAGAGTATGAAGGGTCCTCTCTGCACTGGATGCATGAGGAGCTGGAAAAAAAAGAGGTAAATATACCTCTTGATTAAGATGAAGACCACTTTAGGCATAAAGTGGGGATTGGTCCTAAGGACCACCTTATCATGATGGAACCTTGTATAAGGTGGATTAGCCACTAGAGCTTGCAGTTCACTGATACGGCGAGCTGAGGTGACTGCAATAAGAAAAATAACCTTCCAAGAAAGAAATTTCAAGGAGGTAGTGGCTAAGGGTTCAAAGGGTGGCTTCATAAGCTGACCAAGAACCAAGTTTAAGTCCCATGCCACCGGAGGAGGTTGAATGGGAGGTTTAGTTAAGGTTAGGCCTCTCATGAATCTTGCAATAAGAGGATGAGAGGAAACAGGTTGTCCGTTGATGGGCTTAAGGGATGCTGCAATAGCACTCAAATGGACTCTTACTGAATTCGTTTTGAGTCCTGCATTGGAGAGATGCAGGAGATATTCCAAAAGAGAATTCAAAGGAAGTGCTAGAGGGTTAAGACCCTTTTGAGCACACCAAATGGAAAATCTTTTCCATTTAAAAGCGTAAGAACGCCTAGTGGAAGGTTTCCTAGAGGCATGGAGGATATCCTTCACTTGCTGCGAAAAATTGAAGTGTTGAAGGTCTAGGCCTTCAGTAACCAAGCTCTGAGGTAAAGGGACTTGGGGTTTGGGTGCCACAAAGTCCCCTCCTCCTGAGAAAGAAGGTCTGGAGCCGCTCCCAAGTCCAGGGAGGGGGCTTAGGAGAGATGCAGAAGTAGAGGGTACCACACTTGGCGTGGCCAGCGTGGAGCTATGAGGATCATGGACCCTTGATCCCTTTGAAGTTTGAACAGAGTCTTGGGAATCAAAGGAATGGGTGGAAAGGCATATAGGAAGCCCTGACCCCAATGAAAGAGGAAGGCATCCTTGGCCTGAACTCCCTGACACGGAATCCTGGAACAGAACCGGGGAAGTTTGGCATTCCACGGACTTGCAAAGAGGTCTATGTCCGGGGTCCCCCATTTCTGAAGATTCTGAGTACCTGATCCATGTGTAGGGACCATTCGTGTGGAAGCAGAACTCGACTGAGTCTGTCTGCCCAAGAGTTTTGGATTCCTGGAAGATATACTGCCAGGAGATGGATTTGATGCTCTCTGGCGAAGGCCCATAATCTTAGAGCTTCGTTGCAAAGCGACAGAGAGCCAGTCCCTCCTTGTTTGTTTATGTAAAACATGGCTACTTGATTGTCCGTATGAATAAGGACGGTCATGTTGCTGAGGAGGGTATGAAAAACTCTGAGAGCTAGAAAGATTGCTCGAAGTTCCAATTGGTTGATATGAAGGGTGGTCTCCTGTGGAGACCAAGTGCCCTGAGTGGAGAGATCTTGAAGATGAGCTCCCCAACCTGTTTGGGAGGCATCTGTTGTGAGGGTTGCTTGGGGCAACAATGGTTGAAAGGGGGCCCCCAACAACAGATTTTGAGTGGACATCCACCATTGGAGAGACCAAAAGAGACGTTTGGAGTTTGCTATTTGGTCTGAGAGAGCTCCTGATGCTTGAGTCCACTGGGTGGACAAAGTCCATTGAGCTGCTCTCATATGTAGGCGAGCATAGGGCACCACATGTACTGTGGAGGCCATGTGGCCTAATAGTTGTAGCATCTCCCTGGCAGTCAAGTGGCTTCTGGACTGAGTCTGGGAGGCTAAGTGCACTAGACGTTGGCAACGGGCCTGAGGAAGATAGGCCCTTGCAGTGGTGGTATCCAACCAGGCCCCTATGAATTCCAGGGACTGAGTAGGGGTGAGTTGAGACTTGGGTAGATTGATCACAAGTCCCAGATACTGCAGAATGCGTCTGGTGCGATCCAGGGAAGTCTGAGCCTCGGACTGAGATGGAGCTCGGATGAGCCAGTCGTCCAGGTATTGGAAGACAAAAATTCCCAGGGCTCGTAGAAATACCCTTGGAGCAGAGGCTAGACCGAAGGGAAGTACTCTGTATTGGAAATGTTTTCCCTGGAACAGAAACCGTAGGAATTTTCTGTGGGATGGATGGATGAGTATATGTGTGTACGCATCCTTGAGATCTAGAGAACAAAGCCAATCCTGACTCTGTAGGTATGGAAGGAGAGTACCTAGAGAAAGCATCTTGAATTTCTCCTTGCATAGGAATTTGTTCAATTCTCTGAGATCTAGAATGGGTCTGTACCCCCCCCTCCCCTGTTTTCTTGGGAATGAGAAAATAAGGGGAGTAAAACCCTGACCCCTGTTGGAGAAGAGGAACCTCTTCTATTGCCCTTTGGGCGAGAAGGGTGGTCACCTCCCGACCTAACAGGTTCAGGAGAGATGGGGGAGAATTGAAACATCTCACCATGGTATGGGGAGGAAGGCTGGAGAAATGTAGTTTGTAGCCCTCTCTGATGATAGAGAGGGTCCATTGTTCTGATGTGATTTGCTCCCATCTGGGAGCAAAATGAGTTAACCTTCCTGGAATGGTGAGAGGCTCTGGATGTTTTGGAGCCAGAAAGGTTAAGTTCTCTAGAGTTAAGTCAAAAACCCTGAGGGGGATGGGACTGCTGGGCTGTAGCAGCCCCTGCAGGCTTTGCCCTGGCCTGTTTAGGCTGCTGACGCTTAGGAGCAAAGCGAGCTGCAGAAGATTGTTGGCCAGTATTTGTAGCAAATCTGGCCTTCTTATAGAAAGGCTTCTTGAAAGATTTTTTCTTGACAGGGGCAGAGGTAGACTTAGAAAGTCTATCTAAAGCAGCATTTTCTGCATCCATTTGGGTGGCTTTGATTTGCCACTCTTTACCAAACAGATTCTCACCTGTACAGGGCAGATTTCCCAACCCATCCTGGACCCAGGGTTCTAGGTCAGAGGCCTGGAGCCAAGCAATTCTGCGAGCCGCTATGGCAATACCTGAGGCTCTGCTAGCACCCTCAAAGGAGTCAAAGGCTGCTCTGTTGGAGAACTTTGAAATATCTTGGGTATGCTTTAGCAAAAGAAGGAACTCCTCCTTTCTATCCTCTGGGATAAAGGGGAGAAAATGGCGTATTTTCAATGCAATCTCCTTCAGAAACATGCCCATATAGAGGCTGTATGAATTGATTCTGGCAATAAGCATACTTGCTTGGAAGATTTTTCTACCAAAAGCATCCAAAGTCCTACATTCTCTCCCTGGAGGAGTAGAAGAGTGTCTTTTGGTACTCTTTATCCTTTTCATAGCTGACTGCACCACAATAGAGTGGTGAGGGAGCTGAGTTTTTTGAAAACCAGGAGAAGGAGGGACACGATACATGGTGTCCAAACGACGAGAATGTGGAGATATGGGAGACTCCTCTCACCCTAAGTCCATCATGTGTTCTTGAAGAATTTCATGAATGGGCAAGGTGACTGCCTCTTTGGGAACCTTAGAGTATCCTAAAATATCAAATTTTTTTGCTCTAGGTTCTTTTTCAGAGGTTACTGAAATAGAGAGACCTTTAGCTACTTCAATGATGAAGTCTTGAAAGGACAAATCTTCAGGTAGAGTTAGGGATACTTCAGCAGAGTCATCTGATGAATCAGAATCATCAGAAGACTCGAAGTATCGTCTGTTTGCTTCCAGGGATCGATAAGCGTATCGACCGGTATCGACATCGGGGATAGCCGGAACCGGATCGGTATCGGGGAAAACCCTGGAACCGGGAACCGGAATCGGTATCCTGGTCGATGTGGATGCCCTGGGTACCGGTATCGGTTGTGGTACCGGAACCGGAGTCGGTACCGCTGGCTGCGGTACCGAGGGCGTCGCAGCTCTAATAAAAGCCATAATGGCCTGCTGCATGGATTGAACTGTATGATCCATAGACTCCACGACTGTCTGGATGTCGGTACCGGAAGATTGTCAACCTGTAACCCCATAGGAGGAGCTTTGGAAGCCGGAGCTTCCCGCCGGGGTTGTTTGGCTGGGGCAGGGTCCTCAGGGTCAAGCCCAGGGGCATCTCGATACTTGGAGGGAGATTTGCCCTTTGAGGACCTGCCAGAGGAATGTTTGGTTACCTGAGATCCATCAGGAGAGGAAGACCTGGAAGATGTCGATGCTGGAGTATCTGTAGAAAACAGCATGTGAAACTTGGCTGCCCGGTTTTGTAAGCCACGTTTAGACATCAAAGAACAGGATGGGCAATCCGGAATGGAGTGGTCAGGCCCCAAACATTTAAGACACCATTCATGGGTGTCTGTGACTGATATAGTACCGCTACACTTGGTGCATTTTTTAAAACCAGAGGCTTGTTTCTCCATGAGGGAGAATTCTGTGAAGGCCTAGAGGCCTCACAGAACAAACACACCAAGTGGGGAAAAATAAGATTTTTTTTTTTTTAAAGAAATAAAGAAAAAAGACCGGCGGTACCGGTCTGGAATCGGGGAAGACACACACGCGGCCAAAGAAACAAATTAAAATAACAACTTCTTCAGCGGTGACAGGAAGACGACCTGCTGGCTCCGCGGAAAAAGAAGAACTGAGGAGAGTTGGTCAGGAAGGCGGGAAGGCAGCGCGCATGCGCAGTGGGAGGCCCCAAAAGCTTTCCTTCTGGGAAGCTGGGGAGCTTTCCCATGCGGGCTCCGTCGGTACCGACGTACCCATATGTGAGGACTTATTCCTGCTTGTTCCTGGAGATCAGGTGTTCTCCAGGGACAGCAGGAATCAGTCCTCACATATGGGTGATGTCAGCGCTGACGGAGTCCACGCAAAGCATTTCCCCTGCTTTCAAAGAAAGACTTTGGGATATGCTTGGCCTCCCAAAGATCACCCTCAAACCTCTACAGTTAGCCATGAATGCAGCTGCCCGCGTACTTTGTGGAGCCTCAAGGAGTGATCACATCTCCCCCATTCTAAAAGATCTCCACTGGCTTCCAGTAAGCTCCAGAATCCTATACAAGGCCCTCCTGACCACCTTCAAGGCCTTTAACAATATGTCACCTGCATCAATCTCTGACCTCATCATACATACTGCAAACAGATCAAGGAGACCTCTGGCTGCGGACATGCTACTCATACCAAGCGATTCTACAAAGCTTAACCAGTCCACCATCAATAGGGCTTTCCGGAACTATGCTCCTAGATGCTGGAACAGGCTCCCCTCCAGCATTAGAGCAATCAAGGATCTTAGGCTGTTCAGAAAAGCCCTCAAACACCACCTTTTTCTCATGTACTTTACACCTCCGGTTATCCCTCCCCATCACCCTTCACCACCCTCCCAACTCCAATCCATTGCTGTATGAATCCAATAACCTACAGCGAAATTAGATCTAATGTACTATACTAGGAATGTAAATAGTTTCCCCCAAGTTTACCTCCATGTTAAGTCCCTGTTCTATGTAGACGATGGCCAAACTTAACTGACCAAGTGTTATACTGTTTCAATGTAAACCGCACCGATGACAAAGAGCGCGGTATATAAGAAATGTTAAATAAAATAAATAAATAAAATAAATGCTACCACGCATGCATGGTCCCCTTCCCACCCAAAGGGTGCCATCTTGCTCAGTCAGACGACATAGCTAGACGGTAGTAAAAAATAAAACCAGGTAGGAAGGCAACTCCCAGGGGAGGAGGGAGGGTTGTGAGGACCGATTCCTGCTGTCCCTGGAGAACGCCTGTTACAGGTGAGTAACTACTCTTTCACCAGGAACAAGCAGGAAGTGAGTCCTCACATATGGGACTCCCTAGCTCCAGGCTGCCAAGGACCGAACCACGACAGTACCAATGGAGACCAATGGGGTAGCCGTGAGTTGCAGAAGGTGAATCCCCACTGAGAGACTCTGCAGACCTTAGCGTCCAGTGACACTATCAATCCGGTAGTCTGAACACAAAAGGGTCAGAGGACAGGAGTTGCCTATACCCCGAGAATATTATGGAGTACTGCCTGACCGAAGACACTGTCCCTGTGGGACTCACTCTCCAGGCAGTAGTGAACTGCGAACACATGAATTGAAGACCATGTGGCGGCCTTGCAGATCTCCGTCACTGGCACTGAGTGGAGAGGCCAGTTCACTCATAGCAAAGGGCAATACAGTCTGCCACCCAAAGTGGACAGGATTCGCTTAGTCATGGGGAGCCCCAATCTGCTGGGGTCATAAGACATGAAAAGCTGAGGAGCTTTTTGATGGGCCTGAGTCCTCTATAAATAGAAGGACAGGGCCCGTTTGCAGTCTAGCGTATGAATTACTAGTTCCTCCCTTCCGGCGTGGGGCCGCGGGAAGAAGGTGGGGATGACCACCTCGTGGTTGAGGTGGAAAGGAGACACCATCTTTGGGGAATTTGGTGTGTGTGCGGAGCACTACCCTGTTCTTATAGAACCTTGTATATGGTGGATCTGCCACCAGGGCCTGTAGTTTGCTCACTCTTCGAGCGGACGTGAGGGCCACCAGGAAAGCCACTTTCCAAGACAGGTACCACAGGTGGCAAGTGGCCAGGGGCTCAAATGGCAGTTTGGTGAGCTGGAAGAACACCACACTGAGGTCCCTCTGCCACTGGAGGGCAGAGGGGGGCTTGGATAACAGGAGGCCCCGGAGGAACCTGGAGACCAGGGGCTGGCTTGAGAGGGGTTTCCCTTCGATAGAGTGGTGGTGAGTGGCTATAGCGCTCAGATTTACCCTCATTCAATTAAATTTCAGCCCAATGTGGGGCAGGTGCAGTAAGTACTGGAGTACTAGTTGTACATGGCAGGAGAAGGGGGTTCTCTTCCCTTTCCACACACCAAGCAGAGAACCTTCTCCACTTGAAGGTATAAGCCCATCTGTTGGAGGGTTTTTGGGAGGCCAGTAGGATCTCCTTGACTTCTCCTGGAAGATTGAAAGGGACCAAAGGCTACCTTTCAGCAGCCACGCTGTTAATATTAGTGAACCCAAATTGGGGTACAGAAGGAAGCCCTCCTCCTGGGACAGGAGGTCTGAGGCCCAGCCCAGTAGGACCGGGAGTGCCACCAACACGGAAAGCAGCAGAGGGAACCAAGGTTGCCTGGGCCACCTGGGGGCAATCAGTTTAACTGATGCCCTTTCACTTTGGACCTTGAAGATCAGGAAGGCATCTGCCACCGCTCTCTCTGGGTGCGGCTGACAGGAGCAGAAGTGAGGCAGCTGCGTGTTGTCCAGAGAGGCGAATAGGTCCATTATGGGCCTGCCCCAGAGGTGGAAGAGCTGCTTTGTTACTCTAGGGTTTAAGCACCACTCGTGTGGACAAAGGACTCTGCTCAGCCTGTCCATTAGGCAGTTGTCCTGGCCCAGGAGGTACACCGCTCGCAGAAACATGCTGTTGTGTGCTGTGCAGGAGAGGAGGACCACCGCCTCCTGGCAGAGGGAGTATGAACCCGTGCCCACCTGCTTGTTGATACAAAACATGGCAACCTGGTTGTCGTTTGGATCAGCACAGGCAGGTGTCACAGGCAGTGGCAGAATGCTCTTAGGGATAAGAAGATTACCCTGAGCTACAGGAAATTGATCTGTAGGAATGACTCCTGAGTCCCCACAACGCACCCCCCAACCCAGGAGGGAGGCGTCTTTGGTCAGGGTCCTCTGTGGCACAGGTGCCTGAAAGGGCATTCCCGCTTGGAAGTGGTGTAGGTTTTGCCACCAGTTCAGGGACTCCGCCAGTTGGCGAGTAACCCTGACCCTGTCCTGTAGCCTGTCCGTGGACTGAGGCCACTGCGAGTGGAGGCACTACTGGGCTGTCTGCATGTGTAAGCGGCTGAGGGAGTGACGTAGACCATTGAGGTCATATGGCCCAGCAGGCTGAGGAGGAGATGAGCCAGTACTAACCAATGGCATTGTACCTCTCCTGCCAGTTGCCTGAGGCGTTCTGCTCTCTCTCTTGGGAGGATGGCCTTGACCTGTAACATATCCAACTGAGGACCTATGAACTCCAGGCTTTGGGCTGGAGAGAGATGAGATTTGGGGTAGTTGGTGATGAACCCCAGGTACTGCAGAAGGAGGGTTGCACGCTCTGTGGCCTGACCGACTTCTGAGGCTGTACCGCCCCTGTTGAGCCAATCGTTTAGGTAGGAGAAGACCAAAGCCCCTTGTAAGTGCAGGTGGGCGGCTACCACATCCAGGCATTTGGTAAAGACCCTTGGTAAGGAAGCCAGGCCGAAGGGTAGCGCCCTGCACTGGTAGTGCCCTCACACCACAAACCGTAGGTACTGCCTGTGGGAGGGGTGGATTAAGATGCGAGTGTACGCATCCTTTAGGTCTAAGGAGCACAACCAATCTCCCTGGTGGAGGTAAGGCAGCAGTGTTCCAAGGGAGAGCATCTTGAACTTCTCCCTCCTGAGAAACCTCTAAGTTTCTCAGGTCTAGTATGGGCCTGAGGCCCCTAGTTCTCTTTGTGACAAGGAAGTATCTGGAGTAGAAGCTTTTTCCCCATAGATGTTTGGGTACAGGCTCTACTGCATTGTCCCTGAGCAGACCTGGGAGCTCTGAGAGTGGAAGAGTCTGGTGAAGGAGAGGTCACACTGGCTGTCCTGGGAAGGATCTGGGTGGTACCTCCTGTAGGTGGAGGAGGTATCCTTCCCTTTCCACCTGCAGTACTCACTGGTCTGAGGTGATATTTTGCTTACAGGTGGGCCAGAGTGTGAGACGGCCCTCTGTGGGCTGGTGAAGGTCTCCTGGGGGAGGGGAGGCCCTGCCCTGGGAATCAAAAGCTCCCCCCCCCCACCGGGTTGGGCGGGAGCTGGGGTCTGAGGCTTTTGTGCCTTTGGTTTCTGAGCTCCCTGGCCTTGTCTTTAGGGCGAGAACCCTGTTGCTGGCTCGAGAAGAGATGGTAGTGATGACTCTGATGAAAGGGCCCCTTTTTTCCTCAGGAACAAGAGTCTTTTCCCCCATGGTTTCTTATGGGGAAAGGATGAGGTCTTTTTGGAGAGCCTCTGCGAGTCACCACGCCGGACTCTATCTTGGCTGCCTTGTTGGCCATAGGCTTGCTGAACAGGCTTTCCCCAATGCAGGGGATGTCGAGCAGCTTGTCTTAGACCCTTTGCTCGAGGTTGGAAGATTGCAGCCAGGCTTGACACCAGGCGCCCATGCCAACCGCTGCTATCGAGTAACTCGAAGCCGTCATAGGCCACCCGGGAAAGAGCAGTCTTTGATTCCAGAGGTCAGGGATTGGAACTATTGGAGGGATTCAACAGCAAACCACATTGAAAACTTGGAGAACTCATAGGTTAGGAACATGCCTGTGTACAGTTCATAGGCTTGAATCCGGTAACCCAGCATGGAGTCCTGGTAACACTTGTGCTAGAGAGCATCAAGGGCTTTAGTGTCCCTTCCAGGAGGGACAGAGGAGTGGGTCTTCTGGCTCTTAAGTTTCTGCATGGTTGACTCAATGACCATGGAGTTATGTGGAAGTTGGGGCTTGTGGAACTCAGGGCCCTTCCGGATGTGGTAAATGGTGTCGAGGCGCCGGCTCACCACCAGCACAGATGCCGGTGTATCACACATTTTGAGTAGCAGTCGCTCGAGTTTCTTTGGGTAGAGAGTCATACTGGAGAATTTCCAGTTCCTCGGTGTGCGGTCTTCCTCCACCTCTGTTTGCACCGAGGGGACTCTGGTCATATCCTTGGCAAAGTCTTGGAAGGCCACATCCTTCGGAGTATAGCGCCGGTGGAGACAGGTCCAAGGGAATATCTCGGTGCCAGTTGGTTTCCGGGGATGCCTCATCTGTCTCCCACTCGGAATCGAGAGGTGACGACAAGTCCAAAGCCCTGTGATTCATAGAGTCGAGACCGGTGACCTCCGGAGGACCTGGGGGTCTGAGTCATGAAAACTGGCTGAGGAGGATCGGATGCTAGAGGAATAGGACTGAGACCTCGACCGGCGCCAAAGGCTTACCCAAGGCCAATGGCGCTCTGAGTTTGGCTTGATGACTGGGGACTCTCCCGGAGTCGGGGCAGATGATGCAGATGAACCAGCCATCATTGCTTGCTGCAGGGCCAGGATAGCAGTGATGTTCTGCTCCAAGGCTGCCATTCTGGTTTCCAAGCCAGAAGGCTCCACAGCTTTCAGTGTGGGCACCGAGGATCTCGGCCTGACGCCGGACACACTCGCAAGTGCATCCTCGACAAGGATTACGGTCTTGAGGAACCTCACACGATCTCTGCTGGCCGAGGAATCCTTCTTGAGGACCTTGGTAGGGTACTTCTCAGAGCCACCTGAGTCCCTCCGGGCGGTTTTACCGGGTTTCTCCAGTGCAACCTCGGCAGACTTTGAGGATTTTTTCTTCTCTCTCTCAGGGTCCGGGGTCTTCTCTAAGGAGCCACTGCTGCGGGACTCTGAGGACGCTCGGGCCTTGCGGGACGTGCTGGGCTTGGAGCTCGGTGTAGGGGAGGCCGGTGCTGAGTCAGACTGGGGAACAGTTTTTCCTGCAACTCAGACCTCTTTTTATTGGTTTTAGGCGTCATGGCATGGCATAGGTCTCAGGAGGTGCTGTCATGGTCCGGGCCCTCATGGGTGTTGGTAACTGACATGGTTTGACTGCAGTGGTCACATTTTTTAAACCCACTGAGAGACATGGTGAAGGAACACCTGGACGGCGTTGACTACCCCTGGACAAAAAAGGGCACGAACGCTGGTCGAGGCGAGCCTCGATCAAAAAAAACACAAGGAGCCGAAAACAGAGCCGGTGTCGGCGCCGGCTCGAGGTGGGAAGAGGAACCGGTACGCAAACCGAGAAACTAACTTTAAGGATACTTAGCAAGGATTTTGTCAGGTAAACAGGACAAATGTCCTTTGGGCTCCGCGGAAAAAAGGAGACTGACAGGATGGCACCCTTGGGTGGGAAGGGGACCACGCATGTTTTGAAAGCTGGGGAAATGCTCCGCCTGGGCTCCATTGGCGCCGACGTTACCCATATGTGAGGACTGACTTTCTGCTTGTTCCTGGAGAATGATGGCTAGAATTCCCACTGCCCTTTATGTGTCAGTGTCCTATTTAAGATGGTGCTGCTCCTGGAGGCTTTATAGAGAGATTGCAAATGCTGCTTTGCTGGACGCTATGCTCAGACCTGGTGGCATTAACACCAGTGATTCTGAGATTTATATGGAGCAGAAAAGAAGTTATAATGCAATATGACAAATTAATGAAAAGCAAAACTCTAGAAGTGGGGTGGGGGGGGGGGAGAGCAAAACCTGCTGAAAAATAAGAAGTATACAATACTGGAAGGTTAGTTGAGGTTTGTGTGAAAATCGGTGACAAGAGTATGCATTTTGTACACCAAACATGTTAGAAGATATGCTCTATTTGACATCCCCATTAAGTATAATTTATTTCATTTATGCAAAGCTTTCAGAATATGCTAGAAACAATGCATTGTTACACCCATTTATGTTGACATGGGAGAACTAACAGAAATGTGATAGCCTGCTACAGTTATTGCCCATTAAGGAAACCCACATTCTTCACCAGAAAGAGAACACAGTATTTTGGGAATGGCAAACCAAAGCGTTGAGATAGTTGAGAAATGTGTTGGTGGAAAATATTAGTAATTTGCCACAGATGCAATCCACATAAGGCATTTCACATAAAGCGTAGTTACTCACCTGTAACAGGTGATCTCCGGGAACAGCAGGAATTTGGTCCTCACATATGGGTATCGTCGATACCGACGGAGCCTGCGCAGGAACTCTCCCCAGCGTCCAATAGGAACGCTTTTGGGAGCATCCCTCAGCACATGCACGCTGCCTTCCCGCCTTTCCAACTGTCCCTCTTCAGTTAAGTTAGTAGCCGAGTGAAAGGATAGAGGGAGAGAGAGACAACTCCTAGGGGAGGTGGGTGGGTTGTGAGGACTAAATTCCTGCTGTTCCTGGAGATCACCTGTTACAGGTGAGTAACTACGCTATCTCCAGGAACAAGCAGGAATGTAGTCTTCACATATGGGGACTCCCTAGCTGAAGATGCCAGGGAGATGTCCCCAGGAAGGTGCCACCGTCGAAGGTGAGACTCCTTCCTCCCATGGATCTCTGGCATCCCACCAGGGTTGGTGGGTAGGAGTTGGTTTAGGTTTGAAAGAGATTTTGAAGAACAGCTTGGCCAAAGAAGGCATCCCGACGGGAGGCTTTATCTAGGCCAGGGGTCTCAAACTCAAATTGCTTTGAGGGCCAAATGAGGACTTGTAAAGTAATCCGGGGGCCGCACAAGATGCGGGCCTAATTTGCATAAGGGGCATCATTTGCATAAATATTTGCATAATGTTACCATATACTAACTTTTAGTAAACATGCCTCTTAATGAGTGTATGGATAAAGAAAGACTAAAAGATTTCTACATTACTATAATCCAGTGCCAACCGCCAGGCACATTAGGAACTACTACAAACACTGCCCATTTAGAACCCATCCTACCCAATATACCCCTGGAAATCAGCCCAATGTAAACCAAACAAACATGATTCCCCTATAATATATCACCAACCCAAATAACTAACAAATATGCCCTTAATTTTAAGACCAACTACTATCCCCACTCTTAAATACCAATTTTTTTTTTGTCGGATCGTTCACCGTGAGAAGAAACATTTCATCTCCTGAAGTGAACCCTCCTTTTTACTCAAAATTGAAACGGCTGCTTCTCAGCCAAGCCGACCAAATCAGCACAATGCTGTTGTCAGCAAAAAAGTATTTATCTAAAACTTCAAAAGAGTCAGTTGGATCCCAAACGATCCTCGGGCTACAAAAACCAAAGCCACAGCTCCATAAATCCCCCTTAAAACAGAAAAATATTTTAGAGGACTTAGCTGTTAGGGAACGGATCCCCGTCACTCTGTCCGTGATAGTCTCCGAAATTCCCTCCTCATGCCACCAGGGATTAGGGACTCTTGAGTTAACCGACAAGTGAACTCCGCCGCTCCACCACTCCACACAACGAGGTTCAAGCGCGACACCAAAGGTGTTTCAAGCCGTCTGTTCTTCCATCTTCCACAGCTCTTCTTCAGGCAGTATGAACCCCGTAAAAATCACACCACTTAAATCAGGTGATGCGATGACGTCAAAGTTCAAAGGTCCACAACTCACTAACTTTATTATGCTTGTGGGATGTGTGATTTCTGTGTTTTAGCGTTGCAAGGGGAGGTCTGGGAAGATCTGAGCACAGGGTTTAAGTATCGCTCTGTAGCACATTCCACCTGTAAATCAGATTTTGTGGTATACCTGCTGGTGTGCCCTTGCGGTCTCAAGTATGTGGGCCGCACTATCAGACCGGTTCGGAAACGTTTATTAGAACATAGATCACGCATTGATAAGCGACAAGAAGGGGCTCCAGGAGTTTCACATTGTCAACAAGTGAACCATTATTTTAAAGATCTAAGATGGAGGGTTTTAGATGTGGTAGCCCCAGTATTGCAGGGGGGGGGGGGTGACCGATTGGCCCGTTTGCATTTTAAAGAACAGCAGTGGATTTTTTGTCTACAATCGGTGGCACCGAATGGGATGAATGCTGACATTGACTGGTGGGGGTTGCATTTGGGAGCTCAATAAAGTTAGTGAGTTGTGGACCTTTGAACTTTGACGTCATCGCATCACCTGATTTAAGTGGTGTGATTTTTACGGGGTTCATACTGCCTGAAGAAGAGCTGTGGAAGATGGAAGAACAGACGGCTTGAAACACCTTTGGTGTCGCGCTTGAACCTCGTTGTGTGGAGTGGTGGAGCGGCGGAGTTCACTTGTCGGTTAACTCAAGAGTCCCTAATCCCTGGTGGCATGAGGAGGGAATTTCGGAGACTATCACGGACAGAGTGACGGGGATCCGTTCTGTAACAGCTAAGTCCTCTAAAATATTTTTCTGTTTTAAGGGGGATTTATGGAGCTGTGGCTTTGGTTTTTGTAGCCCGAGGATCGTTTGGGATCCAACTGACTCTTTTGAAGTTTTAGATAATTACTTTTTTGCTGACAACAGCATTGTGCTGATTTGGTCGGCTTGGCTGAGAAGCAGCCGTTTCAATTTTGAGTAAAAAGGAGGGTTCACTTCAGGAGATGAAGTGTTTCTTCTCACAGTGAACGATCCGACAAAAAAAAAAATTGGTATTTAAGAGTGGGGATAGTAGTTGGTCTTAAAATTAAGGGCATATTTGTTAGTTATTTGGGTTGGTGATATATTATAGGGGAATCATGTTTGTTTGGTTTACATTTAGAACCCACAGCAAACCCGCCTTATCCTAACAGCACTACCAGGACTCACAAAGCACCATACTCTACCTATCAAAAGGCAACACTGCAAATATTAAATCAATACATTTCAGGGAATAACAATACATGACCTACTGGGGAAAGAGAACAAGTGGCAATGTCAAATAGGAATTACATAAACAGAATACCTCAGCTCAGTTACACATGCAGAACATAAACCATCACCAAACAACGAATCACAATTTAGAAACAGGAAGACAATAATTAAACTGGGAATGTACAACACTGTAGAAATATAACTATAAATTAATTTCCTCTTGTATTAAACAAAGCGCAGACGTTAATGATGCACATTTCCAAGAGCTGACATATTCCAGTTAATAAATTCAAAATAAAGAGATATTTTTCTACCTTTTGTGCATTTTTTTTCAGTTGCAGTTGTTCCAGCCACTTTCTTCTGGTTTCTTCGTGTCTTCTGCTAACTCTCCATTGTCTGCTGTCCATTTGTCCTTTCTTCTCTCTTCTAGTTTTTTTTTACATTCTCTCTCTACATCTGCTTTAACATACTAATCTTTCTCCTTTTGCTCTTTCCTCATTACTATTTCATCCACTCAAATTTTACCCCTCCCATCCTCAATCCACACTTACTCTCCCAATACCCGGCCAATTGTAGATTTTTCTTCCCTCCCACACAAAATATTTTTCCCCTCTCCATTTCACTCTCCCAGCCCTATCCCATTCTAATCCTCCCCCAACATCAGCTCCCTTCTAGTTCCAGCCCCACCCAGCATCCGCTCCCTTCTAGTCCCCGCATCATCAGCCCATTTCCAGTCCTATCCTAGCCCCACCATCAGCCCATTTCCATTCCAAGCCCCCTTCCACTCAGCCCATTTCCATTCCAAAGCCCCGTCCCCATTAGTTATTTGCAGTTCAAGCCCCCCCTTCTACTCAGCCCATTTCCAGTCCTAGCAACCCCCCGTCCATTACCATTTCTAGCCCCCCCATAGCCCATTACCAGTCCTAAGCCCCCCCAACAGCTACTTCCAGTCCTAACCCTTCCATCACCCCATTTTCATTCTTAGCCCCCCCATAACCCCATTTTCAGTCTTAGCCCCCCAATCAGACCACCTCCAGTCCTAATCCCCATCTGCCCATTACCAGTCCTAGCCCCCACCATAGCCCATTACCAGTCCTAACCCCCCATCAGCCCATTTCCAGTCCTCTCCCATCAGCCCATTTTCAGTCTTAGCGCCCCCCCCCCATTACCAGGCCTAACCCCCTCCCCCCCATCAGCCCAAGTAAATTTAAAAATTAAAAAAACAAACAAACCCCTGGCTTCTGCTGCTGCTGCCGCCGTGGCAGCGGCAGAATCAATTGTCCCGCGGCCCCTTCCCATCTGCCCGGCAGAGCCCTCAGCTGTCAGCTCCATCAGCGGCGGGCTTTTCAAGCTGCGAAGAGAAGAGTGGAGGAGTGGCCTAGTGGTTGGGGCAAGGTACTTCAGGCCAGAAGGTCGGGGGTTCAAATCCCACTAGAGGACAGCAACCTTGGGCCGGAAGGACTGGGGTTTCTAGTCCCACAGGTGCTCCTTGTGGTCTTGGGCAAGCCACTTAACCCTCCATAGCCCATGTTCCCTGTAAAATAGTTATCTCCAAGTTATAATGCCCTGTTCAATGTAATTTCAGTTTGTTCAATGTAAACCGCACTGATGCAGAATAGCGCGGTATATAAGAGAATGTAAATAATAAATAAATAAAAGAGTGAGTTCCCTCTCGCGATGGGCTTAACAGAGCCGCGAGAGGGATATCACTCTTCTCTTCGCAGCTTGAAAAGCCCGCCGCTGATGGAGCTGACAGCTGAGGGCTCTGCCGGACAGACGGGAAGGGGCCGCGGGACAGTTGATTCTGCCGCTGCCACGGCAGCGGCAGCAGCAGAAGCCAGGGGTTTGTTTTGTTTTGGTTTGGTTTCCTCTCTGTCACAGGCCGCACAAAGTTCTGTCGCGGGCCGCGTGTTTGAAACCCCGGATCTAGGCATTAGTGGGCTGTGAAGTGTGTACCGAAGCCCAGGTGGCTGCTCGACAAATATGTCATCGATAGACACAGAGTGGAGATTAGCCATAGAAGCTGCCATGGCTCTCACATTGTGAGCTGGGACATGGTCCTGAAGAGGAAGACCCTAACTCTCATAAGTAAAGGATATGCATTGGGCAATCCATTTAGATAAAGTTCTTTTGGAGAATGGAAGTCCCAAATGACTAGCGTCAAAAGCTACAAAAAGTTGCGAGGACTTTCTATGTTGCTGTGTTCTTTGAATGTAAAAGGCTAAGGCCCTTTTACAATCCAAAGTATGAAGGTTTCTTTCTGCATTAGAGGCGTGAGGCCTCGGAAAAAATACAGGAAGATAAATTGATTGGTTTAAAACCACCTTTGGCATAAAGTGTGGGTGAGTTCGAAGAACAACCTTATAATGATGAAATCTAGTGTAAGGTGGATCAGCCATTAAAGCTTGCAATTCACTAATGCGACGGCAGAGGTGATTGCAATCAGGAAGATGACCTTCCAAGTCAAAAACTTAAGGGCTGTAGTGGCTAAAGGTTCAAAAGGCGGCTTCATGAGCTGCCTGAGAACTAGATTTAGATCCCATGCTACCGGTGGTGGCTTAATGGGAGGTTTAGTTAATAAAAGGCCTTTCATAAATCTTGATAGGAGCGGATGAGAGGAAATTGGTTGCCCATTTAGAGGCTTATAAGAAGCTGCAATTGCACTAAGATGGACTCTTACCTAATTGGTCTTTAACCCAGAATTCGATAAGTGAAGGAGATACCCTAGTATCGATTCTAAGGGTATGACCAGGGGGTTTAATCCCCTGTTTGGAGCACCATATAGTAAAACGTTTCCACTTGAAGGCATAAGATCTTCTTGCGGAAAGTTTCCTAGAAGCCTGAAGGATATCTTTTACCTGCTGGGACAGGTTGAAATCCTGGAGGTCTAAGCCTTCAACAACCAGGCCATGAGGTGCAGGGACTGGGGATTCGGGTGCCATAGCATCCCTTTCTCCTGGGAAAGGAGATCTGGAGCATGCCGTAACTCCAGAGGTGCCGCTTGAGAGAGTTGCAGAAGCACGGAATACCACATTTGGCGAGGCCATCGTAGTGCTATGAGGAGAATCATGCGACTCCTGTCTCTCTGAAGCTTGAAGAGTGTCTTGGGGATGATGGGAATGGGTGGGAAGGCATAAAGGAAGTCCTGACCCCAGTGAAGGAGGAAGGCATCCCTTGCCTGACAGTTGTGCACCGGAATCCTGGAACAGAACCGGGGAAGTTTGGCATTCAGTGGACTTGTAAAGAGGTCTATGTCTGGAGTGCCCCAGAGATGAAATATCTTTGCCACCTGGTCTAGGTGGAGTGACCACTCTTGAGGTAGCAGTACTCAGCTGAGTTTGTCTGCCCAAAGGTTTTGAATGCCTGGAAGATATACCACTAGAAGGCAAATTTGATGCTCTCTGGCGAGGGCCCATAGTCGTAAAGCTTCATTGCATAACGACAGAGAGCCTGTCCCACCCTGCTTGTTCACATAGAACATGGCTACCTGATTGTCCGTCTGGACTAGGACTGTCTTGTAGCTAAGCTGGGCATGGAACACTCGAAGAGCTAAATAAATTGCTCTTAACTCCAGGTGGTTTATGTGTAAACGAACCTCCTGTGGAGTACAGGTGCCCTGGGTAGAGAGATGATTCAGGTGTGCTCCCCAACCCACCGGTGATGCATCTGTTGTTAGGGTGGCCTGAAAAAGGGGTTGATGGAAAGGAGACCCTATTGTCAGATTTTCTAATGATTGCCACCATTGGAGGGACAAAATTAGTCGTTGAAAGATTGTTATTTTGTCCGACAAATGACCCGTGGCCTGTGTCCACTGTGTGGAGAGGGTCCACTGAGCTGTTCCAAGTCTCCTGTGATTTCTTTGAGGAACATTATCATATATAGGATATATGAGCTGGTCCTAGCTGAAAGTATGGAAGCTTGAAAGGTTCTGCGTCCAAAAGCATCCAGAGTCCTGCATTCACGACCTGGAGGATTGGATGCGTGTCTTTTTGCACTTTTCATTCTACGCATGGTTGACTCCACTACCATTGAATGGTGTGGCAGCTGAGTTTTCTGAAATCCAGGACATGGTGAGACTCGATACAATAGTATCAAGTCTCCTAGAGTGAGGAGACGTAGTCAGAGGTGTCTCCCACATTCTGAGCATCAAGCTATGCAGAATTTAATGGATAGGCAGAGTAGCTGCCTCCTTAGGAGCTTTAGGATATTGGAGGATTTCCAGTTCCTTTGCTCTGGGTTCCTCTTCAGGAGCTACTGTGATTGAAAGACCTTTAGCCATATCACAGATGAAATTCTGAAATGACATGTCCTCTGGAGGTGACATTCTGCGTTGAGGAGAAGAGGGATCTTCTAGGAGAAAATCTCTAGTGCCAGCAGAATTGTCAGAGTCTTCGGAATCGGAGGAATCAAAGTATTCTTGACCCTGATGCTCCTGCAGAGCACGATCCCGGTACGGATCGAAGTCGGTACCGAGGTAACCCGGTACCACTTTATCCCCTCCAGCCGGAGGTGGAATGGGAAGAGTTACCATCGGGGCCGGTACCGTCGGTACCGGCATCGGTACCGGTGTTTGTACCAGTGTCGGTAATGGCATCGGTGTCGATGTTGGCACCGGTGCCCTTGGGACCACCGGTACCACAGCTGAAAGAAGAGCTGTGATACTGCGTTCGATAGCAAGAAATCTCTGGTCTATCGACGCTGCCGATGCCTGGGTGTCGGTACCGGTAAGAACGGCCGGAACCCCTGAGCATGGCACAGGTAGTTCTTGCGAGGTTGAGGCCATGAGAACATCCTGAAGCCCCATCGATGCTTTGGAAGCCGAAGCCTCCCGCCGGGGCTGTTTTGCCTGTGTGGTTCCCTCAAGGGCAATGCCAATGGCCTCTCGATGCTTAGCAGGAGAGCTACCCTTTGAGAATCGGCTTTTGTGTTTAGTTACCTGAGATCCATGGGAAGAAGCAGCAGCTCTTAACAATGTTGATGCAATGGATCTGGCATCTAAAGAAAAAAGGGTACCGAGCTTTGTGGCCCGGTTCTGTCTTCCTCTTTTGGTCATTCCCATGCAGGAGAGACATTCAGTTGGAGAGTGATCAGGTCCTAAACATTTTAGACACCAATCATGGGTGTCAGTGACAGAAATGGTACCACCACACTTAGTACATTTTTTAAAACCACTAGTTGGCTTTTCCATGATGTTGGAAAAATGGGGCCTAATGCCCAAAATGGCGCCTAGCACCAAAACAGAAAAGCTTCTGAAAAGAAACAGTCTAAGGGGCATGTTTACTAAGCAGTCTTAACGTGCGCTCTTCCACGTTATCGTGCGATAAGGTACCTTATCGTGCAATAATGGTGCTTTATCTGGCGCAGAGGTACCTTAGCATGCGATAACGCGCACAGTGGTGCAAATGAGCGCTGAGGGCAGAGAAAGGATCCCAGAGGGCGGAGGAAGGCTCCCCAGGGGCAGAGAGAGAGGGTCAATGGGCGGAGAGTGGGAGGATAGAGGCTCCCTGCACACTAACGCTGTGAAATTCGAGGCTGAAAACTAACGCCAGTGAAACCCTGGCGTTAGAGCTGATTTAAAGGGAAAAGAAACCATTTCCGTCTGCAATGTACAGCAAAACCAGGGAAACCTACAAAAGTGATAAGTGTGATACATGTGCACGGAACAAAAGGGCAAATAAACAATGAAAATGACCTGAACAAAATGGAAAAAAAACATAACCAAGCTGGGCAATAGTGGTATTAATGGGAAACATCAACCCCCCCCCCCCCCCCGAGAAAACTAAAAAAAAAAAAGATATGAATTTTGGAAGAGTCTATGCTCCGTCCCCATACAAGGTGAATGAGCCCACAGTGAAAGTGCGCTGAGCAGGGTTTCCCTCTCCATTGGGCAGGTGTCCTATGGCGTGCGCATGTTCCGCAACAGCAGGATGGGCATGTCGGAACGGGCAACTCGACAGATGCTTGAAAAGGGGACATGGAGGGCTGCAGGCGGCACATGCTGTGGTGCAGCTGGACCACAGTGCGGACTAGGGTGATGCTTAGGTGGCCCATAGGAATGCTGAAACAGTAGTGCAGCCAGACAGCAACTAATGAGGGCCCAACATGGGCACGAGTGTGCTTCCCACAGTGTCACAGGTGATAGTACCCAGCAGGTACCCCCAAGGGCACAGAACATTGCCAGGCAGTGCTGGGGGGAAGCGTGGACAGCTATGCAGGCACCCCTACCCCAGAACCCACACCATAGGCAGCTGCCTACCCCCACACTGGATGGCCTGAGACTGCGCTCCACCAGCACCACCAGCAGAAGGGCATGTCAGCAGGGTGGCAGAGGGGTACTGGTGGTGGAGGGGGCAGTGGCAGCTGCCCAGAGCAGACCGTGGCCTAGCTCTGTGTAGGTGGGTGCCATGCACTGCAACAGACAGGCCCTGTCTGATGAACAGTCATGATATCCCCAGCAAATGCACTGCTTCTGTGGCAACACAGTGGTGCAGTGCACACAGCCAGTGTGCTCAGGAGCAGAAGGTCACAGGTTCAAGTCCCAGCTGTGGTTCCTGCCAATCCAGCCCCCATATTTTACCCACTACTAAAACGTGCTAATACAGACAGAACCTTTATTGCAGATGACGTAGACATGCCCAAAACACCTACATTTTACCCTACAAAGCACAGACACCATAAACATAAGAACATAAGATATGCAATACTGGGTCAGACCAAGGTCCATCAAGCCTAGTATCCTGTTTCCAACAGTGGCCAATCTAGGTCATACGTACCTAGCTGTTTCCCCAAAAGACACAGGTTCCACAATGCTTGTAATTGGGTCAAGCACTGATATCCTGGGTCCCTTCTTAATAATGGTTTATGGACCTTTCCTCCAGGAACTTGTCCAAACCTTTTTTAAACCCAGCTACACTACAGCCTTTACTACATCCTCCGGTAACAAATTCCAGAGTTTGATTACACGTTGAGTGAAAAAATATTTTCTTTTATTAGTCTTAAATAGTTTACCCTGTAGCTTCATTGCATGTCCCCTAGTCTTTCTATATTCTGATAACATAAACAATAGAGCTATGTTTATCCGTTCCACTCCGTTCATTAATTTATAGACTTCTATCATATCTCCCCTCAGCTGTCTCTTTTCCAGGTTAAAGAGCCCTAACATTTTTAGCCTCTCTTCATAGGGGTATCCTTCCATCCCCTTTACCATGCGCATTACCTAGAGCAGTCTCCCAAATGCAGTTCTGGAGGGCCAAACACCATTCAGGTTCCATGCTGCCTCTAATATGGTTGTGCTGCATTTCTATGCACCGCCCCCATGGTATGCAGATGTATCTCATGCATATTCATTAGGGACAGCATGAAAACCCGAACAGTGTTTGGCCCTCCAGGACTGGAGTTGGGAACCTCTGCCCTACAGCAGCGGCCAACAGGGGCAGACACACCCGCACCCACAGGCTCCATTATCCCAAGCCTCCTGGAGAGGCAGGATGTTGGGCCCTGCATACATCTCCCAATACTAGCACTTGCATACCTTAGCAATGCCACCCTAAACATGGGAAAACTGTACACAGCTATCAAAATTTTGCTATGATAACTGGCAGATAGCAATTCCTACGTTAAGCACAATTGGCTGATTGAGCTACATCATAACCTTTCTGATGTCTGTGGAGTGTGCCTCGTCTGGTGTCTGACAGAGTGACCCCAACAGTATTGCGTACCATAGCCATGCCTGCACTGTGCCCAGGACTGGTGTGGTGGCCAGGGCTGCCAAACACCTCTATAGTTGCACAATGTTGGCATAGGTGTGTGGAGTGTGTGTCTGTCTATCCAGTGTGTGGTGGCTGCCAACACCCTCCACAGCCCACACTGCTAGCACTGTTGCCAGTATTGGCCTGCCAATGTGCATAATGAGGAGCAAGGTACTGTGGGAATAGCCTGGATAGGGTGGCCTGGCCTGGCTGCATCTGCACAGGGCATAGGGCAATGGCTCGGACATTATAGTGCCCGGCATACACCTGCACGGACAGAGTGGCCACAGCATGTCCTGCTGGGAGGTCACTCTCACCCTGACTGAGCAGTGACCACGGCATGGCTAGGTTCCCCCATAGTGCTATATAGTATTTTTCTCATGTGGTATTTATGGGTTCTCTTTTGGGGCCCAATCACTGACTTATCTGCTTGGTGTGTATATGCTGACATCCCAGTTCTGGGTACACGCATCTCCTCCAGGAACATGCACTATGGACTAGCTAGCAGACTGTTTTGCTACATTAAGACCAACACGCCCACTCCTTTTATGGCAGCCTGCACACTATCGCCAGGCGCACGTTAGGACGGTTTAGTAAACATACCCCTAAGTCTAGGGGTTTTTTTGTTTTTTTTTAGAAAAGAACCGGCGGTACCGGTAGACGTCGTGTGGTAGGCAAACGCGACCACAAGAAAGAATTTTAAAGACGGAATTTTCTGCGGTGACAGGGAATAGGTCCTGTTGGCTCCGCGGAAAATGAAGAATTGAAGAGGGACAGTTAGAAAGGCGGGAAGGCAGCGCGCATGTGCTGAGGGATGCTCCCAAAAGTGTTCCTATTGGACGCTGGGGAGCGTTCCCGCGCAGGCTCCGTCGGTACTGACGATACCCATATGTGAGGACTACATTCCTGCTTGTTCCTGGAGATGCAATTTTATGCATTTTACAGCTGAGGCACTGCATGAGATCTACTACAGAAATGGACTTACATACAAAACCAGAGCACGAAGGTAATAACAAAAATTCAAGTTCATGCCAATATCAGATACACACAGAGGGAAACTTCCAATACTTTGGAAAACATGGCAAGAGTTGTTGGGAGAAAAGCACTGACAGTAGAAGATATAAAAACAAAGGCTTGAAGAAGTCCATAGAGTGCTGGTCAAAATTTCAAAGAAATACAATACAAAATACTTCATCATTGTTTTACTGATAATTTTACACAAGGGATTAAGCCATTAAGCTGAAAAATTGTATCAGGTGAAAAACAGATTCAGGTATTATGGGGAATATTTACCAAAGTGCTTTAAGGGGTATGTTTACTAAACCGTCTTAACGTAGCAGCGGCGCGATAACATCGGCAGCGGTGTTAAGACACACTAACGCTGTGAAATCCAGGTCTGAAGGGTGAAATAAGGCCTCCCAGAGGGCGGAGATAGGGGTCAGTGGGCGGAGAGTGGGCGGGGAGAGGCTCCAGGCACACTAACGCTATGAAATCCGGGTCTGAACACTAACGCCAGTGAAACCCTCGCGTTAGAGGCACATTAGCAGGAGAGAGAAACCATTTCAGTCAGCAATGTACAGCAAAGGCAGGGAATCCCAGAAAAGTGATAGTAGTGATACATGTGCATGAAACAAAAAGGCAAATAAACATATAAAATAACCAGAACCACATTTGAAATCCCAATAACCAAGCTGGCCAATAGTGATATTAATGATAAACATAAAGCAACACTACTGACAAAGCGTAAAAAGGAAGATATGTGTGGAAGGGTCTATGCTCTGTCCCCCTACAAAGTGAAGGATCCCATAGTGAAATAGCGGTGATCAGGGTTTTTGTCGTGTATATTGGGCAGGTTTGTTATGGCGTGCACATGTGCAGTGTAAACGGGGGCGCTGGGTGAGAATGTCCACAGTCTTGGCAAAGGCAAATATTAGTATGACTTGCAAAGGATTGTGGGAAATGTAGTCCATTCATACCAGAATCAGCCGTTCACAAATAAATGAGTTGTGCTTGCTCGAGTGTTAAGCAAAGAAAATATATTTTATTTATGGGGTTATTTCTCCCACACAGATATACTTGGTAGCACAAAAGGATACTCGCTTTCAGTATTATACTTTGGAAAAACAAATCAGGAACAACAACTGAACTTCTTAAGCAATCAAACAATAAAGACCTTGATGGGAACAGAAAGGTCTTTCTGTGGGCTCCTGCTAATACCTTTTAGCAGTGCTCCAAAAACAAAAACAAAAGCCAAAAAGTAATCAAAAACTGTTCTTTTTCAAGGATAACTTCTTGTATTTGCACACACACCCAGAAGTGTCCTTTTAGAGCCCACGTGCAATTATGCAAGGCTTAATTGCTAACAATTAACCAGCTGCAAACCTCTTGGCTGGTTTAATTTCTATATGTGGCTCAAATCTTACCCAAAAGCTTTCTTGTAAACTTTTTCTGGGTAGATAAAAGAACAGGATATATATTCTTTTTGATGGTTGGTGTATTTGTGAAAGTATATTACCACAGAAGCCTAGATAGAGAGCAATCCATGTATTCACTCTGATCATTTAAAATATCTCCTTCTTCAACTATCATAGAATCAATATCATGGACTGGTTCAGGGAAATTTCTTAATGGAGCACTCACAGGACAATACTTGTTTCCCTGCCGTCTTCCAAGTGAAGAGCTAGGGCATAGATCAGTGTTCATACCTGAGCTTCCATTGTTGTTAGAGTCCCTCTCCAGATATCCTGGCCAGTATGTAGTCCAGTTTTTATGTCCAGCCTTCCAATCAAGATCCCTGGACACTGGGTCTCTCTTCACATACCTTCTTGCACTGGTCTTAGGGCCCCTTCCAAATGCAGCCGTCTCCCTCACAGGTGCCGTCCGGGGATTCCTGGCTCTGTTACCCCACTCCTCTGGTTTCCTCCAGTCCAATGGAGTATGCTGGCCTCTGGAATGACTCCCAGCACACGTACTGCTATGGACTCCTTTAGACCTCCAAGATGCTTTCCTCTTCTTTCTTCCACGCTGCTTCTTGCTCTCCCTGTCCTCGAGCTCTGGGTTCCTCTGATCCTGCTTCTGCTCATGCTCCAGCTACTGATTCTGTGTAGAATAGGCTTTACTTTTAACCTGTTTAGAGGGACACTCCACCCTAGCACAGCGCAGCTGTGCTGAATCAAGCCCTGCCCTTGGAGATGAGTGCTTGGGGATTACCTCATAGTTCTCCTGATTGAACACACGTTTCCCCACTTCAGCTCTTCTAATGGCTGTTGGAAACCTGGTGCATTCTGGGCCTGGTAGTCTTTTATGGAAACATTCTGTTTTATTATTTCTACCAGCAAAGGCAGGTTGCTTGTTCAGAGCCAATTCACCTCTATTACAGCTCCTTCCTGAACTATGATAAGCTTCCTTATCACATACCCCCCTGCTTAAGTTATTACGGACTGGTGCAACTGGTGAAACCTCTTTCCTACAGTCCGTAATACCTACGAGAGTATTATCTTTTTGATGCTCACTTATTTCTTGGCTAGCCTCAGGGTCATTATTATTTACAGGCCTCTCCTTCCAAGACTTAAGTACATTCATATGGTAGGTCTGTCTACGACCTCTTGCATTTTCTACCATATAAGATACTGGGCTCACTTGTTTAACAACCTTCCATGGCCCTTTCCACTGTACTTCAAATTTTGGGGCAGTACCTGCTACTTGAACCAAAACTTTTCACCAATACTTAATTGGCGGCTTTTGGCCTTCCTATCATACCACCCTTTCTGGCGCACTTGACTGTCCTGCAGGTTTTTCTCAGCAACCTGCGAGGTCCTTTTTAAACGTGCTCTCAAGTCACGTAGAAACTGTGGCACTTCCTGATTTTCTGGTTCAGGATCAATCCATTGTTCCCTCAAAATATCTAACAAACCACGTGGAGCCCTACCATACATCAATTCATATGGAGTTACACACCTAGGGACACCTGAATTCTTTCCCTGCAGGCATATAAGGCAAAGGGCAATAACATATCCCATTCTTTTACCTCTCCTGCTAACCCCCTTCTCAACATTTGTTTGAGAGTTTGGTTGAATCTCTCCACCAAACCGTTTGATTGTGGATGGTAGGCTGAAGTT
Source organism: Ichthyophis bannanicus (assembly GCA_033557465.1). Lineage (NCBI taxonomy): Eukaryota > Metazoa > Chordata > Amphibia > Gymnophiona > Ichthyophiidae > Ichthyophis > Ichthyophis bannanicus. The sequence continues at coordinate 222,658,188 of CM066044.1, read as the reverse complement.
TTCACGTGATGAATGCCAAAGGCATCCCAGACCTGGGCCAAATATTTGGATACAAAATTGGACCCTCGGTCAGTCAACACCTCTCTTGGGAATCCCACTTCGCAAAACAATTTTACTAGCTCTAAAGCTATTGTTTTTGCAGAAACATTCCTCAATGGTATGGCCCAGGGAAACCTTGTTGCCTGATCTACCATAACTAGGATGTATTGGAAACCTCGGGGCGTTTTGACTAATGGGCCTACAATATCCATAGCAATGCGACCAATTGGGTCTGTGATAATTGGCATGGGAATCAAAGGCACCACCGGTGGGTGAGTCGCTGTAACTCGCTGACACGCTGGACATGCAGCACAAAACTGGGCAGTTTCTTTGAAAATACCTGGCCAGTAAAAACGCATAAGTATTTGATCCAGCGTTCTTTGCATCCCTTTATGACCTCCAACTGTATGATCATGTGCTAATCTAAGTACTAGTCCTTTGAAAGTTGTGGGTACCACCAATTGTTTGCGTATGGTCCCATTTCTGGGGTCCTGACTCTCTATATATTATTTCATTATCTAGTCTGAATCTGGGCAACTCCTCCCTGACCTCCTGAGCATACTTAAAAGCTCGGGTGAGAGCTTGATCAGCTCGCTGTTCTTGTGGAAAGTTAGGAAACTTTGCCACTAACTCAGCTGGCACCCAGGGTAAACTTTGACCAGCCAACATGTCAGCCCTACCCTGTGCTCTGCAAAGTCTCTCACGACGCTTTTGTGCTTTCAACTTTCTTACTTTCCCAGATGGTGGAGTTATTAAATCATCATGAGAGGGTAAGTCTCCTAATAACTCTGCCTGCTCCCCCTCCTCCTTCTGGCTCTCTACCTTAGCCTGTGAGCGGGTGGATACAAGGCCCCTCTTATTACCTATTTCCTTCCTTATAGTTTGGCCTTCTGGAAGCTTAACCATCTTTTTAGCTGGGGTCTGAGGACTTCCAAACAAAGGCCCGGGAGCTATTACCATCATTCCTTCTCCCTCCTTCTTTCCTAGTCCTTCCGCTAGACCCTGCTTAAATCTTGGCCAGTCTCTTCCCAGAACCAAATCAAATGGAAGCCTAGGCACCACTGCTAAAAGAACTTCCTCTTGTTCCCCCAGGCACTTAACCATTAGCCTATAGGTGGGATATGATGTTGCAGCACCATGAATGCATCTGATGTGAACTTGGCTTTCAGGTGTTCTAGGCACAAATCCTTCTTGGGCCTCTATCCTCTTCCAAAGCCTCTTTGACAACATACTCTGGTCTGCCCCAGAGTCTAACAGAGCATTTGTGGTAATTCCCTGCACATCAACCATCAAAAGGAATCCTTCTTTGGGCTGTTTTAAATCAACACCCATCAAGCTAGTGTGTATCTGGCATCCCCTTTCCAAATGTCCCCATTTACCACATTTGAAACATTTCTTTTTACTCCATTGTGTATTCTGGGTTGGCACAGTACATTTATTCTCAGAAACATTTTTAACCATTTTCTTTTCTGATACAGCACAGCTTGCCTTAGCACCAACCTTCAGAGGGCCACCCATTCTATGGCAAGCCTGCGTGGCTTCCAAGAATCTCTCTGCTAGCATGGTTGCCTCTCCAAGATTCTGGCAATTTTGCTGTATAAGGAAAGTGTGCAAATTTTTAGGCACAGCAGACATAAATTGTTCAAGCATAATAATGTCTAATAACATTTCCACAGTCTTTCCCTCTGGCTCCAACCATTTTACAGCCAATCCTCTGATTCTTTGACTCAGAGCCCTGGGTGTTTCACCCACTCTTAATGCAGTAGCTCTAAACATTCGCCTATACTCTGAAATAGACAACCCTAGGCGATCTCTAATAGCAGCCTTTACATCTTTATAATTCAAAGCCTGAGCTACTGGCATTGCTCTATAAGCTGCAAGCGTCTCCCCAGTTAATGAGGCTGCCAGCCTTACTGCCCACTGGGTCTCTGGTCACGCTAATGCTTGTGCCACTCTCTCAAAAGATTCAAGGAAATCATCAACATTATCATCTGGAGTCAGCTTCCCAAAACTAAATGCCCCAATTCCCTGATTGAGTCCCACACTGTCCACATGTGGTATACCAGTAGTTACTGCTGGTCTTTCATCCGGTCCACTTTGTTTATGCAGAGCAACTAAGGCTTCCACCAGATCAAGCACTGGCTTCTGCTGGTCCATTAATGCTTTCATAGCAGTGTCCTGAGCCTGCTGCGCTAGCTCCTGTTGCCTGCTAAACTGGGCTGCCATCCATTCAGCTAGTTCCTTTGGATCCATCTTGATCCCTGCAAGAAAACTAAAGAAAAAAAAAACACAGAGCAGCACCCTCTACACAGGTGTTTTTCTCCTATTTGTTTTTTCAATTACCCCTGTGCCTTACTCCCATCCACCACTAGACATGCCCAGGTACTTATTACCTTATGCCAGTGATGAATCCAGCTCTACACAGGGTCTTTTCCTCCTGGGACAGCCACCTGGATCAGCCACCTCTTTCCTCCAAAGTGTTGTTAAGGGAAAATCCTTTTTTCCAGCTTTTAACTTGAACTTTCTTTTTTTCTTCAGACTTCAGTTGTAATCCTTATCATGTAAATCCTTTGCGCAAAAGCAATCCGAAAAACTACGCCAACTGTAAATGGGGGCGCTGGGTGAGAATGTCCACAGTCTTGGCAAAGGCAAATATTAGTATGACTTGCAAAGGATTGTGGGAAATGTAGTCCATTCATACCAGAATCAGCCGTTCACAAATAAATGAGTTGTGCTTGCTCGAGTGTTAAGCAAAGAAATATATTTTATTTATGGGGTTATTTCTCCCACACAGATATACTTGGTAGCACAAAAGGATACTCGCTTTCAGTATTATACTTTGGAAAAACAAATCAGGAACAACAACTGAACTTCTTAAGCAATCAAACAATAAAGACCTTGATGGGAACAGAAAGATCTTTCTGTGGGCTCCTGCTAATACCTTTTAGCAGTGCTCCAAAAACAAAAACCAAAAAGTAATCAAAAACTGTTTTTTTTCAAGGATAACTTCTTGTATTTGCACACACACCCAGAAGTATCCTTTTAGAGCCCACGTGCAATTATGCAAGGCTTAATTGCTAACAATTAACCAGCTGCAAACCTCTTGGCTGGTTTAATTTCTATACGTGGCTCAAATCTTACCCAAAAGCTTTCTTGTAAACTTTTTCTGGGTAGATAAAAGAACAGGATATATATTCTTTTTGATGGTTGGTGTATTTGTGAAAGTATATTACCACAGAAGCCTAGATAGAGAGCAATCCATGTATTCACTCTGATCATTTAAAATATCTCCTTCTTCAACTATCATAGAATCAATATCATGGACTGGTTCAGGGGAATTTCTTAATGGAGCACTCTCAGGACAATACTTGTTTCCCTGCTGTCTTCCAAGTGAAGAGCTAGGGCATAGATCAGTGTTCATACCTGAGCTTCCATTGTTGTTAGAGTCCCTCTCCAGATATCCTGGCCAGTATGTAGTCCAGTTTTTATGTCCAGCCTTCCAATCAAGATCCCTGGACACTGGATCTCTCTTCACATACCTTCTTGCACTGGTCTTAGGGCCCCTTCCAAATGCAGCCGTCTCCCTCACAGGTGCCATCCGGGGATTCCTGGCTCTGTTACCCCACTCCTCTGGTTTCCTCCAGTCCAATGGAGTATGCTTGCCTCTGGAATGACTCCCAGCACACGTACTGCTATGGACTCCTTTAGACCTCCAAGATGCTTTCCTCTTCTTTCTTCCACGCTGCTTCTTGCTCTCCCTGTCCTCGAGCTCTGGGTTCCTCTGCTCCTGCTTCTGCTCATGCTCCAGCTACTGATTCTGTGTAGAATAGGCTTTACTTTTAACCTGTTTAGAGGGACACTCCACCCTAGCACAGCGCAGCTGTGCTGAATCAAGCCCTGCCCTTGGAGATGAGTGCTTGGGGATTACCTCATAACTCTCCTGATTGAACACACGTTTCCCCACTTCAGCTCTTCTAATGGCTGTTGGAAACCTGGTGCATTCTGGGCCTGGTAGTCTTTTATGGAAACATTCTGTTTTATTATTTCTACCAGCAAAGACAGGTTGCTTGTTCAGAGCCAATTCACCTCTATTACAGCTCCTTCCTGAACTATGATAAGCTTCCTTATCACAGCAGCAACAGCAGAGTGGGCATGTAGGAAACGGCAACTGTACTGATGCTATAAATGGGATACAAGGGGCTGCAGGCAGCACATGTTGTGGTCCAGCTGGGGCACAGTGCGGACTAGGCAGATGCCCCGGTGGCACATAGCAATGCCGAAACTGTAAAGCAGCAAGACAGCAACTGAAGAGGGTCCAACATGGGCAGGAGTGTGTGTCTCGCAGTGTCACAGGGGATATTACCCAGCAGGTACCCCCAAGGGCACATAACATCGGCAGGCGGTGCCTGGGGGAAGCGCGCATGTCCATGTAGGCACCCCTACCCGAGAACCCACACCATAGGCAGCTGCCTACCGGCACACTGGATGGCCTGGGACTGCGCACCACCAGCATAAGGGCATGTCAGCATGGTGGCAGAGGGGTGCTGGTGGCGGAGGGGGCAGTGGCATCTGCTCACAGCAGACCATGGCCAAGCCAAGCCCCGTTTAGGTGGGTGCCATGCACTGCAACAGACAAGGTCTGTCTGATGAACAGTCATGGTATCCCCAGGGAATGATCTGTCCCTGTGGCAACAGTTTGGTGCAGTACGCACAGCCAGTGTGTTCAGAGGCAGAAGGTCACAAGTTCAAGTCCCAGCTGTGGCTCCTGCCAACCTTGTCCCCATATTTTACCCAGTACTAAACCGTGGTAATAAAGACGGAACCTTTATTGCAGATAAAATAAACATGCCTGAAACACCTATATTTTACCCTACAGAGCACAGATACCATAAACATGTGCAATCCCTAGAGCAGAGTTTCCCAACTGCAGTCCTGGAGGGCCAAACACCATTCAGGTTTCATGCTGTCCCTAATAAATATGCCTGTGCTGCATTTGTATGCATCGCCCCCATTGTATGCAAATGTATCTCATGCATATTCATTAGGGACAGCATGAAAACCTGAACAGTGTTTGGCCCACCAGGACCGGAGTTGGGGAACCTCTGCCCTAGAGCAGCAGCCAACAGGGGCACAAACAACACCACCCACAGGCTCCACTATCCAAAGCCTCATGGAGAGTCAGGCTGTTGGGCTCTGCGCGGAGCAGCATCACCCTCTACTGGCACCTGCATACCTTAGCAATGCCGTCCTAAACTTGGGAACATGTTCCACGTATATCAAAAGGTTGCTATGATTAATGTCAGCTAACAAATCCTAAGTTAAACACGATTTGTTGATAGAGATTCATCATAGCAACCTTTCTGATATCTGTGGAGTGTGTTTCAGTTATTGCTTCTGACAATGTTTACCACCCCGGGGAGTGACCCTAACAGTATTGCATACAATAGGAATGCCCGCACTGTGCCCAGGACTGGTGTGGCGGCCAGAGCTGCCACAAACCTCCATATTTGCACAATTCTGGCATAGGTGTGGGAGTGTGTGTATGTCTATCCAGTGTGTTGTGGCTGCCTACACCTTACTGAGCCCACATTGTTTGCACTGTTTCCAGTGTTAGCCTGCCAATGTGCATAATGAGGAGCAAGTTATTGTGGGAGTATGGCCCAGACAGGATGGCCTGGGCAAGATGCATCTGCACAGGGTATAGGGCAATGGCTGGGATATTGTAGTGCCCGACCACCACCTGCACGGACAGGGTGGCCACAGCATATCATGCTGGGAGGTCACTCTCACCCTGACTGAGCAGTGACCACGGCATGGCTAGGTTCCCCCATAGTGCTATGCAGCATTTCTCTCAAGTGATATGGGTTCTCTTTTCTGGGGCCCAATCACTGACATACCTGCTTGGTGTGTGTGTGCTCACATCCCATTTTTTGGGTGCACACAGTGCACCCGCCGCCTTCATCAGCTCTCCCCAGTCGGGGGATCGAGCCTCAAGCGGCAGGAGGAGCAGCGGGAACATCCTCGCCCAATCGGGGCTTGCTGCAGGACCTTTAAAAGTTCGCGCCATCGGGCGCGCCCGCGCCTGAGGGCCTCGCCAGAGGGCCCTTTGGCATGGCCCTTAGGCGTGGACAGAGAGGAAGGCCGGAACCCCGCACCACATAAGAAAACCAGTCTGTTATAATTATCTGAGCTCACACGGGAAAGGTACTAAATAGCATAGCCCTACGATCTGTTACTGTTTTGCCTTTCAAGATACAATGTAACCTGTTGGTATCTCATTTCTGCTAGTATTCTCTCTCGTTACTGCATCATCCCAGTATTGCATCATATCATTATGTATCTCCTTGACATGACTGAAATGTATTCAATATTGTAGGTATGTAATCTATACCCTGAGGCCTCGTTCTACGACAGACCCCTCTACTGTTCCATTTAAATTACTCCTCTTTCCTACAGTGCCTCATTACTATATTTTGTCTCACTACTATATTGTGCCTCATTGCTACACTGTACTGTCACATTACTGCACCTGACTGCATCATATCTACAGTGTCTCACACACAACCTCAACTCTCAATATGGCCCTCCAGTTCACCTCCCTCTTTAGCTTTTACCTCCTTACTCACTGGCTTGGAACTACCCAGGCCCTCTATACGTCTCACAGCAATATTCCTGTCCTGAATAGCCATGGAAAAAGATGGTCTGGACCCCCATACTCCCACCCAGGAAGTGACGCCTACACGCGCCGCTCCCACCTTCTACATGTTTCACTCCAGTTATCCAAAACACCCAGCCAGGAAAACCTCTGAGCTGCCGACCACTAAAATGTGCCATCATTAACGCGCGTTCTATTCGCAAAAAATGGCCTGTTGTCCTAGACACAATCTCACTTTATGACCTAGAGATACTTATGATCACGGAAACCTGGTTAACATCAGAGGACAACGTTCTCCTCAACCAACTCCTACCCCCCAATTTCTCCATACACACGAGACATAGAGAAATCAAAAAAGGAGGTGGGGTGCTCATAATCACCAGATCAGACCTTGATTTCCACATATCAGATTCCTCTAGCACAAACAGTCTAGACATTCTCTCTATTGCAAACCAGCATTGCTCCCTCAACCTGTTATACAGAACGCCGTCTGCTTGTCCAGATGACCTCCCAACCATTATTGACCTTGCGGCCAACACCCTCAGTCCCAATAAACCAAATTGGATAATGGGTGATTTCAATCTCCCATCGTTACCTCAAAACCACGCAAACGCCTTCCTTGGTGCCATGGAAGAACTAGCACTCAAGCAAATCATCAATGAACCCACACATATAAAGGGGAATGTTCTTGATATGGTATTTGCTCCTCAGCCAGTCATCGATAAAAACCACAATCTACCAATATCAGTCATTGATGTACCTTGGTCAGACCACAAATTGATTATTATCCAGATACCCATCAACAATGAGCAGCTGCACAGAAGCCGAAACCCGAACAGCACATCACGAACATCCACAAGAAGCTTTCGCCCATTTAACAGGGAACACATCCTATCTGAGACCCAATCCCTCCTCAACAAAACCACGCCTGACCTTGAAGAACTGAACTCATCCTGGAACTCCAACTTAAATGCCATCTCACAACGCCCGAACTCCAACACCACAGCAAGGATGAAGAGAAGCTCTGCCCCGTGGTTTTCTCCTGAGCTGCGATCTTCTCTTACTCAACTACGCAGACTTGAGCGCCGATGGCGCCGATCGCTCTCTACAGAAGATCAGACCGCCTACCGAACCCACCTCTCAATACATCGTGAAGCAATCACAACCAAAATGAAACAATATCACACCGACACCCTAAAGAGATCACTGAATAAACCACGTGACCTCTTCAACTTGGTCAAATCCCTCTCGAAGGAACCATCTCCCGAACATCACAGTGTGATTCACCCACAAGAATTCGCTAACTACCTGCAATCCAAGATCGTACAAACTAACAAGGTTTCAGCAATCCCGTACCAAGAACCAACGGGCCTAACCCCACTTGACAAATTTTCCACACCATCCACTAAATGCATTGAAGATACCATAGCATCCCTCAATACCTCCACTGCGCAGACTGATCCATGCCCAGCTTTTTGGATTAAGGAGCTACGTGGTGTGTTCAGTCCTTTCATCGCAAATCTAATGAACCTCTCCTTCACAACAGGATACTTCCCCACAACACTCAAGCAGACATCCATTAGGCCACTATTGAAAAACCCCAAGCTTGAACCGCAAAAGGTCGATTCTTATAGGCCAATAGCTAGTATTCCCCTCCTAGCTAAGATAACTGAGAAAGAGGTACAACGGCAAATTCAAGATCACATAGACTCCGCAGCTCCCCTAGATCACTGCCAACATGGGTTCAGAGAATATCATGGAGTCGAGACCCTACTCACTAGTCTATTCAACGATATCATCACAGGCATTGACAACGTCCGACAAGGTTTTGTGCTCATCTTCTTAGACATCGCCGCTGCGTTCGACTCGGTGAGTCACGAAATTCTCCTCGGTAGACTGAAAGAGAAGGGCATCTGCAACATTGCGCTAGGATGGTGTAAATCCTATCTGGAAGGAAGATGGCAATACGTGAAGTCTGGATCAGAAGAGTCTAAACATTTCCATCAAAAACAAGGTGTACCTCAAGGCTCCTCACTGTCCTCCCTATTATTCAATATTTACATGCAGCCCATCTGCAACATCATAAGATCATTCAACGTGAGCGGTTTGATATATGCAGATGACATTCTTTTATAAATGCCGTTCTCTACAGCCCAAATGGACCTAGCACCGATGATAGACTGTTTCAATGCGGTCTCAGCGTGGCTCCAATCACAGAACCTACGCATTCAACATAAAAAGACGGAGGTGCTTTTCATCACCAGAGACCCCAACTTTACTCCTCCTTCCCATGTCAGTGTCAAGGAAGCTGACTTACAAACCAAAGAAACAATAAGATACCTTGGAGTTACATTGGACCAACGTCTGGATATGAAACACCACATAAGCAACATAGTCAAAGCTGTATACTTCAAAATCCGCACGCTCAGGCATCTGCGCTCCCTGTTGGACCCAGGCGACTTCCGGACCATATACCAAGCGCTAATCCTGCCTCACTTCGACTTTGCAAATGCCATCTTACAAGGTCTCCCTCAATCCACACTGGCCCCATTACAGCTGGCTATGAATGCCGCAGCAAGGGTCCTATACGGAGCCTCCAGAAGTGACCACGTGACTCCCATTCTTAAACAGCTTCACTGGTTACCCATCCATGGGAGGATCATCTTTAAAACCCTACTCCTATCATTCAAGGCAATCAAGGGTATTTCATCCTCCTCCCTCACAGAACTTATTCACATGGTGCCCCCCAACAGATCCAGAAGATCAATAGCCGTAAACCTACTAATAACACCAAAGGCATTGACGAAGTGCAACATATCAACCACAAACAGGGCGTTCAGTTTCTATGTACCTAAATGCTGGAATGCTCTACCCTCTTACATTAGGGCTATTACCGACCTATCGCAGTTCAGGAAGGCACTCAAATACCACTTTTTCCTCCAATACTACCCAACCAGCAATGGCACCTAGGTATTCCCTCTGAAGAAATAACCCACTTGGAAACGACCCTTACTTTCATTATGATATTGTTATTCAATTCTAGCCGTGTAAATATCTCATGTATATAGTTTACCCCTGTTATCCAAGTTTGTACCCCTGTTCGATGTAAAACCAAACAGCTTGTTATGGTCGTTGTGTTATAATGTGAACCGCGCTGATGCCGAATAGTGCGGTATATAAGAAATTGTAATAAATAAATAAATAAATATGCACTATGTACTAGCTAGCAGACTGTCTGCAGTTAGCATGTGTATGGCTGGAACACCTTGCAGGGTGCAGTGGGTGGAGACTGACTGTGCCCTCTGCTGGTGAATGTCAGATAGTGGTGGGGGGCAGCTGAGCTTCTCCAGCATTCTGCCTGTCTGCCATTGCCTTATGTGATGCGTACAGATCTGCATTGACTGCGCTGTAGGGTGCCTGTTCCCCAGCAGGACTGGAGTTGATGGTCCTCTCTACTGCCACCATTGCAGAGATGTACAATGTGGATCTGTTGGTGGGAGATCCTGTCCCCCCACCCTGAGCCACAGAGGGCGGGTTGGGTGGTGCTACATTATCCACTTTTAGGTCCAAACACCCCCCTTCACCTATAACATGTGACCATGGCACCCACACAGGATATGCACTATTCTGGGCGCATCATAATCCACAAGGGCTAGACGTGACTGGGAAATACAGATGGACACAGGTGTATCCTAGGTGTGTCTGCAAGGACTACCTAGGACATACTGGCACTGATGGGGACTTGCAGCATAGCCTATCTCAGCCAAGCCAGGTGCTGCGGACCTGGTGCTGGGTGCCCCACCTCACCCTCAGGGTGTACACAGGACCCGCACAGTATCACAGTCTGTAGCTACTCTGTGCCAGTAACACACACGGTCAGTTCCCCCTACCAGGCCTAGGTGCTGTGGGGTGCATACCCCATTATGTGATCAGCTGTAGACTGCTGATCTGCATGTGCAGTGCATCATGGGTACAGGTGGGTTTACCCTATCCTGGTAACCACAGCAGACAGTTTGTGTGGTGACCTGAAGTCTTTCTGTAGCCAGCCAGCAGTGTGGTAGCAGCTATAGAGATGTAGCCTACTGGTTACTTCAATGACTGTGGAGGCAGAGGTCATGGGTTTGATCCCACAGTGGTGTTATTTAATAAGGCTGTCTGAGGCTTTTCCTTTTAATTTAAATCAGTGCTGCTAGCAAAATGCACCCTCACAGTGCTGTAACCTTAAGGTGACTCATAAGGCACCCTATAGGGCACATTAGAAGGCGCATTGGCGGACAGGGCACTTTATAATGTGCCCTATGGAGTGCCTATAGGGCGCCTTATGCGGCACCTTATGTTACGACACTGTGAGGGTGTTTTTGCTGGCAGCACTGATTTAACTTAAAAAAGGAAATGCCTCAGACAACACTGATTTAAATTATAAAAGGGAAATGCCTCAGACAGCCTTCTTACATTAACACCACTGCAGGATCGAACCCATGACCTCTGCCTCCGCAGTCATTGCAGTAACCAGTGGGCTACATCTTTATAGCTTCTAACACTGCGCTGGCATGAACTTAGGGTTAACATGCGTTAACGTGCCACGGCGCCCACTATCGCACGATACAGATTCTTGCTACCTTGACGCCAGAACACCCACTCCTTATATGGCATTCTTCACATTATCGCTGCAACTAGCACCAGTAACATTAAGACGGTTTAGTAAACATACCCCTAAGGGTTTGCACCTAACGAACACTGGGAGTAAAAATCTATATGTGGTAAGTGCAATAGTTGAGTGGTAACTATTAGGAGCATGTCCAGCAAATCCCCAGTAGTTACTACACTGAAACATACCCTAATGTATGGCAACGACATTCACACTTAATACCACCCACTGAGGTGACATTGTGCATTTGCGTTAACTGCAACATTGACAATTGCCACTTATTAATAATCCTGTGCTAACCAGAATGTGTAGTGAATGCGCTCTCTCTGCATGCTATGGAGTTTAACATGGAATTTGGAACACAATATTGTCGTCCATGGTAGCAGTTATCATGGACCTGTGTGAACTGATTAGCACGCAGTTAAGTATGTGTTAACCGTTAGTTTAATTTACTAATATTGAAGTCCATCCTGGAATGCGCTGCCCCTCTTTATCTACCCATCTGACATAGCCATGGATTTTGAACAAGTGCCAGGATCTGGTGGATAAATGGAAACGAATCAAACACGTCGACTTCGAGCAGTTTCGGTGACTGAACCAAGAGGTCAGACAGAAGATGAAGGCGGGACGAGAAGTGTACTGGAATGGAATCACAGCCAACCTGGAAGCAGCAGCATCCAAGCATAAGTACTGGACTCTGTATCAGACCTTCAGGAGACTGAGTGATAGAAACATAGAAATATGACGACAGAAAAAGATCACATGGCCTATCTAGTCTGTCCTTCCATAACAAGAACTACAACAGTCCTCTTTTTTCCTTTAGAGATCCTCTGTGTTTGTCCCATGCTTTTTTGAATTCAGATACTGTCCTCATCTCTACCACCTCCACTGGGAGACTATTCCACGGGTCCACCACTCTTTTCGTAAAGAAATATTTCCGCATATCACTCCTGAATCTATCCCCCTTCACCCTTATCCCATGTACTCTCGTAGCAGAACTTGCTTTCAAATGAAAGAGGCTCTCCCCTGTACATTTATGCCACGGAGGTATTTAACACTAGAAGCCCCAAAAAGCATTTTACCTAGAAACCCCAAAGTGCATCAATTGACGCATTATCACAACAACTGCGTTTAGCATGAAATGCAGATGTGAATTAATTTGAAGTTAGAACATAAGAACATAAGATATGCCATACTGAGTCAGACCAAGGTCCATCAAGCCCAGTATCCTGTTTCCAACAGTGGCCAATCTAGGTCATACATACCTAGCAGTTTCCACAAAAGACAGAGGTTCCACAATGCTTGTACTGGGTCAAGCATTGATATCCTGGGTCCCTTCTTAATAATGGTTTATGGACCTTTCCTCCAGGAACTTGTCCAAACCTTTTTTAAACCCAGCTACACTAACAGCCTTTACTACATCCTCCGGTAACAAATTCCAGAGTTTGATTATACGTTGAGTGAAATAAATATTTTCTTTTATTAGTCTTAAATAGTTTACCCTGTAGCTTCATTGCATGTCCCCTAGTCTTTCTATATTCTGATAATGTAAACAATCGATCTACGTTTACCCGTTCCACTCCGTTCATTAATTTATAGACTTCTATCATATCTCCCCTCAGCCGTCTCTTTTCCAGGTTAAAGAGCCCTAACCTTTTTAGCCTTTCTTCATAGGAGTATCCTTCCATCCCCTTTACCATTTTGGTGGCTCTTCTCTGAACCTTTTCTCATAACGCTATATCTTTTTTAAGATACGGCGACCAGAATTGCACACAATATTCAAGGTGTGGTCTCACCATGGAACGATATAGAGGCATTCTAATATCTTTTGTTTTATTTTCCATTCCTTTCCTTTCCTTATGATACCTAGCATTCTATTTGCTCTCTTGGCCACCGCGGCACACTGGGACGAGAGTTTTAACATGTTATCCACAATGACGCCTAAATCTTTTTTCCTGGGTGGTGGTTCCTAATGTGGAACCTTGCATCGTGTAACCATAGTTTGGGTTGTTCTTCCCTAGGTGCATAACTTTGCACTTGTCCACATTAAATTTCATCTGCCATTTTGATGCCCAGTCTTCTAATTTATCAAGATCCTCTTGCAATTTTCCACAATACTCTTGGGTTTTAACAACTTTAAATAGTTTTGTGTCATCTGCAAATTTGATAACCTCATTAGTTATTCCACTTTCCAGGTCATTTATGAATATGTCAAAAAGCAGCGGACCCAGCACAGATCCCTGGGGTACACCACTATTCACCTTTCTCCATTGGGAAAATTGGCCATTTAGCCCTACCCTCTGCTTTCTATCTTTTAACCAGTTCCTGATCCACAATAGTACACTGCCTCCTCTCCTATGACTCTTTAGTTTTGCCAAAAGTCTCTGATGAGGGACCTTGTCAAAGGCTTTCTGAAAGTCCAGATACACAATATCAACCGACTCACCTTTGTCCACCTCTTTATTCACACCTTCCAAAAAACATAACAGATTAGTAAGACAAGATCTTCCTTGTCTAAAGCCATGTTGGCTGTCTCCCATTAGGCCATGACTACATGCTGAGTAATTTTATTCTTTATGATGGTTTCTACCATTTTTCCCAGTACTGACGTCAGGCTCACTGGTCTGTAGTTTCCCGGATCACCCCTGGAACACTTTTTAAAATGAAAGAGACTCTCCCCCTATACATTTATGCCACGGAGGTATTTAACACTAGAAGCCCCAAAAGGCATTTTACCTAGAAACCCCAAAGTGCCTCAATTGATGCATTATGACAACTGTGTTTAGCATGAAATGCAGATGTGAATTAATTTGAAGTTACTTATTTGTTTAATACATGCAGTATGTGACATCATTACATGACGTCATCGTGTGTTTATTGTTTTGTAATTTCGGAGTAAAACTGTAAACAGTGATTGATTTAAAACCAAAATTTACTATGTTGCACAGGTTTGTACAATGTCGTGACTTTCGAACACACCCTAGAACAGGCTGACACGCCAGAACTTTTAGCATATCGCTTCCTCCCTGAAATTTTATTCATTTTTTTCTACGATTCTATTTACTGAATGCCAAGACCTCGTAAGAAGACAGTAGTGCCTAGATGTGCTGGTGCAAAATCAGTTGATCTGTTGCCAGCTGCGGCTACCACTTTGATGCAGAAAACTAGAGAACCGCGTCTGCAGCGCATGACAGCAGAGCAAGCACTTGCCAAGCTGCAAGATATTTTGAAATTTGACAGTGGCTCTGATTCGACTGAATCTCAAACGTTGACATACATGTTTTACAGGTTGTGCAGGCGTAGAGGATTTGACTGTTTCAGACTACAGCAGAAACACTGATGAAAGTGATGCTGATGCTCATTATCCAATAATCGCTGAAAACAAGAGCAGGACGACAGGGTCAACAGTGGTAGCAAAAGATGGGATTGAATGGAAGATCATGTCACAAGGTGAAAGCAGTGGCAGATTGCAGGCCCAAAATGTATTGTGACGATGAGAGTGGGGTTGAACAGATGGAAACAGAGGAAAATAAGGAATACGCCTTTAAGACAAGAGACAGGCAAGGTTTCCACAGGGTTCAAGCTTCAGATAAACTAAAGAAACACATATTAGCTGAGGCTGAGCCACACCCAAGCCCTAACGTAGGTGTAGGTTTGAGCTCTAATCACAGGCACATGTGCAGGGAACAGGGAGTGGTAGCAGGAAAGCAGCTTTTTAAGCCGGCTTCAGTGAGAGCAGGAGGAGGAGAAGGAGAAAGAGCAGCTGAGAGTCCAGCAGCTGTGAAGCCAGAGGGTTCAGGAGCAGTGAAGCCTGGTTCAAGGAAGCCAAGAGAAGGCAGACGTGGAAAGCTTTACTCAACGTGGGAAAAAGGTTTTAGCAACCAAAGAAGCAGTTCTAAGGTGAAAGGTACACCTGCTTCAGAGATAGATAGCTGGGGACGTTGCTAATGAGCTGAGCCAGACTGCAGAGCATTGTGTGCAAAACCCAGTTCCAGGAACCCAAGCTGAGAGAAGGTGGGTGCAAGCAGTTATAGACAGAGATAACCAGAACCCAGCCTCGAGCAGAGAGATAGACCTGAATACAATTAAAGTATTAAAGAAACTGTTCCAAGACAGAAAAGCCTACTCTCAAGGTACAACCAGTTCTTATCCAGGAGAGCAGCTTTTAGAAGAACTCCAGAAGTTTCTACAAAACAGTAAGTTTGAACGTGTTGTTGAAAACCCAGGGGAAGATAAGCAATGTATGGTGCAAGAGGACATGCAGATTGATCCTTGTGAGGAAGATTCTGGGTGTAATGAAGCACCGATGGATTGTTCTCCATGTAGAAGGGAAGTTTAATTATTGCTAAGAAAAGGACTGAGACAGGAAGTCTTTGAAGAGCAATATTGTACTTAGCTAGGAGAAAGCTAAGTAAGACCTTCTGTTAAAACTAAAGAACATTCACTGAACCCTGATTTATTAACTAAAGCTACATTGGATATAAATGGAATGAATTTACCTGGTTTGAATGACAAGAGGTAGCTGAATTAACAAGCTGAAGAACTGGCTGGGAACAGCTGTGATGTGAAAAGGTGTTTTCACTTCTGAAGTTCCCGATGCAATTTTTGTTCCTGTTATCTTTGGAGAATAATCCTATTTTGCCTTATGTTTGAATTTGATGCGAAAGGGGAACCCAAAATAAATGTTCTTGTTTTGCCTGAACAAACCCGAGTGGTCATACTACTTTGTCTTTAAGTAAGAACTACAACTCCCAGAATTCCCTGGTGGAGAAAATCAGTGACTCTTTATTTAAGGACAAATAAGGCAGCCCTTTTTGCCCTAAGCCTCTGGCCTAGGCAAGGGGGTACGACAGTATTCACTGCTAAAAGTGGGGTTACTGCATATTGTCGTAATGTTGAATCACCAGTGGATGCATTTAGATTGATCGTTGACCTCAGTTTTGTGAATCACATCAGGAGCTGCACTGTGGAGTACGCCCGTTTATCAGACCCATCATGGGATGTAGCCGAAGATGAAATAGAAGCGTTTCTGGGACTGACATAGCTAAGAGGTTTCATGAATGCCAAAAACTTTCCAATTGATTTGATGTGGTCCGAAACTTATGGCTGTGCAGCATTTAGGCAAACAATGTCACGAAACAGATATGAAGAAGTAAAGAAATTCATGCGATTTGATGTCAGAGCTTCACGGCAGGAGAGAGTGAAGCGTGACAAATTCAGCCTAATGACATGGGTGTTATCCAGATTTGTTGATAACAGTCAAAAGTGTTACGTACCAGAAGAATCACTTACTGTAGATGAACAACTATTCCCAACGAAAAGCAGATGCAAATTCACACAGTACATGCCAAATAAGCCAGATAAATTTGGAATAAATTCTGGATCTTGGCAGAATTGCAGTCCAAATACTGTCTGAATGTGAAACCGTATACTGGGAAAGATGATGAAAGAGTTGGCAGTTTAGGAATGCATGTGGTCATGACTCTAATGCAGCCATATTATCAGCGAGGATACAAAGTTACGGTCGATAATTTTTTACGAGCCGTAACTTCGCTGAGAAACTATTGGAGAAGCGCACTTTGTTGGTCGGGACCATTTGTCTGAATCGCAGAGAACTACCATCACTTACAAAACTCGAACTGTACCAATCCAAGTTCTACACCAATGGATCAGTGACTGTAGTACAGTACCAGATGAAACAGAAGACGACTGTTGCCGTTTTGTCGACTTTGCACAAAGGTGCGATATGTGAAACCAGCAGCAAGCTGAAGCCTGAAAGTGTGTTGTACTACAACAAGAATAAATGCGGTGTCGACATGCTGGACTCAATGTGCCGTCAATTGTCCACCAAATCTGCACGTCGTAGATGGACACTAACCATTTTCTTCAATATTCTCGACTTGGCGGCCATCAATGCCTGGATTATTTTCTGCAAGCAAACCGGTGTCACCATGCCAAGGAGAAAGTTTCAACACACACTGTCTGAGCAGCTGCGACAAACTTGTGCTGCTTGACGTTCGTACTCCGAGTCAATGCCAGCCACTGTTGCGACAAACAAACTGGCAAAGCGAGCAACATGTGCAGTCAAGGCCGACTGCAAACAAAATTGCACCGTCACGCTGTGCGGTAAATGCAAGCGTCCAGTTTGCGAACAGTGTCTGTCGACAATCTGCGCCAGTTGCGCATAGGCTCTAAATGTTCAATAGCAAACCGTACATGCTTATCCTGTTCATTCGTTAACTGACATGGACTTTGCAGTTACTTTTGAATTTGCAGTTACTTTTAAATTTACTGTTCTTATGTTAGTCGTTGTAAGAAAACTGGTGAACACCACTCAATTTTCTTGGTTGCGTCAATTGACGTACTTTGGGGCTTCTAGGTATAAATTCATTTTCCTGCTAGGTGGCGCATCTGTCATTAATTTTCGATGCACATATTTGAACATCTTGACCTCGCTAACAAAGTCATGGAACATAACTGACATGGTTCTAGCAGTGGCACTGGTATACAATTTCGAAGATGCATTTGCATCAATTGACGTATTTGGGGCTTCTGGTGTTAAACATCTCAATCATATCACCTCTATCCTGCCTTTCTCCTCTAAGGTGTACATATTAAGATCCTTAAGTCTGTCCTCATATGCTTTATAATCAAGACCACTAACCATTTTAGTAGCCACCCTCTGTACTGACTCCATCCTGTTTATATCCTTTTGAAGGTGCAGTCTCCAGAATTGCACACTATATTCCAAATGAGGTCGCACCAAAGACTTATACAGAGGCACTATCACCTCCTTTTATCTGCTAGCCATTCCTCTCTGTATGCACCCAAGCATCCTTCTAGCTTTTGCCATCACCTTTTCTACCTGTTTAGCTACTTTAAGATCATTAGACACAACAACGCCTAGGTCCCGGCTCTTCTTTAGTGGACAAAAGTACTTCACCCCTATACTATATTGCTCCCTTGGATTGCTGCAGCCCAAATGCATGACCTTACAATTTTTTAACATTAAATCCCAGCTGCCAAATTTGAGACCATTCTTAAAGCTTAGCTAGATCCCTCCTCATGTTATCTACACCTTCCTGGGTGTCTACTCTATTGCAGATTTTGGGATCATCTGCAGAGGCAAACCTTACTAGACTGCCCTTCCAATATATATCACTAACAAAGATGTTAAAAAGAATCAGACCAATGACAGATCTCCCTGGGGCACACCACTGGTAACATTCTTCTCCTCAGAGTGAGCTCCATTTACATGTACTCTTTGTCACCTCCCACCCAACCAATTTCTAACCCAAGCAGTAAATTTAGGGTCCATCCCTAGAGTGCTCAGTTTGTTTATAAGTTACCTTAAACAGAAGAGCAGTGTCAAAGGCTTTACTGAAATCTAAATACACCACATCTAGGACTCTCCCTCGGTCCAACTCCCTGGTCACCCAGTCAAAGAAATCAATCAGATTTGTCTGACAAGACCTGCCTCTGGTGAATCCATGCTGCCTCGGATCCTGTAATCCACTGGACTCCAGAAACCTCACTATTTTCTCTTTCAGAAGCATTTCCAATAATTTACTCACCACTGAAGTTAAACTAACCGTCCTGTAGTTTTCAACCACATCCTTCCTTCCGCTTTTGTGTAAAGGCACCACATGAGCCTCTCTCCAGTCCTTTGGCACCACTCCCGACTCCAACAAGGCATTGAAAAGGTCAGTCAGTGGAACTGCTAGAACGTCCCCAAGTTCCCTCAGTATTCTAGGGTGTATCCCATCCAGTCTCATCACTTTGTCTACTTTAAGTTGAGCTAGTGTTTCACAAACACAGTCTTCTGAAAACTGTTCAAGATGTCTCTCACTTCTGTTCCTGTTTATGGGTGTTTTCTGAGGTCCTGCTCCTGGTTCTTCATCTGTGAACACAGAACCGAAATATTTGTTAAGCAATTCCACTTTATCCTCATCAGCTTCTACATATTCCCCCCCCCCCCCCTTCGCCCTCGAGTCTGACAATACCACTTTTGCCCTTTCTCTTTTCACTAACATATCTGAAAAATGTCTTATCCCCCATTTTATTGTATTGGCTAGTTCCTCCTCTTTTTGAATCTTTGCTTTCCTGACTACTTTGCTAGCTTCTCTAAGTTTTTCCAAATATAGATGCCTGTCTTCTTCTCTCTGTGATCTCTTGTATTTCATGAAGGCCTCCCTCTTTTTCTTCACCTTTTCAGCTACTTCTTTCGAAAGCCATAGCGGTGTCCTTTTCCTTTATTTACCATTTTAACAAAGTGGTTGGTTGCCCTTAAAATATCCCCTTTCAGTTTTGCCCACTATTTTTGTACATCCCCCAGCTGTTCCCATCCCGCTGACGACTCCCTGAGGTATTGGCCAAAGTTAGTCTTCCTAAAGTCTAAGACCCTCACCTTTGAATGGATTCTAACAGCCCTAGTCCTAATACTGAACCACACCATCTGGTGATCACTGGATGCAAAATGATCTCCCACTATAACATCAGAAACCCTTTCACCATTGGTAAGCACCAAGTCCAGTAAAACTAAGTTGACCAATGACACCATCAAGAAAGCAGATGGCACCTTCGTGAGCTGCAACGGTGGAAAGAATTCTTCCAACAGCTATACAACCATGATCCACCAAGGGACCACCACCCATCGACCTGCTGGAGAATCATTCCTTGACAGTGAGCCAACGGTCAAAGTGAAGAGTGCGATAAGATCATTGAAAAACAGAAAGGTGCCCAGAGTGGACCAAATCACTGCCAAAACGATAAAAGCTGGGAGAGACATCCTGCTGCAACAGCCTCACGTCCTCCTAACACTCATCTGGTGCATGGAACAAGTTCCATCGAGCATGGAAGAAAGCCATCATCACGTCAATCCTGAATAAAGGCAATAGCTGGGAATGCAAGAACTACCACAGCATCAGCCTCCGTTCAGTTGTTTGCAAGGTGTTCATGAAGATCATACAATTAAGGCTGCAGAAACATCGTGGACAGACCAGCTGAGAACAGCAAGCAGGATTGAGGCCACATTGGGGCTGCACTGATCAAACATTCACCATTCATCAACTGGCAGAGGAACGGATCAGGTGTGGGAAGCGAATCATCATTCTTCATTGACTGTGTTCACTGGCCTGCCCTGTGGAGGGCATTGGAGAATGAGCATGTGCCGTTGAAGATCATCCAACTTCTCCAAGCATCATATAATGGCTCAACGAGCAGTGTGCAGATCCGAAATGAACTATCAAAGGTATTTCTTATCAAAACTGGAGTCCACCAGGGAGATGTCGTCTCACCCCTGCTTTCCAATATCATGATCAACACAATTATGAGGAAAACATTAGAGAACAGATCCGGGGTCCTGTACATGAACAACTTCCTGACTGATATGACTTTCGCAGACAGTGCCATATTTTCTGACATGGAGGCAGAGGCCACAGACATCCTTTACCACATCACCCAATCTTATGGCCTAAGAATCAATGCGAACAGGACCAAAGTTATGACCATGGATGGATCACAGGCCAATATTCACCTTGATGGAATCCAAATCGAGTAGGTACCAGAATTCAAATGCCTGGGATCGCTGGTGCAGGAGAAGGTGGCATCCACCACCGAAGGATTAGCCAGGCAAAACTAGCAGTCGCCTCGCTCAAATGGTGCCTCTGGAAGGCGGCCAATATCTCTACCAAGACCAAAATTTGCCTCTTCCAAACACTGATCCTGCCGGTTCTCCTGTATGTACTGGAAACATGGATGCTGCTCAAAATTGACATGAAGAAGCTCGAGGTCTTTCAAATGTGTTTCTCTTCGTGATCACCATCGAACGAGACAATTTGGACAAGGTGTGACCATCAACCTTCAAGTTGAAGAGCAAATCCAAAAACGCAAACTGTGATGGTTTGGCCACATTTGCAGAATGAACACCAGTCGGCTGCCATACAACCTCTTCTGGCGAGAATGACCTGTCTAATGCAGGGTTCAACGAGTAGCACCAAAGAAAATGTGGCGCAAACACATTGAGGAAGACCTAAGGAACCAGCGACTGACCATTGACAAAGACAGAAATATCGCCACTGATCACCAAGGTTGGAAGCATATTGTGAACACCACATGGAATCCAGGGGCACCTACAGCAGCGTACTGGTTGAGAGGATGACCTGCTCCCCAAACGCCAGCTAAAGATTAAAAAAAGAAGAAGAGGAATTTACTATACATTATCCTATATTTATAAAACTTCTTACTATGCCATAATTATTTTGTTTTTGAAAAGGACACTTAAGATATTGCTGAAGGACTGCATGGAAAAGTCTGTCTTTTTGCAGATGACATGAAAATTTGCAAGAGTGGACTCCCCTGAGGGAGTGGGTAACATGAGGAAAGATCTACAAAAGCTGGAAGAATGGTCTAATGCTTGGCAGTTAAGATTTAATGTGAAGAAGTGCAGTGTCATGCACTTGGAAAGCAGAAATCCAGGGGAAATGTACGCGATAGGGGGCAAGAGGTTGGTGTGCATGGACCAGGAGAAGGACCTTGGTGTGATTATTTCTGAGGATCTCAATGTGGAAAAACAGTGCGACAAGGCAGTGGCAAAAGCCAGGAGGATGTCAGGTTGCATACAAAGAGGAATTACCAGCAGAAAGGGAGAGGTACTAATGCCACTGTATAAGTCACTGGTGAAGCCTCACTTGGAATACTGTGTTCAGTTTTGGAGACCATATCTTGCAAAGGATATAAAAAGACTGGAAACTGTTCAGAGGGAGGCGACCAAAATGATTTGAAGCCTGCGTCAGAGGCCTTATGAGAAGAGACTTGAAGACCTAAATATGTACACTCTGGAGGAGAGGAGGGACAGGGGAGATATAATTTAGACCTTTAAATACTTAGAGAGAAAATAATGAACAAACAAATCTCTTCCAAAGACGGGGAAGCTGTAAAACTAGAGGGCATAACATGAAGCTGCAAGGGGGTAAATTGAAAGGCAATGTCAGGAAATACTTTTTCATTGAAAGGGTGGTGGATGCTTGGAATGCCCTCCCGATGGAAGTGGTGGGGGGCAAATACAGTGACAGAATTCAAAATGGCATGGGACAGACACAGTGGATCCCTTTACAGCAACAGGATAAAATCAAAATAAGCTTAACTATCTAATTTCTCAACATACAGGGGTGTCCTACACGGAGCGGTGGGTTCACCCCTAAAACAAAGACATGGGCAGGGGTGGCCTGCACGGAGCAGCGGGTGCACCTACTCTTGCCATCTTACTGGACAGACTAGATGGACCATACTGGTCTTTATCTGCCATCATTTACTATGTTACTATGTTACCTCTTTTGAATCAAACTTCAGTGTTGATTCTGAGGAAAGCATAGTTACTCACCTGTAACAGGTGATCTCCGGGAACAGCAGGAATTTAGTCTTCACATATGGGTATCGTCGGTACCGATGGAGCCTGCGCGGGAACGCTCCCCAGCGTCGAATTAGAAAGCTTTTGGGAGCATCACACAGCGCCTGCGTGATACCTTCCCGCCTTTCCCAACTGCCTCTCTCCAGTTGAGTTTAAAGCTGAGACAAAGAGAGAGAGAGAGGGAAAGAGGAAGAGATAGATAGAGAGATACAACTCCTAGGGGAAGTGGGTGGGTTGTGAAGACTAAATTCCTGCTGTTCCCTGAGATCACCTGGTGAGTAACTATGCTATCTCCAGGAACAAGCAGGAATGTAGTCTTCACATATGGGGACTCCCTAGCTTTAGATGCCAGGGAGAGACCCCATAAGTTGTGTTTCCCTGTGAAGGGGCTCCACTTCCCCCCATGGATCTCTGGCATCCAACCAGGGATGGTGGGTAGGAGTTGATTAAGTATGGAACAGGTGTTGGAGAACAGCCTGACCAAACAAGGCATCCCGGCGGGAGTCCTTGTCCAAGCAGTAATGGGCTGTGAAGGTATGAACCGAGGCCCAAGTGGCTGCTCGACAGATGTCGTTGATAGACACAGAGTGTAGATGAGCCATTGAAGCTGCCATGGCTCTCACATTGTGAGCTGTGACATGGCCTTCCAGAGGAAGGTTCTTACTCTGATAGGCAAAGGAGATACACTGTGCAATCCAGTTGGACAGTGTTCTCTTGGAGAATGGAAGTCCCAAATGAGAAGGATCAAAAGCAAAGAGTTGAGAGGACTTTCTATGTTGCTGTGTTCTTTGTAAGTAAAAGGCTAAAGCTCTTTTACAGTCCAAAGTATAAAGATTCCTTTCCGCATTTGATGCAAGATTCCTTTCCGCATTTGATGCAAGATTCCTTTCCGCATTTGATGCACAGGCAGGTAGACCGCTTGGTTAAGATGAAAAGGCGAGACCACCTTTGGCATAAAGTGTGGATGAGTCCTAAGGACTACCTTGTCATGATGGAACCTTGTATAAGGCGGATCAGCCATTAGTGCTTGCAACTCACTGATGCGACCTGCTGATGTGATTGCAATGAGAAAGATAACTTTCCAAGAAAGGAATTTCAAGGAGGTAGTAGCTAAGGGTTAGAAAGGTGGCTTCATGAGCTGGCCAAGAAACAGATTTAAGTCCCATGCCACCGGTGCTGGCTTAATGGGAGGCTTAGTTAGAAGAAGGTCTCTCATAAATCTTGCTATGAGAGGAATGGAGGAAATAGGTTGTCCATTTAAAGGCTTGAAAGAAGCCACAATAGCACTTAAATGGACTCTTAATGAGTTAGTTTTAAGTCCTGCATTGGATAAATGAAGGAGATACTCCAGTAATGATTCCAGAGGTATCGCAAGGGGGTTAAGACCCTTCTGCGAGCACCATATGGTAAACCTTTTCCACCTGAAAGCATAAGAGCGTCTTGTGGAAGGTTTTCTAGAAGCATAAAGGATATCCTTTACTTGCTGAGGAAGGTTAAGATCCTGAAGATCTAGGCCTTCAGCAACCAAGCCCTGAGATGCAGAGACTGGGGAATGGGATGCCATAACATTCCGTCCTCCTGAGACAGGAGATCTGGAGCAGAGCCTAACTCCAGAGAGGGAGCTTGAGAGAGATGTAGAAGCAGAGGGTACCACACTTGCCGTAGCCAATGTGGAGCTATGATAATCATACGGCCTCTGTCTCTCTGAAGCTTGAACAGGGTTTTGGGAATCAGGGGAATGGGTGGAAAGGCATACAGGAAGTCTTGACCCCAATGAAGGAGGAAAGCATCCCTGGCCTGAGAGCCCCGAGCCGGAATTCTGGAACAGAACTGGGAAAGTTTGGCATTCAATGGACTTGCAAAGAGGTCTATGTTCGGGGTTCCTCAAATTTGAAAAATCTTGGCCACCTGGTCTGCATGTAGAGACCATTCGTGTGGAAGCAGAAACCGACTGAGTCTGTCTGCCCAAGAGTTTTGGATACCTGGAAGATACACTGCCAGGAGATGAATCTGATGCTCTCTGGCGAGGGCCCATAGTTGCAAAGCTTCGTTGCAAAGCGACAGAGAGCCTGTTCCTCCCTGGTTGTTCACATAGAACATGGCTACTTGATTGTCCATCTGAATGAGGACTGTCTTGTAGCTCAGCAGGGTGTGGAACACTCGCAGAGCAAGGAAGATTGCTCTGAGCTCCAAGAGATTGATGTGTAGATGAGTCTCCTGTGGAGTCCAAGTGCCTTGGGTGGAGAGGTCTTGCAGATGAGCTCCCCCAACCCACTGGAGAAGCATCTGTTGTGAGAGTTGCCTGGGGTAAAGGTTGTTGAAATGGGGACCCCAGCAACAGGTTTTGAGTGGACTGCCACCATTGGAGGGACAAAATAAGGCGATTTGTGCTTGCTATTTTGCCTGACAGGCACCCTGATGCCTGGGTCCATTGAGTGGATAAAGTCCACTGGGCTGCTGTCATATGGAGGCGAGCATAAGGAACCACATGCACGGTAGATGCCATGTGGCCTAGTAGTTGTAACATTTCTCGAGCAGTAAGATGAGGCTTTAGCACTGCTTGAGAAGCTAACTACACCATGCAAAGGCAACGGGCCTGGGGAAGATAGGCCCTTGCTTTTCTGGTATCAAGCAAAGCTCCTATGAACTCTAGAGACCGAGTGGGAGTTAGACTGGATTTTGGGATGTTTATGACCAGACCCAAATACTGAAGGATACGCATTGTGCAAGATAGAGAAATCCTGGCCTCTGACTCTGATGGGGCTTGAATGAGCCAGTCGTCTAAGTAGGGGAAGACGAATATTCCTAGAGTGCGAAGAAATGCTGCTACGACAGCCATACATTTCGTTAACACCCTTGGTGCTGAGGCCAGGCCAAAAGGAAGCACCCTGTATTCGTAGTGCTTTCCTTGGACAAGGAACCGAAGGAACCATCTGTGAGTTGGATGGATGAGAACATGAGTGTACGCATCCTTGAGATCTAGAGAACAAAGCCAATCCTGACTCTGAAGGTATGGCAGCAGAGTTCCCAGAGAAATCATCTTGAATTTCTCTTTGAACAGGAATTTGTTCAATTCTCTGAGGTCTAAAATAGGTCTGTCCCCCCTGTTTTCTTTGGGATAAGGAAATAGGGGGAGTAAAACCCTGTACCCTGTTGAGGAATGGGTACCTCTTCTATTGCCCCTTGGGAAAGAAGCATAGTGACCTCTTGATCTAACAGATTGATGAGAGAGGTTTGAGAATTGAACTGTCTTACCATTGTGGGAGGGGGGAATGCAAATAAAATGAAGCTTGTGCCCCTCTTTTATAATGGAGAGAGTCCAATGTTCTGCTGTTATCTGCCCCCATCTGGGGGCAAAGTGACACAACCTTCCTGGAATGGTGGAAGGCTCTGGTCCATTGAGAGCCAGGAAGGCTAAGTTCTCTAGATGAAAGTCAAAGGCCTTGTGGAGGCTGAGACTGCTGGGATGGATGAGGCTTAGCAGTCTTTGCTTTCCTTTGTTTAGATGGTTGCTGACTCTTCTGAGCAGGCTGACCTGCGTAACGTCCCTGCTGGGAATAAGAAGGGTAAAACCTCTTCTTTTTTGAAAAGAATGGTTTCTTGAAAGATTTCTTCCTTGCAGGATCAGCTGTGGCTTTGGACAACCTATCCAAAGCGGAGTTGTCAGCATCCAACTCATAGGCTTTCTCTTGCCAATTTTTGCCGAATAGCTTCTCACATGTACAAGGGATACTGCCCAGAGCTCCAAATTGAATGCCTGGAGCCAGGCAATTCTACGTGCACCTATGGCAATGGCAGAGGTTCTGCTTATGCACTCAAAACAGTCAAAATCTGCACGATTGACAAATTTGGAAACATCCTGGGCATGTTTAACCAGAGTGAGAAAATCCTGCCTCTTATCTTCAGGAAGAAGGGGGCCCAGAACCTCTAAATCTCCTGTGACTTCTTTAAGGAACATTCCCATATATAAAATATAGGAACTGATCCTGGCAGAAAGCATGGAAGCCTGGAAAATACGGCGTCCAAAGGCATCCAAGGTTCTACACTCACGTCCTGGAGGATTAGAGGCATGCCTCTTTGCACTCCTGATCCTTCTCATGGCTGATTCCACTACAGTAGAGTGGTGAGGAAGCTGAGTCTTCTGGAAACCAGGACAAGGAGGGACTCAATACATAGTATCCAGTCTACGAGAGTGAGGGGAGGTGGTAAGAGGTGTTTCCCACATTCTTAGCATGAGATCATGTAAGATCTCATGAATAGGCAAAGTAGCTGCCTCTTTAGGAGCTTTGGGATATTGAAGAATCTCCAACTCCTTTGCTCTGGGCTCTATTTCGGGAGCCACAGTAATGGAAAGACCTCGAGCCACCTCCTTGATAAAATCCTGAAAGGAGATATCCTCTGGAGGAGACATCCTACGTTTAGGAGAGGAAGGCTCCTCCGGGAGAAGTATTCCGGTACCGACAGAATCGTCAGAATCGTCAGACTCCTCTGAGGATTCAAAGTACCTTCTGTCCGGATGCTCTTGTAGAGCACGATACCCATACCGACTGAAGTCGGTACCAGGGGGGAATCGGTACCGGTATATCGGTACCAGAAGGCATAGCATGACTGGGTGCCGGCAAAGCAGACACCGATGTCAATGCCAATGCTGTCAGTACCGATACCAGAGTTGATGCCGTTACCAGTTGAACTGTCTGACGCGGTTCCGAGGGTGTCGATGCCGCAAGGAGAGCCGCCAGACTGCGTTCAATAGCCAGGAACCTCTGGTCTATCGACGCTGCCAATGCCTAGGTGTCGGTACCGGAGAAAGCAGTGGTACCCCAGAGCATGGCACCAGTAGTTCTGCTGAGGTTGAGGCTTCGAGAACATCCTGGAGCCCCGATAATGCTTTGGAAGCCGAAGCCTCCCGCCGGGGCAGTTTTGCCGGTACAGAACCCTCAAGGGCAACGTCAGAGGCATCTCGATGCTTAGAAGGAGATCTACCTTTTGAGGACCAGCTAGACTTATATTTAGTTACCTGAGATCCATGGGAGGAAGACGAAGCCCTGGAAGACGTCGATGCCACAGAAGTTGCATCGGAGGGAAAAAGGGTGCTGAGCTTAGCAGCTCAGTTTTGTCGACCCTTCTTGGACATCATGGCACAAGCCACACACTCCGAGATGGAGTGGTCAGGGCCTAAACATTTAAGACACCACTCATGGGTGATGGTGACGGAGATGGTGCACTTTTTGAAACCCGAAGCGGGTTTTTCCATGGTAGAGGAAATTTTGGGCCTAAGGCCCAAAATGGCGCATGCACCTGGAAAAGAAAAGTTTGGGAAAAAATACTAAATTTTTTTTTTTAAGAAAGAAAGAAAAAAGAACCGGCGGTACCGGTATAGCGTCGAGGAAGGCAGACGCGACCACAAAAAAGGAGAATAAGGAAAAAAATTTTATGCTGTGACAGGAACGACGACCTGCTGGCTCCGCGGAAAGCGAAGAACTGGAGAGAGGCAGTTGGGAACGGCGGGAAGGCAGCACGCAGGCGCTGTGGGATGCTCCCAAAAGCTTTCTAATTGACGGACGCTGGGGAGCGTTCCCGCACAGGCTCCGTCGGTACCAACGATACCCATATGTGAAGACTACATTCCTGCTTGTTCCTGGAGATATCTATCTACACAATTTATTTGTTTGTTTTTAGATATACTGCTAGGGCCAGAGCATAAAAGCGATTTACAAATATAATGGACTGCCAACAAACAGAAAAAGAGTGGAACGCCAATTATCAGACAGGACAGAAGAGAAACATGAAAAAGGATAGGGGGAGAAAAGGCTAGAGGATAGCAAACAAAGACATACGAGACAGACCAGGGAAGTCAAATATGCCCGTCTGGTCACTTAGGATAGGTTGTGGGATATGTCAAATGCAAGATGGAAAAAGATGGGTTTTAAATTAAGCTTTAAACCTGGGGAAGGAGAGCGGAAGGAAAAGGGGAGAGTTCCACAGAGCAGGACCCAAAAAAAATAAAGCAGTATCTCGATCGGAGGCCAGGAGGCACGATGGTGGCAGTGAGTTGTATCGGTTGAGCTGGCTCTGGTAGTGGCGCTCTATTCCGGCATTTGATTGCAGCTTGTAGAATGGAAATGGGAAGGAGGAAGTACAAACAAGCCTCTCTACCCTCGGGTGAGGATCTTTCCATCTCCGCCGGTCAGAAGACATTACTTACTTGTGGCTTTGCTGCACCGGATGCAGGAGTGGTGTCTTCAGCAGGTCAGCAGGACTTGCAATCTGTGGACCTGAGTACATCGGGGGTTTTGCTGTCCCCTGACCAGCAACCCCCCCCCCCCTTTCCATGCCCTGGAAGCGTTACGGCGGCTGGTGTAGTACTTCACAGCGGCCTGCTGACTAGCACACCATCGCAGGGAAATGAAGAGGGCTTACCGTCTGTTTCAGTTCAGATATGTGGATCATCTGGTGAGGGAAAGATAGCTGTAGTTCCATCTGTTTTGGATGTTAGCCTGCCACCTGTGGTTCCTAGCGTGCTGTCCGCTACGGGTGTTGGAGGGCCGGTGAGACCCGCTAAAGTTACTTTGGAGGTGCTGTGCTATTTTGACCATAAACTCTTGCCTTGTGTCTGTTGCTGCAACTGTAAGTACTGAGTCTAATGCTTTTCAAACTCATTTTCAAGAGATTTCCATAGTGCAAAAGGAACAGGAGGGGAAGATGGTTCATTTGGAAGGAGGGCGTGAACAACTTTGGGGTTTGCAAAGTGCCCAGCTAAAGGATCGGACTGTGACTTCTAGGAGGATGGACTATCTTGAGAATCAAGTCCGGAAGAAAAATTTGAGACGTTTTAATTTTTCTAGATCTCTGATACAGTCGCCCATGGAGATGGTTCGTAGGTATTTCCAGGAGGTTTTGAAGATCTCCCAAGATGATCTACCGCCTCTGACAAGGGCTTAATATCTTTCGGTGGGGCAGGGCAACCAGGGAGTTAGCCTGGAGAATCCTCCAGAGGCCGGAGACCTAACAGGGTTTCTGGAGAGTTCTACTCTCCTTATTACTTTTGCTCTGGAATCTAATAAATCATTAATTTTTAGACCTTATTTTAGAAATTTCAGTGAGCAATTTATGGGCTCTCATGTTCGTATCTACCCAGATTTTGCTAGGGATACCTAGCGGAGGAGGAAGGAATTCCTGGGACTTAAGCCCAGTGTCCTTTCCCTTAGCGAGATTTTTTTGTTGAAATTTCCTGCTCAATGTTATATTACTTATAAAGAGAAAATGTTCCTGTTTTTTGAGCCTCCCCAGCTGCTGAGTTTCTAGTAGGTAGGGAGGATTCTGTGGTTGTTTCTGCTTCCCATACGGCTCATGCATAAGTCTCGCACTGCTTTGATATGTTTTATTTTTTCCTATTTTGTATAAGGAGTTTGTTTGCTCCTTTTTTTTGTTACCTGGGGCCTCCTGCTTTTTTCCTCTTGTTTGTGGTCTAATGGATGGCTAATATATTTTCATTTTTTTCTGTTATATTAATACTTCTGTTGATTGTTTTCTGCCATGTGCTTTTCATTCATGATATTCTTGAATGTGTTTGTATAATCTTTATCTTTATTGACACATTTAATATACCGCACTTTACCAGTGGCACCAGAGCGGTGTACAATAACAAAATAGATAGGCTGCTGAAAAAGAAAAGGAACGCCAAAATAATGAAGAAACAGGAAAGAGAAGAGAGAGTAAAGTGACAGGTAAACAATGAGGGCGACAAAGTAAAATGTTATAGACATACAGGATCAGCGGGGTGGGGGGAGACGGGAGCAGGGGGGGGGGAAGGTTAAAGGCGGTGCAAAAAAGGTGAGTCTTCAGCCTAACCTTAAAAGTTTTATAGGAGGGTTCTAGGCGTAGGGTAGTGGGGAGCGAGTTCCAGAGGCACGGGCCCAGAAAGAAAAATGCTGAGGAGCGGCATAAAAGCAGCACCTTGTGTACGTTCAAGGTGCGGCTGGGAGACTGTAGGAAGAGCTAAGCGATGGGTGTGAACAGAACGGAGAAGTCGATAGGGATGAGGAAAGTGGAGTAGGTCAGCCAGGTATTGAGGAGTGGAAGTTTGGAGAACCTTGTGCACAAAAATTAAAATTTTGTATTTGACTCTAAAATGGATACGTAACCAGTGAAGATGGGCAAAAAGAGGCGAGACGTGATCAAAATGAGAGGAATGAGTGAGGATGGGAGCAGCAGTGTTTTGAAGCAGTTGTAAGCAGTAAAGTTGATATTGGGGGAGGCCAGCAAGAACAACATTGCAATAATCAATTCTGGAGAGAACTAAGCACAGAAGGAGTGTAGACAGGGCAACAGGGGAAAGGAACAGATGGGACAGAGAGAATCTGGTGAAGAGCGATGAGAAACAGAGGAGATATGTTCAGTGAAGGAGAGAGAAGAATCTAAAATGACTCCAAGATATCTAAAAGGGGACACCAGGGGAACTGGGGCGGAAGCCAGAGTGGGGACCAAAGAAAGGGGGTGCCAAAGGTAATCCAGGTGGCAGACTATTTGATTGGTTCAGGTGTAGAAAACTGGAGGTCAACCAGGAATGAATACTGGCCAGGCAAGAATTTAGCAGAGAGAGATCAGGTGCAAGGGAATTAATGCGGTGCAAAAGAATAATATCATTTGCATAATAGTAAGGGGAAATACCAAATTATTGAACAAGTAGACATAGAGGGGCTAGGAAGACATTAAATAGAAGAGAGAACAGTACCACAAGGCAAGACGGTGGAAGGAGAGGCAGAAGCTGTTGAAAGGATGGAAAAGGAGCATGCAGTGAGAAAGGACCTAACCCAGGCTAGTGGGGATCTGGAAACACCAAAGTCCGAGAGGCAAGTGCAATGATCTACAAGTTGAAATGCCGAGGATAGATCAAGGGAAACTACCAGAGTAAGGTCACTGTGGTCATGTGCAATGTGAAGCTCATTTAGAAGGAAAAGAAGGATAAATTCTGTACTATGACATCACGGAACCCAGATTGATGGGGTGAAGGGCATTAGTTGAAAGGAGACGAGAGGAAAGCTGTGTGAAAATAAAATGTTCAAGTACTATGGAAAAAGCACACAGATTAGACACTGGACACCAATAAGCCAAAACAGATAGGGTGAACCACCGCGTGCTTTCAGACAGCAGGGAAGGAACCAGAGGAAAGACTTGTATTGAGCATAGCCAAAAGAGGTGGAAGGAGGGCAAGGGAAGGCTCAAGGAGTCAGGTGCAGGGGACAGGATCAAGGGAACAGGTAGTTTTTATGGGTAGGAGACAGGGTGGGTCGCCAGTTCGGTAGCAGAGATTGTGTGGCAAGAAGACCAGGAGTGCAAGAGAGGGGGCAAAGAGGGGCAGGGAACAGGAGAAGTAGGGGAGAGTGGTGGAGGGCAAGAAGGGAACAATGAACGGAGAGAGAGAACTTTATCTGTGAAAAAGCCTGCCAGCTCAGTGGAATATGGGACAGAGGAGGCCGAAGATGAGGAGGAGGACAGCAAAGATGAGAGAGATCCAAAAAACAGAGTAGAGTTGATGTGATGACTGAGCAGAAGAGGTAATGCGTTAAGAGAAATAATCACATTTAGCTTGATTAACTGAGGAGCGGTACTCCTGATGTTGCTAGGGAAACACAGAGAGTATTAGTGGAGGGATGTGAGTGCCAAAGGCGCTCAGCATGGTGCAGGTGAGATCGCAGAAGATGCAGGGTGGGATGGTACGAGGTATGTCAATTGGGAGGAATGGCAGTGGGAAGAGGGCAATGAGGAGCCAGGAGGTTAAGAGTTGCAGAAAGCAAAGAATTCCAAGTGAGTGCCTGGGAATTGGGGGACAAAAGAGCAAAGTCTGAGGGGAGGAGCTGGTCAGCAGGGGGAACCTGCTGAAAAGTGAGGGGGTAATAAGACATTTAGCCTGAGGAGGGGGGACCAGAAGGGAAGGAAAACTTTATAGAGAAGCGGGCACAGGAATAGCAGTCCATGGAAGCGGGATTGACAAGAGTAGCTGAGGAGCGAAAAGGAAAACGGTGGGTGTAACAATAAGCTCAAATGTATGACCTGCTGTGTGGGTTGAAAATGGGATATGTTGGGAGAGTACTACTACTACTACTGAGCATTTAAATAGCGCTACAAGTCGTACGCAGCGCTACACAGACATGTACGAGACTAAGCTCTGATGAGCAGGGATTATCTAGTCAAGACAAACACTGAAGGTGTAGGCAGGGATACAGCAAGAGGAAAGAAAAAGGAGATCAGGTGAGTCAAGATCCAAAAGCAGCAGGAGAGTGAGAGGTCTTCAAGAAAAGAGGCAAAAGCCCTATTGCGAGGATGAGAGGGGGAATCCAGTTGGAAGTTAAAATCGCCAAGGAACAGGATATTAGTATAGAGAGAAAAGATTTTTGAAATAGATAATAGGAGGAAAAACAGCCAGGGGAACATACAGAAGCAGTAAATGCAGCGGAGAGGAAGAATCCAGACAAAGAGTACTTTGTGGTAGTGTAGGGCTTGACAAACAAATGCGATATGTTATTTTTACAATGTAATATAATTCTTGTATTCCACTCATCTACCACTCTGTAATATAATTTTGTATGTAATGATTTTTTGACTCCCTTTGTTGTATGCCTGCAAACGTGGGGGAAAATGGACATAGGGATCCTGGCAGCTTACAGATGTATATTCAGAACATGCACTTGTAAATGCAGAATGCACACATGCATCCCCGCCATTTTGGAAATCTGGATATCTGGATGCTGCTAATGGAGTACAGGGGATTCTTCATGTCTTTTCAATTTGGAGGGGGAAACATTGGTGGGGATAAGGAAGATATCCCTCTATAACCCTCCTGTGAAGGGATGGCTAAAAGGAGCACTTATACAAAACTTGCTCACAGCAGGGGCAGATATAACTTCAGATGTGTGCAATTCCATTCATACATGTGCATAACTATTATGAATTAGGAAATACACAAGCCGATATACCCCCAGAACGCTTCCTGACTTAAGACACACTTGTTCATAGAAAATTTCAGCACAGATACACCAACTCAAGAGCTCTTCCCCACATAAACACCACAAATAGGAACAAAGATATCTTCTCCTCTCCCCCTACCTACTAAACCGCCCCCCTCCCTCCTGACCCCCCCTCATATTAAAAAGCCTCTAACCTTTTTTCACCTAGCCTAAGAAGGTGAAATTAGACTTACCTGCTAATTGTTGTTCCTTGAGGAACTCCAATCTAGTCCCGAACCTTTGAATTTATGCACCTCCTCCCGCAGCTTTGGAAACTGAACACGTCACACTTATTGTTGAGTGTAATATAAGTAGTCCAGGGACCGCCTCCACAATTCAGTATTCTATTGACAAAGCAGACTCACCAGAGCAATAAGCAAGCAGATTAGAAACAAGAACAACTATAAAACCTAACTGAACAGAACCAGAAACCTTTAATCCTACCTTAAATCCACCCCCCGGTCTGAGTACTTGATAAGTGCGCTCCACCTTCTCCCGAACCCCTCCAAGAGGCCCTAATTTCTTAAGAAGACTTTGTCAGAACACACCCACACCCCCACCCACACACTTTCAGTACTTCTTACCTGAACCGCGGACCGACTAGCCGCCCACCTGGTTCGTCCACGTCGGAACTTTCCATCTCAGGCCCTTCCGTGGCAGGCCATACCAGGGCGGAATGCAGGACTAGACTGGAGTTCCTCAAGGAACAACAGTTAGCAGGTAAGTCTAATTTCACCTTCCTTATCGTCCCTCCAGTCTAGTCCCAAACCTTTGAAGATGTAACAGAGCAGTGAACACCTTAACGGGAGGGGCCTGCCAGACCAGCCTGAAGAATCGCCGATCCAAACCTAGCATCCCCTTCCGCCTGAACATCAATCCTGTAATGCTTGACAAAGGTATGCAACGACGACCACGTTGCCGCCCTACAAATGTCCACTACTGGAACCAAGCTGATTTCAGCCCAGGAAGCTGCCTGAGCTCTCGTCGAATGAGCTTTCAATCCCTTCGGCACCACTCTGCCGCTCAGCATATACGCCGCCGCAATGGCTTCCTTAATCCACCTAGCTATAGACGCCTTAGATGCCATTTCCCCATGCCGGGAACCAACAAAGAGCACAAACAATCTGTCTGTCTTGCGAAACGCCTCTGTTCTGAGCAGGTACTTCTTCAACACTCTGCCAATATCCAACCTATGCAAACTAGCCTTAGTCTTATGCTTATACACCATCTCGAAGACTGGCAGGGACACCACCTGATTTATATGAAATGCCGATACCACTTTGGGCAAAAAGGAAGGTACCGTTCTCAACACCACCTTTTTGCTTTCAAAGGAAAAAAAAGGCTCCCGACAGGACAACACCTGCAACTCTGAAATTCTCCTTACTGAAGCGATAGCCATCAAGAACACTGCCTTCAGAGTGAGATCCTTCAAGGTCGCCTTTGCCAAAGGTTCAAACAGCGCTCTTACCAGCGCTTCGAACACAACGTTCAGATCCCAGCCCGGACCCAAACTCCTGCAGGGAGGTCTCAACAAGACCGACGCTCGTAAAAACCTTTTTACATCCGGATGTTTTCCAAGCATCAGCCCTTGCACCTTTCCTCTAAAACAAGATAGAGCAGCTAACTGCACCCTTAAGCGAAGATGCCGCTAAACCTTTATCAAAACCATCCTGCAAAAAGGCCAAAACTTGTGGGATTGTGGCTGTCAATGCTCTGAACTGTTTCTCGTCACACCAAGCCTCAAACAGACGGCAAATCCGTACGTATGCCAAAGAAGTGGACCTACGTCTAGACCTCAACAACGTAGAAATCACTGCCGCCGAGTAGCCCCTGGCCATTAATCTTGCCATCTCAAGAGCCAAGCTATAAGCGAGAATTGAACCACCTGCGGCATCCTTAACGGACCCTGCATCAGCAAATCTCCTCTGTTCGGTAGTCTCCATGGGGGTTCCACCAGAAGACTACCAGGTCGGCATACCAAGGCCTCCTTGGCCAATCCGACACTACTAGCAGTACCGGCCCCCTGTGCCTCTCTATGCACTAAAAAACTCAACCTATAAGCACCCACAGAGGGAATATGTATAGAAGATTCCCCTCCGGCCACTTTTGCATCAGAGCATCCAGACCCTCGGACATCCTTTCTCTCCGTCTGCAGAAGAATCTGTCTACCTTTGTGGACTCGAATGTCGCCATGAGATCCATCACCGGCAGACCCCAGCGCTGCACCAACAAGCCGAATACCTCCGGATGAAGAACCTATTCACCTGGGTCCACCCACACTCGACTCAAGAAATCCACCGTCACATTGTCTGCTCCCGCAACATGTACCACCGAAAGCACTTCTATATGGGATTCGGCCCAACTTAACAGGCCGTCCGCCTCTTCTTCTAGCGCCACACTGCTGGTGCCTCCCTGTTGATTTATGTATGCCACCGCCGTGGCGTTGTCCGACAGTACTCGACTCGCACATCCCTGCAGCTGCTGTTGAAAGACCTGCAGCGCTAACGTCACCGCTCTCAACTCCAATCTGTTGATTGACCAAGTCCTTTCCTGCACTGTCCACTGACCTTGAGCGTACTGGCCCTCGAAGTGAGCACCCCATTTGAACAGACAGGCATCTGTCGTCAACGCCTTCCACTTCAGGGCCTCGAGAGGCATGCCCTTTTCTAGACACTCTGGAAGGAGCCACCACTGCAACGACCGCCTCGCCTCCAGTGGACACACCATTCTCTGTGACAACTGTCTCATGTGGCACGAGCCCACGGTACCAACGGTCTCATGTGGGCACGAGCCCACGGTACCAACTCTAGTGTGGCCGCCATCGTCCCTAAGAATTGCAAATACTGCCATGCCGAGGGAGCCCGCCTGTTCAGAAACTCTTGCACTAAGCCCCTTAACTTCTGAATCCTGACCTGAGGAAGGAACACTCTGCCTCTCTCCGTGTCGAACCAAGCTCCCAAATACTCTGTTGCGACGACACCAACTTGCTCTTTGCTACATTGACTACCCATCCAAGGGACTGCAGGAAATGCACCACATGGTGCGTCGCTACTTTGCTTTCCTTCTTTGACTTTGCGCGAATCAACCAATCGTCTATGTAAGGGTGCACCAATACTCCCTCCTTTCGCAACGCCACTGCCACCACTATCATGACCTTGGTAAATGTCCTGGGTGCTGTAGCCAAACCGAATGGCATCGTCTGGAACTGAAAGTGCCCCAGGGGCACCACAAAGTGAAGAAAGCGTTGATGCTCCAACCGAATCGGAATGTGCAGATAGGCCTCCGCGAGATCTAATGATGTGAGATATTCTCCTTGTCAAACAGCTACTATAACTGACCTCAGCATTTCCATATGAAAATGCGACACTCGAAGGCACCTGTTTACCCTTTTCAGGCCAGAATTGGCCTTAAGGTACCTTCCTTTTTGGGCACCACAAAATATATTGAGTATCGACCGCTGCTGCATTGGTCCACCGGGACCGGTACCACCGCTTTGAGTTCTAACAACCTGTCCACTGTCTCTTGAATCGCGCTTTCCCTCAATCCTTTCTGCATGGAGATTGAACAAAAGTGTCCCTCACCAGATGGTGGAACTCGAGTGCATATCCTTTTTGTACGACCTCCAACACCTACCGATCCGATGTTATTTGGGCCCAGACAGGAAAGAAGTCCCTCAAGCTACCTCCCACAGGAACCATTCCTGCCTGAACCCCCGTCCCTTCATTGTGGCTTCTTAATGTTGGAGGAGGCAGAGGTCCCGAAGCCTCTGCCCGCTCCTCTAAATCCTCGAAAACCTGAGCATCTATACTGGGACCGTCCTCTCTGAAATGGACCAAACCTTGACTGTCGAAAACACCGAAACTCTCTCTGATGACCTTTGGAGGGCACCACTGACCGACCCTGCTTTTGCTTGTCTTCCGGTAATCTGCCCCCCTTTGACTCTCCTAAGTCTTACCAGCTTCTCCAGATCTTCCCCAAATAGAAGCTTACCTCTGAAAGGCAGCTTGCCCAGCCTTGCCTTAGAGGCTGCATCCGCTGCCCAATTACAGAGCCAGAGATATCTCCTGGCCGCCACTACGGACGCCATACTCTTAGACAAACCATGAATCAGGTCATATTGGTTATCGGACAAATATGCCGCCCCTGATTCTATGCGAGCCGCTTCCTCGGCCGCCTCCTCTACCGGCAGACTCTTTAATTGCTGGGACCACCGAAGGCATGCCCTTGCCACCCACGCACCACAAATCGAGGCCTGTAGGGACAGAGCATTCACATCGAACACCTGCCTTAGCAGACTATCCAACTTCCTATCCTGAGAATCCTTAAGAGCGGCACTGCCCTCTACTGGAATCGTCGTCTTCTTTGTTACCGCCGAAACCGCAGCATCTACCTTAGGGGATTTAAAAATCTCTTTATCCGGTTCCTCTAGTGGATACATTCGAGCCATCACTCTGGAGCCCTTGAGACTCATCTCCGGCGCGTCTCATTCTTCCTGTATCATTTCTTTAAACACTCTATGAATTGGGAACGCCCTTTGCGATTTCCTAACGGCCTGTAGTAACGGATCCTCCAAAGTGGCATCCGCTGCCTGGCCCGCCGCCGGCATATTCAAGGCTTTCAGCAACTCCGCGATGAGCACCGGGTGTTCCTCTCTCCGGACACTCGAACAACCCTCGCTTGGTCCTCAGGTTCTGGTATCTCACCTTCTTCCAAATCCTGCTCTATGTCAGCGTCCTCTACCAGGTCTGACTGTTACTCCAAAAGTAATAACCGTTCTGAACTGTCCGCTCGCTTTCCCTTCTTAACGAAATCAGCACCCTCTGCTCCATCTAAAGGAGTCCCTGGCCTTTTAAACCCACGAGCTCCCTCACCCGCAGGCCCTGGTAGCCCACTCCCGGAACCAAGAACCTGTTGGAGCAAAGACAAAAATTGCTGTGAAAATATCACTCCCAACCCCCCTTGCATCGACGCCTGGAGCAAGGGGACATCCAGAGCCGAAGAAGGACCTGGCAGCGGCTCCCGAGTCACCACAGAAGCAGCTAACAGTTCCGGCCCCTCCGAAAACGCCTTAGCCCCCTCTCCTGCACCATTTTCAGCCATGTCTGTAAGGGTCACTTCTTGAGCACAGCCCCTGCACACTCCTTCCTCTGAGATTGCCCCTCTACGTCCTCCACACAGGAGGCACCGAGGCCTAGCAGGCATAAATGGAACTGAAGACCCTGGCCCAGACCCCAGCTCTCCAAATCCCTCCTGCACTCTTGCTTTCTTTTTTTTTTTTTAAAAACAGCTCACTAGCTATACTAAAATTATACTAAAAGCCCTACCATTAGTTAACACACAAAAAATAACAAATACTTGCTGTTCTCTCTGAACCTCGACGGGCCCCAGAAGCACTGCCACAACGGCCTCCTGCTTCCCGCGCGAGTTCCACGTGGCCACAGTCTGCCCGCCACAAAGGAAACTGCTCCGAGCTAAAAAAACCAAAAAAACTGCCACTCATTTGAACCTCCGGCGCTTACCTTTCCAGTGCAAAGGAGCAGCAGAGCTGAGAGACGCTATCCGAAGGGAAGCCCAGCAACCGACTGGACTGTACAAGCAGCCTGCAGCTGTCGGGCCGTCTCCTCACCCTCCGCCGCAGCAGAGCCCAATCGCACA
The DNA here is from genome assembly GCA_033557465.1 of Ichthyophis bannanicus. Classification (NCBI taxonomy): domain Eukaryota; kingdom Metazoa; phylum Chordata; class Amphibia; order Gymnophiona; family Ichthyophiidae; genus Ichthyophis; species Ichthyophis bannanicus. Next base: position 222,618,778 of record CM066044.1, on the reverse strand, counting down.
CCCTGCACTCTGCTCTAAGGCTTCACTCCCGCTCAGGGGGAGCTCACGCCGGAGGCCCCGAGACCGTTCCACTCGACTTCTCTGCACTCGCACCCGCGGCAGAGAGGGAGGAGAAGGGGGGCAGCTCTTAGTCAAGTTTCCACACAATTCAAAGCAACTGCTGAAAATTGGCAATTTTAAGGTACATCTACCCTTTTCTATTTATTTTTTAAAATCTAAACACTAACTAAAACAATCTGAGACCTAAGCCTTGCTCCAGTGAGTCCTGAACCTCTGGACTCACACCTCCTTCCGCTGCAATGGAGACTGAAAAACTGTATTGTGGAGGCGGTCCCTGGACTACTTATACTACACTCAACAAGAAGTGTGACGTGTTCAGTCTCCAAAGCTGCGGGAGGAGGTGCATAAATTCAAAGGTTCGGGACTAGACTGGAGGGACGATAAGGATCTAATTGATTTTAGCAGACGCACCATTATATTATGGTAAGCCATTGTATTATGGATAGCCATGCTCCTGTAAATAAATTCCTCTGTACATAACGTTCCCACATGTAAACAAGTTAGTTTTCTCACACGGCCATGTAAATAAGTTTCATTCTTATATGGCACAGTTTAATGCCAAAGTGCTAATTACCATGTTTTATTTTAAAACAAGTTGGTAACCTTAATATGTACTGTTCTTTCACTGTTACACGTAAACTGCTTTGATTCTGCTGAAAGGAGGTGTATAAATACAACACAGACATGCCAGGGCAAAAACATTTTAAGCACAGCCTTTCTAAAAATCACATTTTAAATATGCAAGCCACAGGCACAGATATCTGGCACTATATCCACATTTAAAACAGAAACAGGGCTTCTAAAGTAACCTTATAAGTGGATAGAGTAAATGCCCCAACATAACTGCTGTGGGCAGATCAAATAGTGAATACGATCCGGACAGAAAGACTTGCTGTAAGGTACAGAAGGGCTAAATGGAGGTATGAACAAAGTTCTACATTCCCTGACCTAAATGGGATTGAAAAAACCGGTTTCCATAGTTATATCTTCTTAGGGAGGGAATAAAGGGGGGAGGGGGGCTGTACTGTGTGTGTGTATCTTAAAAAGGATATAGAGTTATTAGAAAAGGTTCAGAGAAGAGCCACCAAAATGGTAAAGGGGATGGAAGGATACTCCTATGAAGAAAGGCTAAAAAGGTTAGGGCTCTTTAACCTGGAAAAGAGACGGCTGAGGGGAGATATGATAGAAGTCTATAAATTAATGAGCGGAGTGGAACGGGTAAACGTAGATCAATTGTTTACCTTATCAGAATATAGAAAGACTAGGGGACATGCAATGAAGCTACAGGGTAAACTATTTAAGACTAATAAGAGAAAATATTTTTTCACTCAACGTGTAATCAAACTCTGGAATTTGTTACCGGAGGATGTAGTAAAGACTGTTAGTGTAGCTGGTTATAAAAAAGGTTTGGACAAGTTCCTGGAGGAAAGGTCCATAAGCCATTATTAAGAAGGGACCCAGGATATCAATGCTTGAACCAATACAAGCATTGTGGAACCTGTGTCCCTTGGGGAAACTGCTAGGTACATATGACCTAGATTGGCCACTGTTGGAAACAGAATACTGGGCTTGATGGACCTTGGTCTGACCCAGTATGGCATATCTTATGTTCTTATGTTATGTTCTTATGTGTGTGGAGGTGGTGGGGGGGGGGGTGGGGGGAGAGAAGGATAATTTAAAAAAAAAAAAGAAAAAAGAAAAGGGAACAAAATTTCATGACAATAAAAATGTGGTCTGATGTACACTGAACACCAGAACTAATTTGTTGGAACATGCTCTATAATGAATGTGCAACAGTGTGAACATTATGAAGGAATGAGAAGGGATTTAAGAAAGCTGTAAGTGGGTCAAACACGTGGCAGCTCAGATTCAGTGAGAAAAGTCCAGAATTTGCACTTGTGTTGTAGAAATCCAAGACAGTGAGGGGATGAGATACAGTGCGATAAGGAGGTGGCCAGTGAGATGTTGGGAGGAATAAAAATAGCCAAGAGAAAAAGATGATGCTACCTCTATATAGACTATTACCCATCCCTGCAATCATACTGTATGCTCTAATTCTGGCCTGTACAGCCTCACCCTTATGTATAGAAAACCGCTGCTGATCGCTGGAAGTAGCGGGATACAAGTGTACACTAAATAAAATAAAATAAATAAATAAATAATGATGTCCAGTTCTGGATGCTGTACTTCCAAAATGATAGACAGGTTGGAGGCTGTCCAAACAAAGGCTACCAAAAGCCATGCGTATTGTGTATTGAGGGGACAGTGATATGACAGACATTCAAATATCTCAAAAGGTATAAATCAAGCACAAACCATTTTGATGAGCCAGCAGTTTTATCTTGTTGCTTTAGGCCTCCAGCTCAGTCAGAATTAGAGCTGGCTCCATGTACCTTCATTCATGATTATGCTGGAATTTCTCCTATGTATTATAATCCCTTCTCTTCCAATGTACCTAGTCTGGTCAAGGCAGCAATAGTTCTTTGGCCTGAGACCATGCACCAGGGCTTTGCCCAGAACCCTGCAGTCATTAACTCTGAATTCAGCCAATGAGCATCGTCTTTGAGCAACAGCCTAGACTCCCACCTCCTCAGCATCATCTGCCCCAGCTGACCTGGTGAGTGGACGATCTGACTTGGGGATACAACTGAGGGCCTTCTGCATGGTACAATAGTACCACTGAACCACCAAGTTGCTCCAGAAGAGAGAACAATGCACTAGAAAAGGAGGTCACAGTATGAGAATCCAGGAGAGAAGGCTTGGAGAATATTTCTTCGTAGAAAGGGGGATGCACTGAATAGTTTCTCAGTAGAGATGGTGGTGATAAAGACAGAAATCCTTTGTGCCCGACCCAGGCTAGTTGTGAAAAAGTGAGAGGAAAGCCAAAGTTCAGCTGTGTTCTGTGGCACTGCGCCAGGAAATAAACTGAACAGACTACATCAGTCAGTTTTTCTGTGGGCAAATTATATAATAAAAGACCTTGCTTGTGTCTCTATAATTTATTTTGTTCATTCTGGGGTTATATGGGCAGAGGAATAGCTGGCAGATAGAGTGGGCAAGAAAGGCAATTGCCTTGGGCATAAAGACAGGTCAGAAGAAGGGGCAGCACACCACCCCTTTTGAATCAGTCTTCAAAGCATGCAAGCCCGAGTGGGAATGGCCCTAGGTAGGGAGAGGGAGGACGTCACAGATGGCAAAGTGGAGAGGAAGGGAAGAAATAGAAATGGGGGATCTGGGCAGGAGATCTGGATGTAGAGAGAGCTGTTAGTCCCCTTGCTACTGACCTGATACCCACTGCATCCTCAACTTCTCTGTCCCCAGTCTTCTTTTTCCATATTCCAGGTGCCCATTACCTCTCACCCACATAAACAAAAGTAGATCTCAACTCTCACCTGCCCAGCACATCAATAGCCTCTCTTAATCCTTCCTCCTCAGCCAATCTCCTTGGTCTGCACTCCTTCAATAGTCTCCCTTCACCGTCTTCCCCATTTGTTGAGTAGATGGAGGAGAAGAGTCACGGCACCTCGGGCCATTTTCTTTTAAACTTTGGGAGCTACTTTCATGTATCTAAACCTGAATTAGTGGGCCCGAAAGAATAGTCAGTAATGTAATGAGCATCAGGTGCTGCTGAAAATTGATGCTTGTGATGTCAGAAACAAGAGTCTGTCTGTAACTGTCTCTATGCTTGTACTGCTCAGGGAGAGGGTGGAAACAGTAACTTGTCTTGGAAGTGCAGCTACACGGGGCAGGGGAGGTGAAGCATGTTTCTTCCGCACTTCCTTTGGATCTTATTTGTCATATGGTTCATAGCCCAAGACAGGCCTTGGCAGCAGAGGAGGAGGATGCATCCTAAAGTACCATCACTCTAATCCTCCTTCCTGCTGGATCAGCATGGAGGTAGGTGGGGGAAGGTGGCATATGCTGGCTTGCCTGGCCAAAATACTATCCCCTGATCTGGCTCCTAATTTCCTGTGAATCTGTGTGGAGCTTGCCCTGCCTTCTTACACATGTAGGCACCTCCCATGGAGCTCTCAAAACCCTACCAACACTGGTGCCTGGGATAAGACGACATTGAGTGAGAGTATGGCATCTTCTATTACCTGCATAAGCACTGAGGCACTTGGAGAGGACACTGAGGGGGAGTAGGGGATCCATGAGCGTCAGGAGGCGTGAAGGAGATGCTGTCGCTTGGAGTAATGTTGCTGGATATGCAGCCATGATCCCATCTGGCATGCGAATACCATAAGAGGCAGCTCGCATGGACACTGTGATGCAGAGATTCCCTCCAGCACTATCACCTGCCAGACAAATCCGTTCAGCTGTAGTTCCTGTAGGAAGCAAAGTAAAATGGAATGTCAGACACAGACAGGCAGATTCACTCCCCTATGGTGTCTTAGGGTAGAGATCAGACACAGATAATGCTGCATCAGGTAGCAGTTTCTGAAGGTCTTGTGCATATGTAGACATGTACACACCTGGGAACTTGAGTTCTTACTCCAAGATAGGGGATGCAGGGTGAGTAGTTAGGATGGCAGTGGGAGGGTGTGTGGAGTCTCTTCCACCCCCTTTCCCCTGCTGCAATCCAATATTCCCAGATTGACTCGTTAGTCTAGGGGTATGATTCTCTCCTTGGGTGTGAGAGGTCCAGGGTTCAACTCCCAGAGAAGCCTTCCTCCCACTCTTTAAGGGAGCTCTGTAGCTCAGCACACAAGGGCAGTGTATATCATAGAGCAAGTTCAAGGCCTGATCAGGATTATGTCTGGCATGTCCCTGTGATTAAACTTTGTACAGTGTAGGGGGTGATATATTTCTATCCACAAAAGAAGAGTGGGACCTGGGCGTTATTGTGTCTGATGATCTTAAAGTAATTAAACAGGTAGAAAAGGCGACTGTGAAAGCTAGAAGGATGCTTGTGTGTATATGGAGAGGAATGGCCAGCAGGAAAAAGGTGGTGATAATGCCTCTGTATAAGTCTCTGGTGCGACCTCATTTGGAGTACTGTGTGCAATTCTGGAGACCGCACCTTCAAAAGGATATCAGCAGGTTGGAATCTGTGCAGAGGGTGGCTACTAAAATGGTTAGTGGTCTTCATTATGAAGCATATGAGCACAAAGATCTTAATATGTATTCTTCAGAGGAAAGGTGTGATAGGGACGATATGATAGAGACATTTAAATACCTCCGTGGCATAAATGCACAGGAGGGTCTCTTTCAATTGAAGGCAAGCTCTGCTATGAGGGGACATAGGATGAGAGTGAAAGGGGATAGACTCAGGAGTAATATGCGGCAATATTTCTTTACAGAAAGAGTGGTAAATGGGTGGAATAGTCTCCCATTGGAGGTGGTGGACATAAGGACAGGATCTGAATTCAAAAAAGCATGCAACAAACACAGAGGATCTCTAAAGGTAAAAAGAGGATTATTGTAGTTGATATGGAAGAGCAGACTAGATAGGCCATGTGGTCTTTTTCTGCCGTCATGTTTCTATTATGTACTGTGCTGTTAAGGATATATCCTAGTTTCCAGCCATAGATGCATTGTATTGCATAATAATACTTTTTTGTTTTCTTTCCCTGGCTCTCTTCCTCTCTTGTCCCTCTTATCACAGACAAGACAGACTGACTTTCTCCCTCTTTCACTTATGTCAGATCCTTCCTCTCCCTCAAGCTCATCTCTCTCACAGCTTCTCAACCCACCTACCACTCCCCTCCAGGCTCTTTAACTGCTCGCCTCTCTTCCATCCTCATTCTCTTATGGAGGGGAAGAGTAGCCTAATGCTTAAAGCGGTGGGCTGAGAACCAGGAAGCCAATGTTCAAATTCCGTTGCCATTCCTTGTGATTTTGGGCAAGTCACTTAACCCTCCATAGCCTCAGGTGCAAATTTGGAATGCCCCCACTCACCCGCAGAAGTAGTGGGAACAAAAATGGTTCTGGCAAGACTAGATAGGTCATGCTGGCCTTTTTCTTAGAGAGAGAGAGAGAGAGAGAGAGAGAGAGAAAAAGGTGTAGTTACTCACCTGTAACAGGTGTTCTCCAGGGACAGCAGGAATCAGTCCTCACTTATGGGTGACATCGGCACTGACAGAGTTTGCACGGAGTAATTCCCCAGCTTGCAAAGAAAGCCTTTGGGATTGCTGCCACACATGCGTGGTCCTCTTCCTTCCCAAGGGTGCCAGCTTGCTCAGTCAGGTTCCTTAGCTCGAGTCCTACCAAGCAGATGGCAAGGGAAGGATAAAAATTCAGCAACTCATCAGGGGAGGTGGGAGGGTAGTGAGGACTGATTCCTGCTGTCCCTAGAGAACATCTGTTACAGGTGAGTAACTACGCTGTCTCCAGGAATAAGCAGGAAGTCAGTCCTCACTTATGGGACTCCCTAGCTACAGGCTACTGAACCTGTAATCAAAAAATGCCTCCGCGAGGTTGTGAGCAGAAGCCGATGCCCGAAGGAGCCCGAGCACTCGGGTCCTCAGGGCGAAGCCCTCGGTAGCTGTGAAGAAGGGTTAGAGGGCAGGAGTTGCTTATACCCTGAACAGATTATAGAGTACAGCCTGGCTGAAGGCGCTGTCCTGACGGGACTCCCTCTCCAGGCTCTAGTGTGCAGCGAAGGTGTTCGCTGAAGACCATGTCTCCGCCTGGCAGATGTCCATCAGGGGCACGGAGCGCAGCGAGGCCACCTTGGCCCGAACCCCGTGCATGGTGACTTGATGATCTAACGGGGCACCGCCTTCGTGTGAGCAAAGGCGATGCAATCTGCCACCCAAATGGAGAGGGTGCATTTAGTGACTACCTGCCCCAACTGATTGGGATCGTAGGTCACAAAGAGTCGGCCAAACTTGTGATGAGCCTGTGTGCGCTGCAGATAGAAGGCAAGAGCCCTTTTGCAGTGAAGTGTGTGGAGAGCCGCCAACGCCTGGTCGGCATGAGGTCTCTGGAAGAAAGTTGATAGGACTATCTCCTGGTTGAGATGGAAATCCAAGACAACCTTATGCAGGAATTTGGGATGGCCACGGAGGACCACCCTATTCCTATAGAAAATTGTGTAAGCAGCATCAGCCATGAGAGCCTGGAGCTCACTAACTTGGCGGGCCGAGGTCAACGCCACCAGGAAGGCCACCTTCCAGGATAGATGCTGGAGCGCGCATGTCGCCCTCGGTTCAAAGGGTGGACATGTAAGCTGCATGAGCACCACATTTAAGTCCCATTCCACTGGGGAAGGCTGGATGGGCAGTTTGGATAGCAAGAGACCTCACATAAAGTGGGAGACCAAAGGCTGCCCTGAGAGGGGCTTCCCCTCAACGGGGAGGTGATTCGCCGAGATGGCGCTCAAATGCACCCTAACGGAGTACGACTTCAGCCCTTCCCTCAAGAGATGGAAGAGGTACTGAAGGACCCATCGAGTTGGACACGAGAATGGGTCGATCTGGAGCCCGGAGCACCAGACCGAGAAGTGTCGCCACTTGAAGGCGTAGCTCATCTAGTCGAGGGCTTCCTCAATGCGAGGAGGACCTCCTCTGGGAGACCCAGCAAAGCTAGGGAGACCCGTTCAGTTGCCAGGCTGTGAGGGCTAGGGAGGCTAGGTTCAGGAGCTGCACCCATCCATCCTCCCATGTTAGCAGACCGGGGGCAGAGCCCAGGGGGACAGGAGGCTCTGTTGATGCCAGAGCAGAAGTGGGAACCAGGGCTGCTGAGGCCACGAGGGGGCTACAAGGATCATCGATGCCCGGTCCCACTGAGCCTTGAAGGAATGGGAGGGAATGCATAGAGCAGGCCAGAGAACCAGCTCAGAAGGAACTCATCCAGGCTCTCCCTGCTTGGGTGAATAGGTCCATCGCCGGAGTCCCCCACCGAAGAAACAGCCAGCCTGCCATCCCTGGATCCAGCCACCATTTGTGATCCTGCTGAGCCTGTCTGCTAGGACATTCTCCTGGCCCGGGAGATAGGCCACCCTGAGGGACATTCCCCAGCGGATGGCAAAGGAGCAGAAGAGGACTGCTTCGCAACAGAGGGAGCATGATCCGGTACCCCGCTCCTTGTTGACGTGGAACATCGCCACGTGGTTGTTGGTCTGCACAAGCACCAACCACCCCTGGAGGTAGTCCTCGAAGGCCCTCAGGGCCCACCGAATCGCCCGGAGCTCGAGCAAGTTTATCTGCTGCTGAGACTCCTCAGGCGACCACTGCCCCTGTGTGCATGACACGACTCAATGGGCTCCCCACCCCAACAGGGAAGCATCCATTGTTAGCACCATGTCGTATTGTGGGGTCTGGAAGAGCAACCCCCGGAGGAGGTTGTGGCGGGTTTTGCCACCAGCCCAGGGACAGGCGAAAGTCGCAGGAGACCCTTATGGGGTTCCCTGAGGTGACTGACGGACAGGCTACACTGGGCACTGAGGCACCACTGAGCTGTCCGCATGTGCAGGTGGGTGTGGGAAACCACATGGAAGGTAGAGGCCATGTGGCCTAGGAGGCGCAACATAGTCCGAGCTGTGACTCGGGGGGGGGGGGGTGTGCTCTAGACCCGAGCTGCCAGGGCTCGGAGGCCGACAACACGATCTGCTGGCAAGAATGTGGTCACCTGATGAGTATCGAAGTGCGCCCCAATGAACTCTAAAGCTTGCACCGGTTTGAGGTGGGACTTGGGACAGTTGACCAAGAACCCTAGGCCTTTGAGTAGAAGGAATGTGTGCGACACTGCCTGCAGAGCTTCCTCGACCGAGGATCCTGTGATGAGCCAGTCATCAAGCTAGGGGAAGTCTGGTAGGGCCTGATGCCTGAGACAGGCGGCGACCACAGAGAGGCATTTTGTGAAGACCTGCAGGGCAGACGCGAGGCTGAAGGGGAGCACCCTGTACTCAAAGTGCTCTCCCCACACTCTGAAGCGCAGGTACTACCTATGCTGGGGGTGGATCAAAATGTGGGCGTAAGAGTCTTTTAGATCCAAGGAGCATAGCCATTCGCCCTGCCGGAGGAAAGGCAGCAGGACACCAAGTGATAGTATCTTAAACTTCTCCCGCACCAAGAACTTGTTTAGCCGTCGGAGGTCGAGGATGGGCCGCAGACTCCCCTGTCTTCTTCAGGATGAGGAAGTACAGGAACTAGAAGGCCCGACCTCAAAGGTGCGGAGGGACCTTCTCGACTGCCCGTTGGGTGAGGAGGGAGACTTGTTCCCACTGCAGGAAAACCTGGTGCACAGGGAGTTGAGGCGGCTCCCCCAGGGAGAAGGGAGGTGGAAGCCTGTCCAAGCGGAGGCGATAGCCATCTCGGATGACCCGGAGGACCCAGGTGTCCGAGGTAATGGAAGCCCACTGAGGGGCGAAAGAGGACAGGTGCCCCTCCACTGGTTGCTGAATCGCCAGAGAGTGAGAGGCTATGCAACTGGCGTCAAAACCTCTGTGCAGGTTGTGGTGGAGCCGGGGTTTGGGCTTTAGGTCCTTTCGGTTTGCGGTGACCCTGGCTGGACTTTCCCTTTGCCGGAGTGGTCAGCGTGTGGGTGGTCGGGAATGGCGGGTAGCCACGGTACAGAAGGCCCGTCCTTGGGAAGAAAAGCTTTTTGGCTGGTTGTTTTTTCTGGGGAAGGATGGAGGTCTTGCGCGAGAGACAGGATCTGATGACGAACTCCATCTCTATCTCCGCAACCTTATCTTCCATCAGCTTGCCGAAGAGCTGCTCGCCAAGGCAGGGGACGTCCAGCAGCTTCTCCTGCACCCACTTCTCCAAATCTGATGATTGGAGCCATGCCTGGCGGTGGGCCCCGATGCCCGCAGCCACCACCTGAGCCGAGGACTTGAAACCATCGTATGCGGCCCAGGAGAGGTATTTTGAGCAGTCCACGACGGACTTCAACAGGGTACTGAACCTATTGAGAGGTTCGCCCTCGAGGCCCACGGAGAAACCTCCGAGCTCCTTGGCCAAGTCCTGCAAGAACATGCCCATGTATAGTTGGTACGCTTGAATGCGACAGGAGAGCATGGATCCTTGGTAGGCCTTGCGGCCTAGGGCGTGAAGGGATCTCAACTCCCAGCCTAGGAGGACCGACGAGTGCGGTTTCGGGCTCTTCTATTTTCTCATGGAAGTGTGGGGGAGTTGGGTCTTTCTGAACCCAGGGCTGCATTGTACCTTGTACATAGTATCGAGGCACTTACTCACGATGGGGACCGAGGCGGGTGCCTCCCACATGCGGAGGGGATGGGAGGAACCAGAACAGTGAGAGAGTCCCTAGGCGGGGTACTGAAGAATATCGAGCTCTTCATCAGCTCGAGGGTTCTCCTCGGCCTGGGTGGCCAGGTTAAGAGCCCGTGCCATATCCTGAATGAACACTAGAAAGGAGATATCCTCGGGTGGCGAGTGCCGCTGAAACGTGGGTGGAGAGGGGGTCTGACGGAAGGTCCTGGTGGGTACGGGTCTCCGGGGAGGTGTCCCCATCGGACTCCCAGTCCAATAACTCGGATGAGGAATCCAAACCGGGTAGGTCGCCCTGTCCCGCGGCCAAGGCCCGCTTGGAGCTGGAGGCCCTGGAAAAATCTCACCCCTGAGGAACAGGAGGGCGAGCGAGACCGATGTCGAGGACCCCCCTCATGAGGCCCGCAGCTCTCGGGGGTTTCCTGGACGGATTTCGGTGTCCCATGTGAGGGACCCACAGTCTCTGGGCATGAGTCAGCAAAGCTGGCTGTGAGCGCCTGCTGGGAAGTGATGAACGCAGAAACGCTGCATTCCAGTGCCAGCATGCAGGACTCCCACGCGGGCTTGGGGCCCTGTCATGCCGACCCCGGGGTCACCAGGTCGGGTGTCGAGGATGAGAGAGGGTCCTCACCAGGATGGCCCTTAGGAGACTGGGTACCTTCATCGGAGGCCTCTGTATCTGTGCCTAGCACCTTGTGGGGCCGCTTCTTGTCCAACTCTCAGGAACGCTGAAGGGGGCTGAGTGACTGAGCGCAGGAATGCTCATGCTCGTCGGGAGCCCCCGACAGTGACTTCGAGGCCTTCTTCTTGCGCCACTCCACTTCAGGGGACCCCTGGTCGAAGTGCCACTGAGAGCGCGAGGCCAAGGTGGGGGATCCCACCGGAGGAGAGACGACCGAGGGCGCCACCAGGGACTCTAAGGCAGCCTTTCTGAAAATGTCTTGGGACTGCTGCCTACAACTCAGCAGGGCTTTGGAGGACATTTTCTTACAGAGCGAACAGAGCTCCTGATCATGATCAGTCTTGAGACACCACAGACAACAGCCATGGGTGTCCGTAAGCGACATGTTCTTAGAACATCTGTCGCATTTTTTGAATCCGGTGGCCATAGGGGCAAAAATGGCCCCCACAAAGTCGAAGACCCACACGGCCAACGGGTAGGGCAAGACAAGGGTACGAAGCCCATTGAGGCAAAAAAAGGTGAAGAAAACCATCCCCTAATAGCTCTAAAAAGGCAGAGCAGGGGAAAGACGGGTAGAGGACTGGTGCAACCGGAAAATAGAAGGCCAGTAGGCCAAAAATGAAATACTTTTTCTGAGGGATGAGGATGTGCGTCCGAAGGGCTCTGTCGAAAAAGGGAGACTGAGCAAGTTGGCATCCTTGGGCGAGAAGAGGATCACGCATGCGTGGCAGTAATCCCAAAGGCTTTCTTTGAAAGCTGGGAGAATTGCTCCATGTAGGCTCCATCGGTGCCATCACCCAGAAGTGAGGACTGACTTCCTGCTTGTTCCTGGAGAACAAAGCGTACAAAGGCCTGTAAAATCTATGAAATCTGCCCTTTACTTTGGTGGCTGGTATAGAATAGCATCCCCTAGCCACCCTGAGTCACCTCTTCTGAAAAGACGGGGCGAGCTGCTTGTAGTACATGAAGAAATCCAGCAGAAGAGCATAGCAGTAGTAACTTGGAGTAGGAGTGGGGGTGGGAGTGGAGAATATGGTGCCACTATTAAAGAAATTATAGGCCTGGTAGCTGCATTTGCCATAGGGGAGGAGGAAGGTGAGGTGGCAGCATGTGCCATTTCTCATAAGTAGATCTTGGTCCCTGGTCAGTCAGTACTGGCAAATGGTCATCAAGAGAACAATTTTCTCTCTTTCTTTCTGCCTTCCTTCCCCCTGAAGTCAAGCACTGAGACATGGCAACAAGAGATTTCAGGTATGTCTTTGGAACACTGGAAATTTCAACAAAATCCATCAAGTTCCCAGGTATACACATTTTATGTACTCTCATCCAATCCCAACAATGAATCCTCCCCATTACCCAGCATGCATCAGACCCTGATGGTCCCATGCATGTACATCTACACCCACGCACAAGTTCAGCCCTTATTGCATATCCAGCAGGTGGCAGGTTCCTGATGACACTGCACATTCACCCTGGCCTTCCCACTGCCAGAGCTGTAGGTAGGAAATTCGACACTTATGGCCAAGTGAAAAGGTGTGCACTTGCCCTGTACATAACATACTAAGGGGATCAGTTTGGAAACCTATTTGTGCTTTGGACATCTGAAAAAGCGTAGTTATTCAAGTGTAACAGGTGTTCTCCAGGGACAGCAGGAATCAGTCCTCACATATGGGTGATGATGTCGGTGCTGACGGAGCCCATACAAAAGCATCTCCCCAGCTTTCAAAGGAAGCCTTTGGGAGATGCATCACACATGAGTGGTCCCCTTCCCGCCCACGGATGCCATCTTGCCTCAGTCAAATGGCATAGCTAAGACGGCCAAGGGAAAAATAAAATACGGTAAAGAAGCAACTCCAAGGGGAGGAGGGAGGTTTGTGAGGACTGATTCCTGCTGTCCCCAGAAAACACCTGTTACTGGTGAGTAGCTACGCTTTCTCCGGGAACAAGCAGGAAGTCAGTCCTTACATATGGGATTCCCCAGCTACAGGCTATTGAGAACCTGTGAAAACGCCGTGGCGACCTGCAAAGGGTAAACTGTGATTAGCAGCAGTTGAGTCCCTACTTAGAGACTCTCACAAGACCCATATGACTGGCAGAGAACCAGCACTCTGGTAGCCTGAACACAGAAGGGTTGAAGGGCAGGAGTTGCCTACACCCCGAAGAGATTACAGAGTATGGCCTGGCCAAAGGCGCTGTCCCGTCAAGACTCCTTCTCCAGCCAGTAGTGAGCCGTGAAAGTATGGACTGAAGACCATGTGGCAGCCCGGCAGATTTCCATCATGGGGACAGAACACAGATTTGCCATGGAGGTAGCCATGGCCCTGACACAGTGCGCTGTGACCCTTTAATCCAGCAAAATTCCTGCTTGCTCATAGGCGAGGGTAATGCAGTCTGCCACCCAAGCAGAAAGAGTTTGCTTAGTCACTGGAACCCCCAGACGACTGGGGTCATAGGATATGAAAAGTTGAGGTGCTTTGCGGTGGCCCTGAGTCTGCTGCAGATAGAAGGACAGGGCCCATTTACAATCTAGAGTATGGAGAATTGTCTCCACCCTACCGGCGCGAGGCCTCGGAAAGTAGGTGGAGAGCACTACCTCCTGATTGAGGTGGAAAGGGGACACCACCTTCGGCAGAAACTTGGGGTGTGTGCAGTGCACCGCCCTATTCTTGTAGAACCTCGTGTAGGGGGGGCCCTGCCATCAGAGCCTGGAGCTGGCCTCTAGGAGTTGATGAGATTACTACAAGGAACATGACCTTCCAGGAGAGGTACCACAGGTGGCAGGTAGCCAAAGGCTCAAACAGAGGCTTAGTGAGCTGTGAAAGCACCACATTTAGATCCCACTCCACCACTGGAGGGTGGACAGGGTGGGGGGGTGTTTAGATAACATGAGGCCCTGCAGGAATCAGGACACAAGGGGCTGCGCCGAGGGGGACTTTCCCTCAGTAGGATGATGATGCACTGTGATGGTGTTCATGTGTATTCTGACCGAATTGGACTTTAGTCCTACCTGCAACAGGTGGAGCAGGTACTGGGGTACTACTTGTACTGAGCAAGAGAACAGGTTTGCTCATCTTTAGTGCACCACACCGAGAAATGGTGCCACTTGAAGGTGTACGCCCTTCGTGTGGAGGTCTTACAAGAGGCCAGAAGAACCTCCTCCATGTCCCGTGGGAGGTTGAAGGGAGCTAATGCTACTCTTTCAGCAGCCAAGCTGTGAGTGACAGGGACCCCAGTTGGGGTGTAGCCCTGCTTCTGTGAGAGTAGCCCTGGGGCTCAGCCCAGGGGAATTGGTGACATCGCTGATAGGGAGAGGAACAGTGGGAATCAGGGCTGCCTGGACCAGAGGAGCTATGAGCATTAGTGATGCTCTGTCGCACTGGATCTTAAATAGGGTCTTGGCGACCAGCAGTGTCTGTGGGAAGGCGTACAGGCCTTCTGTCCATGAGGAGAGGAACACATTCACTGCCACCTGGGACAGGTGCGGCTGGTGAGAGCAGAATTGGGACAACTGCATGTTGTCCAGGTTGGCGAACAGGTCCATTGAGGGGACATCCCAGAGATGAAACAGCCGGAAGGTTACTACTGAATCCAGTTGCCACTCATGCAGTTGGAGGACTCTGCTCAGTTTGTCTGCCAGGGCATTGTCCTGGCCCGGGAGGTAAATTGCCTTTAGGAGCATCTGCCGCCTGGCAGAAGAGGTGCGACTGTTCCCCCTTGTTTGTTCACATAGAACATCACGACCTGGTTGTCAGTCTGAATCAACACCGGGTGGTGCTGCAGCTGATGGCAGAAGGCTCGGAGAGCTAGGAATATCGCCCGGAGCTCTAGCAGATTGATTTGCAACCGGGATTCTTCCTGGGACCAGCAGCCTTGCATCTGGAGGTCTTCGCAATGTGCTCCCCAGCCCAGTAGGGAGGTGTCCGTGTTGAGGACCCTCTCGGGGTGGGTGCCTGGAAGGGCATCCTGTCACCATACGAGGGAGTCCGCCAGCTGATGGGTCACTTTCACTCTGTCCCTGAGCCTGCCTGTGGCTTGTGTCCACTGACAGTGGAGGCACCACTGGGCTGCCCTCATTTGCAGTAAGGTATATGGGGTCATGTGAACCGTGGAGGCCATGTGCCCCAACAGGCAGAAGGCTTTTGCCTGGAAATTATCTAGTTGTGCTCCTATGAACTCTAGGCCCTGGGCCAGAGTGATGTTGGACTTGGGGTAGTTTATGGTGTGCCTGGTGGCGCATTGTGCCTCTTTAGCTGTGTCCCCCTTTATGAGCCAGTCATCCAGATAAGGGAAGATGAAGGCCCCTTGAAGCCGGAAGTGGGCTGCGACCACTGCAAGGCACTTTGTGAAGACTCTTGGCGTTGAGGCCAGACCAAAGGGCAGCTTTTAAACTAGATAATAGGGGAAAGCCGACAGTCGCCCAAGAGCGCATGGTTCGGAAGAATGTATCCTTGAAGGATACTACAAAAAGCAGAGAGGTTCCAAAAAAGAGTAAAGTAGCCCAAATGCCCTCGAGTATGGAGCAGACAGAACTTAAAGATCCCAAATTACCCATGTCTACCAATAGCCAAATTAATATGAATAAAATACAGTCTCTAAAATGCTTGTATGCAAATGCTAGAAGTCTACAAAACAAGATGGGAGAGTTAGAATATATAGCACTAAACGAGAGGTTAGATATGATTGGAATATCAGAGACATGGTGGAAGGAGGACAACCAGTGGGACACTGTGATACCTGGGTACAAACTATATCGAAATGATAGAGCTGATCAAATTGGTGGAGGGGTTGCGCTCTATGTTAGAGAGGGCATTGAATCAGAAAGGATTAAAGTTTTGCAAGAAACAAAATTTGCTGTAGAATCTCTATGGATTGAAATTCCATGTAAAAAGGGGAAGGCGATGGCAGTGGGGGTGTACTATCGTCCGCCTGGCCAGAATGAACAAATGGATGATGAAATGCTGAAAGAAATCAAGGAAGCTAGCAAAAGTTACAGTGCAGTAATAATAATGGGTGATTTCAATTACCCCGGCATCGACTGGGTCAGTGTCACAACAGGACATGCTAGGGAGATAAAGTTCCTAGATGAAATAAATGACTGCTTCTTGGAGCAGCTGGTTCATGAACCGACCAGAGGGGAAGCAATATTAGACCTAGTCCTTAGTGGAACACCAGATGTAGTGCAAGAGATAAGGGTGTTGGGGCCACTTGGCAATAGTGATCATAGCATGATCACCTTTGATTTAATTAGTGGAGGAGGGATAGTAAGGAAATCCACAGTACTACCCTTTAACTTTCGAAAGGGAGACTATGATAGAATGAGGAAAACAGTTAAGAAAAAACTAAAAGGAGCAGTTGCAAAGGTTAAAGACGTACATCAAGCTTGGGTGTTGTTGAAAAATACTATCTTGGAAGCCCAGACCAGCTGTATTCCACGCTTTAAGAAAAGTGGAAGGAAGTCTAAAAAATTGCCAGCATGGTTTAAAGCTGAGGTCAGAGAGGCTGTTGTTGCCAAAAAAGCATCTTTCAAGAAATGGAAAAAAGAGCCAAATGATGAAACCTGGAAACAGCACAAGCACTGGCAAGTCAAATGCAAGGCATTGATAAGGCAGGCAAAGAGAGAATTTGAGAAGAAGCTTGCTGCGGAAGCAAAAACGCGAAATAAAGACCTTTTCAAGTACATTCGTAGCAAAAAACCCGTGAGAGAGTCAGTTGGTCCATTAGATGATAAAGGGGTTAAAGGAGCACTAAGAGGCGACAAGGCGATAGCGGAGAGACTGAATGAATTCTTTGCTTCGGTCTTTACTGAGGAAGATGTAGGGATGTTACCCACGACTGAAGTGGTATTTAAAGGTGTGGAAGAATTGAAGGAAATATCGATACATCGGGAAGATGTCTTACAACTATTAGATAAACTGAAGAGTAGCAAATCACCTGGGCCGGATGGTATACATCCAAGGGTGTTGAAAGAACTGAAATTTGAGATTGCAGACCTGCTATCAGTAATCTGTGAACTATCATTAAAATCATCTCTAATACCTGAGGATTGGAGGATCGCCAATGTAACACCAATTTTTAAAAAGGGTTCGAGGGGTGATCCGGGAAACTACAGACCGGTGAGCCTGACATCAGTACCGGGAAAAATGGTAGAAACCATCATAAAGAATAAAATTACTCAGCATATAGATAGTCATGACCTAATGGGAGACAGCCAACATGGCTTTAGACAAGGAAGATCTTGTCTTACTAATCTGTTATGTTTTTTTGAAGGAGTGAATAAACAGGTGGACAAAGGTGAGTCAGTTGATATTGTGTATCTGGACTTTCAGAAAGCCTTTGACAAGGTCCCTCATGAGAGACTTTTGGCAAAACTAAAGAGTCATGGGATAGGAGGCAGTGTACTACTGTGGATCAGGAACTGGTTAAAAGATAGAAAGCAGAGGGTAGGGCTAAATGGCCAATTTTCCCAATGGAGAAAGGTGAATAGTGGTGTACCCCAGGGATCTGTGCTGGGTCCGCTGCTTTTTGACATATTCATAAATGACCTGGAAAGTGGAATAACGAGTGAGGTTATCAAATTTGCTGATGACACAAAACTATTTAAAGTTGTTAAAACCCAGGAGGATTGTGGAAAATTGCAAGAGGATCTTGATAAATTGGAAGACTGGGCATCAAAATGGCAGATGAAATTTAATGTGGAGAAGTGCAAGGTTATGCACCTAGGGAAGAACAACCCAAACTATGGTTACACGATGCAAGGTTCCACATTAGGAACCACCACCCAAGAAAAAGATTTAGGCGTCCTTGTGGATACCATGTTAAAACCCTCGGCCCAGTGTGCAGCGGCGGCCAAGAGAGCAAATAGAATGCTAGGTATGATAAGGAAAGGAATGGAAAATAAAACAAAAGATATTATAATGCCTCTATATCGTTCCATGGTGAGACCGCACCTTGAATATTGTGTGCAATTCTGGTCGCCGTATCTTAAAAAGGATATAGCGATTTTAGAAAAGGTTCAGAGAAGAGCCACCAAAATGGTAAAGGGGATGGAAGGCTACTCCTATGAAGAAAGGCTAAAAAGGTTGGGGCTCTTTAACCTGGAAAAGAGACGGCTGAGGGGAGATATGATAGAAGTCTATAAATTAATGAACGGAGTGGAACGGGTAAACGTAGATCGATTGTTTACCTTATCAGAATATAGAAAGACTAAGGGACATGCAATGAAGCTACAGGGTAAACTATTTAAGACTAATAAAAGAAAATATTTTTTCACTCAACGTGTAATCAAACTCTGGAATTTGTTACCGGAGGCTGTTAGTGTAGCTGGGTTTAAAAAAGGTTTGGACAAGTTCCTGGAGGAAAGGTCCATAAACCATTATTAAGAAGGGACCCAGGATATCAATGCTTGAACCAATACAAGCATTGTGGAACCTGTGTCCCTTGGGGAAACTGCTAGGTACGTATGACCTAGATTGGCCACTGTTGGAAACAGAATACTGGGCTTGATGGACCTTGGTCTGACCCAGTATGGCATATCTTATGTTCTTATGTTCTTATGTTCACCCTATATTGGTAGTGCTGTCCCCCACTATGAACTGGAGATATTTTCTGTGGCTGGGATGAATTAGGATGTGTGTGTAGGGATCCTTTAGGTCTAAGGAACAGAGACAATCACCCTGTTGGAGGAATGGCAGCAGTGTGCCAAGGAAGAGCATATTGAACTTCTCCCTGACTAGAAACCTGTTGAGCTCTCACAGGTCCAGGACGGGCCCAAGGACCACTATTCTCTTGGGGATTAGGAAATATCTGGAGTAAAACCCTGTGCCCCAGAGATGTTACAGGACTGGCTCCACTGCCTTCTCCTGGATTAGGCCTGCTAGCTCAGTGAGAAGCAGGGTCTGATGGAGGAGAGGTCTGGTGGGCTCTCCTGGGAAGTACAAGGGTGGTGCCCACTGTAGGTGGAGGAGGTAACCCTCCCTGACCACTTGTAGTACCCAGGTATTGGTGGTGATGGCTGTCCATCTGTGGGCAAACAGGGCTAGGCGCCCCCCTGTGGGCTGCAGAGGATCCCCTGGGGGGAGGAGGAAGGGCACACCTGGGCAGTCAAAAGCTTCCTCCAGGCTGGGCCAGGACCGGCGCCTGCGACTTTGGGGCCTTTGGCTTTCGGGGACCACGTCCCTGGCCTTTTTGTTGCTGGCCCTGTTGAGGGGCCGAGAAGGCCTGGAAATGCGGTGTACCACCAAAGTCCCCCTTCTTCCTTGGGAAGAAGAGCTTCTTTCCCGGGGTTTTTGTTGGGGCATCGGGGGAGACGGGTCTCAGGGCATGTCTCGGTGTCGCCTCGTATCTAGGGACTCTTCATCCTCGGCCTCCCATTTGGAGTATGAGTCACCTCTGTTGAGGTCTGCTCCAGGTGGTCCACGACTTCTGGAGGACCTGCAGTCTGAGCCACAGGTGCTCGCCGGGAAGGACCAGTATCCCAAGGAGGATCTCTAGGGTACCATTGTCGGGACAGATGAACCAGACAAGCTGCACATAAATGCCTGCTGCATGGCCATGAGGGCAGATATACTATTCTCTAAGGCCGACATTCTGGTCTCCATACTAGTTGGCTATGCAGCCTTCAACGCAGACACAGAGGACTTTGGGCCCGGCGTTGGTACTGTCGAGGGGGAGTCCCTCAATGAGGATGGCCTCAGAGGTCGGTCAGCGGGTGCCAGTGACTCCTTGTGGGGCAGCTTGGAGAGCCACTCCTGCCCAGACTCCTCGGACTCACGCCTGAGACTGCAGCACCTGGGGTGGGATTTTCCCTTCTTCCCGGACCCATTCTCCGAGGTGGGCTTTGATGGTTTCTTCTTCTTACGCTCCACTTACAGGGATTTCCACTCAGAGGAACCATGGCCGCGGGACTCCAAAGAAGCTCTGGCTTTGCGGGGCACCGAGGTATTGGAGGGGACCCTGGAGTGTGACGTTGCCAGAAACTTCAGCACGGAGTCGGACTTCTGAAAATTTTTTTCCTGCTGCTGCAGACTCTTTAAGACCTTTTAAGTCATAGGTCTGCAGAATTTTCATTCAGAATTGTTATGCTCCGGGCCGAGGCACCAGTTGTGCGGGTTGGTGAGTGACATCATTTGCACACCGGTCGCACTTCTTGAAGCCACCAGAGGCCATCAGGAAAAAAAGGTCACTTCTGCCCAGCAGGGGTCCGAGGCCTTTGGCTGAAAAAGGGCGTGAATGCAGGTTGAGGGACAGCTCATTGAAAGAAAAAAAAAAGAAAAACGAATGAACAAACCCAAGGAGCGACACTGAAGTGAGCTGGCTTGCGGGCGGGAAGGAATCAGCACGCAGACCGGATAAAACGTAACAAAAAAAAAAAAATCATCACACTTTCTGGGGGAAACTGGACAACGTCCGAAGGGCTCCACGAAAAAAAGAAGACCGAGCAAGATGGCACCCTTGGGCGGGAAGGGGACCACGCATGCATGGTGCATCTCCCAAAGGCTTTCTTTGAAAGTTGGGGAGATGCTCCAGCACAGGCTCTGTCAGAGCAGACGTCACCCATATGTGAGGGCTGACTTCCTGCTGTTCCCAGAGAACAGGCATATAAACATCCAAATTTGAACAGGGGTGGAGGTGTGGCTGGGGCACTCATAGAAACCTGGATGTCCCCACCTGAAATCAGAAATGTCGTGGATGTCTGGCATCACATCTAAGTTTAGATCGGCTCCATGCACAAACACGCATCTGAAACATACTCATTTTGGCTGAAAAACATCCAGAGGGTGTAGAGAGGAAAGCATGCCATCATCCCCAGTACTCAGCACAATTTCAATGACAGCAGTGGTGGGATTTGAACCATGTTCTTAGCCCACTACTCTAACCATTAAGCTATTAGTAGATGTCCAGGTACCGAAATACTATTCTGGGGACATCTATGTAGACAAACCTGCAGATGATCATATCAGGCATGTCCGTGTTTGTGAAATCAGGTCTGCACCTGGATCATGCCTGCTTTCTTTTCCCTAGCACTCCCACACTGTGCTCTCCATTCTTCACCATCCCTCTTTCCATTGCCTCTAAGTATTTGCTGCTTTTTTTTACCTCACTCTCGCTCCCTCCCCCTCCCCTTTTCTTGTGTAGGCTGCGATCATGGCTGTGCTGGTCTCTTCTGCCCACAAGAGATATGAACCCTGCAAGCAGACATAAGGGATCTCTGCTGCAAACGTAGCTATCCAGGGGGGCAAGAAAATCCCAGGTGCTAATTTCTAGTTGTCATGGCAACCTGGCGCCTAGGATTTATCAAGCCCTGCAATAAGGCACCACAAATTGGAAACTGAAATATGCAATCAAAAATTGAACTGGAAACCCAAAGCAGCATACCTGGAACTTCTGAGCACAAGTCACCCCTGTAGATTAATAGAGGAAAGACCAGCATGGTGAAATTAGACTTACCTGCTAATTGTTGTTCCTGGAGTGGAGCCAGTCTAGTCCCAGACCTCTAGGTTCCCTATCTCATCCAGCAGCTTGGAGACTGAGAAAACTCCTCCTTTTTCTGATGTCACCGGTATATCCTCCTGGAATCCGCCCTCTGTCATCAGTTACCTATTGACACAGCAGACTCACCAGAGACACAAACAATAATTTAACAACAGAACGAAGTAATTAACTATGAACTCCCCGGAAGGCGGTCCGAAAAGGCCACCTAGAAGTTATGGCTTTAACTCACACAGGCCACTCCCACCTCCAGAAGAAAGGAAAAGGAGCAGGCCACCCAACCACTCACCCTTCTAGTATAGTAACCAGAAGTATTATGAAACCTCTTACCTGTGAATGGTCGAAGCGCCCCCGGCCACCGCCGAAACAGAACACAGGGATGGGACGCGGGACTAGACTGGCTCCACTCCAGGAACAACAATTAGCAGGTAAGTCTAATTTCACCTTCCTGGACGTGTACCCAGTCTAGTCCCGGACCTCTGGGTCAGTACCAGAGCAGTGAAAAAGCTAAACATGGGAGGGAGCTGGTAAACCAGCCTGAAGTACTGCCGATCAAAAAGAGGTCTCCTCTGACCTTTGCACATCTAGGCGGTAATGCTTCACAAAAGTATTCAGCGAGGACCAAGTCGCTGCCTTACAAATCTCGACCGGGGACACCAAACATACCTCCACCCAGGATGAGGCCTGTGCCCTAGTGGAATGCGCCCTAATCCCTTCCGGCACCGCCTTACCCTGCAGTATGTACGCCGAAGCAATCGCCTCTTTTATCCACCTGGCAATGGACACTTTGGACGCTGGTTGACCCTTTCGTGGACCCGCGAAGAGGACAAAAAGTCTGTCTGACTGCGGAAACTGGCCGTCCGGTGTAAATATTTCTTTAACGCCCTGCGGGCATCCAACAGGTAAAACTTGAGAGACTCCGTCTCACCCGCGACCTGCGAAAACGAAGGCAAGGAAATTTCTTGATTCACGTGAAAAGGCGACACCAGCTTGGGCAGGAACGCCGGCACCATCCGCAAAACAACCTTTGTGGAAAAAAAGGACAGATAAGGCTCCCTGCAGGAAAGCGCTTGCAATTCGGAGATCCGTCGCGCCGAACAGACGGCTACCAAGAACACCACCTTCAGTGTAAGATCCTTGACCGATGCCTGAGACAACGGTTCGAATGGCGCGCGCTCTAGAGCACCTAACAGGAAGGGAAGATGCCACTTCGGGAAAAAACGCTTGGCCGGAGGCCGCACCCACGACACCGTTCAAAGAAAACGCTTAATACCTCCCTGGCATCCGAGCGACTGACCGCCGATCTTGCCCCAATAATACGCCAAAGCTGCTACTTGCACCCGCAATGACGCAGCTGCTAGACCTTTGTCAAGCCCGTCCTGAAGAAATTCCAAGATCTGCGGGATAGAGGACGTTAAGGCCGCACACTTCCTTTCCACACACCACGCCTCGAACACCCGCCAGATCCAGACATACGCTAGAGAGGTGGAACTCCTTCTGGCCTTCAATAGCGTGGAAATAACCGCCGCTGAGTACCCTCTGGACCTCAGCCTCGCCCTTTCAAGAGCCAGGCCGTAAGCGAGAATCAATCCACATGTGGCATGAAGAGGGGCCCCTGCGCCAGCAGATCGGGGCTATGAGGAAGGCGCCAGGGTTTTGCCACCAACATCCTCACTAGATCCCCGTACCACGGCCTCCGAGGCCAATCTGGTGCAATCAGGATTACCTGACCCTCGAACTGCTCGATGCGCTGCAGCAGACGCTCTATCAGCACCCACGGTGGAAACACATACAGCAGACGCTCGGCTGGCCACACCTGACTGAGTGCATCCAAACCTTCCAACATCATTTCTTTTCTTCTGCTGAAAAATCTGCTGACCTTTGCCGAAGCGAATGTCGCCATGAGATCCATGACCGGTGCTCCCCACCGGCGCACCACCATCTCGAAGACCTCGGGATGAAGCACCCATTCCCCGGGATCTACTCTCACCCGACTGAGAAAATCGGCCTGCACATTGTCCACCCCCGCCACATGTGCCGCCAACAGATCTAGAAGATGCGCTTCGGCCCAGCCGCAGAGGGCTTCGGCCTCGACTTCCAGCCCTGCGCTGGTCGTTCCCCCCTGCTTGTTGACATAGGCCACCGCCGTGGCGTTGTCGGAAAAGACTCGGACTTCTTTGCCCTCGAGCAATGTGTGAAACTCTCGCAGCACCAACGCCACTGCTCGCAGCTCCAGCCTGTTGATGGACCACGTCTGCTCCTGGACCGACCATTGGCCCTGCGCGAACCTGCCTTGACAGTGCGCTCCCCAGCCAAAGAGGCTGGCATCCGTCATTACCGACACCCAGTTCGGAACGTCTAATGTCCTTCCGCACTCCAACGACGCGGGCTACCGCCACCAATCCAGGGATCGGCGGGCCTCTTCCGGACAGGGTAACTTCCGAGTTAGTGGATCTTGAAGTGACCAACGGCGCAATAATGCCCTCTGTAATGGGCGCATGTGAGCCCTTGCCCACAGGACCGTCTCTATGGCCGCCGCCATGGTGCCCAGCAACTGAAGATAATGCCATGCCGAGGGCGCCCTGTACCGAAGGAAACTATCCACCAATTTCCGAAGGCCGTGCGCCCGATCTCTTGTTAGGAATACTCTGCCCAACCTCGTGTCGAAGCGAGCTCCCAGGTATTCGAGAGTCTGAGAGGGAACCAGGTGACTCTTTGACAGATTGACAATCCAACCGAGCTCCTCTAGTAAGGCCACCACCCGGGCAGTGGCCGTCTCGCTTTCGGACTTGGTCTTCGCCAGGATCAGCCAATTGTCCAGATACGGATGCACTAAGATTGCCTCCTTCCGAAGAGCCGCCGCCACCACCACCATTTCCTTGGTGAAGGTTCGCGGCGCCATCGCTAACCCGAAGGGTAATGCCCGGAATTGGAAATGACCGAAGGGTACCACGAAACGGAGAAATTGGTGTTGCTTCGGCCGTATCGGAATGTGGAGGTAGGCCTCTGACAAATCCAGAGAGGTAAGGAACTCTCCCCTTTGCACCGCCACTATAACTGACCGCAGTGTCTCCATATGGAAATGAGACACCTGAAGACAACGATTCACTCCCTTGAGATCTAGGATTGGTCGAACGCCTCCGTCCTTCTTTGGCACGACAAAATATATGGAGTATCGACCACAACCGAGTTGGTCTGGCGGTACGGGCACGATCGCCTTGAGGTCCAGGAGTCTTTGGACTGTCTCCCGCAAGGCTGCACGCTTGGTGACCGACCTTCCGGGAGATTGAACGAAGGCCTCGCGCACTGGTCTGAGAAACTCTAGCGCATAACCCTCTCGAATAACTTCCAGGACCCACTGATCTGACGTTACTCGTACCCAGGCGGCATAATACTCCTGCAACCGACCCCCTACCGGGAGCACAGACGCCTGGGCCCCCCTTATCTCATTGCTGCTTTTTAGTCCCAAAGAAAGAGGAAGAGGCTGGGCCAAAACCTCTTCCCGCCCCTCGAAACCCCCGGAAGCTCTGGCTCCTACCAGAAAATCGCCCTCTCTGACCTGAATTTAATCTATGAAACCTAGAGCGACAAAAGTCCCGCTGCTGCCCCCTGCCAGCTGGAAACGTCTGGGTCGACTTAGGCTTGTCCTCCGGCAACTTACCACCCTTGGATTCTCCTAAGTCCTTAACCAACTTTTCCAAGTCCTCTCCGAACAACAGCCGGCCTTTAAAGGGAAGCTTACTCAACCTAGCCTTGGAGGCTGAATCCGCCGCCCAGTTGCGCAGCCACAAATACTGACGTGCGGCCACTGCGGAGGCAATGCTTTTAGATAAACCTCGCATAAGGTCATAGTGGATGTCCGCTAGGTAGGCAGTGCCCGATTCCAACTTGGCCGCCTCTCCATCCTCCACACTGTCCTTGTCCGGCCGCACACGCTGGGACCAGCGAAGGCATGCTCTAGCTACCCACGTGCCTCAAATAGCTGCCTGTAGCGACAGGGCATTCACATCAAACACTTGTCTTAATAACACATCTAACTTCTTATCCTGAGAATCCTTGAGGGCCGCACTACCTTCCACAGGAATGGTGGTCTTCTTGGTTACCGCCGACACGGCCGCATCCACTTTGGGAGACTTAAAAACCTCCTTATCCTGATCCAGCAGCAGATAGAGACGTTTCATCACCCTGGAGCCCTTCAGAGGTGCTTCAGGCACGTTCCACTCCTCCTGGATCATCTCCCGAAAGACCCTATGTACCGGGAAAGTCCTCTGAGACTTTCGGAAGACCTGCAACAGAGGATCCTCCAGGGTATCATCTTCCGTAGCCCTCGGAACCATCATATTGAGGACCTTTAAGACCTCTCCGATTAGTGCCGTTAGTTCTTCCCGTCTGAAAACCCGCACTACTCTGGACTGTTCTTCCTTTTCGGACAGATCCCCTTCCTCCAGCTCATCCTCTACTCCTAAGCTTTGAGCCTCGTCATCGGATAAGTGGGCTTCCGAAATAACGGAGAGATCGCTAGCCCCGTCATCACCACGGGGTCTCTTGGCCCCACACGCACGCTCCTCGGTCTGCAAGTGCGAAGCCGACCTCTTAACTCCGCCCGGAACCTCAGGGCCTTTCCGCTGCAGAGAGCTAGCAAACGTGCGCTGGAGCAAAGAAACAAAATCCTGTGAAAAAATAGCCGACAATTCCTGTGGCAATGACGAGTGAGAGAGAGGCGTATCAGGGGCCGAGGAGGGGCCCGCCACCGGCTCCACCTGAGCCCGCTCCTCGCCTGACACAGTCGAGCCCTCTGGCTCGGGCCCTCGCCCCTCTCCCTTGTCCTCCCGGGAGGCTTCCATCGAAGCCGCTTCCCGTATGCAGGCCTTGCACACTCCTGAAGTGACCCGTTTTTTCAGGCCACAGACCAGGCAGAGATGCCTCGAGGGCATGGCAGTCCCAACCCCAACTGAGAGAGTCTTGCCCCGCAAGGCTGCTAGCCGCGTGCAAAGCTCCCACACTTTACCTGTGAGAAGGGACCAGAGAGGAACAGGCCCAGCCTCCCCACTGTCCCCCGCAGCAAGTTATCACGTTTATTTTTAAAAAAAATTTTTTTTACAGACAAATTACATAGCCGGGCAAAGAAAAGGCAGCAGTGCCCAGAAAGCAAAGAGAAAACTTTACCCAGACTCCGCAGATCGTCCACAGAGGGCCTGGGAAAAAACTGCCCGATGAACCGGCGCCTGTGCGCTGCCGCGCCACGCGGCTAGGCCCAGAGCTGCCTTTTCGCGCCAAAATGCTCCGGATACAGCTCTGGACCAAAGACTGGCTTCCGTGCTCTAAACCGCCACCTGAGCAAGCAGTCTGCCGCCTGAGGACAGACTTGCTTGCCAGCGGCCCCGGAGCGACTCCAAGGTGAAGGCAGAGAAAGAGAGAAGTGCTAAAAATAACTTTGCACAGCTGAAGCAGCCGCGATCGCACGGAGCCGGCCAAGCGCACTAACAGGCAAGCCTCTGTGTGGCGCTGGCCAGGCTCTCCTCCGGGTCACTGCTCTTCCGAACTGCCTGCACCTTCACCTCATGCCCCAACAATAGTAGCAGAAGCCCTGGCTTACTCCATCGAAGTGAAGGTACCAAAGGGGGGGGGGGGAAGGGAAGCTTAAGAGGGAGAGAGCAGCCTGCAGAAAAACAAAGCCACAGATCCTCACAGTACCCTCTCCCCTGCAATAAACTAATCCCACTAATAGAAAACTCCTAAAAACCCATTCTAACTAACAAATTTAGCCTGAGTTGTCTCTCCAGTGAGCCCGGGCTAGCGGGCTCTATCCATCCAGCTGCTTGGAGACTGAGGCAACTGATGACAGAGGGCGGATTCCAGGAGGATATACCGGTGACATCAGAAAAAGGAGGAGTTTTCTCAGTCTCCAAGCTTCTGGATGAGATAGGGAACCCAGAGGTCCGGGACTAGACTGGGTACACATCCAGGAAGCACCCCAGGACAGATTCCAACACTTTTTCCTCCCTTGGATGGGCTCTAACATTTTCCTCTTTCTCTCTCCTTACTCCCACCTCTTACCCCAACAGTTTCTTCCCGTTGTGCCCAACTGTAACTCGCCTTGAGCTCATATTTGTAAAGCCAAGCAATTAAAACCAAAATCCACTCTTCCCACCCCTCAACTAAGACTCCAGTGCTCTTCTACTCCTTCCCTCACTCCCAAGGCTGGACCTCACCATGCTCAGGCACTTACTGTATGTACATGATTTTAAAAAGATGCTATATGCTGCCTTGAGCATTATTTGGAAAGAGGTTAGAAATCCCAAAAATAAATGTACTTAAATATGATTTAAAGAACAGCAGTTATGTTTTACTTATTGTTAATGTGTAGGCCTGCCTAGTCCAGATCTTCCAAATGATCAAAAGATGATGTTCTGCCCCCACTTCATGTATGTTCTTCTGCCTCTCTTTCTTCCCTCACCCCTGGCTCTTGTTCACCCACCCCTTCCTGGCTCCTCTGCTTGTTTACGCATCCCCCACATCTGTCTTGCTCACTCTTCTTACCCCTTCTAGCCTTCCTTGTTGACTCTTATCCCCCAACCTCCCCCGCCCCCATTGGTCACTTGTTCATCTCCTCTTCAGCTCTACTTGCTCCGTCTAGCACTACCCCAGTCTTCCTTGAACTTTCACCCCTCCAGCCCCTTTCCTTCACTCTCCCATCACCCCTTGCTTATTCTTCCGCATGCCATCTTTCCACTCAATTATTTCTGCCCCCAGCCTCCCTTTTTTCTCTCCCAACCTCATTCACTCTCCCACGATAGGAGGAACACAGTGGCAGTGCTTATCTTTGATTGCCTGCTTCCTTCTCCACTGGCTCCCCAAGAAGTTTGACCCTGATCAGGATCAGTAGGTCCCATGAGACTACAGGGTCTTAGTGAGTAGGCAAAGAAGCAAGCAGGCAGTCATAGGCAAAAAGCACTGTTGCTGTTTTTATCCTACTGGTGCAGCATCTTATGAGCTGTGATACCTATATAATCAAAGCTATAGTGGCTACATCTCTGCCTTTGCTTCTTACCCAGCAGATGACAGTTCTTCATGGACCAGCAGTAGGCATAGAAGCACTCTTCCAAGGCACGGGGAAATGGAGCAGCTGGGGCCAGTGAATAGTCGATGGACAGGATGGGGGCATCAAGCTCATGGGCCCAGTTCTTCAGGTATGGCTCATGAGATTTGGAAGTCTGCGCCACAAAGCCGCCACCGTGAAAGTGGATGATGAGGTAACGGGACCGCGGGGCTCTTTTATTCTTCATTCGCAGGTCTAGGCCTATAGATCCCTCTGTCTTCACAAAGCTGTTTAACTCCTCGCTATCCTGAGGGGAGGGAAATAGGCTATGAAGCAGATGCGACATGGTGACATGTAGGTAATATTCTCTTATGGAAGAACCCATGTATGTGTGTATATATACATACAAAATAGCAAGAAAAACAATATGTATTGTGTTTAGTGTACATGTATCTACACATCAAGTAATATGAATACTGTATATACATTCATCATAAAGTTGTGCATATGAAGATCTGTGTAATTACATATACAGGCTGGATTCAAAATTTTTCCATGGACAATCATTTCTGCAGCGTTACAGAAGATAGATATATCATCATGGATAAAGCATACTATACACTCACAAATATACAGAGCAGAGGGCAGTCCCTCTCCAAAAAAGAGTTTACAATTTAAGTGTGCATGCAAAGAATTAAATCTTGTAGTGTATGCTTATGGAAAGCAAAAGCAAATTATTACAGTACAGGTATCTAAATGCATGTACAAGGATACGTATGTCTCTGTGACTGTGCAATATATATATATGGGTGCATAACTATGGATGTACAAAGCTGTGAACACATGTATGTGTGTGCTGCACACTCCTTGGCTCTCACCTGCCCCTCACGCAGCTCGTAGGATATTAAGCGCATGTGGATATCACCTGGACCTGTATGTGCCACCGGAGGAGTGATAGTGACAGTCAGCTGAGGGTCAGCAGCCAGTGGTAGCTCGAAGGTGGTAGGAGGTATGGTGAGAATTTTGTTCACGCGGACTGTAGTGGATGCCATGTTTGCAAGGGACTGAAAGAGAGCACAAAGTCATCCATTATGGGGATACTTTTATAAACTTATTTTTCATCCATAAAATCTGGTTTTAGGTGCATATAAAGGCTTTATAAGAGGTTACTGATGGGTTCTGCACTGTGAGAAAACAGCAAGTACATGCAGCTAGGCGTGCTCTGGGGTGAAGTCACACATGCACGTTGTCACGCAGAGTGTACTTGCATACATGTGTGCTAGCTCCCTAGCTGGTATTAATGTCCACAGTTTCAATTTAAGCGCAATTTCTGTTTTACTCCTAGTATTTTATAAAGGCCCATAGATACCTACGTGTCTTCATTAAATAGGCTAAATAAAGGCACCTTCTTACCCCTCTTAGTCTAGATGACCTGTTATAAAATTACTCCCTACATGCCCAGTCAGTGATGGATTTAGCTTTCAGATGCCCCTAGGCATGCATTGGTGCCCCCACCTCAGTACGTCCCCAAACTCCAGTTTCAATTACAGTCCCCTCCCCACTGATTTGGACCTCTGGTTCCGCCTCTCACACCCATTGAAAACTCATGGCTTCCAGCCATAGCAGCGTAAGTGGTTCCTAGGGATGACTTTAGAGAGACAGCAACTGTTCCCTAGAATTTTGCCACCTTAGGCCTGTGCCCAACTCCAATTTTATCACCAATCCTCTTGCCCCCCCTACCTCCTATTCACCAGCACCTCCTTCGTACTCACCGCCAGCACCTCCATCTCGGTGATGTTCCAAAAGTTCTTCCAGAATTTCACATCCAGATTCTGGGTGATCCGTTCAAACTCCATGCCACGCAGTTCTGGGTCAATGGCATATTTCCCACTGGTAAATAAGGAGCTAGCAGCAACACCTGGAAAGGGGGTAAGAAAGCAGAGGATCAGACATGCCTCTTTGAATGCTGGCAAAAAAGCCTGTCATCAGAGCACAGGGCTACTTACCATACTGCACAATGCTGCCTCCCTCCACTGGCAGCAATGAGAGCATGGGGAAGGGGGAAAGAGAGGAGCAGAACATGAGCCACAAGAGACAGGCAAGGGCCGAGTTTCCTAGGCCAACGGCTGGGTCAGGTCTACAGAAGGGTGGGGGCTGGAAGGGGCCAAACACCCAAGACATTCACCTTTAATCCATCGCTGCCTTCTGACTACTTAGAGAACATGTAAACTCCTCACATATGTGACCACAATCCTCTTGTTTGTCAATTTTTAGCATATGTATTTCTTGCACTCAGGTGTGCTCACTTCTGTCCGACTGCTTGATTTATGTACACTTACTGACACCGGGATAAGGATTCTTGTAATTGAATGCACAACCCCTGCACATATTTGTATGAGCACCAGTTCAGGTTTCTGTCATTTCACCATGTAAATACCCTTACACATACATGTACTCACTAATGCTAGACTCATGCTTCTTATAATGTTCACCAAGCGACACCAGTCCAATGGAGATAGTTTGCAGGAAGGGGCGGATTGCAGGCGTGAACTGAAAGAAAAAAGGATGAGCAAAGGTTACCTATAGAGAGTTTAATTTAATTTTCATCCTCTGGTTAATCTGCTTGAGTTTGGCCAGGGTTGGGCAGTATCAGGAAGGGAGGAAAGTCCATAAGAGGAAGGCAGAGATTGTGGAGAGAGGAAGAGGTCCTTATTAATCTTCTATGCACTGTGTAAAGAGAGAGGAGCCGCCTGATCTCAAGTGCCTGCAAACCGCTGCCCCGCCTACCTCTCAGAGCACCCCCCTCCCTCCAGGGCTCACATGGAGGAACAATGCTCTCCATGAATGTCTGAGCCGCTGAGGGCCCTTGTGAAGGAACAGCATGCTTCCTGTAGCTTGGGCACTGGCAGCAAAGAAATCCCCTGAACGCAGGGATTCCACCGAGGTCACCAGTTGGCCAGCATGCAAGGTCACAGACTAATGATGCAAAGGAATGATGGAAAGTGAAAGCAATGGAAACAGTGAGAGAGAGAGAAGGTGAAGGATACATGACGACATGGAAGGAGGGCAGGAATACAAACACATGGTGATAGAGAATGAAGGAGGGAGGAATATAACAGACGTATAGAGTGACAAAGAATGGAGACAGACGGATATGCATTCACGGCTGCAGAGAGAATGGGGGGGGGAAGAAACTGTTACACAGAGAATGAAGGGGAAGGGAGATTCACAAAGAAACTATGACACACCAAGTGAAGGGGGTGGGAGGAATGGGAGAAGGATACATACAAGAAGCAGAGTCCCCATCCCTGTGAGTTTACCTGTGCAGGCCACATGCACTTACCTGGAAGCCCAAGCACCTCCCGTAGAAGCATCCCTTATGCATGGTGGCATACTGCTGCAGGAACTCATCAGACAGCCCCTGCTCCTCCTCGAAAAATAGGTTGCCATGCTGGTTGGCAGTGAGCAGCCTCTGAGCAAGGTAGACAAGGGCACGGAGCTGGGTTAATGCCATGCAGTAAGCCTCTAGTTCGGCACAGTTGTGGCTGGTGCGGAAGAAGACACTGCGGCAGTTGGCAGCCACATAGCGGGATTTGTGAATGATGTGCTGCAAGCAAGCAAGGACCACCTTTATCAGGCTGCGGTATCCATTGGCTGGGGTCTCTGCGTCAAAGTCAAAGATGTGGTAGATGCTGCTAAAGCTGTTCATGGTGGGCTCCAAGCTGCGCGCATCCTCCTGGATCTTGGCAAAAGCCAATACAAAGCGCTTGGCCGTCTCAGAGGAGTTCTCACGAAAGAATGCAATATTCTCATCCACTGCAGAGTGCAGCGCTTGGAACATAGGCCTCACATCCATGGTCTCTGGGGTCGGCGGACCAGCAACTGTTGGGAAGGAATAAAAACAAACAAACCACAAGGCATCTGTGACCAGGGATATTCACACATCAGTGACCAGAGCTATCAGGCATTTAGTGGAGACAATCACACAGAGAGATTGGACACTTGTGAACACAAATATTGTACAAAGCAGCAGCTCTCAATCTGTGGGGACTTTCAGCAGGTGGGGTTTTGCCTCCCTGCTGCAATAGGAGAACTGGGGATAAGACCCAAACTGGACAGTCATGTTGCAGAGGACGGCAGATCTGTGCACTTAAAGCAGCACAAAAAACTCTGGCCATGGAATCACTGGGGAATATGAGATATGTGAACATTAAAATATCGAGAGTATCACTGTCCAAAGTTGTGACCGTTCGGGATGAGCCCTAAGTGTGTCACACCTTTAAAAAAGGGCTTGGAATCAGGGACAGGCAGGAACCCAGTAAGGAAGACGTAAAGGACAAAAAGGAAGGAGGGGTGTAAGGTCAGACTCGCTGCCTCCCTGAACAGCCACAGAGTTATGTAGCAAAGTTTTACCGAGGACAACTCCAAGGCAGAGTCACAGTCCTAGCAAAACCCAGAACCTATAAGAGAGACAACACACTAATAGAGAGACAGACAAATAAAATAGTGTCTGTCCCAACATCACCTGTATCTCCTCAGAGAGACACACACTAGCAGAGAAGGTGACAGGCAACCTCTGTCCTAGCAAAACTATGAGGAAGATGGACAGACATGCAGTCTGATGTCCCAAACCTGTCCCTACTAACCCCACATGCAGCCATATTTTAGGATACTGATAATCCATGAGCTAAATCTGTATACCCGTGTTCCAGTAGGTGTAAATTTATTTCATGGGTATTTATTATGGATAACCTAAAAGCTTAACCTTCTGTGGGGACATCAGCACAGTCCTGGGAAACGCTGTACTATCAGAAAGGCACCTACACACACTATCAAGATAATAACAGAGAGAGGGGCATTATCAGAGGGAGAGGAAAAAGGACAAAACACTATCAGACAGCCACAACCAGAAAGAAGCAAGAGTGAAGCTAGAGGCTAGACCGGAGGCAGAAGCAGAGCGGTATGAATACTTCCTACTCACTCTTCACGATTCTCCCATTCTAACTTTTCCTCAGTCACATAGTCTCCAGGCTCGTCCACACACGGATTGGGAGCACTCACCAAGACTCAGCTCCCAAACAAGCACCTCAGTACTTATTAACTGGATGCAGCTATAAGAAGGATGATGAAACCAGCAGCTAAACTCCACCCACTGGTGAGAGACAGCCGTATCCTTCCCATTAGAAACACACAGACATATCCACAGAAATTTAAATCCCTCTTACTGTAGGCAGCCAAATTCCTCCCATCTGAGAGAGGCTGAGTTAATCCCCTTTCACTGGGGGCACATGCACACACAGCTGATCTATCCCTCTGGGAGAGATGCACAGATAAACCCTTTCCACTGAAGGGACATAGAGGCCGATGCAGAAAGCTAGCGTGGGCTTTACGAGCCCATAATGTCACATTTAAGCACATTTTTACTATCCTTCTCTTGCAGGAAATACACAAACATCAGCGGAAAAACTAGTGCCCAATTAACACCACGCATATTTAAATGAATACGAATTATTTAAATATATTTTAATTTGCTGGGCTGGTATGCAAATCATAGTTATGCCTGATGTAGTCAGGCATAGATAATTTTGCAACCAGCCATAGCATCAAAATTTTTATTGCAGGGCCTGAGTAGAAGTAAACCTCTAACGCTGCCCCTGACAGTATTTTCATGGCACCAGGTGCTTTCCCCGATGCCTAGATCATCTTCTCTCCAGACGATTAGGCATCGGGCAAAGCCCCTGATGCCATCAAAATACTGTTGGGGCTGTGCCGACAAAAAAGAATCCCTGGTGCCACCACCCCCCCCCCCCCCCAGTAGGAGACAGAGATCGTCTCCTGCAGCTCTGGAAACCGGCTGTTCCTGCTCCCTGTAGCCAGCAATAGGCCCTTATGAGCATTTTTGTAGCGGAACCTTTACTTTCATATTAATCTCATTTTGGCAGTACAGTAAAAATAATTCAAATTAGCCACGGGTGCTTAGAGAGAAAGCCAAACTAGCGCAGATTTCTTGTGCGCACGTTTGGCTTGCTCTCCCAGTTTAACGCTGGGGTGGCTCATTTACATGCACAGGGTTACCGCGGTGGGCATTTGTATACCCTAACTTTCCTGCATCACACATTAAAAAAAGTGCGTTGTCAGGGGAACATTAAAAAATTGATCCAGCGCGGGTCTAGCACCAGTTTTCTGCATCGGCCTGATAGTCAGTATCCTCCCAGTGCTGGATTCCCACCACCACTCCTTGTGGCCTTAGGCAAGTCACTTTACCTTCCATTGCCTTGGAAGAAAGGCCTGGAAATCTTCTTCTAATCGCACCTTACCCAGGGGCTCCTGGGTTGTCAGGAGTCAGCATTGACTCGATGGCACATATTGCATTTGCCTCCTTGTTTTTGTGGTTTTGTCTCCCTGCTGTAAAAAAAACAAACACCCATAAACCCATTTTCTAATGATGTTACTCCTGAGCCTAGCCCCCAGGTTACGTTTTTCCTATAGCAGACTCTCCTTGGAGCGGGGGTTGGGGGGAGTTGCCAACATTATGAAATAGGGGATGATTTCCACATGGAATGCAAATGGATAAACAGTTATTTAATTGAAATATGGACTTTAACTGGAGCTCAGAGTTTCTTGGAACAGCTCAGAGGTAAATTCTATGGCAAAGTTTTCAAACTCCTGCCACAGCATTAGCATAAATTTGCATACAAAGTTTACCACCTTTAAAATCTTACATTACGATAACATTTCCAGTCTGTCTGCTTTGGATCAAATTCTATGGGTACTCTTTCCCAGGGGATTTTGCACTTACTTTCCCTATGAAAGATGTTGCTTTATGTAACATAATATATGACGGCAGATAAAGACCAGCATGGATCATCTAGTCTGCCCAGCAAGGCGGCAAGGGTAGGTGCACCTGCCGATCCGTGCAGGTCATGCCTTTGTTTAGGGTGTACCCACCGCTCCGTGTAGGTCACCCCTATTCTGTTGAGATAAGAGATAGTTATGTTTATTTTGATTTTATCCTGTTGCTATAAAGAGATCCGCTGTGTCTGTCCCATGCCATTTTGAATTCTGTCACCGTATTTGCCCCCACTGCTTCCATGTGCATGTAGCATTTCTACAGAAAACAACACGTATAGGTGTGAAACGGTCTATGCATATTATTCTACAACTGTTTCCGAAACAAGCCTTAGCGAGTGCTTCCCTTACCTGTGGCAGAAAGCACATGTGCCTACTATTATTTCTCGCTTTAGATTTTCAATTTATAAGCCATTCAGAGGCTCCAGAAAGACAGTACTGTAGTTAGGAAGGTAACTTACAGTAAAACTATGTGTGGAAATGGCTATTTAGCTGCATAAATGGCTTCGGAAGCTGGCCTTTCATGAAATAAAGTCGTTTTCCCATGTTTCGTGGGTGCTTCGATATTAGATTTAATTCTTTTTTTTTTTAATTCCACCTTATCAGGCTCCCGCCACCCCCCCCCCCATTTCTTTTTTTTCTCTATGCTTTTTTTTTTCTTTTCTTTTAGAAGGCGTCTGGTTCTTCCCTGCCTCCACCCCTCTACTACTCCGTACTTGCATCCTTCTCATACTCTGTCCTGAGGTTTTCTTATCTCTCTAGATAGACCATATGGTCTTTTTCTGTCATTTCACCCTTTGCTACTCTTGCTCATATGGTCTCACCACAACCTCTCATCTCTCCCACCCCCTCTTTCCCTAACTTCTCTTCACTCATCCTTGGTCCTCTTTTCCTATCTCCCTATTTTTATTGTTCTCCAAGCTGGTTCTCCACATTCCCATCTTTTTACATCTCCCTCTAAGATTTCCTCACCCTTCTCAAGAGAATTCTCTTCCTTCTCCTCCCCACCAAACCGATTCTATGTTCCTTCCTTTCTCTCACCTGCAGAAGGAGAGGGGAGCTTCAGCACATATTTGTCTACTCCTGCCACCCAGGCTTATGGTGTGAACCACATGGATTAACACACGCATCTAGAGGGCCCCACAATCATGTGGCAAGAAAAGGAGGTGTCACTTTCTTCCTCCTGCTGGGGAAAGGGAAGGAGGGTAGGACTGGTTTGATAGTCAGGAACTGGAGAGGAGGGATCAGCATGGGGGGGGGGGAGAGAAGTGGGGCTTCTTTTATGGAGGAGGAAGAGGCCATGTTTATGTGCAGGTATATATTCTTAGCTCAGTTCCCTTCGCTTGTGGACAGCCCTCTAGTTTCTAAGTTTGTAGAGAATCCATATGAAATAGGAAATACTGCTCCAAGGGCCAGCTTTGTGGTCCTTGTCATAGCAACGAGGATGTCCGGGGGCTAGGTTTGTAGGGGACTATTGTACATTCCATGCTGAAAAACAGACAATAAGGTTGACGACAGAGCTGCTTTCACACTGCGATACTGGACTCAAAATGCAGTTTGGGAACAGTGAATTTGGTGGCCTCATCCAAGCATTGGGGAATGTAAATTGTCAGCGAGAAAGAGACTTGTTATACAGCCCTCAGTGACCCCTCAGAAAGCAGTAGGCTGTGATGGATAACAACCCAATTATGCAAAGTTTTCTTCCATCCCTCAGAAAATGGCAGGCTCGGACATGGTTTATGTGGAGATCAAGGAGCCTGGTGCAGTCATCTCCATTCTGGGGTTATGCACAGATCTTTCATTGTTGTCACAGCTCATGGGATTTAGCCTTTCTGTGCTCGACTCAGGTGGCCAAGCAGTCACCTGACTGCAATGTAACCATGACATTTACTTCATGTATATAGCATATTTCATGTAAATAGTTCTTGTATATAGTTCAACCCCTGTTATACAAGTTTATATTCCTGTTCGATGTAAAACCAAACAGAATGTGTGTATTTGGTCACTTTGTTATACTGTAAACCGCGCTGATGCTGAATAGTGCGGTATATAAGCAACTGTAATAAATAATAATAAAAATAATGAGAGAGGACACTCTAAACAAAAGGCACAGAGGGGCTAACTTGCACAGAGCGGTGGGTACAACCCTAAACAAAAGGCACAGATGGGGGTATCCTACATAGATGAGCAGGTACAACGCTCACCACTTCATTGGGCAGGCTAGAAGGACCATACAGGTCTTTATCTGTCATCATTTCATTCATTTACTATGGAAAGAGAAGGAATTAGGATTTTGCATTTAGCTCACACTTTTTTCAGGAGTAGCTCAATGCAATTTCAATTGTAAGCCCTCTGGGGAATGGAAAAATACCTACTATCCCTTAATGTAAGTTTGTACCCAAGATCCTACACTGCAGCAGTGGGATTTGAATCTGGCGTCCCCGGTTAACTATGAAGCTACCCCTGCACAAGAAAAACAAAGAGTCATGTTCCCTGTTTCTCTGTGTAATGGCAGGTAAAGCAGAACACAGAACCAGTACTGCTGAGGCAATGACATGTTGCCGAGTGTGACAGCATAGGAAGATATGTGTGGTCTGTGCTAAACACGGCCCAAAGACAACATTCATTCAGAAAGACAGTGCAGTGGGACTCTAACTTCTGCCCCAGATCTGAAGCTCCTGAGCTGCTGCTTCTCCCTGGAAAAAGAATGTTTACTAGAACTACTTCTAGCTGGAACATGCACCCCCTCTGCGCCCTCTGACCGAGTGAAAGGGGGTAGGGGTGCAGGCAAGCACATCACATTCTTGCCTGGTCCACAGGGACTCCTTTGTTGTTAGTAAACAAGAGTGGACGGCTATACCAGGGCAGCTGCCTCTAAGCAGAGAGACCTGGCCAGCAGCAGCTCTGGCTCTATTGCTGTAAACATGTACCAGCTCATGCAGTTCTTGGTAAATTCACGTTATGGTAGATAAATTCTCATAGGTGGTTGGCGACGGGTCTTTTTTTGGAGCACAGCAGAGGTTCAGAAACTTGGGCTACGGGAAGATAGTCATGAAGAACCCAAACAAAAATGGGGCAAAAAAAATGATGTGGAAACATTAGAAGGGCAAATTCAGTAAGTTCCCCGGCAATGAGGTACATGAGCATTTCTGTACCCTCCAAAGTACATGCCAGTTTTCAAAGTCTTTCTTTAAAAACAGTACCTGACATTTACTTTTCTACTTAGGTTCTTTTCTCCCTGCTCTATGCCCTCCACCCCCAAATTCAGGGACGCCTACTTTCATAAATGGAGGAAGGACGGCAAGGAAATCCACAGTACTGCCTTTTAACTTTCAAAAAGGCTGACTATGATAAAATGAGGAAAACAGTTAAGAAAAAACTAAAAGTAGCAGCTGCAAAGGTTAAAGATTTAGATCAAGTATGGGTGTTTAAAAATACTAATCTTGGAAGCCCAGATTGGTTGGATTCCATGCTTTAAGGTGGAAGAAGTCCAAAAAAATGCCAGCACGGTTTAAAGGTGAGTTCAGAGAGGTTGTTGTAACCAAAAAAAAGCATCTTTCAGGAAATGAAAAAAGGAGCAAATGACAAAAACTGGAAACATAAGTACTGGCAAGTTAGATGCCAGGCATTGATAAGGCAGGCAAAGAGAGAATTTGAGAATAAGTTTGCTGTAGAAGCAAAAAACGCATAATAAAGACTTTTTCAAGTACATTTATAACAAAAAACCATGAGAGAGTCAGTTGGACTATTAAATGATAGAGGGGTAAAAAGGGTACTAAGAGGAGAAAAGGCCAAAACAGAGAGACTGAATGAATTCCTTGCTTTGGTCTTTACTAAAGAAGATGTAGGGGAAGTTACTCATGACTGAAATGGTATTTAACACTAGAAGCCCCAAAGTGCATCAATTGATGCAAATGCATCTTCAAAGTTGTATACCAGCGCCACTGCTAGAACCATGTCAGTCATGTTCCATGATTTTGTTAGACACGAACAAGAGCTGCTGCTCGCAGAAATGGCTCAGAAAACACAAACAGCAAGCAGAGTTGAGGTCACTTGCGCTTTATTGATAATGCAAACCCCGACGCGTTTCGGCAGATGCCTTCATCAGGGGGACTAGAGGACTGCAAACAAAATGTACATCAAAAATTAAAACATAAAACTCAATAATAAAAACAAATTTAAACACACAAATATAAATAATCATAAATAGTATAAAAAGACAACCATGAATGAATATAATATGAAAACAATCATATTGTACTCACAAATTGTATTGTATCAATACATTAGATGAAGCGCATGGAAGCATGTAAACGTATGGCACAGAACCAATATTGCAGTTGATAGTGCTGAAAAACAATGATATCATTAAAATACATAGGAAGGTAAAACTACAAACAATGAAACTAATGATTAAACAATAAAATGAAAAACATATGGGAAACCCAAACCCAAGAGCACAAAAAATAATAATAAATAAAGAACAACTGTGCACATACAA
The DNA here is from genome assembly GCA_033557465.1 of Ichthyophis bannanicus. Taxonomy (NCBI): domain Eukaryota; kingdom Metazoa; phylum Chordata; class Amphibia; order Gymnophiona; family Ichthyophiidae; genus Ichthyophis; species Ichthyophis bannanicus. The sequence goes on along the minus strand of CM066044.1, from coordinate 222,578,981 downwards.
AATACGAGCTAATACCTTATCACTAACCTGTACATACAATCATACATAGATGTGAACATTGTACAAACCCTAATTACTGAACAGAATGATTGTTCTTTAAAAGGGTATTAGAATGGTGCTAAATTAATTACTATTGAACACCATAATGCCATAATATTCAAAATTTTAAAAAACCTTGTAATGCAACTAGTACTATTATGAGGAGATACCTATATTGCAAACCGTGTGTGATTAATCAATATTAAGCCAGCCCATAAAGTATAGGACAAGTGCTTATTAAAATGGTGCAAAAACAAGAGAAAATATTGGTTTAAAAAGGGATTGTCAAAGAGACTAATTACAAATTGGACGCATTGATTGACATAATGTATAGAAAACAAAATACAAATCCAGAAGTATTGGTAAAAAGGCATAAACTATTGCGATAATAGCAAAATCAAAATGATATTCAAAGCGTTGAAACTAGTATGTGAAAGAGCAAAAAACTAACCAATCTGCACTAGTTTAAAAACAAACCAAACAGTAAAAGAAACTCTGGGGTGCTGTGTTGTCTAACCCCATGGAAACCGGCGCTCTGCGATTGTAAACTGAAATTCTTTAACAAAGCCGAATAGTAAAAAAAACTCTGTAGTGCTGTGTTGTACCCCATGGAAACCAGCGCTATGCAATCGTAAAATGAAACGATCTAAAAAATGATGCTATTATGTCAATCAATGCGTCCAATTTGTAATTAGTCTCTTTGACAATCCCTTTTTAAACCGATATTTTCTCTTGTTTTTACACCATTTTAATAAGCACTTGTTCTGTATTTTATGGGCTGGCTTAATATTGATTAATCACACACGGTTTGCAATATAGGTATCTCCTCATAATAGTACTAGTTGCATTACAAGGTTTTTTTTTAAATTTTGAATATTATGGCATTATGGTGTTCAATAGTAATTAATTTAGCACCATTCTAATACCCTTTTAAATAACAATCATTCTGTTCAGTAATTAGGGTTTGTACAATGTTCACATCTATGTATGATTGTATGTACAGGTTAGTGATAAGGTATTAGCTCGTATTTTGAATGTGTACAGTTCTTTATTTATTATTATTTTTTGTGCTCTTGGGTCTGGGTTTCCCATATGTTTTTCATTTTATTGTTTAATCATTAGTTTCATTGTTTGTAGTTTTACCTTCCTATGTATTTTAATGATATTGTCGTTTTTCAGCACTATCAACTGCAATATTGGTTCTGTGCCATACGTTTACACACTTCCATGCGCTTACAATTTGTGAGTACAATATGATTGTTTTCATATTATATTCATTCATGGTTGTCTTTTTATACTATTTATGATTATTTATATTTGTGTTTTTAAATTTGTTTTTATTATTGAGTTTTATGTTTTAATTTTTGATGTACATTTTGTTTGCAGTCCTCTAGTCCCCTTGATGAAGGCATCTGCCGAAACGTGTCGGGGTTTGCATTATCAATATAGCGCAAGTGACCTCAACTCTGCTTGCTGTCCATGATTTTGTTAGCAAGGTCAAGATGTTCAAATATGTGCATCGAAAATTAATGACAGATGCACCACCTAGCAGGAAAATGAATTTATACCTAGAAGCCACAAAGTACGTCAATTGACGCACTCAATTGTCTTGGACGCGTCAATTGACATACTTTGGGGCTTCTAGGTATAAATTCATGTTCCCACTAGGTAGCGCATTTCAATCACTGTTTACAGTTTTACTCTGACATTACAAACAATCAACACACGATGACGTCATGTAATGACGTCACATACTGCACGTATTTAACAAATAAGTAACTTCGCATTAATTCACATCTGCATTTCATGCTAAATGCAGTCGTCGTGATAATGCGTCAATTGACGCACTTTGGGGTTTCTAGGTAAAATTCCTTTTGGGGCTTCTAGTATTAAAGGTGATGCCTCGGAAGAACTGAAAGAAATAATCGATAAACTGGGAAGATATATTACAACAAATTTGATAAACTAAAACAGTAGCAAATCACCTGGACCGGATGATATACACCTGAGAGTGCTAAAAGAACTGAAATATGAGATTGCAGACCTATTATTAATCTGTGAAATTAAAATCATCTGTAGTAGCTGAAAATTGGCGAATGGCAAATGTAATGCCAATTTTTAAAAAGGGTTCCAGGGGTGATCCAGGAAAATACAAGCCAGTGAGCCTGACATCAGTAATGGGCAAAATGGCAGAAACCATTATAAAGAACAAAATTACTGAACATGCAAATAGTCATGGTTTAATGGGAGAAAGCCAACATGGCTTTAGCAAAGGAAGGACTTGTTTTACTAATCTATTATAGTTTTTTGAAAGTGTGAATAAGCAAGTAGATAAAGGTGAGCCAGTAAATATAGTGCATCTGGATTTTCAGAAAGCCTTTGACAAGATCCCTCATGAGAGACTCTTGGCAAAATTAAAAAGTCCTGGGATAGGAGGCAGTGTACTACTATGGATCAGGAGCTGGATAAAAGATAGAAAGCAGAGAGTAGGGCTGAATGGCCAATTTTCCCAAAGGAAAAAAGGTGAATAATGGAGTACCCCAGGAATCTGTGTTGGGCCGCTGCTTTTTAATATATTTGTAAATGAGTTAGGTAATCAAATTTGCAGATGATACATAAGTTTAGTTTAGTTTATTTGTATTTGTTATACTGCCCTATGTTACTTCAGGGTGTTTCACAATTATGTAAACAGTCAAAGAAAGGCGCAAGGCCAGAAAAGGGAAAACAGAACTACAATTTTTTGAAAGGAAAAGAGAAAATGATAAAGAATGTAGAGAGAAGACATAGGGGTATGTTTACTAAACTATGGTAATGTCATTCGCGTTAGGTTCCGCAGGAGAGGTAGAGATGCCCATATAAAGGCATGGGCGTTGCATCGTTACAGCAAGCTGTAGCAACTAACGAGCATTACAAGGCGCCTTAGACTAACGAGTGTTACAAGGCACCTTGTAAGGCACCTTACAAGGAACATTACAAGCCGCCTTATAAGTTGCCTAGTAAGGCGCCTTGTATGGTGCCTAGTAAGGTGCTTTATAAGGTGCTTTATAAGGTGCCCTGTAAGGTGCCTTATAAGGTGCCTAGTAAAGTGCCTTGTATGGTGCCTTATAAAGTGCCTAGTAAGGTGCCTAGTAAGGCGCCCTACAGGGCCTCTTAGGCTAAGTGCCTTATTAAGCATCCCTGGACAAGGCACCGCAGAAGGCACCCTGGGCTATGGAACCATAGGTTAAGGTGGCCTAACAAGGTTATGATGCCCTAGGTTAGTGTGCCCTAGGGGCTGCAAGGTGCCTCAGGATGACATGCATGACCTGTGTGGAAGAGAGACAGATTAAGCCCTAAAACTAGATAGAGCACTCAGGAAAAGCAATGAACAGGTGAGTGAAGGAGGGAGAGCTGGGAGCCGCTGGACCTGCCATATCCGCGGGCATCCCATGTGGCTGCCAGTACTGATGACAAACATGGTGGGGACAGCTGTACCACAGCACAGGGTGTTGGCAATGTAAAGTACTGGAAAGACAGTTGGTGGCAGACGATGGGAATACGTGTCCCTCAGTGGGGGCGGAGGTGGCAGGATAGTTACAATGATGGGTGGATAGAGGAGTGGTGTTGCCATGCAGATCAGGCACAGGCGAGGCAAGCATGAAGAGGCACAATGCAGGAAAGGGTAGCAGTGCAGGACATGGGGTGGCAGCCTGCACAGGCAGACAGGACTCTACACAGCTGACAGATGCAGATAGACGGACAGAAGGATTGTTGGCAATGTGATGAAGGTAATATGTGCTCGCAGCAAATATCAGCAGAGATATGACTGTTACAGGGATGACAGGTACCGGTGTAGGAAAGGCATAAAAGAAGGAGAAAAAAAGAGGAAGCGAACCCATGACCACTGGGCTGAAAAAAGCACTGCACAAACCAATAGGCCACACCACCACTGTGAGGTCCACAGCAATGGCTGCAGGGCACCACACAAAACGCTGCTGTGTGCCAGGAGAGGCCAACCCAGACAGTCACCATGATGCAACGCACATGTACAACAGGCATCCACAGCTCATATCACAGTCTGTAAGTGGGACGGGAGCCACATAGAAACACATGTGCACACACCATGAGATGTAATGCAGTGTAAACAGCATGCAAAAGAGCATGAGAGCGACAGACGAAGGGTGTCAGGGGCCAGCTGAAGGGACAGCTAAGCGGATGGCCCATGGACCAGCGCAATGTAATGAAAAAAGAGCATGTGAGAATCCAACCTGCACAGTGATGTGGTACAGACCAGCCAACAACAGCATTACCAATCCACCAAGCAGACTGGTCACATGGACACTAGAAAGAAATAGCCATATGTAACAGACAATATGCAACAGATAGGCTGCAGAGGGGGCACACTGTAGCGCACATTGCAGAGATGGAGGGGTGTGTGGAGAGGTGACGAGGCTGCAGCCATCGCATGGGCAGGTTAGCAGAACACAGGAAAGGAAAAGGAAAAGAACATGTGGGAATCAAACCAGCAACCTTTGGACTGCCAACGGGTGTCTGTGACCACTATCCCAAAGAACCCCCACAAGCACAATGCAAACAAGTTACCACGAAAGGCACACACTGGAGCACAGCAGACATCGTGTCCCTCACCCTGATACACCGTCTGCCTCGGATAAACCCACGGGGTCTGTGTGCCAGGCCCCCCCGCAAACACACATCCAATCCATGCTGAGGGCCCACCTACCCGCTGCTGCCTGTGGTCTCTAACTACCCTGACCCCCCTCCACCGTTGCCTCCCCTACCCCTGCTCCCACATTCCTTCACTTATCACAACTAGAATGTAAGCTGTGGTGAGTAGGGTGTCTGCTCGACATGTCTGTGCAGCGCTGTGTACAAGGGGCAGTGACAGACATAAGTACTGAGTTATCTCTGTAAGTAACCAGTTGTCTATCCCGCCTACCCATCAAATGAAGCAGTGGCCAATGGAGGGCCACGTGGCATGCCCAAGGCCACAAGGAATGGCAAAAAGACTAGAAACCCCAGTCCCAATGTTGCTATCCCCAGGTGGGATGTGAACCCACGGCACCCTGGTCTGAGGTACCGTGTCCTAACCAACAGGTCATGTCTCTCACTGTGCAGGTGCAGTAGGTGCGGTAGTAATGGAAGTAGTGAAATAAAAAACTTTGTGCTGTAACTACACACGGTACACATTAACAATACCTGTACACCGACCCCTCCCCCACAACCCCGCACCTGGATGATGTACCCCAAGGATCTGGCATGGATACCCCCTACCCCCTCCATATACAGTCAACCAGTGTGGCCATCAGCACCCATGACTGGCTGTACCAGCTACATACTGATGGCTCACAGAGCCACCTACGCACACCTGAACCCTCCCCGGCTAACCAAACCCTGATCCACGCCTGTTGTGATGACATCGCTGCCTGGATGTCTCACCATGGCATTAAAGAGAACATGGCCATGACCGTACCTCCCATGCATCATTGTAACACCTCCATGCCCCCCCCCCCATTGTTGTCGGTGCCTGTGGATAACTCTGTACCTCACCCGGTGTCCACAGGCCGCAATCTGGGCCCATCCATGACCCTTCACCCCTGTCCACGACACACAACCATCTGATAGCTAACACCTGCCCCCCTTCCCCCACAACAGCACTGATACTCGCCCCATCCACCCTGAACAAACCACCAATATGGCCATGCACTGCCCAATCACATCCCATCAGTACCTCGGTAGTCTGCCCTCTGCATCCAACCGTGTGCCAGGCCAGTCATTGCCACACCACCCCCCTTGTCCGGTAACATCAAAGCCTCCCTTAACCTTTACCATACCCATGTCAAAAGCCCCCCCCGCTGAGGCCAAGATGCAGAGACTCTGTGGCTACCCACCACCCCCCGTCTCCCATCTTCCCATACAAATACCCCTGAAAACATTTGGCCCAAGCAGACACCCACCACCTGTGCAGTACACCCCTACTGGCAGCCCCACACTCTGCCCCTTTCTCCGTGATTCCACGTACGCCATGAGCAAACCTCAGCTGTCCGTACAGCAGGCACCGTCTCCAACCCCCCAAAGATCCAGGATGAAACCACATGTCCTCGCTGCAGCCATAGAAGCATGATCCCCCATGGTGCCTGGGGTGGTAGGGCCCCTCCCACACAGGATCCCACAGCTGTGTCCCCACCCCAAATAAACAAGGTAAATATGTTTGACATACCCACGATGGTCAGCTGTCCCTTATTGCTACATGTCAGTGGTGTGCAAATGACAGGTGTGAGCATCTACATGTGCGTCTGTGCACATGAAAATGGACCACAGTTGTGGGACGTGCACGGGTACGAAACAGGGCGGATGCCGCAATGCACGTAGACGTAGGGATGGTGGACACAGGAGCGAGTGGGGCGCCTGGCCGGGGGTGGCCCCAGAGACCGGGACCATGGACGCAGGGTGACGAGGGATGGGCAGTGCACATGGGGCCAGGGCCTAACCCGCAACAGTGTGGCTGGACACACGCGTATGGGGAGGGGGCAGGGATGTACCTGGGTCCTGGAGGGGGTCACGTTGCAGGGGCGGCGTGCCATGTGATCAACCATGGGGGATCCACAGTGCACCCATCGAATGCCTGTGAACCGTTGCAGGCCCTATGGGATGGGGGCGATGTGGCCAGGCCGCGCAGCATGCCTCTGCCTATGTACAGCAGTATTGTCTATGCATCCCAGGGGATGCTCCCGCAAGGGGGGGGCACCTCCACGGCACGCATCACACTGAACAGGACAGGGCAGGCTAGGGGACACCACCAGTGTGCTACCAGAGATGGACGTGTGAGCGGGACAGACAGTGTGGACATGTCAACGGATGTACAGGGTACGATGTCCAACTGGTGAGATGTGGGCAGCACTGCACTGAGATGTATCCGGTGCCACACCAACATGCTCTAAGCAAGTACCGGTGGGGACAGGTGGTGGGGAGGGGACAGAGGGACGGGGGTGTGGGGGGCTACAGACCCTGGCGGGGTGGGGGGTGGCAGGGCTGCTGTGGGCCAGTGTGTGGGTGGCATGGCAGCTGGCGTGTGCTGTGGGCCAGTGTGTGGGTGGCATGGCAGCTGGCGTGACCCAAGGTAACTCCGGCTAGGGGGGGTGACACAGGCTGGCCGCGGTGGTGGAATGGGGTTGGTTCCTGGGGCGGCCACGGGTGGGGCAGGGCGTACATTGGGCTCCCACAATAGACACACGACACGTGACTTCTGGCAATGCCGCATGTGCAGCCATTTATTTTCCACGTGCACGGCCGCGCCTCGAGCGGCCCCTCCCACCCCATGGTGCAGGTGCCACAGCTGACGCTGCTGCTGCTGGCAGGCATTGTTGTCCCGAGGGGGTCCCCTGGCCAGCTGCCAATAGCTCAGTGCTATCGAAAGTCCTCATATATCAAACATTCTTTTTGTCGGAGCGTACCGAGGGAGGAAAGGAATGGAACTCCGTCCACACCAGTCGGTAAGCTTCTTTTATTCAAAGTAGGTTCCTTCACCTTAAATTATTTTCAAAAAAATGTTACTTATCTGAAAGCCCCATGTTTAAAGTGAAATTTTCAAGGCACACCGCTATCAATCGCCAAAACTTTCACACGACATGCACATTTCGAGATATAATCCCTGCTTCAAGTGCTTCCATCACGAGGTATATGGGCAACTGTGCCAAAAAAACGCCGTCAAACGGCCAAGGACTTCTCCATGCTGAACTCAGGCTGAAAGGTCTTACTTATAGGGAGAACCAACCAATAGAAACAGGGAACACCCCACTGAAAGGGGAATCCTGAAATCATTGGTTAAACTTGCCACTGAGTCATATAAGACTGGTCCAATCAATTTCACGGTTTAAACCGTGAGGGTGCATGGTGTTCAAATTAAAAATCCAGCGCTGTTCAAGCCATTGAAGCTTAAGAGTCCTATCATCACCACGAGGGTCAAAAGGAACATGATCAATGACTGTCCAACGTAGTTCTTCAAACGAGTGTTGACAAGTCAAGCAATGGTCTACCACAGGAGCTGAAACCACTTTTTGGCGAATACAAGAAGCATGCTCTGCAAGCCGTTTTCTTATAGGGCGAATAGTTCTGCCCACATAAAATAGAGGGCATGGGCATTGTAATTTGTCCTATGTGGTCTATCTGCTGCAATCAGTGGCCCACCGCTGGGTGTATTCACGGGCAGTGCTAGGGTATGTCCAAACTTCTCCCGAAATGGTGTATGTACAATACATGCAACCATTACAAGGGACATGTCCCCGACCCGATAAAGGGACATGTTCCTTTTGACCCTTGTGGTGGTGATAGGACTTTTAAGCTTCAATGGCTTGAACAGCGCTGGATTTTTAATTTGAACACCATGCACCCTCACGGTTTTAACCGTGAAATTGATTGGACCAGTCTTATATGACTCAGTGGCAAGTTTAACCAATGATTTCAGGATTCCCCTTTCAGTGGGGTGTTCCCTGTTTCTATTGGTTGGTTCTCCCTATAAGCAAGACCTTTCAGCCTGAGTTCAGCATGGAGAAGTCCTTGGCCGTTTGACGGCGTTTTTTTGGCACAGTTGCCCATATATCTCGTGATGGAAGCACTTGAAGCAGGTATCTCTCAAAACGTGCACGTCGTGTGAAAGTTTTGGCGATTGATAGCGGTGTGCCTTGAAAATTTCACTTTAAACATGGGGCTTTCAGATAAGTAATGTCTTTTTGAAAATAATTTAAGGTGAGGGAACCTACTTTGAATAAAAGAAGCTTACCGACTGGTGTGGACGGAGTTCCATTCTTTCCTCCCTCGGACAAAAAGAATGTTTGATATATGAGGACTTTTGATTCACAGTGAACTATCTTATTTATTGTTACAGCATTCACTGGTTAAGTTTTGTGGAATAGCTCAGTGCTGGCAGCTATGGCCCACGCTGATGCGGCCAGGCCCCGCATTTCTCAGAGGATCCCCTCCACAGCATGGCACATGCAGGCGCCTCGTGCCGCTGCCGTCGCTGCTCACGGAGGACCGCACGAAGCACATGCCGTACACCTGTGGGGGAGACAAGCTGTGCACCATGAGACATGGTTACACCTGCCACCTGCACACAGGCATCATCATATGACCACTGTTGGACACTCACCCTCTGCATCGCCATGTGCTGCCTCAGAGTGCGCCCGCATCTCCCCTATGACCTCCGCCATGAGGGACCGCGCATCCCGTGTGGCCTGCTGAGGGGCAGCAGGCACAGCCTCCGCGGTTGCATCCTGGGGATATAGCAGACCTTTATAACCTAAACAGGGGCAGGTACCATAACACCAGGATGAATAGTGGGCCACTGTAGTGAGGCCTGCAGCATCCTGGGGATATAGCAGACCTGTATAACTTACCCAGGAGCAGGTAGCATAGCACCAGGATGGATAACAGGGGCAGATAGCATAACACCAGGATGGATAATAGACCTCTGTAGTGAGACCTGCAGCATCCTGGGGATATAGCAGATCTTTATAACCTAAACAGGGGCAGGTACCATAACACCAGGATGAATAGGGGGCCTCAGTAGTGGGCCTGGGGCATCCTTGGGATAGGGCACATCAGTGACACTGCAACAGGGCCAAATACCATACCATTGTGATGGATAAGACATCTCTGTAATGGATTTTGAGACCCCCTGGGGACAGGGAGGATCTGTTAGCATCGAGGGGGGTGGAAACAATCCCATTTGGACACACTGCCACCTGCCTTTCCCTTGCTGTGCGTGTCTGATATGTTTTTTGGTTACCAGGTTGGTTTTTTTTACGTCCTAGGTTTGGGTGCCTGTCCCCATGCACTTACCTCATATGGGTAGTCTGAGCCTCTATTGTATCGCCTGGTGAGGCGCATCCAGGCCCTCCTAACTTGGCTTAAGTCTTGCCTACGGGAGGAGCCAGGACAGAGGCGCTCCTGGCGGAGGCAGATTAATTCCGCCAGAAGATACAGGTCTGCATTGGTGAATGCAGGCTCTCTCGACCTGGCAGCCATCTTTTCTGCTGTATGTGGTCAGATCTCATATGACGCTGTAAACTTGCGCCTGCGCAGTTTGTGCTTCTCACCGTGCGTACGCATGCACGCACTTTCCCTTTGCAGCGTGAGTTGGTCTGTTTTGTCAGTCTATTTGTTTATGTTAAAAGTATCCTTTTCTATATCTGAATACAACTAGTCTTTCTATTTCTGACATGCCCTATCCCCATCTTTTTCCCATTCTGGTATCCCCTTCTGGGTTTTGAACCCGCAAGACATTGTACTCTGATATATTGCCTAACCACTGCGCTACACATACCACGTTATATTGTTCTGACGGGCCATCCTCTTGTGGGCATTGGGGCCTGACAGAGACAGGTTAGGGCTTTTCAACCTGGAAAAGAGACAGCTGAGGAGAGATATGATAGGGGTCTATAAATTAATGAATGGAGTAGAACAGGTAAACATGGATCGATTCTTTTCGGCATCAAAAAGTAGAAAGACTAGGGGACATGCAATGAAACTACAGTGTAACCCATTTAAGAGTAATAAGAGAAAATATGTTTTCATTCAATGCGTAATCAAACTCTGGAATTTGTTACCAGAGGATCTAGTAAAAGTTGTTAGTGTAACTGGGCTTAAAAAAAAGGTTTGGACAAGTTTCTGGAGGAAAGGTCTATAAACCACTATTAAAGAGGACCCAGGTAATCCACTGCTTGCCCCAATACAAGCATTATGGAACCTCTATGCTTTTTGGAAAACTGCTAGGTACTTGTGATCTGGATTGGCCACTGTTGGAAACAGGATGCTGGGCTTGATGAACCTTGGTCTGACCCAGTATGGTATTTCTTATGTTCTTACTTTTAAATATTATTAGCAAAATGGGGGCAAGAGGTAGGGCTATATTTAGTTGCTCAATAGGGGAAAATGTCAGCCCCATTAATCTAGCTGGCCAATCTTACATTACTTAGATCCCTTCAAAACCACCCTCCCACCATGGAATACATGCACAATGGATAGGGAAACTGATACATGATGGGTAAACATACTGGGTGTGACTGATATAGAATGGTAAGTTATATAGCATGTAACCAGTCCAGAATTGGAGTACCAGATGCAGAATGTGTAGTTAGAGTGGCAGTAACTGGAGTAGGAATAGGAGAGCATAATGAATGAAACTGGTGTGTACATACATAAGGGGATATTAGGTGCCACAGATGGAGAATGGAAGAGTATACTGGGCGTAACAGCTGCAGTTATTGGATGTAGCTAGTGTAGAATGAGAGGGCATACATTATGCAACTCATGTAGGAACAAGAGGGAATACTAGCTGTAACTAGTGCTGAATTAAAATAGTAGACTGGAGGGCCAAGATGAGCAGCTCCATTCCTGGCTTAAAATTTGCCTCTTACCTCGATTATCAACTCTGCCTTGGAAGTGGAAGACTAAGGTTTTTGAGCTGCAGAAAAGTGCACCAAGCAGCCCCCTAACCTGCGATGTCTTCATTCCTGCCTGCTGGTACGAGAAAAGTAACCCCGGTACAGAAGAGCTTGTTGGAGACAGTGGGAGTGGAAGGAGGCTCTCCATGTCTCTCTGAGCCCGATGTCACCCTAAGCTCAGAGGCAAGGTCTGCTCCAGTGCGCGGCCCTCTATCCCCAACATGGGTACATCGCTGGCTGATTCTCTCCGAAGTTTGGGAGTCTTGGCTGAGACGCTAGTGGAAGGGAAACGTTCTGCGGTAGAATTTTGTGTGTCTGATCTCTGCTGAAGCTTCAGGGGCTATGGATTCTGCAGACACCTTTGTTGCCCTCGACAGGGGAGGAAACATCTTCTATTGAACCGCTGGTACCTGCCGGGCTACAGGAGGTTAAGCCTTCATTGCCGAGACCTGCAACTTTCACGCTTGAAAGTCTATGGCAGCGATGGCGAACCTATGGCACGCGTGCCAGCTGTGGCACGCGAAGGCCTTGCAGCTGGCACGCGTGAAGGTCCGCAGAAAAAGAAAAAGCGGGCTCTGGCTGCTGCCGCGGACGCGGCAGCATGCAGTGTCCCGCAGGGCCCCCTCCGCCCGCTAAGCCCCTCTGCAAGGGCTTTCAGATTCGCGAGGGAGACAGCGTCTCCCTCGCGTCTCTGTTAAGCCCGCAGGGGCTAATGGGAAATTTCCCATCAGCCCCTTTAGACGCGAGGGACTGATGGGAAATTTCCCATTAGCCCCTGCGGCTTAACAGAGACGCGAGGGAGACGCTCTCCCTCGCGAATCTGAAAGCCCTTGCAGAGGGGCTTAGCGGGCGGAGGGGCCCCACGGGACATTGCATTCTGCCGCTGCCGCGGCAGAAGCCAGAGCCAGCTGCTTTTTTTTTTAAAATTTGCCATGGGGGGTGGGTTAGGACTGCTAATGGGCTAGGGGGGGGGGGGGGGTTAGGACTGCTAATGGGCTGGGGGGGGGGTTAGGACTGCTAATGGGCTAGGGGGGGGGTTAGGACTGCTAATGGGCTAGGGGGGGGGGGTTAGGACTGCTAATTGGCTAGGGGGTGTTAAGCACTGCAAATAGGCTATGGGGGGGTAACGACAGATAATGGGCTGGGGGGGTAGGACTGCTAATGGGCTGTGTGGGGGCTGTCTGGAACTGGTAATGGGCTATGGGGGGGGGTAGGACTGCTAATGGGGCTAGAGAGGGGGGTTAGGACTGCTAATGGGCTAGGGGGAGATGAAATAGGAATGAGGAAAGAGCAAAAGGAGAAAGATTAGTATGTTAAGCAGATGTAGAGAGAGAATGGAAAAAAAAACCCAAGAAGACAGAAGAAAGGACAAATGGACAGCAGATGGAGAGTTAGCAGAAGACACGAAGAAACCAGAAGAAGTGGCTGGAACAATTGCAACTGAAAAAAAATGCACAAAAGGTAGAATCGGGCTCAAAAAGGTTAGCCATCACTGGTCTATGGGATGGCTTGCAGGCACTGGAATCTTTGTTTATATCCCAGTTTGCCTTCTTCAAAATGTTTTTTTCTGGGGTTGCGCCGAGTCTTGACTAGCAGAAGCAAGAGGTTACTTTACTAGCATCCAGAGTGACCCAGCTGAAGCTAAATCAGATGAAATTGCTGCTGTTTCAGGTACTGGGATTAAAGATTTGTTTAATATCCACTCAAAGATAGAGTCTTTGGAGAATTCAGTGAGGAAGAGGAACTTACGTTTGCTCAATTTTCCACGGGTGCCTACTAGTTCCCCAATGAAATTATTTAATTCGTGTGCTACCTCTATGTTAAAGATACTGTTGGAATCTGTTCCCCTCTGGTTAGAATTTTCTATTTGCCAGCTGCTAAACGTAGAGAACCTGGATCATCTTCTCCAGCCCAAAAGCCTCCTTTTGACTCTTTGAACCTGACTGAGTTCCTGGAAACCTCTGACCCTGATGCTATTCAGCGTTCTACTCTCTGGCTTACTTTGGCTCTAGAGCCCAATAGGGACTGGCTTATGAGAATGTATTTTAAGGCTAGGAATGAATTATTTATGGGAGCCACTATTTGTATATTCCCAGACGTCTCCAAAGTGACCCAGAAACGCAGACAGCAGTTCCTACTGTTGCGTCCCAAGATCCTGCAACTAGGTGGTCTTTTCTTCCAGCACAACCTGTGCAAGTGTTTGATTATATATCAGGGTGTCAACTACACCTTCTTTGACCTTAGTTACTTGTTAGTAAAAGCATCTCCGTAGTTTTTGGAATCCTTGAGGTTCCCCTCATGAAAATTAGAAAGACCTTATATATAGGTTTATTCACAGCAGTATGGCTCTCATTTCCTTATGCATTTTCCTTTGATTTTACTTGGCCTTCTCCATTTTGATGGTGGGCTAGTGAATGATATCTTAAAGTGTGTATTATGTTCTTATATTTGGGGTCAGAGGCATTGGGCTCACTTTCCCTTTTTCTTGAGTTAAATGTTGATTACTGTAAAGTCATTTTCTTGTGTAATGATTTAAAATCACATAAATTAAAAAAAAAAAAACATACATAGTAGATTGCTTCCATATATATAAGATACCGGTCCTAGCAGCTGTCTCCAGGATCCAGATGCTTCACATGTCTCCTGCCACTCTCAACCCTTCACCTCCCCCCCAAAGCAGACAAGGAGGGGCCACTTACATCAGAGCTGGAATATCCAAGTCAGCTGCTTATTCTTAATATGTCACAAGTTCAAAGACCCTCTACCTCCCCAGTCACTGCAAACATTTATCCCAGGAACAAAAGCCAGATAAACAGTGTCAGAGTCTCGAGGCTGCTTCCTGCTGCCAAACTGCTTCTGTGATAAAGGGCAAAACATTCCAGCAGCTACAGCGATCGATGCTTTACCATCGATGCCAAGGATCTCGGGTCTAGCTCTCCTCCAGCAGCAAAGATCCAGAGAGTGCTTTGGGCATCCATTCCACTAGCAGGAACAAGTTTATCTTCAGAATTCTACCTGCCAGGGCTCTAGATACCCTTACTGCAAATGACTTTGCTCCATTTAAGCAGATTGCTACCAGACTGTAGGAAGAGATGGAACAAATACGGAAAAAAGTACACATACAGACAAAGCATCAAAGTAGCACAGACAGAGACAGAAAGATACATACCAAATGACAAGGACACAAAAGAACAAGCTAGGCTGGACTTCAGGGATGACCATGGGGATGTGCCCTGGACTCTGATCTCTCACAATGACTACTAACTTTATGCACTACCTACTCACTTCCCATTTGCCTCCCTTCTCCAGGTAAGAGAGAAACGCCAGTGATGGAGAAAAAGGCGCTGGGGGAGAAGTGGAATAAGTGGGGTAGCTCACACCACCAGCACTGTGATATGGGGGCTGGCTGCTGAGTGGCTGGGCACTCATACCACAGTTGTGACTGCATGGCATAGCTCCACCCTCCACTTGCAGCTCTGACATCCCTGGGCACCTCATGTAGCAGTGTTTACAAATTCCATGTCCAAGGACAGTGCTGGATTTGCTCTCAGGGGAGGAGAAATAGGAACACACAGACCTTCAGAGACACTGCTGGGCTGTGCTTGTGATTTTCCTGGAAATAAATTCTTGCAAGGAAACAGCCCAGGGCCAGGAAGGGTAGAATATCAGAGACAAGCAAACACCCTGTATGTACCGTATCCTACAGAGATGGAAATATGCAGGCAAATGCTCTGTATCCTAAAGATCCAAAAACCCACAGATGCACAAATCTAATGCAGCCAAAAGGAGAGCAAGAGCAGCTGTGTATGTATCGCATCCTACAGGTAAGCAGATGTACGGCATCAGTCCAACTACATCCTACAAAGGAATGGACCATGCAGGCACATCTGTGCTGGATCCAGAACAGAAGAAATACAGGCGCATACTGCATTGTCCATAGCCATAAACACATAGGCACCCATGAGGTTCAAAAGGGAAAGACTTAAAGAGTTACATCAGAAAATATTTCTTCATGGAGAAGGTGATAGATACATGGAGCAGTTTCTCTATGGTCATACAGGAGACAAAAACAGTTAACGAAATTCAAGAAATCCTGGGAGCAAAACACAGAGGAGGCCTAGTTATAAAGACATGAATCAAGTGACATCTATGGCACTACTGCAGGAAGGAAAGGGCAGGTTAAGATGCGTCCTGTAGGCTTTATCAGAGGGGGGGGGGGAGGATATCAAAACTGTCAAGTGGGCTTCATCATAAGACATATAGGGGACAGACTTAAAATGAAGATCTCAATAGGTATACTTTAGAGGAAAGGCAGGATAGAGGAGATATGATGGAGACGTTTAAGTACCTCCATGGCATAAATGCACCAGAGGAGAGCCTCTTTCGATTGAAAGTTCTGTGGGGGGGGGGGGGGGGGGGGTGGGTGGGGGGGGCGCATAGGATGAAGGTGAAAGGAGATGAAATCAGGAGTGATTTGCAAAAATGTTTCTTTACAAAAAGAGTGCTAGATTATTAAAGGTGACCCGGGATATTCATTGCTTGATCCAATACAAGTATTGTGGAACCTGTATCTTTTGGGGAAACTGCTAGGTACTTGTGACCCAGATTGGCCACTGTTGGAAACAGGATACTGGGTTTGATGGACCTTGGTCTGACCCAGTATGGCATATCTTATGTTATGCATGGAATAGTCTCCCATTGAAGGTAGTAGAGACAAATACTGTATCTGAATTTAGGAAAGCATGGGACAAAACACAAAAGATCTAAAAAAAATAAATAAAGGGGATTGTAGAGCTTAGTAGTTGGAAGGGCGGACTGGATAGGCTGTATGGTCTTTATCTGTCATCATTTATTTATTTAATCACTTTTCTATACCGCTTTGTCCTTTTGTACATTGTAACAACATTATACATAGAACAATTGAATAGTAATCAACATTGTACAAGGAACAATTGAACATTGTTGTTGTTAAGTGCCGTCGAGTCGGAGTCGACTCATGGCGACCCTCTGGATAGCTATCCTAAATTGTGTTCGGTCTTCAGTCAGGCGGCTTATTGTTGACAGACTGGTACCCGTAGCTGCTGTTATTGTATCGATCCATCTCATTGCTGGCCTTCCTCTTTTGCGTTGACCTTCTATCTTGCCAAGCATGATGTCTTTCTCTAATGATCTCTCTCTCCGCATGATGTGTCCAAAGTATGAAAGTCGAAGTCTTGTCATCTGAGCTTATAAAGAAAGCTTAGGTTTGATCTCCTCTAGTACCGACTGGTTTGTTCTTCGGGCATCCATGGTATACACAGTATTCGCCGCCAGCACCATAATTCAAAGGCATCAATTTTCTTCCTGTCTATCTTTTTCACTGTCCAGCTTTCACATCCATATGATGTTATTGAAAATACCATGGCTTGAACAAGTCGAATCTTTGTATGGAGAGAGACATCTCTGCTCTTGAGAATCTTATTTAGGTCTTTCATAGCCATTCTGCCAAGAGCAATGCGTCGTCTGATTTTTTGACTGCTTGTTGCTTCTTTATTGATAGTTGATCCAAGTAGGTTAAAGTTATTCACGATTTCAATTTCTTCTCCTTCGACGATGAACCTGTTGATTATGCCAGTTGTCATGATCTTTGTCTTCTTTACATTAAGTGAAGGGGGAAAGGAGGTAGCATGAATAGCTATATACAGAGTCATGAGGGTATGACATAACTATATACAATTTACTGCATCATGTTTAATGGTTACTAGTCCATTGCTATGGGTCAACAGTAGGTGACTTGGCTCATGTTGTTGTTCGGGTGGTTAGGTAATATGTTCCAGGTGATATGTGTAGAGAAGACTTTTCAATTTCTTCCTAAAGTCCTTAATGTCTGAATTTGCACGCATGTCATCTGGGAGAGAGTTCCAAAGTGATGGAGCATAGAGTGATAGTGCTCTTCCAGATGTGGCTTGTATAGTCTTTTGGTATCCAAGGGGTGTGATAATCATATTACTGTTGTTATTTCTCCTGGCCAGGTATTTGTGTCTCTTGTTATAGTGTCTTGTAGGATATAAGCTGATAGTTGGTGAATGATTTTGAATATGATTAATGTTGATTTGTATCTGATGCGGGAATGGATTGAGAGCCAGTGTAATTGATTAAGAATAAGAACATAAGAACATAAGATATGCCATACTGGGTCAGACCAAGGTCCATCAAGCTCAGTATCCTGTTTCCAACAGTGGCCAATCTAGGTCATACATACCTAGCAGTTTCCCCAAAAGACACAGGTTCTTCAACGCTTGTACTGGGTCAATCATTGATATACGTGTGATGTGTCCATATCTGTCTGTTCCTGTGATTAGGTGTGCTACGGTGTTCTGCACTAATTGAAGTGGTAAGATGGTTTGCTTTGGGAGTTGCAATAGTCGAGCGCTGGGGTGATAATTGCCTGGCAGATGGTGCGGAAGTGATCATGGCCTAGAATTGGTTTAAGTCTTATTATCTTCATTTTATAGTAGGCATTCGCGGTGGTTTTTGCTATGTGGGGTTGCATGCACTGTTCCCTCTAAGCTGTGCGCGTGTGCGCGCGCACACACCTTACCGAGCAAGTGCACATACTTTACAACAGAGCGCACAATAATTATGGTTCTGATTCTGATAGAAAACAACACAGACATCTTAAAATTTAAAAGTTCTTATGTATTTACAGTTTTCACAAGTTCTACAATGTTTTCTAGTGCAATCAATGTGGTGTACATACTGTATTCTGATGTGTAGTCAAATTTTAAAGTATATAACTTTGAGTGTCGTTATGTGGCGCACAAAAATTTAACCTTCCTTCAAAAGCTGCACAGCTGATATTTTATGCGCACACAGCCTACAGAAAATTAGAGGGAACATTGGTTGCATGGTGAGGTTTTGGTCTATGATGAGGTTATGTTTCTATGTTTCTAAGAGCCTCTCTTGGGGATGACCCACTGCACTCAGATCCTGGGATCATTTACTTCCCACCGAGGTAGTGCCATCTTGAATGGTAAGACTCTCCTGCATGAGAGAGAGAGAGGTATATCTGGTAGCTTACTAGGCCAGGAGGAGGATGGCATGGACTGTTTCTGTTCCTGGAAGAACACCTGCCCTCTCAGTTGTCAGGGGGCAGTGTGGCACCGGCTAACATCATCCAACGGTGCTGGTTGAGGAATTATACAAAAACGTATGAGGCTAGCGCAGCATGCAGCCTTGTGCCCAAAGGAGCAGATAATGCCTGGACTCTCTTTTTCTGGCCTATCCTCGAGTATTTCCTCTACTCCCAAACCCAAAGGTCCTATGGGCAAGCATATGGTGGTGGACTCCTCCCATGGGCTTAAGTTTGCGACAGATTCCTCCCAGGAAGGAGCATCTTTGAGCTCCCCCAAAAGGTCTTCCCTTCCTCAACCTGGCTCCTCCTCAATATTGTCTTTGGTTCCAGAGACTGACTATTTCAGCAAATACCTTCTGAGCAACACGTTAAGAAGTCTTTTCCTGTTGTCGTGCCACTCTCAGTGGTATCAACAGTTTGATGCCTAGTTGGGCAAAGTTAGATGGCAAAGATGGATCCACAAGGTGAAATTAGACTTACCTGCTAATTGTTGTTCCTTAAGGAACTCCAGTCCAATCCCAGAATCTCTGGGATATAGGTTCCTCCAGCAGCTTGGAGACTGAACAATGACATTCTTTGATGTCACCAGCATAACTACCCGAGGGACCGCCTCCTTGCTCCAGTTTACCTATTGACAAAGCAGACTCAGCAGAGCAACAATTAAGTAGCTATCATAGATAACAAACTTTAATAAACATTAACAAACTTCAACTAAAAAATTAAGACACAAAATATGCCTTTAAAGAAAATGTTTAAAAAATGTTTTTTATAGACTGCCCTCCGTCTCTATAGAGTAATATTGCTTTATAAGGACACTCAAATGTATCACCCTCTCTATATGAGCCATAAGGCTTATCATACCATACCTTTATGCTTCAGGCTTGACGTTAAACTAAACGCATATGAGGGAGGGGTGCGGGACTGGACTGGAGTTCCTTAAGGAACAACAATTAGCAGGTAAGTCTAAGTTCACCTTCCTTATCGTCTCTCTAGTCCAGTCCCGGAATCTCTGGGATATAACAGAGCAGTAAAAACATTTAATGGGTGGGACCTGCTAGTCCAGCCTGAAGCACTGCCGAACCAAAACATCTCTCTTTCTGCCTGTATATCTAATCTATAATGTTTAACAAAGGAATTTAATGACGACCAAGTAGCCACTTTACAAATGTCCACAGGCGGCACCAAACTGTACTCAGCCCATGAAGCAGCTTGTGTTCTCGTTGAATGCGCCTTAAGCCCATCAGGAATTGTTTTACCCTTTAACAAATACGCTGAAGCTATAGCATCTTTGAGCCATCTAGCAATAGAAGCCTTAGAAGCTGCCTGACCTCTCTTTGCTCCTCCAAAGAGGACAAACAATCTATCTGTCTTACGGAACTCCTGTGTTCGTTTTAAATATATCTTTAAAGTCCTACGAACATCTAACAGATGCAACTTCTTGAGTTGATTCTCGTCGGTATCATTTTCAAATGCTGGTAAAGAAACTTCCTGATTGACATGAAAAGCCGACACCACCTTAGGAAGAAATGAAGGCAATGGCCTTAAGACCACCTTTTTCTTGAAAAATAATAGGAAAGGTTTTCTACAAGACAATGCTTGCAATTCCGAAATTCTTCGGGCTGATGAAATAGCTACCAGGAAAATTACCTTGAGCGAAAGATCCTTTAATGACGCTCGAGACAACGGCTCAAAGGGTTCGCGTACTAAAGCCTCTAACACCAAATGGAGATTCCAAAACGGAACGCGTGGTCTACATGGTGGTCTCAACAATGAAACTGCTTTCAAAAAATGTTTCACATCCGGATGAGCTCCTAGCACTTCACCTTTTATTCTTCCTCTATAACAAGAAAGACCTGCCAACTGCACTTTCAATGACGCCGGTGCTAAACCTTTCTCAAATCCTTCTTGCAAAAAAGATAGAATCTGAGAAATAGAAGCTTTTAATGCTTCAAAACACTTGTCTTCACACCACGCCTCAAAGATTCTCCATGTACGAATATAAGCCAAAGAGGTAGATCTCTTCCTTGCCTTCAACAAAGTGGAAATCACCGCAGAAGAGTATCCCCAGGCCTTTAACCTTGCCCTTTCAAGAGCCAAGCCGTAAGTGAGAATCAATCCACTTGAGGCATGCGTAACGGCCCTTGACTCAACAGATCTTCCCTCATCGGTAAGCGCCAAGGCCGGTCTACCAACAACCTCATGAGATCCGCGTACCATGGACGTCTTGGCCAATCTGGAGCTATCAATATCACTAGCCCCTTGTGACGTTCTACTCTTTGCAGAACATGCCCTATCAATACCCATGGAGGGAAGACGTATAGAAGTTGTTGCTCCGGCCAAGTTTGAATGAGTGCATCCAGACCTTCCGACATTCTCTCTCGCCTTCGACTGAAAAACTGATTGACTTTTGCTGACTTGAAGGTTGCCATGAGACCCATTACTGGAACTCCAATGATTTATTAAAAATTGAAACACCTGGGGATGGAAAATCCACTCTCCTGGATCCACTTTCACCCGACTCAAAAAGTCGGCTTCCACATTGTCTACCCCCGCTACATGACTTGCAGACAAAGCCTTCAAATTCCTCTCGGGCCACACGAACAACTGCTCGGCTTCGGCCTCCAGAGCAACACTGCTTGTGCCCCCTTGATGGTTGATGTTGTCTGACAGAACGCGAACAGCTTTCGGCCGAAGATAACCTTGAAATGCTTGTAGAGCTAAAGTTACTGCTCTCAACTCTAATCTGTTGATTGACCAAAACTTTCTCCTGTTCTGTCCATTGGCCTTGAACGAACCTTCCTTCGAAGTGTGCTCCCCAGCCCACAAGACTGGCATCTGTCGTAAGGGGAATCCAAACAGGCGATTCTAGGTGCAGTCCCACCTCTAGAACCTACGGCTTTATCCACCAATCTAGAGCCTGACGCGTCTCTGGAAGGCAGGGTAACTTCCTTGAGAGGGGATCCCTTTGATGCGACCATCTCCTTAGTAATGGTCTCTGTAACAGTCGCATATGAGCTCTTGCCCATGGAACTAAGTCCAAAGTCGCTGCCATGGTTCCGAGCAACTGCAGATAATGCCATGCAGTGGGATTTTATCTGGTCAAGAAACTTCGTACCAGATTTCTCAATGCTAGGGCTCGAGACTGAGGAAGGAAATCTTTCCCTATGCTTGTATCGAAACAAGCACCCAGGTGTTCCAGGTTCTGTGAGGGAATTAACTTGCTCTTCGCCATATTGACAACCCAACCCAGACTTTGTAAAAATTCCAAGGACTCTGGCTGTTGCCAACTTGCTTTCCTTTTCGGACTTTGCCCGAACCAACCAATCATCCA
Source organism: Ichthyophis bannanicus (assembly GCA_033557465.1). Lineage (NCBI taxonomy): Eukaryota > Metazoa > Chordata > Amphibia > Gymnophiona > Ichthyophiidae > Ichthyophis > Ichthyophis bannanicus. Next base: position 222,557,056 of record CM066044.1, on the reverse strand, counting down.
AGTATGGGTGAACTAGAATTCCTTCTTTTCTCAATGCTGCCGCAACGACCACCATTACCTTGGTAAACGTTCACGGAGCCATTGCTAAACCAAACGGCAACGCTTGAAACTGGAAATGACCCATTGGAACGGCAAACCTCAAAAACCTTTGATGTTCCTGACGAATGGGAATGTGTAGATATGCCTCTGTCAAATCCAGAGACGTAAAAAACTCCCCTTTTCTTACTGCCAATATTACAGATCTCAGCGATTCCATCCGAAAATGAGTAACCCGAAGACAACGATTTACATTTTGAAGATCCAAAATTGGTCAAAAAGACTCTTCTTTCTTTGGAACCACAAAATAGATCGAGTATCGACCGGAGCCATGTTGGTCCGGCAGCACCGGAACAACAGCCTTGAGATTCAAAAGTCTTTGCAAGGTCTCGCGTACCACTGCACACTTGAGGAGATTGAATGAACAAATCGACCACTGGGCACTGAAGTTCCAGAGCATACCCTTTTTGAATGATTTCCAACACCCACCGATCGGATGTGATTTGAACCCAGGCTGAATAAAAGTCCCGCAGCCGACCTACTACGGGAATAAAATCTGCCTGGGTGTCTTTCATTTCATTGTGACTTTGAGTTTGCAGAGGAAGAGGAGGCTGCAAAACCGCTGCCTGCTCCTCGAAAACCTCGAAACCCCTGACTCCTGAAATATTGATGGTCTCTCTGAAACTGACCAAAACAAGCGGAACGAAAACGACAAAAATCCCTGTACAGGCCTCCAAACGCCTGAATTGGATGCCCTAACTTCTGCCTATCTTCTGGCAGCCTGCTTCCTTTAGAATCTCCCAAGTCCTTTACCAACTTATCTAAGTCTTCCCCAAATAGAAGTTTACCCCTGAAAGGAAGCTTAGAAAGTCTTGCTTTAGAAGAAGCATCTGCAGCCCAGTTACGCAACCATAAATATCTTCTGGCTGCCACAACCGAGCTCATACTCTTTGATAATCCTCTAATAAGATCATAATGAATGTCAGCCAAATAGGCTGCTCCAGTTTCTAATCTAGACGCTTCTTCCACAGAGTTCTCCACATTCTCACCATGTACCCTCTGCGACCAACGAAGACATGGCCTGGCTACCCATGCTCCACAAAATCGAAGCCTGGATAGACAGAGCATTAACATCAAACACTTGTTTTAACAAAGTATCCAACTTCCTATCATGGCTATCCTTAAGAGCGGCACCACCTTCCACCGGAATAGTAGTCTTTTTAGTAACGGCTGAAACCGCTGCATCCACTTTCGGTGGTTTAAACAATTCACGATCCTGATGCAGTAGAGGATATAAACGAGCCATGACCCTGGACCCCTTTAATCCAGCTTCAGGCATATCCCACTCTTGTTGAATCATCTCTCTTACCACTCTGTGAACGGGAAAGACCTTTTGCATCTTCCTAAATGCCTGCAACAAAGGATCCTCCAATGCCGAATCCTCCTCTGGTCCTGACACTGGCATATTAAGTGCATTAAGAGTTTCTATAAATCAATGCAGATAACTCTTCATGACGAAAAAGACAAACTATTCTGGACTGATCCTCCTGATCCACGAGTTCTCCCTCTTCTAATTCCTCCAGTGTGCAGCAGCTGCCAAGAGAGCAAATAGAATGCTAGGTATGATAAGGGAAAGGAATGGAAAATAAAACAAAAGATATTATAAATGCCTCTATATTATATTATAATGCCTCTATATCGTTCCATGGTGAGACCGCACCTTGAATATTGTGTGCAATTCTGGTCGCCGTATCTTAAAAAGGATGTAGCGATTTTAGAAAAGGTTCAGAGAAGAGCCACCAAAATGGTAAAGGGGATGGAAGGATACTCCTATGAAGAAAGGCTAAAAAGGTTAGGGCTCTTTAACCTGGAAAAGAGATGGCTGAGGGGAGATATGATAGAAGTCTATAAATTAATGAACGGAGTGGAACGGGTAAACGTAGATCGATTGTTTACCTTATCAGAATATAGAAAGACTAGGGGACATGCAATGAAGCTACAGAGTAAACTATTTAAGACTAATAAAAGAAAATAATTTTTTCACTCAACGTGTAATCAAACTCTGGAATTTGTTACCTGAGGATGTAGTAAAGGCTGTTAGTGTAGCTGGGTTTAAAAAAGGTTTGGACAAGTTCCTGGAGGAAAGGTCCATAAACCATTATTAAGAAGGGACCCAGGATATCAATGCTTGAACCAATACAAGCATTGTGGAACCTGTGTCTTTTGGGGAAACTGCTAGGTACTGTGATAAGGAAGCTTATCATAGCTCAGGAAGGAGCTATAGAAAAGGTGAAGTAACTCTGAACAAGCAACCTGTCAGTTCTGGTAGAAATAAGAAAACAGAATTTTCCCATAAAAGACTACCAGTCCCAGAATGCACCAGGTTTCCAACAGCCATTAGAGGAGCTGAAGTGGGGAAACGTGTGTTCAATCAGGAGGGCTATGAGGTAATCCCTAAGCACTCATCTCAAAGGGAAGGGCCTGATTCAGCACAGCTGCGCTGTGTTAGGGAGGAGCACTCATCTAGGCAGAATAAAGGTAGAGTTTATTCTACAGAGAATTATCCTGAGGATCATCATCAGCTTCATGATCAGCTTGAGCTTGATCATCTTCATCATCAGGAGGATCATCAGAAGCAGAAGCCAAACCGGACGGACAGAGAGGGAAAGAAACCCTTTGGAAGGAAGAGGAGAAAAGCCTTTGAGAGGTCTAGAAGAGTCCAGGGCAGTACGTATACTGGGAGGCATTCCAAGGGCCAGCATACACCATTGGACTGGGGAAAGCCAGAGGAATGGTGCTGCAGAGCTAGGAATCTCCAGACGGTACCTGTGAGAGAGACGGCTGCACGTGGAAGGGACCCTAAGACCCGTTCCAGAAGGTATGTGAAGAGAGATCCAGTGTCCAGGGATCTGGATTGGAAGGCTGGACATAAGAACTGGACTACATACTGGCCAGGCTATATAGAGAGGAACTCTAACAGCAATGGAAGCTCAGGTATGAACACTGATCTATGCCCTAGCTATAACCTTGAAAGACAGCAGGGAAACAAGTATTCTCCTGAAAGTGCTCCATTGGGAGATTCATCTGTGCCAATCCATGATATTGAACCCATGCTTGTTGAAGAAGAGGGGGTGATAGCAGATGAGAATCTGTTTACATGGACTGCTCTCTGTCTAAACTCCTTTGGTGATTTTCTGTTATAAAGTACAGCAACCATCACAAAGAAATACAAACTTGTTCTTTAATCTACTCAGAAAAGCTCCTGTGTAGGATTTCTAGCCACGCAGTAGCAAGCAAGCCAGCTAAGGGGTTTCAGCTGGATAACTGCTAGCAATTGAGCCTTACCTAATTGCTTGTGAGCCAGGAGAGAATCACTTCTGAATCTATGTGGGAAGATATAAGAAGTTAACCTGAGAAGAACAGTTTTTTCCTTTCTTTGTGGCTTTTGGTTTGTTGTTTGATATATGCTAAGAGAATATTAGCTAAGCCTACAGAAAAGACCAGTTTGTTATCAACCAGGTCTTATTTCTTTTGCTTTGCTTGCCTGACAAGTCCAAATGTTGTTTTCCTTATTTTGTTTTTTCAAGTTTAACACTGAAAGCAAGTAACCTGATTTATGTGCTACCAAGCATATCTGTGTTGGGAGAAATAACCCCATAAATAAATATCTTATTGGCTTTAACACTTGAGCACAACTAAATTATTGTCAGCAGCTGTGTCTGGTGTGAATGAACTGCATTGCCCACAATCCCTTGCAAATCATATAGATATATGCACTTGCCAAGACTGTGAAGATTCTCACCCAGGCAGCCGTCTGACAGTACATATGACCTAGATTGGCCTCTGTTGGAAACAGAATACTGGGCTTGATGGACCTTGGTCTGACCCAGTATGGCATATCTTATGTTCTTATGTTCTCCTCAACATCTAAATCTAGATCCGAGTGAATCTCTTCAGACGTTATAGAAAGTGCCTGTAGATCCTTTCCTATCTTAACCTTCTTGACAGGAACAGAACCTTCACTAACCTCCAAAGGAATAGCCGAGCGCTTCTTCCCAAGATCAGCTACAAGAGAGGGTAGAGAGCTCTTTTGACCATTTCCAAAAGTCTGTTGAAGCAGAGAAACAAAATCCTGTGAAAATAATGCTGCCAAACCAGATGAAAAAATTGAAGGCACCTGCGGCACATCTGGAATAGAAGGCGGCCCTGCAACAGGCTCTGATAAGAGCTGCGGAGGAGAATCAGCGTCCCCTAAAGATGAGGAAGCACGCTTAGCTCCCTCAGCAGTGTATTCCAAAACCTGCTGCACATCTGAAGTTTCCTGAACACAGGACTTACAGACCCCCGAGTCAGATAATATCACTCTTCTAGAGCCACAAACCAAACATTGTGGTTTAGAAGGCATCACTGCAATGAAGTTTCAAACCAGACTACTAATAAAATATATTAATCTAAAATATATTAATCTTTATTTCTCTCCTCTTTTTTTTTAAATGAAAAGACGACTAACTAAAGACACATAATAAATTTTTTATATCCTTTCAGCAAAGTTTCCCTTAAGAAAACTAAAGAGAATACACTCACTGTTTGTCGTTTTCACTTCACTTACTGTTTGGCATTACTTCGTGCATGCGCACAAAATGGCACGACCTTCAAAGAAACCAACTGCCACCGTAAGAGCAACTGCGCAGCAATAAATCAGCTCTTGCTGCAGCGTCCAAAAGAAAAAGATGTTTTGAATGCTCTGTTAATCTACAGGGTCCCCGACGCTAAGTTTTCATCCACGCCAGAGGAAATCAAAACAGAAAAACCCTGGCGGATCAAATAAATCTGCTCTCCGCAGAAACAGAGGACTGCACCTTCCAAACAACAGGAAAGAGGTGCATTAATTCTGCCAAGTACTCCTCTCCTAATATAAGTAGGATCGGGAGACTTACTGAAAGAATTTGAGCCAGATAAAGAAACGCGGCTTTAAAACCGGCAGAGAAAAATTCTTTAAAGAGAAAGGGGGGGGGGGGGGCATCTCACTGGCTTTAAAGCCACAGTAACTGAGCTTTTGAAATAAAATAAAACTAGATAAAAATAAATTCAAAGATACTTAATTGTCCCTCCAATGAGCCTAGAATCCCTAGGCCAGCGATGGCGAACCTATGGCACGCGTGCCAGCTGTGGCACGCAAAGGCCTTGCAGCTGTCACGCGTGAAGGTCCGCAAAAAAAGAAAAAGCTGGCTCTGACTGCTGCCGCGGACGCGGCAAGGGCAGAATGCAGCGTCCCGCGGGGCCCCCTCCGCCCGCTAAGCCCCTCTGCAAGGGCTTTCAGCGTCGCGAGGGAGAGCGTCTCCCTAGCGTCTTTGTTCAGCCCGCTGGTGCTAATGGGAAATTTCCCAGCATCCCCTTTAGACGCGAGGGAATTATGGGAAATTTCCCATTAGCCCCTGCGGGCTTAACAGAGACGCGAGGGAGACGCTCTCCCTCGCGAATCTGAAAGCCCTTGCAGAGGGGCTTAGCGGGTGGAGGGGGCCCCGCGGGACATTGCATCTGCCGCGGCAGCAGCCAGAGCCTGCTTTTTTTTTTAAAAAATTTGCCAGGGGGGTTAGGACTGCTAATGGGCAGGAGGAGGAGGGGTTAGGACTGCTAATGGGCAGGGAGGAGGAGGGTGGGGGTTAGGACTGCTAATGGGCAGGAGGGGGGGGGGGTTAGGACTGCTAATGGGCAGGGCAGGCAGGGAGGAGGGAGGGAGGGAGGAGGGGCGGTTAGGACTGCTAATGGGCAGGGAGGGAGGGAGGAGGGAGGGAGGGAGGGGGGGGGTTAGGACTGCTAATGGGCAGGGAGGGAGGGAGGGAGGGAGGGGGGGGGGTTAGGACTGCTAATGGGCAGGGAGGGAGGGAGGGGGGTTAGGACTGCTAATGGGCAGGGAGGGAGGGAGGCAGGGAGGGGGGGGTTAGGACTGCTAATGGGCAGGGAGGGAGGGAGGGAGGGAGGGGGGGTTAGGACTGCTAATGGGCAGGGAGGGAGGGAGGGAGGGGGGGGTTAGGACTGCTAATGGGCAGGGGAGGGAGGAGGGAGGGGGGTTAGGACTGCTAATGGGCAGGGGGGCGGGCGGCAGGTAGGACTGCTAATGGGCTGGGGGGGTTAGGACTGCTAATGGGCGGCGGGCGGGCGGCGGGGGGGGTAGGACTGCTAATGGGCTGTGGGCTGATGGGGCTGTCTGGAAATGGGGTGATGGGGGTTAGGACTGGTAATGGGTTATAGGGGGGGCTTAAACTGAAAATGGGTGATGGGGGTTTAGACTGGAAGTGGGTTGATGGGGGGGGCTTAGGACTGGTATTGGGTTGGGGGGTTGCTAGGACTGGAAATGGGCTGATGGGGGGCTAGGACTGGAAATGGGCTGATGCAGGGACTAGAAGGGAATGGATGCTGGGTGAGGCTGGAACTAGAAGGAGCTGATGTTGGGGGAGGATTAGAATGGGATGGGGCTGGGAGAGTAAAATGGAGAGGGGAAAATATTTTGTGTGGGAGGGATAAAAAAATCTACAATTGGCCGGGTATTGGGAGAGTAAGTGGGGATTGAGGATGGAGGGGTTAAAATTTGAGTGGATGAAATAGGAATGAGGAAAGAGCAAAAGGAGAAAGATTAGTATGTTAAAGCGGATGTAGAGAGAGAGAATGGAAAAAAAAAACTAGAAGAGAGAAGAAAGGACAAATGGACAGCAGATGATGGAGAGTTAGCAGAAGACATGAAGAAACCAGAAGAAAGTGGCTGGAGCAATTGCAACTGTGTAACTGAGCTGAGGTATTCTGTTTATGTAATTCCTTTTTGACATTGCCACTTGTTCTCTTTCCCCAGTAGGTCATGTATTATTGTCTGAAATGTATTGGTTTAATATTTGCAGTGTTGCCTTTTGATAGGTATGGTGTGGTGCTTTGTGAGTCCTGGTAGTGCTGTTAGGATACGGCGGGTTTGCTATTGGTTCTAAATGGGCAGTGTTTGTAGTAGTTCCTAATGTGCCTGGCGGTTGGCACTGGATTATAGTAATGTAGAAATCTTTTAGTCCTGTCTTTATCCATACACTCATTAAGAGACATGTTTACTAAAAGTTAGTGTATGTTAGCATTATGCAAATATTTATGCAAATTGACGTGCTGGCACTTTGAGGAAATTCTTTGGTTTTGTGCGGCAGTTTGGGCACTCGGGCTCAAAAAGGTTAGCCATCACTGCCCTAGGCTCTACAACCTCCAGCTGCTTGGAGACTGAACAAACTGGAGCAAGGAGGCAGTCCCTCGGGTAGTTATGCTGGTGATATCAAAGAATATCATTGTTCAGTCTCCAAGCTGCTAGAGGAACCTATATCCCAGAGATTCCGGGACTGGACTGGAGAGACGATAAGGAACTGCTGTTCCTTCAGGCTACGGGGCTATGGTTTATGGATTACTTACTATACACCACCTACAGAGCAAACATCAAGGCGGTATACAATTAAAATTACCATTGATTTTTTTTTTTTTTTTATAAACAGCATTACAATTCTGCACAGGAAAGGAGACAATAGGAGAAAAACACATACCTGTATTACTGATAGTATACAATAAAACTTTAAATTGATATTAAAAGTAAAAAATATGAAAATACTTAATGAACAATTCTAAATGGGAAATGTTGGAAACCTCTTGTAAAAGTTGAAATGTTTGATTTTTGAACTTTCTAAATCACTCCTCTTGTCACTTGAGATACTATTGAAGAAATATCTTAAGGCGATTTAACTTATTCCTGATGCAAGGTCAAAATTAGTCAAGTAAATGACCAGGAGGGTGCAGTGGATAATTTAGTTCCTTAAGATGTGCTTACCTCTAGAACAGGCCTTGACATTTTCTTGGAATCTAGGAACTGGCTGCTGAAACCTAGGCCACAGTACATGCCCAAACTCCTAAAAGGTGCAGCACAGTTACTTTTTGAAGTTTTTAAGCCTGATTTACTGAGATTTTCCCCATTTTCTATGCCAAAAGGCTTAATAAAATTGTGCTTTTAAAGGGGCCACTGCACAGAGCCAGTAGAATGCAGTCGCCACATTCCTCCTCCCTCTTCCAGCAACCCCACGGACCCTTTAAGATACACCTGGGTGGTACAGAGGTGGTATGCCCGTATGCATGTCTGGTGCTGGGCTGGGGTGCCTGCATGTATGTGTGCGCGCCTTTTACTTCCCATGTATTCATCTCTTCACCCTCCAACGCCGTGCACTCTTCCCTCCCCTCCCCACAACTCCTCTCCTGCTGTCCCTCTCCCACCCCCCAACCGTTTCCCTTCTCAGACTCTCTCCCCTTCTCCCTCCTGCCTTGCACTCACCCACCATTCTTTATTTAAGCTACCAGCGTTGGCTGTCCACAGGGATCCTATCTCCAGTGGGCAGAAGTGCTGCAAAAGGCCGCTACATCTGAAAAAGAAATCATGGGTCTTGTCCACAAAAAGCACATCCTTTTTCCTGAAGTATAACTTTTCAAAACAGTATCTTTATCCTTCTAAGTGGTAAAAGTGACAAGGAGGGTGGCCGTAGAACAAGACTTGACAAACCCCAGGTCGCTATGGCAGCGGAGGCAGCCGGTGCAGGACCTGGTCATGATTGTGCCCTTTTGCATTATTTCTGCCCACAAGAGATGGATTCCTGCGGGCAGACTGGTCTGAGCCCTAAGCGTCAGGTCTGATTTTTTAGTTACCATGGTGACCTGGCACCTGGGGTTTGTCAATTCTTGTTCTAGAGCCATTCTCCTTGCGACTTTTACCGCTGAGAAGAATAAAAGTTACTGTTTTGAAAAGTTACTTCAGGAAGGATGTAATTTCTTTTTTTTTCTATTTAACTTTTTATTGAATTTGTTCCATATATAATACAAACATCTTCTTAACCCAACATTGTACATTTTTGACAACAATCTACCATCAACCTTGCTGTTATCCCCTGGTATCTATTACAGCATTGCATATTATCTAGTCTTTGACCCTCCCCCCCCCCCCCACCCTTCCCTCCCCATTACCCCCTTTCATTTATTCGTGCTTATTATCTCACAACAATTCTCTCATATTTATCACTTATATATGTATGCTTTCGCCAGTTGGCTCACTGTCAATGCTTTTGTGCTCCTAACAGTTTTACAATGGACCTCACCCCTTCTTTCAAACCATCTCCAAACACTCTTCCATTGTTCCACCCCCTTACCCATGTCGCAACCCTGTCAGTCGATGCATCAAACACAGATCCACCATTCTTCTAATAAAACCTTTACTCTGCGGTTTCCCCGACCCTGTCCAGTGTTGTGCTATCTCACATCTTGCGGTCACTATACAGTGATTCAGTACCCCCTTTTCCCTCTCCGATATTTACTCCTCCAATTGATGTAAGAGACAGACCCTCTGGCACTTTTTGCAATCTATAGCCTGTCATTTCATAAATTATCAATAACACCTCGTCCCAATATCCCTGAATCTGTCCACACTTCCACCACATGTGTAACATATCTCCTCTCACCCGACAGCCTCTCCTGCACCGATCAGATAACCCCAACCCCGCTCTTTTTTTGGACGTATCGGTGTCCAATACCACCGGTATAGTACTTTATAGGCATTATCTTTTATTTGAGTGGCTATAGATATTCCTGCGACGGTCTGTATTACCTTATCCCACCTCTCTTCATTCCACTGTACTTCTAGGTCTTCCTCCCATTTCTTCATAAAATCTAATTTGCCCACTCCTTCCTCCATTAGCCCTTTATAGATCTTGGACAAGGCTCCTTTTTGACTTAATTGTCCTGAGCATAGGGCCTCAAACCACCCCCTATTACTCCATAGGTCCCTCCATACTCTCTGCTGCCGCACCAAAGTGGCTGACCTGGATATAGCTGTAATAATCATTATTAGATAACCTATATAAATCCTTAACACCCTCAAAATCCCTAATTCCCTCCTTAACCACTATCTGGGAAATATGCGTAAGTCCCCGCTGTCCCCATCTACGCAAGGTATTCACCCCTGGCCCCTGTCCCCTCTCATAACATGCCTCTAATGTCATCCCTTGTATATATCCTTTGTCTTGTATTAATACTTTCCTATTTTGTTTCCAAACATTCAAAATATGGACTATGAAGGGGTTAAAGGCGCTATTTGCAGGTGCTTTACTTCCCCTCCATACCACCATCCTTTCCAGTCCAACTCCCCTTACAGAGTCTTCTTCTATTTGAACCCAATGCTTCTGGTTTTCTCTGTGCCATTCATAAAGCATTTTCAGTTGCGCTGCTACATAATATTTGTTAAAGTTGGGAACCCCAAGCCCCCCCTATCCCCTTGCTCTCTGCAGGATTGACATAGCAACCCTATGGCTTCTATTTTGCCATATAAATCTATTAATGCTCCTTTGTAAGTACTTTAACTTTTGACGTGGTACCAATATCGGTAGTGTTTGGAATAGAAACAGAAATCGGGGTAGGAGCATCATCTTTACAGCTGCAATTCATCCAAACCAAGATAAGTATCCCCTCCCCCACCCAGCCAGCAAACCTTCTACTTGCCCAAATAACTTTATATAGTTTAGGTCATACAATACCTCCAGCCTATTGTTTATTTGGATCCCTAGATACCTGATCACCACCTTGGCCAATCTAAATGGATACTTCTTTCGTAACAGCACCTGCTCCTCCTCTTTTAGTGACAAATTCAAAATTTCAGATTTTGTCCAATTTATAGTGAATCCTAACAATCTCCCTTATTCTTCTAGTTCCCACATTAATATTGGTATAGAACATCTTGGTCTGGTCACACTCATTATGATATCATCCGCAAACAGGGATATTCTGTATTCTGTCCTGCCTACCATTATACCCTTCAAGTCCTCCCTTTCTCTCACTGTCTCTGCAAACGGCTCCACTGATATCGCGAATAGAAGGGGCGACAGTGGACATCCTGGCCTCGTCCCTCTCCCCTGCTCAAAGAATGATGAATATGCTCCGTTCACCCGAACACAGGCTTTCGGGTCACTGTACAGTGCTTTTACCCAACCCATGAACTCTTCTCCCAACCCCATTCTGTCCATTACCTGAAAGAGGAAAGGCCAGGACACCTGGTCAAATGCCTTTTCCGCATCTAAAGATATTAGCAGTGCCTCCTTTTTACTTTGCCCCACCGACCAGATAGTGTTTAAGATCTTTCTAATATTGTCCTCCACCTGCCTCCCCGGGATAAAGCCCGCTTGGTCTTGGTGGATCAATTTCCCGATTACCCTATTTAAACGTGTAGCTATTATTTTAGCCAATAGTTTAGCATCTAAGTTGAGCAATGAGATTGGTCTATACGAGGAGCATTCTTGCAGATCCTTACCTTCTTTATGTATTACTGTGATCCCAGCCCATCCCATGGTAGCAGCTAGCACCCCCCCCCCCTCCTGTGGTAGATTGAACCACCTCAGTAATGGTGCAGTTAAAAACGCACTGAATTTTCTGTAAAACCTCGCTGTAAGCCCATCTAACCCCGGGGCCTTGTCTACTTTTAACTGTTTGATGACTTCCTCTGTCCTTATGGCTTTATTTTTGTTCCTCCTCATCCAGTTTCGGTAGCTTTATAGAATCTAAATAACTTTGCATTCTTTCCGAATCCGGAGAGGCTCGAGCCACATACAGCGCTTGATAATATCTTTTAAAGGCCTCTCGAATATCCCCATCTTTATGAACTAATTTCCCTTCCCTGTCCCTAATTTTCAATATTTCTGATCTCAATTTCCTTTGTTTCAACGTCTGTGCCATATATCGCCCTGCTTTATTTCCCCCTTCAAAAAAATCCTGTTTCAATAGTTGCATATGGTATCATATAATTTCTGCCTGCATCACATTTATCTGCGCTCTTAAAGCCAGCACTTGGCCTCTATATGTCCCTTTTCTATCTTGCACGTCTAATGCTTCTAGTTCCATTAACCTCTCTCTCAATTCCCTCTCTCCCCCTCCCTCTCCTTCCTTTTATGTGCCCCCCATTTAATGAGAACTCCCCTCATATCCATCCCAAACTCACCCCCAGGCTACCTCGCCATTATCATTCCATCTAAAATATTCCACTGTCTCCCTCGCTGTCTCTCCAATGACCCTCTCGTCCCCCAGTAGGAATTCGTTTAACCTTCAAAACTTAGTTCCTCCTCCCTCCCCTTCTATTGTCAGCCTTATCTCCACTAATGCATGGTCTGACCATGTTATAGGATCCATTTCCACCCCTTTAACCCTACCCGCCAGCTCCTTTGTTACCCAAATGGCATCTATTCTAGAATATGAGCCATGCACGGGGGAAAAATGTGAATACTGCCTTTTCCGGGAATGTTGAAATCGCCATGCATCTATCAAGCAGTGCTGTGTAACAAAGTTCCGGTATTTACTCCTATCCGCTCTTTTGCCCTCTCTTTTCCCCGTTGCGTCTCTGGCCAGATTCCATGTTAAATTGAAATCACCCCACACAGATGAGTTTTCCATCCCCTAATTGCTCCACCACGTCATTGAGTTTTGTCCAAAATTCTCTTTGCACCCCTGTTGGTGCATATACATTTATTACAATATCATTCATTCCCTATTCTTAGACGTAACAATATATATCTCCCCTCTTTATCTCTGATTATTGTCTGTCCCTCCACCTTACGTTTGGAGGCTATGAAGATTGCCACCCCTCCCTTCTTTTTTTCCCACTGTGTTTGATGCATATAGACATATCCCATATCCCTTAAGTTTGACCATGTGTTCTGTTGCCCATGTTAAATGCGCTTCCTGTATGAGCACTAGCGACACTTTTTGACGTGTGTGTTCTTTATAAAGTTTCTGCTGTTTAAATGGTGAATTAAGCCCTTTGACATTTAATGTTACTACTTTTAACTCACCTTAAAAAAAAAGTTATATTCCCCTCCGCCTCTGCCCCGCATCTTCTCCCTTCCCCCTCCCCCTCTCCCTTCTCCTCCCCTCCCTTCCTTCCCCTCTCCCTCTCTCCTTCCTCCCCCTTCCCCTCTCTCCTTCCTTCCCCCCTCCCCCTTCCCCTCTCCTTCCTTCCCCCCTCTCTCCTTCCTTCCCCCCTCTCTCCTTCCTTCCCCTCTCCCTCTCTCCTTCCCCCCTCCCCTCTCTCCTTCCTTCCCCCCCCCTCCCCCTTCCCCTCTCTCCTTCCTTCCCCCCTCCCCCTTCCCCGTCATTCCCCTCTCCCCCTTCCCCTCTCCCTCTCCCTCTCTCCTTCCTTCCCCTCTCCCTCTCTCCTTCCTTTCCCCCTCCCCCTTCCCTTCTCTCCTTCCTTCCCCCCTCCCTCCCTCCCCTCTCCTTCCCTCTTCTCCTCAAGGGAGACTTGACTTCCATTTTAGGTAACTGACTATCGGACCGCAGCCTGCCCCTGCCCCTCTATCCACATTGCCCCCCGCCCATCATCTCCTTCCCATCTCACTCCTCCTTCTCCACCTCACCTACCTTCCCCTACCCTTTATATTCCATCTTACCCCCCCAAGCCCCTTACCCCCCTTTGCTCTACCCCCTCCTCCCCTTTCTCCCCCCATCTTAACTGTTATCACCATTTCTCAAAATCAGAGCCCTCTTCTCCCTCCCTTCACCTTGCCCCTCCTCCCTCCTTCCCTAGTCTGTCACAAGTTTATATATTGTCCTCATCTTCAGCCTGCTTCCTTTTGCACCATTTTTTCCTCTTTGGCTGCCTTTGGCAAGTCTCGCCAACCTTCTGCCACCTTCTGATGCTCTATGCCACCTCAGGCTATCCGCCCTAATTGTAGTTGTTATGTTGTCGGTTGTTTTAGCTGGACCTCCTGCATCTTCCGGAAGGTTGGTTAATCCCAAGTCACTAAGCGCTCTCCAAGCTTCCTTGCTTGTCTTCACTCTCCATGGCCTCCCTTGCACTGTGATCAGTAAGCCAAAAGGGTACATCAATTTATATCTCAGATCTGCCCTCCTCAAATAGGCCGCGACTTCCTTCATCGCTCTTCTGCGTTGTAGCGTGCCCTGAGATAAATCCTGAAATAGTTCCAATTCGTACTTTTCCCATTTGAAACGTCTCAATTTCCTGGCTGCACCCAGAAGTCTCTCTTTCATTTTATAAGAGCTCAGACATACCACAATGCCTCTCGGTTGATTGTCTCTTATGGGCCCCAGTCCTCTATTAGCCCGCTCTATTTGTAGAGTCCCCTTCTCCCCCCTCCTCCAGAGCTGCAGCTTTTAATAGCGCTCCGAAGACATTTAGGGTAAGTTTATCACAGTTCTTGTATTTGGGATCCTCTGGGTACCTCGCACTCTGATGTTGCATCTTCTGGATCGATCCTCCAAATCCTCTGCTTTCACCTTCAGCTCCTCTTGGGCCTGCTTTAATTCCTCCCATCCTTTTTGCATGTTTTCCATTACTTCCCCTTGTTGTTCCAACTGATTCTCTGTTTCTTCCACCCGATCTCCCAGATCCGTTATATCTTGTCTAATTGTTTGTAGTGTACTCCGCTAATTTCCACCTTAAGTTCCTCCTTCCGTTCTGTAAGCCACTTTTTGATCATGTCAGCCATTCCTGGGCTCTCCTCTTCCTCCATCTCCTCCTCCTCCTGCGCCAGCATTCTCTCATCCACCTTTTTACCTTCCTTCTCTCCCTCATTCCCTCCTTGTGATGGCACATACGATGATCTGAATTCCGCCAGTTTTTTCTTTGCTGACAACTCTCTTTTTGATTTATCCATTTGTACTCTCTGCTCCTCTGGGCATGCAATGATTGCTGTGAAGAGACTCCGCTGCTCTCCCCCTCCCAGTGTAGGGCTCTTTCTGAACTATCCCTACTGTTCTCTTTTGGTGGCGCTTCTTTCCGCTATAGTGTGGCAGCAAATTTATTTTATAATTTTTTATTTTTATTATTTATTTAATGTCGGAACCTCCTGATGTGTCCTGCCAACTTCAAGCAGTCTTGGTGATCCTTTTTCTGCTTATCTTCACTCTATTTTCACTTCACTGCACTATCCCTTACTTGTTTTGCGCCCGTGGATGCAAATTTCTCTCTCCGTTTCGGATCCACCTTCTCCTCTGCTCTCTCCTATCTCTCCGAATCCACCTCCGGTATTCTGCCGTTGCTGCTCTTCTATCGGATGGCTTTTACATCGCCGTCTTCACTCCCCTTCCCACTCTCTTTACTGCTCCTCCGATCACAGCTCTCACCAGCCAAGTGTCTCTCCAATCGGGCCCCGCTCTGCCGTTCTCACTGCTTCCTTCGCTGCTCCTGCTGAGCAGGTGCTCAGGTGCTGCAGCGCCGACACACACCGGCCCTCCTGCCTCTTGTCGCTCTTATCCTCCTCAGTCAGATGTGTGCTTGCCCTATTGTGTCTCACTCTCCGTTTATACGGCACATCGGGTGAGTGCCGCAGCCCGCTCTGGCTCCGATTGCTCTCTGGGGCTTCCTCCGCTAATTCCCCCACATTTCATCTCTTATTTTGCGTGTTTTCGAGTGCTACTACCTGCTTTGGCAAGCCTTAATGGCGGAGCTTGATCGTTACTCCGCCATTCGCTCCGATGACATCACCAGAAATCCAGGATGTAATTTCTGTGGACAGAAAATCTCAAAAATGTTTTTCCAGATGTAGCTAAGTGAGTCCGATCTCGTCTGATCTTGGAAGCTAAGCAGGGTTGGGCTTGGTTAGTACTTGGATGGAAGACCACCTTGGACTACCAGGCACTGTAGGCTTACTGAACAGAAGAAAAGCTTGGTGATCTACTTCATCTAGCCAAGAAAACCCAGGGGATGGGTTGCCCGGAGTCTGCACCAACTCGACAGCTCACAACAATCTCAAGCAACTCAAACTTGAAGGAAATGATTTCCTGCCTAAAGCCCTAAAATATTTGCTGCTGTTAGATGAATATTTTTGCTGCACTATATATTTCTTTACCCTTCGCATTTGGGAAAATTTATGAGAGATCATAATAGTGAGCAATTTGTTATCTATTTGGGGTTTGTAATGGGGGTAGGGTGGGGCGGGGTCGGTGTGTTTAGAATTAAGGGCTGCATACTTGGGATAAAGTTATCAGATTTTTGCTTTAACCATTTCCTTAAATTTCTTCTCTCCTTAAAGGTTTTGTTTTCTTTTTCCTTAGATAAGTTTGTGTTTCCTTATCTAATCATTGGGGGATGTTTACTAAACTGCGGTAAGGTAGCAAAGCAAGCATAACGATAGCGTGCACTAACGTTACCTACAGTGTTAAGCGCACTATGGGTGGAGAGAGGGCAGAGAGTAGGGGTCAATGGGTGGGGAGTGGGCGGGAACAAGGCCCTACTACATTACCGCTGGCACCTTAACACCAGGAACTTTACCGCGTATCAAAACCTGTCGGTAAAGGTGCATTTTGAGGAGAGAGAGCCTAATTTAAACATCAGCAATGTGCTACACAGACAGGTGAGCCCAAGAAGAGTGATAATAGTGCTCTATTTGCAGCAACAGCATAGTGCCCAAGTAGGAAAGGGGCTCAGGGGGGTGGACAGCTGAACGTGCTTGGACCAAGTCCCGCTCCCCAGAAGACCTTCTACACTTCAGATTCATGTTTGGCTCCTTCCAGTCAGCCATAGCACTTGCCAAACAAGAATACTACATCCATCTGACTAACTCCCTTAACCTCTGATCCTCGCCGCCTCTTTAATACTCTCAATTCTCTCCTCAAGGTGCCCCTGCCCCCGGTCTCACCCTCCCTTTCTGCCCAAACCCTTGCCGACTACTTCCACGATAAAATTCACAAGATCACCCTCCAATTCCCCACTTCCTCACCTACCACCCCCCTCCTCTATCCTCCCCCAACATCCATACTTCCCCTGCTAGCCTCTCCTCCTTCCCTATGATTTCCGAAGAGGAAACCGCACTCCTTCTTTCCTCCTCCTATCCCCACCCATCTTCTACACCCCATCTCCCCCACCATTGTCCCCTCCATCTCTCATATTCTCAACCTTTCACTCTCCACTGCAACCGTCCCCATTGACTTCAAACATGCTGTTGTCACACCTCTCCTCAAGAAACCCTCTCTTGATCCCACCTGTCCTTCTAACTATCGACCCATCTCCCTCCTCCCTTTCATATCTAAACTACTAGAATGGGCAGTCCACCGCCGCTGCCTCAACTTCCTCACCTCCCAGGCCCTCCTGGACCCACTACAATCCGGCTTCCATTCCCTATACACCACTGAAACGGCTCTTACAAAAGTCTCAGACGACTTGTTCCTGGCTAAATCTAAGGGCCTTTTCTCAGTCCTCATCCTTCTCGACCTCTCCGCTACCTTTGACACTGTTGAACACAATCTTCTCCTCTCCACCCTCTCCTCGCTTGGTTTCAGGGGCTCCGTACTATCATGGTTCTCCTCCTACCTCTCTCATCGCTCCTTTAGTGTATGCTCTGGTGGCTCCTCCTCCCCTCCCACTCCTCTCCATGTTGGTGTACCCCAGGGATCCATCTTGGGCCCCCTCCTTTTCTCTCTCTATACCCAATCCCTTGGCGTGCTTATCTCCTCCCATGGCTTTCAGTACCATCTCTATGCCAACTCCCCCCAAATCTACCTCTCTACACCCAATATCTCTCCAGCAATCCAGACCAGGATCTCTGCCTGCCTTTCTGACATCGCTGCCTGGATGTCTCATTGCCGCTTGAAGTTGAACATGACCAAGATTGAACTCCTTGTCTTTCCCCCCCAACTCCTCCCCTCCTCTTCCCCCCTTCTCAGTCTCCATTGATGGTTCCACGATCCTTCCTGTTCCCTCGGCCTGCAATCTGGGGGTTATCTTTGACTGCTCTCTCTCCTTCTCCACACATATCCAGCATGTAACTAAGACCTGTCGCTTCTTTCTCTACAACATTAGCAAAATCCGCCCCTTCCTTTCTGAACACCCTAACAAAACCCTTATCCACTCCTTAATCTTCTCTCGCCTCGACTACTGCAACCTACTCCTTACTGGTCTTCCCGTGAGCCATCTCCTTCCCCTTCAATCATGCTGCTCGACTAATCTTCCGTCAACCTCGCCATGCCCACATTACTCCTCTTCTCAAGTCGCTTCACTGGCTCCCCATCCAATTCCGCATCCAGTTCAAGCTTCTCCTGTTGACCTATAAATGCATTCATTCTGCGGCCCCTCAATACCTCTCATCTCTTATTTCTCCTTACACCCCCTCTCGGGAACTTCGCTCTGCTAACAAATTACTCCTATCTAGGCCATTCACTCGCACCTCTAATTCTCGACTTCGCTCCTTTCACCTTGCTGCACCTCACGCCTGGAACAGCCTACCTATGTCTATACGTCAAGTACCCTCCTTGACCCTCTTCAAATCCAGATTGAAGACCAACCTCTTCACTATCGCTTTCAGATCTTGACTTCTTTCCCTTATCTCAACCTGACTCCCGTTAACTTTCATGACCGAATTGTAAAGACCATAAGGTGCTTTGCACCGATTTGACTATTGCTCTGTATTGTCTCAACTAGATTGTAAGCTCAGACGAGCGCGACTCTTAACGAGTAGGGACTGTCTCTGTATGTTTACCTGTACAGCGCTGCGTGCATGGCGCTATATAAGTGCTAAATAGTAGTAGTACTATGGTGATGGTGCAAAAGCAACAAAGGAGGGCGCAGGTGGATCCTGCAGTAGAGACAGAGGGCACACTAGGCAGTCGCCTAGGAACACAAACTGAAAATATGCACAAAAGCATCTGACCAAGGTCCAACATGCCCAGTATTCTGTGTTTCACAGTGTCCCATCTAAGGTACACATACTCAGCAGAAACCCCAAAAGACACACAGAAACCACTACGCCTGTAATGAGGCAAGCAGGGCACATCTGGGGACCTCTCTAACAAGGGTATATGGACCTTCCCCAGGAATCGTCCCAAACTGTTTTTAAACCCAGCTAAATGAACAGCCTTTACTACATCCCCTGGTAAGGCATTGCAAGTCTCCTTTCCCTCCCTTCTTCCCCGACACCCATCCACCCCTGGGATAATCGTAGCTTTATAGGTGCTTAAACCTCTTAAAGGGAAGGAGGTGCCATATTCACTCTCAGGTGCAGATGTTTATTCTCATCAGCATACATTAAGGACCTGAGATTAATTAAACTTCAGGTGAACAAAGTACATTAAACGTATTAGGTATAGTTTTATTAGTATAAGTATCCCCAGCAACCCTTAGTAGGTAAAGAACTTAAATATCTAAACACAACCTTAAACCTAAGATGCAGACAGCAGTCCAGCAGCAAGATGGGGGCTTTCCAGTCTTTTGCATTGAGTGTCACTTGTATGATTTTCTCCCAGTTGGTGAGGGGTCTTACGTGTGCACGAGATGCAAGGAACTCTTTGCTCTCAGGGAATGAGCCCGATCTCTGGAGTCAAGACTAGCAGACTTGGAAGACATAAGGAAGACAGAGAGGTACATAGACGAAACCTACAGGGATATAGTCCTGACGTCCCACCTCCAGTCTGGCATCATCCCTTTTGCCATGGAGGAGAGAGGTCACGTGACAGGACAGCATCAACCTGGTATGGCAGGAAGTGATCCTATAGCTAGGACCTGCCCTTCAGGTGATGTAAAACTCTCTCACACCGAGGATGTTTCTACAGGGTCATGTGCTCATGAGGGAAGGGTTAGGACAGCCATTATAGTTGGTGATTCGATCATTAGGCATGTAGATAGCTGGGTGGCTGGTGGATATGAGGATCACCTGGTAACACGCCTGCCTGGTGCGAAGGTAGCGGAACTCACGAGCCACCCAGAGGTGGTCTTAGATAGTGCTGGGGAGGAGTCTGCTGTCTTGGTATATGTCAGTACCAATGACATAGGAAAATGTGGTAGGGAAGTTTTGGAGGCTAAATTTAGGCTTTTAGGTAGGAAGTTGAAATCCAGAACTTCCAGAGTAGCGTTCTCCGAAATGCTTCCAGTTCCACGTGCAGGACCCAAAAGGCAGGCAGAGCACCAGAGTCTCAATGCGTGGATGAGACGATGGTGCAAGGATGAGGGTTTTGGATTTGTTAGGAACTGGGGAACATTCTGGGGAAAGGAGGGGCTCTTCCGAAGGGATGGGCTTCACCTTAACCGGGATGGAACCAGGCTGCTGGCATTAACCTTTAAAAAGGAGATAGAGCAGCTTTTAAACTAGATAATAGGGGAAAGCCAACAGTCGCTCAAGAGCGCATGGTTCGGAACAATGTATCTTTGAAAGATACTACCAAAAAAGAAGTTAGGGCACATCAGCAGAGAGGTTCCAATAACGACAAAGGTGGCCCAAATGCCCTTGAGTACGGAGCAGACAGAGCTTAAAGATTCAAAATTACCCCTGCCTACCGATAGCCAGATTAAGATGAATAAAATACAGTCTCTAAAATGCCTGTATGCAAATGTTAGAAGTCTAAAAAATAAGATGGGAGAGTTAGAATATATAGCACTAAATGAGAAGTTAGATATGATTGGCATCTCAGCGACATGATGGAAGGAGGACAACCAGTGGGACACTGATACCTGGGTACAAACTATATCATAATGATAGAGCTGATCAAATTGGTGGAGGGGTGTGCTCTATGTTAGAAAGGGCATTGAGTCAGAAAGGATTAAAGTTTTGCAGGAAACAAAATTTGCTGTAGAATCTCTATGGATTGAAATTCCATGTAAAAAGGGGAAGGCGATGGCAGTGGGGTTGTACTATCGACCGCCTGACCAAAATGAGCAAATGGATGATGAAATGCTCAAAGAAATCAGGGAAGCTAACAAAAGTTACAGAACAGTAATAATAATGGGCGATTTCAATTACCCCGGTATTGATTGGGTCAGTATCACGGCAGGACATGCTAGGGAGATAAGGTTTCTAGATGAAATAAATGACTGCTTCTTGGAGCAGCTGGTTCATGAACTGACCCGAGGAGAACCAATTCTGGACAGCCCTTAGTGGAACACCAGATCTGGTGCAAGAGGTAAGGGTATTGGGGACACTTGGCATTAGTGATCATAGCATGATCGTGTTTGATTTAATTAATGGAGGAGGGATGGTAAGGAAATTCACAGTACTACCTTTTAACTTTTAAAAGGGAGACTATGATAAAATGAGGAAAATAGATATGAAAAAACTAAAAAGCTTGGGTGCTTAAAAATACTATCTTGGAAGCCCAGACCAGCTATGTTCCACACTTTAAGAAAAGTAGAAGGAAGTCCAAAAAACTGCCAGCATGGTTTAAAGGTGAGGTCAGAGAGGCTGTTGTTGCCAAAAAAGCATCTTTCAGGAAATGGAAAAAAAGAGTCAAATGACGAAAATGGGAAATAGCACAAGCACTAGCAAGTTAAATGCAAGGCATTGATAAGGCCGGCAAAGAGAGAATTTGAGAAGAAACTTGCTGTGGAAGCAAAAACTCGTAATAAAGACTTTTTCAAGTACATTCGTAGCAAAAAACCTGTGAGAGAGTCAGTTGGACCATTAGATGATAGAGGGGTAAAGGGGCACTAAGAGGGGACAAGGCTATAGTGGAGAGACTGAATGAATTCTTTGCTTTGGTTTTTACTGAGGAAGAGGTAGGGCTGTTACCCATGACTGAAGTGGTATTTAAAGGTGATACTGCAGAAGAATTAAAAGAAATATCGATACACTGGAAAGATGTATTACAACTATTTGATAAACTGAAGAGTAGCAAATCACCTGGACCGGATGGTATACATCCAAGGGTGTTGAAAGAACTGAAGGAGTGGAGAAGTGGCCTAGTGGTTGGTGCAAGGAACTTCAGGCTGGAAGGTCGGGGGTTCAAATCCCACTAGAGGACAGCAACCTTGGGCCAGAAGGACTGGGGTTTCTATAGTCCCACAGGTGCTCCTTGTGGTCTTGGGCAAGCCACTTAACTATTTTTACAGGGAACATGGGCTATGGAGGGTTATCTCCAAGTTATAATGTCCTGTTCAATGTAATTTCAGTTTGTTCAATGTAAACCGCACTGATGCAGAATAGCGCGGTATATAAGAGAATGTAATAAATAAATAAATAAGAGATTGAAGACTTGCTATTAGTGATCTGTGACCTATCATTAAAATCATCTGTAATACCTGAAGATTGGAGGATTGCCAATGTAACACCAATTTTTAAAAAGGATTCCAGGGGTAATCCGTGAAACTACAGACCGGTGAGCCTGATGTCAGTACCGGGAAAAATGGTAGGAACGATCATAAAGAACAAAATTACTCAACATGTAGATAGTCATAGCTTAATGGGAGACAGCCAACATGGCTTTAGACAAGGAAGATCTTGTCTTATTAATAATCTGTTATGTTTTTTTGAAGGTGTGAATAAACATGTAGACAAAGGTGAGTGAGTTGATCTAGTGTATCTGGACTTTATTTATTTATTTGAAAATTTTTATATAATCGCCCCTTCCCAAGATCAGGGGCGGTTTACATAGAACAATGGAACCATACATAGAACATTATACAACATTGCAACTATTTACAAAAAACAGTATAATCATAAACTTAGTAACTATTTACAACTTTCAGAAAGCCTTTGACAAGGTCCCTCATCAGAGACTTTTGGCAAAACTAAAAAGTTGTGGGATAAGAGGCAGTGTAAAAGGAAAAAAGGTGAATAGTGGGGTACCCCAGGGATCTGTGCTGGGTCCGCTGCTTTTTGACATATTCATAAATGACCTGGAAAAGGGAATAACGAGTGAGGTTATCAAATTTGCAGATGACACAAAACTATTTAAAGTTGTTAAAACCCAACAGGATTGTGGAAAATTGCAAGAGGATCTTGATAAATTGGAAGACTGGGCATCCAAATGGCAGATGAAATTTAATGTGGACAAGTGCAAAGTTATGCACCTAAGAAAGATCAACCCAAACTATGGTTACACGATGCAAGGTTCCACATTGGGAACCACCACCCAGGAAAAAGATTTAGGCATCATCGTGGATAACATGTTAAAACCCTCCGCCCAGTGTGCAGCGGCAGCCAAGAGAGCAAATAGAATGCTAGGTATTGTGATGCTCGCGCCCCTACCAGGCGGTTGCCTAGTAGGGACGGCTGGCCATCTGTATCCCTTCGAGGGTTGTAGTTGTGTCAATAAGAAAAGCCAAGTGGTATTTTAAAGCGGACAGGAAATTTTTATTCTGTTTCCAAAGTTGGCAAGTAATGAACATAAAAATTCTTTAAGCACTTTTTCCAGACAAAAGAAATACAGGATAATTTCTCCAAATGAAAATGTCCAAACAAAACTCACAGCAGTTTCTATTCTTCACTGCACTTGCTTGACACTTACAAAACCAAAAGCATTTGTAAAAACTCTTCACAGCTTCCAACCGGCTGTTGCCACGCCCCATACAAACAGTTCTAGCTGTTTGGGCCTTCACTGAAGTTTTTGCAGTTTTGTCTTCCTAAGAGATTCCTAACCTCTTGCCTTCAGGGTTACTCTTCTCTTTCAACTCTTGAAAACTGCTTTCAACTTGCAACAGCTTCCTTTTGTATTTCAGTGTTTTCTAACACACATTACTATTATATTTTAGTGCACAGCTCACATTCCATCTCAGAAGCTTCTGACTCAATAATACTTTCTTCAGGGCATACCTCCATGCTCTCCAGTGAGCTACAGCTAGGTGCTCTTTGAAAGTGCTCTGGTAACTTTTCCTTAAGAGTCTTTGCCATGTTAAACAGTCTCTCACACTGCCTGGCCTTGGCTCCTCCAAGCCGGACTCCTGTGTGTCTCTCCTGCTTAACCTCCCTCCTGCGATACTTCTGGCTGTGCTGAGGCTTCAGGTGTATGAAAGTCTCCTCCGAGTCAGAGCAAGAACTATTCTGGTGGCACTGCTCATTCCCTGCGTACCTTTTTCTTGGCTGCCTTTGTAATGGTTCCTCCATTTGCTGCTCTCCTTGGCTGCAAGGGTTTTCCACAGCTTGGCCCCAGATCTCTCCTGTCTGTGCCTTCTGGGAATTGGACTTGAACCTGGGCTAAGGCTTGAACTGCAGCTGCCACTGGTGCTTGCTCCTGCACTCCTCCTGGACCTTCTGCTCACAGCTCCTTCCTCCTCCAACAAACTCAAACTGTGCCTCTCCCTTTTGTTTGTTCTTCCTCTGTTAACTGTTGAGCTGGGCAACTCCCTTCCTAGCTCCTCCCACTTGGACCTCCTACTCCTCTGCAGGGTTGTCCTGTGGTCTGTGATTGGCTTACCTTTGGCTCTGCCCTCTAGGTTTCTTTCAGTGCTTCTAGTATGGAGCCTAGGATTTTGTGCTCCCATCCCCCGCAATGAAGAAAAATCCTTCTTTTTTCCAGTCTTCCCTAGCTGGGCTGCACTCACCTCATCACAGTATCATAAGGAATGGAAAATAAAACAAAGGATATTACTGTATAATGCCTCTGTATCATCCATGGTGCGACCGCACCATGAATATTGTGTGCAATTCTGGTCGCTGTATCTTAAAAAGGATATAGCGTTATTAGAAAAGGTACAGAGAAGAGCCACCAAAATGGTAAAGGGGATGGAAGAATACTCCTATGAAGAGAGGCTAAAAAGGTTAGGGCTCTTCAACCTGGAAGAGAGACGGCTGAGGGGAGACATGATAGAGGTCTATAAATTGAATGGAATGGGTAAACGTAGATCGATTGTTTACGTCATCAGAATATAAAAAGACTAGGGGACATGCAATGAAGCTGCAGGGTAACCTATTTAAGACTAATAAGAGAAAATATTTTTCCACTCAACGTGTAACCAAACTCTGGAATTTGTTACTAGAGGATGTAGTAAAAGCTGTTAGTGTAGCTGGTTTTAAAAAAGGTTTGGACAAGTTCCTGGAAGAAAGGTCCATAACCCATTATTAAAAGGGACCCGGGATATCACTGCTTGGCCCAATACAAGCATTGAGGAACCTGTGTCTTTTGGGGAGACTGCTAGGTACTTATGACCTAGATTGGCCACTGTTGGAAACGGGATACTGGGCTTGATGGACCTTGGTTTTACCCAGTATGGCATATCTTATGTTCTTATGCAGGGTTTGACCACATGCCATCTGAAACATATTTACACCCAGTAGTCCACAATGGGTACACTGCAGCTTGTCCACATTCCGATGGCAGAAACTATCAACCTGCGTTTACACGGTCCACTCTAGCCAATAATCTCTAGAGCTCTGACACCCCTCAGCCGTCTCTCCCCCAGGTGGAAGGGACAGAACATTGGCAGGCAGTGATGGTAGGGAGGGGGGGAATGTGTGGATGTCCAGGTAGGCATCCCCACCCCAGATCCTGCACCCTAGGTGCCCCCTACCCGCATGTTGGCTGGCCTGGGACTGTGCACCACCATCACAGGCAGCAGATGGGCTTGTCAGTATGGGGGGGGGGGGGGGAAGGTTGGTGGTGGAAGGGGTGGCGGCACCCAACTGCAGCAGACCAAGGCCAAGCCCTGTTCCAGTGCACCATGAGGAGTGCAACATGTTGGCTCCAGTTACTAGTATGCTTATGCAACAGCACTGTAGCAGACTACACAGAGCTGGTGTGTTGTGGCGCAGAGGGTCACTGGGTCGGGTCCTGGCTATAGACCCTGCAGTGCATATCCCATCATTTTACCCCACATTGTGGATACACCACCAACATATGCAGTCCCCAATGCATCAGCCAACAGGGGTACAAACACCCACACAGACAGGCTCCACTATCCACAGCTGGATGGAGAGTCAGGCTGTTTGCAGTATTGTGGCTATGGCCTGAACAGGGGCGGATTGGGCAGGATGCGTCTGCATCGGGGGGTAGGGCAATGCCTGGGACACTGTACTGCCCGACCGCCACCTACATGGACCGGTTCGCCACAGCATTTCACGGTAGGAGGACACTCTCACTCTGACCATGGCATGGATAATGTATCCGCATAGTATTATATAGTTTTTACATCTAGTGATATGGGTGTGCTTCCTGTCCTGGGGGGCCCAATCACTGAACCAACTGCTGGGTGTCTGTGCCATATATCCCAAGCATGGGTGCACATGGTCCCTCTGCACACATGCAATGCATACTGGCCAGCGGACTGTCCGATTAGTATCCAGCTAGCCTTATCTTCCTTCCGTTCCCATTTCAAAACTCACCTCTTCACAGAGCATTTTGGGCACTACTCACCTTCATCTAACACAGATCCTACTTAAATAACTACTCCCCTCCAGCACTCAAATTAACCAAAGTCTTAACACAACTGCCCCTCTCCCCCCCTCCTTACCCCCCGAACCTACCCTTAGGTTTAATAAGTTCTCTTGTAAATATGTTGTTTATTCTGAATCATGTAAATTTATGATTGCTGCATGAGTTAACTGTTAAAATTTTCTATGTACTTGTTGTTCAAACTGTAAACCGCTATGATTACCCAAAATAGTGGTGCATGAGAATATAAGAACATAAGATATGCCATACTGGGTCAGACCAAGGTCCATCAAGCCCAGTATCCTGTTTCCAACAGTGGCCAATCTAGGTCATACGTACCTAGCAGTTTCCCCAAAAGACACAGGTTCCGCAATGCTTGCACTGGGTCAAGCATGGATATCCTGGGTCCCTTCTTAATAATGGTTTATGGACCTTTCCTCCAGGAACTTGTCCAAACCTTTTTTAAACCCAGCTACACTAACAGCCTTTACTACATCCTCCAGTAGCAAATTCCAGAGTTTGATTACACGTTGAGTGAAAAAATATTTTCTTTTATTAGTCTTAAATAGTTTACCCTGTAGCTTCATTGCATGTCCCCTAGTCTTTCTATATTCTGATAACGTAAACAATCGATCTATGTTTACCCATTCCACTCCGTTCATTAATTTATAGACTTCTATCATATCTCCCCTCTGCCGTCTCTTTTCCAGGTTAAAGAGCCCTAACCTTTTTAGCCTTTCTTCATAGGAGTATCCTTACATCCCCTTTACCATTTTGGTGGCTCTTCTCTGAACCTTTTCTAATAACGCTATATCCTTTTTAAGATACGGCGACCAGAACTGCACACAATATTCAAGGTGCGGTCTCACCATGGAACGATATAGAGGCATTATTTGTAAATAGTTACCTGTCTTAATTTGTAAATAGTTACCCCTGTTATCCAAGTTATTTCTTCCTGTTCAAATGTAAACACAAAGTACCATCGGAAATGTGTAAATTCTTTGTTCAATGTAAACCGCGCTGATGCTGAATAGTGCGGTATAGAAGAGACTTTAAATAAATAAATAAAATAAATAAATTATAATATCTTTTGTTTTATTTTCCATTCCTTTCCTTATGATACCTGGCATTCTATTTGCTCTCTTGGCTGCCGCTGCACACTGGGCAGTGGTTCCTAATGTGGAACCTTGCATCGTGTAACCATAGTTTGGGTTGTTCTTCCCTAGGTGCATAACTTTGCACTTGTCCACATTAAATTTCATCTGCCATTTTGATGCCCAGTCTTCCAATTTATCAAGATCCTCTTGCAATTTTCCACAATCCTCTTGGGTTTTAACAACTTTAAATAGTTTTGTGTCATCTGCAAATTTGATAACCTCACTCGTTATTCCACTTTCCAGGTCATTTATGAATATGTCAAAAAGCAGCGGACCCAGCACAGATCCCTGGGGTACACCACTATTCACCTTTCTCCATTGGGAAAATTGGCCATTTAGCCCAACCCTCTGCTTTCTATCTTTTAACCAGTTCCTGATCCACAGTAGTACACTGCCTCCTATCCCATGACTCTTTAGTTTTGCCAAAAGTCTCTGATGAGGGACCTTGTCAAAGGCTTTCTGAAAGTCCAGATACACTATATCAACCGACTCACCTTTGTCCACCTGTTTATTCACACTTACTAATCTGTTATGTTTTTTTGAAAGACAAGATCTTCCTTGTCTAAAGCCATGTTGGCTGTCTCCCATTAGACCATGACTATCTACATACTGAGTAATTTTATTCTTTATGAGGCTCACCGGTCTGTAGTTTCCCGGATCACCCCTGGAACCCTTTTTAAAAATTGGTGTTACATTGGCGAACCTCCAATCTTCAGGTATTAGAGATGATTTTAATGATAGATCACAGATTACTAATAGCAGGTCTGTAATCTCATATTTCAGTTCTTTCACCACCCTTGGATGTATACCATCCGGCCCAGGTGATTTGCTACTCTTGAGTTTATCTAAAAGTTGTAATACATCTTCCCGATGTATTGATATTTCCTTCAATTCTTCCGCACCTTTAAATACCACTTCAGTCATGGGTAACATCCCTACATCTTCCTCAGTAAAGACCGAAGCAAAGAATTCATTCAGTCTCTCCGCTATCGCCTTGTCGCCTCTTAGTGCCCCTTTAACTCCTCTATCATCTAATGGACCAAGTGACTCTCTCACAGGTTTTTTGCTACGAATGTACTTAAAAAAAATCTTTATTTCGCGTTTTTGCTTCTGCAGCAAGCTTCTTCTCAAATTCTCCCTTAGCACAAGCACTGGCAAGTCAAATGTAAGGCATTGATAAAGCAGGCAGTTTCCAGGTTTCGTTGTTTGGCTCTTTTTTCCATTTCCTGAAAGATGCTTTCTTTGCAACAGCAGCCTCTCTGACCTCACCTTTAAACCATGCTGGCAGTTTTTTGGACTTCCTTCCACTTTTCTTAAAGCGTGGAATACAGCTGATCTGGGCTTCCAAGATAGTATTTTTCAACAACCACCACGCTTGATGTAAGTCTTTAACCCTTGCAACTGCTCCTTTTAGTTTTTTCTTAACTATTTTCCTCATTTTATCATAGTCTCCCTTTCAAAAGTTAAAAGGTAGTACTGTGGATTTCCTTACTATCCCTCCTCCACTAATTAAATCAAAGGCGATCATGCTATGATCACTATTGCCAAGTGGCCCCAACATCCTTATCTCTTGCACTAGATCTGGTGTTCCACTAAGTACTAGGTCTAATATGGCTTCCCCTCTGGTCGGTTCATGAACCAGCTGCTCCAAGAAGCAGTCATTTATGTCATCTAAGAACTTTATCTCCCTAGCATGTCCCGCCGTGACACTGACCCAGTCGATACCTGGGTAACTGAAATCACCCATTATTATTACTGCGCTGTAACTTTTGCTAGCTTCCTTGATTTCTTTGAGCATTTCATCATCGATTTGTTCATTCTGGCCAGGCGGTCGATAGTACACCCCCACTGCCATCGCCTTCCCCTTTTTACATGGAATTTCAATCCATAGAGATTCTACAGCAAATTTTGTTTCCTGCAAAACTTTAATCCTTTCTGACTCAATGCCCTCTCTAACATAGAGCGCAACCCCTCCACCAATTTGATCAGCTCTATCATTACGATATAGTTTGTACCCAGGTATCACAGTGTCCCACTGGTTGTCCTCCTTCCACCATGTCTCTGATATTCCAATCATATCTAACGTCTCATTTAGTGCTATATATTCTAACTCTCCCATCTTATTTTTTAGACTTCTAGCATTTGCATACAAGCATTTTAGAGACTGTATTTTATTCATATTAATTTGGCTATTGGTAGACATGGGTAATTTGGGATCTTTAAGTTCTGTCTGCTCCATACTCGAGGGCATTTGGGCTACTTTACTCTTTTTTGGAACCTCTCTGCTTTTGGTAGTATCCTTCAAGGATACATTCTTCCGAACCATCCGCTGTTGGGTGACTGTCGGCTTTCCCCTATTATCTAGTTTAAAAGCTGCTCTATCTCCTTTTTAAAGGTTAATGCCAGCAGCCTGGTTCCATCCCAGTTAAGGTGAAGCCCATCCCTTCGGAAGAGCCCCTCCTGTTCCCAGAATGTTCCCCAGTTCCTAACAAATCCAAGCCCCTCATCTCTGTACCATTGTCTCATCCACGCATTGAGACTCCGGAGTTCTGCCTGCCTTTTAGGTCTTGCATGTGGAACGGGAAGCATTTCGGAGAACGCTACCCTGGAAGTTCTGGATTTCAACTTCCTATCTAAAAGCCCAAATTTAGCCTCCAGAACCTCCCTACCACATTTTCCTATGTCATTGGTACCGACATGTATAGAAAACACACAAATAAATAAATAAATATGCATGGCGGGGATACCCAATGGGGGGCAGTAGGTACAGTCTGACTGTGTTTGCTGCGGGTGAATGTTAAACCTAGCTGGTTGGGACATGAGGTCTTCCAGGCCTACCCGCAGTATTACTGGTAGGGCCGGTAGGGCCCTGGTAAAAAGTGTGGTCTACTGGTTGGGGCATGATACCTTGGGACGGGGGTTCGAATCCCACAGGAGCACAGCAACCTCGGGCCAGAGGGACTGGGGTTTCTGTTCCCATGGACACTCCTTGTGGCTGTGGGCAAACCACATCCTCCTCCATTGCCTCAGGTACAGGACGTGGATTGTGAGCCCTTTGGGGACATGGGAAATACACACTGTACCTGATAGTACACTGCTTTGACCCGGTGAAAAACAGGTATATAAGCATTGCTAAATAAATTTCATGTGAGTCTATATACCCCTCACCCTTGGTAGTAGGCGACCATGGCATCAGAATTTTAACACTGGGTATAACGATGCACTGTTCTAGGTGGGTCCCGGTCCAAATGTGACTGGTACATACAGCAGGACACAAGGTGACTAGTATTTCACACTGCAGATACTACCTGCACACACTGTAGCGACAGGGATCTGCAGCATAGGCAGGTATTGGGAACTCGGTGCTGGGCGCACATCCACAACCTCAGGGTGATCACAAACACTGCTCAATAGCATGGTTTGTAGCTGCTCTGTACTTGCATCATACACTGTCCTCTGACTGAACTGTGCTGACCAATACGTACATTCTCCATTCGGTGCTCAGCTGTAGACTGCTGTTCTGCATGTGCACTGCATCATGGGTATTGGTGGGCTACCCTATACCAGCACACACAGCAACTTAAGGCGGTGACCTGCAGTCTCTTTGTATCCAGCCATTGCTGTGTGTGGGCAGGGCCGGGTTTACCTTGAGTGAGGCCCTACGCCAACAAAAATTGTGGGCCCCCAGAAAAGATAAAAACGAGCACGCCGGATCAGCTGCGCGCTGTTGGCCCTGACGTCATAATTAAACTGGGAATCCCAAAAGCCAAACTTGGAATGTACAACACTGTAGAAATAAAACTATACATTAATTTGCTCTTGTACTACACAAAGCGCAGACGTTAATGATGCACATTTACCAGAGCTGACATATTCCAATTAATAAATTCAAATTAAAGAGATATTTTTCTACCTTTTGTGCATTTTTTTTCAGCTGCAATTGCTCCAGCTACTTTCTTCTGGTTTCTTCGTGTCAGCCCACCTCCAGTCTTAACCCCCCCAGCCCATTTCCAGCCCCAGCCCCCCCCCCATCGGCTCAAGTACAATTTAATTTAAAAAAAAAAAAACGCTGGCTGCTGCCGCGGCAGCATGGACTGTCCCGCGGGGCCCCCTCTGCCTGGCTGAATCCCTCCCTCCGCGACGGCTGAGCCCCTCTGTGCCGGCTTTGAGAGGCGCGAAGGGAGAGAGTGTCTCCCTCGCGTCTGTTAAGCCTGCAGGGGCAGATGGGAAATTTCCCATCAGCCCCTGCGGGCTTAACAGAGACGCGAGGGAGACACTCTCCCTTCGCGCCTCTCAAAGCCGGCACGGAGGGGCTCAGCCGGGCAGAGGGGGCCCCCGCGGGACAGTCCATGCTGCCGCAGCAGCAGAGGGGGCCCCATGGGACAGTCCATGCTGCCGCGGCAGCAGCCAGCGTTTTTCTTTTAAATTTAATTTTAAAAAAGCTAACAATTTCTTCAATTTTTGTGGGCCCTTGCCAGCTGTGGGCCCTACGCCACGGCGTAGCTGGCGTATAGGTAAATCCGGCCCTGTGTGTGGGTGTAACGTACTGACTTGTACAAGGTCTCGCTAAGCAGGGGACAGGGGTTCAATCCCTAACTCTTCTGTTTGTGACTGTGCTACTCGAATCGTTTTCATGCCTATTACAGTTAGGGCTCTGCAGATCTGTGCTGCCAGCCCATGCCATCCGTTCTTCAGCCCATCTATCTGCATCTTTCAGCTGTGTACAGACCTGTCTTCTTGCGCAGGCTGCTACCCCATGACCTACACTGGTACCCCTTTCTGCATTACAACTCTTCGTGCTCACCTCTCCTGTGCCTGATTTGCACATACCCACTACTACTCTGTCCTTCTGTTGCTGCAAACATCCTGCCACTTCTGCCTCCACTGGGGGACACATCTTCCCCATCCTATGCCACACACTGTCACTGCAGCACTTTACATTGGCACCACCCTGTGCATCAGTACAGCTGCCTCCCACATGCTCATCCGCTTTACTGGCTGCCAAATAGGGTGTTCACCAATATGGCAGGTCCATCAACTCCCACCTATCCTTCCTTCCATCACCTTTATATTGACATTCCTTGGTGCTCTGTCCAGAATTTGGCTTACAGGCATGGTCCTGCTTTAAAGGTGCATGCTTTCCACCTTAAGACGTCCTAAGGAGAGACAAGGTGCTCTATCATCTGTTAGAGCACCTTACCACATCTTAAGGTGCCGTGAGGTGCCTTATCACAACCTAAGACGTCTTGTCTCTCCTTCGGACATCTTGTCACCTTACCACACTTGGTCTGTTAATCACGTTAAATGGCCCAGGGCACCCTAACGCCGGCACACTCCCTACCTGCCCACTGCCTTATTATGGCTTCAGGCACCTTAACGGTGCCCTTACCGCTGGCGACTTTACCACAGTTTAGTAAACATACCCCATGGACTATAATATTGGAAAATTCCTAAAAATAGGCACTCCTAGCATGGTTTGCTGTTGAATCATTTTCGCCGACTTCACTGTGACAGTATTCGATTTGCCACCCTTCTCTTAGCTGTCCACTTCAATCAAAATCGTGACTTTAGGGCAAAAAAAAGAAAAAAGGAATTTAACTAAATGCAGTTGGAGCTGATGATGCACGTGTCCTTTCTCTACTCTCTCATCACGTGACACCCTGCCAAGAGGTCAGTATTTAAAAACCCTATGGCTAGTGGCTTTTTAAAATACCAACTGTGACATTTACATACGTCACATATGTTCAGTGCTGCTACCTATAGAAGCGGAGGAGCTGAATAAACGCACAGACCGCCACCACTATATCTACCGCGGTGAAATGCAGTCGCTATCCATGCAGCCGAGCAATTTGAGTTAGACAGCAAAAAGAATATCCAAAGTTAACTGGAAAACCTATCTAGTCAATTTTGTTTGGCGAGTGTCGGCTGAATATCAAGCTCTAAGGGTCTATTCATTTAGAGAAAACCTTTTAAAGCCATGTCCATGGGTAAACGACCGTAGCTGAAAGTCACTCTCCATTTCCTAGCTAAAATTAATAGTGGGCTTTCACAGCACACATACTTTTAGGGGCCCTTTTACTAAAGTGCACTATGGTTTTACGCATAACGCGCTTTTAGTGCACAGTCATGGTGCATTAAGTGCAAAGCCATCACATTACCTGTTTGGGGAATGCATGACTTTTTCCCCAATCAATAACACGCAGCGCCAGTCACTAATGGTAGTTGGGAATAATGCGGGTGCAGATAGATTCTGATCTAATAGTGAGATTCTCACTAAATCTCTCAATCGCCCAAGGAAATTATTCAAAAATTGTTAAATCCCTCACTCAGAAACCTAATACAGAATTTAATACATGCAGCATCAAACCTCAGGCACTGGTGATTCATTACATGATTAAACTGAAAAGGTCCAATCCACAGAAGTAAACTGTCAATCCGAATCAGATCTACTGTCCGTCTTCGGTAGAATGGAAAACCTTCCACAAGATCGATCAGAAACAACTTAAAAATACACTCTCTCAAATTAATACTACTACATCTAATCTTGACCCTTGCCCAGTAATATGGCTGAAAGTGTCTCGGGATGAGCTCTCACCATTCATCCTCAAAATAATAATTCACCAATCATTGAAACAAGGTGTGATGCCATCAGTACTCAAGCATGCAATAATACAGCCAATATTAAAACATAACTCATTGGATAAAGGAAACCCACAGTCATGCAGGTGTATATCCAGTCTCCCGTTCCTGGCCAAAATTATTGAAAAAAATCATCCAAACCCAACTTCGGGATTATATTGATTTGAATTCCCCTTTAGACAATTATCAATATGGATTTAGAGCGTTTCATGGAGTGAAGACTCTTTTACTAACTGTATTTGACAGACTGATTCGGGGGATAATCCCAAACACGCTTTTGTCCTTGTATTTTTGGACATTGCTTCAGTGTTTGATTGCATTAGCCATAATTTACTTCTCAAGAGACTACACCAAATAAGGATACAAAGGCGTGGTGCTTCAGTGGTTCCAGTCATATCTTTCTGATTGAACCCAACAAGTTAAGCTTGAACATCAGACTTCTAGATCTTACAAAACAAGAGCAAGGCGTCTCACAAGGGACTGCTCTCTCTGCTCTCCTTTTTAATATATACTTGCAACCAATATGCAATGTCTTCAAAAAATTTGACATAGCATATCATATCTATGCTGATATAATGCTATATCTCCCCATTGACATGAAAAACCCAATCCCACCTCAACTTATATCCTGCTTCAGTGAAATAGCAATCTGGCTAAACTCTCAGAATCTAAAAATAAATTATACAAAAAATGAGGTATTATAACATCACAAGAAATCAAAAAATGTACCCCTCCCTCAAAAGCTCCTCCTCCCAGAAGCAGAATTAGAAGTAAAGAATGAGGTGAAATACCTTGGTGTTACTCTAGGTATTACCCCACACTTTGATTTTTGCAACTCTATTCTCCAAGGACTTCCTAAGCAGACTCCATCAACTTCAGATGGTTCAAAACATAGCTGCGCATATCATTTTCAAATCCCCTGGATCCGATTGCATCACTCCATTACTATACAATCTTCATTGGCTACCAGTCTTAAGCCCCATCCTACCTCTCCTCTCTGATTAATAGTCCCTCCGATGAGAGAACAAGAAGATATACTCAAGTCCCCTCTGAATTCATAAAACTAATTGTTCAACAAGCAAATAGAGCCTTCTCTTACTTGACTCCTATTCTCTGGAACTCGTTCCCTGAAAAATTAAGAGCCATCAAAGATCTCCAAATATTCCATAAGGAAATCAAAACACAACTGTTTCATGAACATTTTGGGAACCCAACAAGCCAGCATAATATATACCCAACTTAAATGTGAAATTACTGTGAACCTCCAAACTAAACCTCTGTCTAACAATACCCTCAATATCTTAGTAGATATCGAAACCATTGGTTAACTCAAGACACAGTGGTGAATAATTAGATTGAGATAGGCAATATCTGTAAATAATGTAAAATATGTTCTTTGTAAAAAGTTCTCTGTAAATATGTTATGATCAGATCTCATGTTACAACCAGTTTTTATGTATCTGTTTTGTTCATTGTAAACTGCCCTTGATCGCTGGAAAGGGCGGTATAGAAAAACTTAATTGCAAGACACACTGTTCACGCGCATTGTATACTCACACGCAGATGACGCAGCACTCAAACACATTCGCTGCCCCAACCCGCCATTTCACCCTCCACCGCATGATTTGTGGTTAGCATGGAAATTGGCTGGTCCTAACTGTGAAAGCCGCACATCACCAGTTTACCCTGTGCCACAGCGCACACCAAAACCCACTCTAACTGCACAGTGTGTTTTAGTAAAGGGCCCCATAGGCAAGAGGCACTCTCAGGTCAGGAGAGGAAAACACCTAATGCATATGTGATTTGCATTTAACCCTGTAGAGAATTATTTAGGAATTGATCCCAATGCCAAAAATTTCCTTTTCCCCCCAACTTTTAATTTTATTAAATTTTTTCAAAAATTTATACATACAGTTAACTACTAAGAATATGTAACATCAATGGCAAAAATAAACTTACAAAACTGAGCCTATCCACTCCCATAAAACCTAGGACAGAGGGTCTGATTTACACCATTCAAAAGCCTAATAGGTAAGTATCAAGGGATCTCCATATCCTTTTGATCTTGTCAATACAATTAAAAGAAATGAAAGCAGTCCGTCCCAATTTGCGAGTGTAACGAATAGCATGCCACCAGAAAGTTGCATTCAAGGAAGAGACATCCTTCCAGCAGCATATATCTTGATATCTGTTGCAATTCAACATGTTATCTAAAAGTGTGTTACCATGCTTAGATAACGTCTTTTTAAGCCTTAGCGATCGAAAAAAATACTATTTGTATTGTAATAGAGAAATCCAAGTGGAGAATGTCGCCAATATATTCCCAGACTTTCAGCCAGAAGGGTTTAATTAAGGGGCATTCGAACAACATGTGATTGAGAGTCCCTATATCAGTAGTACACCTCCAGCACAAATTAGATTTAAGAGACCAGCGCAACGGGATCCAAATGGCACAGTTAGCTAAGAAAAATAGAGTTTGAGCCAGGCTACTGGACATCATGGGTCTAACTGTGCGATTCCAAAATGTATTCCAGTTAATCACATCTTGTGGCATATCAGTATCAGATTCCCATGTTCGCCTAAGTCCCAGAAGCGATGGACCATTATTATCTTTTAGCAGTTTATAAAAGGCAGCAGTTAATTTGCCCTTTTCCATTGACGAACGACAAATTTCAACTAAATCAGAAGAGGAGCACTTCATGTCTGCCCAGAACGAGGATTGCTCAAGAGGTTAAAAATTTTGAAGCTTGTATTGATGATAGCCTGTACTGTTCTAATAATCTCTGTTCCACAATCATGGTATGGTATGGCATTATGGTATAGTTGGCCTTTGTTAAGCCAGCTTTTCCAGAAAACCTTTTTTTGTTAATTTGTATGTGTGGTTAAACCATAAAGAAGCAGCTTCAGAATGAGAGGGTGGGATCTTGCAGCAACGGTCTGATTCCCAGAATGCATCGATCATGCTGATAATATGTGCAGACATCATCATTCTAGGGGGAATTGTCATTGTAAGTAGTTCCGTGAGCCTGAAAGGTTTAACCAAAGCTTTTTCCATTGCGTGCCATGGGTATGGCAGATCCTTCTGCAGACAATGTATCCCATATCGTAACAATGATGTTGTATGGTACAGTTGAAAATCAGGGAAGTTAAAGTTCCTTAGGAAAAAAGGTGGGGTTAATTTAGCTAGTGCGATTCAGGGTCTCTTGTCCTTCTATAAAATCAAGGACAGCGATTTATCCAGCTGAGTGTAGGCGGTCTTCTTACAGAATCCAGGGAGCATACTCCGTTTGTATACAATATTGGATAAAACCATCATTTTGATGTTATGAAGCCTACCCCACCAGTACAAGCATAGGGGTATCCAGCACTGCAAAATGTTTTTCACTTCAGATGTGATAATAGCGCAATTAACTTTAATCGTTTCCTTTGAGGTAGAGCGAAAGGCAAGCCTAAAATACCTAATGCCCAGTGGTGACCATTTGAATGGAAAAATTGTGAAGTCACTCTGCATCATAAGATTAATGGAAGCAACTCACTTTTATTCCAGTTGATTTTGAAATCAGAAAAAATGAAAAAAAATATCCACGTCTCAAAATATGCACAATTGAAGCAATGGGATCAGAAAGGAATATCAGCAAATTTCCAGCAGCACCCTAATTTAGACTTATCACTTTTAATCACTAAAAGAAGTGGTTCCAATGCAAGGCTGAGGAGCAGGAGTGAAAGGGGGGCAGCCTTGCCCCATTCCATACTTATGCAGAACTGCTTCAGAAAGAAGGCCATTAATCAAAAATCTGGACCGAGGACAGGGATACAAGACCTTTATCCATCCAGGCGATAAATGCTGAGCTGCAGCTGAACCAGTCCAAAACAAGATAAAGAAAGTTCCATTCAATCCTGTCGAAGGCTCTCAATGCAGCTAAGGAGAGTGCCACAATCGGACCATAACCCACTGTGCCAAAGTTATCAACTTATGGAATCTATTCATACCAAGGGAGGCAGCAATATATATACAACTTAAACCCCTAACAGGCTCAAACGTTCATAACCCATAGGTCCTACTAAATGGAGCATGAAGGAAACGAGTACTAACCCTTATAGGAGTGAACGGGGAAAGAAGCCTCCGAGCTAGGGCTAAACAGCTGTGACACTGTAGCTTTCAACTGCTCAATACAGCTCATGAAGTCACCTCCAATCGTCATTCATAGGCTTCTGGAATAGCGTGTTTGCTTTTACAATTTTTAAATGCATTTAAAACAATTGAAAAACATTTAGCTGACACTTAGCTTATCAATCCAATCACTCTCCAAGTTCCAGGGACCCCAACCAAACTGTAAGAACACAGTCAACTCGAGTTAAAACAATTAGTAAACAGAGTAGATGATTTAATAGTTTGGATCATCTTTGCAGCATTAAAAAAGGAAATGGCAACTATAACTACTACCCTGGACAGAGGTCTGATAATTTGTTTCCGTCCTTGCATTGCAAAGCACGACTTAAAATCCATCAATTCCTAGCTTAAAAATGAGTTTAATACCATTAACATTCAAAGAGAGAAAAAAAGAGAGAATTTTGAATCACCCTATTAAGTATAGAAATATATTGAACTATCTAAAATCATTAAATGCAGATGTAATATTTCTCCAAGAGTCACATTTAAACTATGAGTCATGCATTAAACTATGGTCAAATTGGATAGAACATCATATTTTTGTGCCAGGAATTAAGAAAAATGGAGTATCTATTCTAGTTAGAAAGAATCTACCAACTACAATTCAACAGCACCACAGCACAAGTAAGATGCTATAGGCTATGATAATTTATGTTTAGCAGATGTGTGGCAGTATCTTCATCCTACATCACAGGAGTTTACCTTCTTTTCATTTCCCCACCAATCGTAATAGTCAATTCTCGATTTTCTTTTTTTTTAAGCTTTTATTTTCATTTTGCAACAAACAAAAGAAACAACACACCAAAGGAGACAAAACAAGTATACAATAAGGAAAAGTAAACCCAATTACCCCCCACCCCGATGCTTCTTCTCTACCCGATTAGATCAGCATGTGGGCACTTCCAATTAACAGTGATTATACATCAAACGATCAAAAGAACATCTACGATACAGCATGATCATGGGACAGAGATATATACAAAGTTAGACAGTCAGATGAGAGCATTTAGCAAAATGTACATAGTCATTGAGCATCTTCCATTGAGACCAATGAGAAGGAGTCTGAACAGGGGAAGCGAACAGACGAGGTATTTGTACATATTTACTGTAAAGACAGGCATGATTCCACCATTCATTGGAGCTCAGCTGGGAGCTAAATTTCCGGTATTACTTAATTAGGGAAATAGCAATGCCAAGCATAAAGTTCGAAAGGAGATAAGCCATTTTTGGGGAGAGAGGGGATCCCCGCAACTGGGCGAAGTCCCACTATCCTCCAAGAAAGGGGCTCCTGAGAGTGCGAGATAGACTAAATACGACCCCAGACCCGACGCCAGTAATACTGTAGTGCGGGATATTCATGCATAACATGAGGCAATGAACCAATGGCCGCAGGACATGTCCAGCAACCATTGCCCTGAGTAGTGTTCCATTTGTCTAATCTGTGAGGAGTGTAAAAACACCGGTGGGCTAGAAAGAAGAGGGTCTGTGTGAGTGAGGCGGATCGGGAACCCGTGTCCCTCTACTCCAGATAAGGCTCCATTGCTCCGAGGTCAAAGTAACATGCAATTCTCTCTCCCATACTTTCTGCGCTATAGGGGTATCTCTAGTTATAGCATTACATAAGGTTTAGTAAAAATTGGATGCTACACCCGGTGAACTACCGATAGATCGGAAAGTCTCCAATCAACCTTATGCAGAGAATGCCGATGGCGGGAGTACCCTAGTACTCCGAAGGCGATGCTGAAGTTGTACGGACCAGAGTCGGGAGTCTAAAAGATTGCATAAGAGTATTAAAGGCACCTAAAGTGTCTAAAAGCATTGGTGGATAGTGGGAGTCTGATGGGAGAGTCATACCAGGGAGAAAAGTAAGAGGAATCGGTTTGCAAAGGCCCGCTTCTATATCTAGCCACACAGGTCTACTCGGTACTGGATCTTCCAGCCAACGAGCGCCTTATTTGAGAAGAAAAGATTGAGGGAACACTGGAGTAAAATCGCCACCAAGTATTAATGGAGCATTGGCAGAGGCCAATGCCAACTGCGCAATACTTGCATAGTAAGCAGGGTTGTCCACATTCGGGGCATAATGCAAATACACGTGAATTCACTATCTCCAACCTCAAGGTGTACACGGGCCCATCTACCCTCTTTGTCAACGCTAATATCAAGTACAGTAGCGTGCAAAGACTTCTTAACCAGTATGGCTACCCCGTACCATTTGGAAACGGTGGGAGAATAGGCAGCTACCATGTAAGGCTTAGCATTGAGTTTCAGTGTTTCAGCAAAGTTTAAATGCGTTACCTGAGGAAACACTAAATCAACATGCTCATGGCTAAGATAGCTAAGGATTTTCTTTCCTTTGAGTGGACCATTAATGCCTTTTACGGTGATTGATAAGATTTTACATAAGGCCATTCAGAAAAGTTAAAAATTCTGAGCGTTATAGCACACATAATTTCACTATGTCCCTCAAACTGACTGTATCTGGCTGTACACATGACATAAGAAAAATAAGCTAATATAATACAATGAAGCGCCCCACATTAACAAAAAAAACCGCAGTAAGGTAGAGGAGAAGCAAAACCCCAAAATTACTGGCGACCATGTGTCTGCGGGGAGAAACCCCAGAGAAGGCCGAAATTGAAAAACACATAACCTGTAGGACTGTGCGTGCTCCGAATCCGACCGAGGCACACATCATGAAGGGATAGGAGACCAAAAACAAAAGTCATATAGAGAAAGAAAGAAAGTCCAGGCAATCTCTGTGCTTGGCTATGACCGCCGCATCGGGCCCTTCAAAATGGCGGACAGAGCCGACAGATAAGAGTCCAAGATTTGGGATTAGCGCATCTGCTCTGCTTCTTTGGAGTCTAAAAATGTTGATAGTAGATCAGGATCTTCGAAAGTCCTGGTTTGGTTGTGGAGAGTCACTCGGAGCTTCGCTGGATACAACAGGCCAAAGCGAGCCTGTAGCTGTTGAAGTCGAGGGCGAAGAGCAAGGAGTTTCTTCCGACGGTCAACGGTAGGTTTTGCCAAATCAGGAAAGAAGGAGACTTTACGACCTTCAAATTCCAAATGATGATTCGCTCGGGCAGCATTTAAAATTTGTTCCACTTGTTGATATCGTAGCAAGCTAAAGATAATAGGCCGGGGGTCGTGCGGTTGGGCGCCATGTGGGCAGGAACACGGTGTGCTCGATCGATTTCCAGTTCTCTATGAAAAGTGATCTTCAGCAAGGAGGGAAGAGTTTTGAGCAAGAATTCTCTTATATCTCCTGCTTCCACCCCCTCCGGCATTCCGAGGAGCCTCACATTGTTGCGACGGGCTCGATTATTGCTATCTTCTAACCCCTTCTGAAGATTCTGTATCTGGCGCTCAGCCTTGTCCAGTTTGCCCAAGCGCACCGCGTGCGAGTCGAGGACCCCCGCCATATTGTCCTGCCGCAATGAGAGACTTTCAAGTCGGTCCTGGAGCACTCCAAAGTCTTCTCGCATGGCTCGAAGCGCTTCTCCATTGGACTGCACCAATTCCTTCACACCGCGTATTTCCTCCAAAATCTCCAGGTGCATTTCGGGGTTTTCACGAAATGGAACCATCTTCTGGGGGGAGGACACCTCTGTTTTGGAGCGTTTTCCGTGAGAAGAAGAAGGAGACCCGAAGTCCAAGCGCGCTGGTTTATGGGCCGCCATCCCCCCCCGAGGTACCCCGGTCAGCTCGGAGCAAAATAGTAAGTTTGTATAGGTATTAAGTCAGGATTCTAAGTAGGCCTCTCGGGAGCTTCAACGCAAAGCGTCCTACCCGCTGGACATCAGGCTCCGCCCCTCCAATTCTCGATTTTCTAACAGATACTTCTTCAACCCTTTTATTTCTCTGGGCGCAGTTCTCTTAACATGCATTAACTTCCTTAATGTGCATTAGCCTTTAGTAAGCATGCCTCTATGTGTGATTATTTCGAGTAAAACGGTGTGTGAATTGTATTAAAAATGTTCATATTGGAGACTTTCAGTGACGTCATCGGGCTAGATGGCGGGGTTGTGATAGAGTTCCGCCACCAAAGCCTGAAATAACAGGGGGAAAGTATCCCTGTAAGCGAAATTGAGCGAGGTAATGCAAGGGAAGTAGACCTTGCAACTCCCCAGAGTTAAGAGGAGGCTGTGCAGGCAGCAGAAAGCACCGGAGAACGGAGCATACCAGCAGTGGGGAGCTGGAGTCTGCACGCACATGGTCGAGCAGAGCGGAAGCGTGCCGAAAAGAGACAAGAACTGCAGGAGGGCCGGAGAGTACAGGAGCTGCAGTGGAAAAAGGAACAGATTAAACTTGAGAGCTGGCACAGCAGGAAAAGGGAACCAGCAACAAAAGGCTGTCTTCATCTTAGCAGCAGAGTGGGGGGCCTGATAGGGGAACCACGAGGTACGCCAGAGGGGCGATCGGGTGAGCTGTACTGAGAGTGTCAACGGCAGGGGGGCTGGTAAGTGATGACGCTGCAGCAAGCGAATTTTATCAAAAAGAAGCAGAGGCAGAGAAAAGGAGGCGCTTTTTGTGCAACGAAGTAGAGGAGGAAAGCACAGAACAGGTACGGAGAGAGTGGAAGGTCTCTGTGGCTCAGAGTACAACATAGTAAAACACAGTGCAGCAAGGCAAAACGATCTACAAGGAAGCCCTGTATAGCATAGAAACCCAAGATTAATTATATAAGGTGGGACTCCATACATTGCTCAGAAACAAACCAAGTTATTGATTGAATACAGCAAAAGTAACTGAACTAAAAGAGGGAGCAGAAAGATAGTCAGAAAGAGACCCAAGCTGCAAAGGGAAAGTCACTGTGCAATCCAGAGTCATTTAAAGCTCACTCAGAGAAACAAAGAGAGCAGATGGATAAATCAAAAGGAGGACTGTCAGCAAAGAAAAAATTGGCGGAATTCAGATCATCCTATGTTCCCTCAAGAGGAGGGAAAGAGGGGGAAAAAGAGGCTAAGATGTGGCAGAGCGTGCGATTGAGCAGGAGGAGGAGATGAAGGGAGCTTGGGGCCCAGGAGTAGCAGATATGATTAAGCAGTGGCTAACAGAACTGAAAGAGGAACTTAAAGTTGAAATTAGCGGTGTAAAAAATGAAATTAAAGAGACAATGCAAGCCTTAAGACAAGATATAGCAGAACTAGGTGCTCTGGTAGAAGAAACAGAAAATCAGTTGGAACAACATGGGGAAGTAATAGCAGACCTCCAGAAAGGATGGGAGGAATTACAACAAGTGCAAGAGGAGCTGAAGGTGAAGGCGGAGGACTTGGAAGACCGGTCTAGACGATGTAATATAAGAGTGCGAGGGCTCCCAGAGGACCCTAAATATAAGAATTGTGATGAAGTTATAATAAAAGTATTTGGATCTCTGTTACAAGCCACAGCTATAGAAGAAGGTGGGGAGGGGGTACCACTGCAAATTGAGCGGGCCCACAGAGGATTGGGGCCGGTAAGAGACAATCGACCAAGAGACATTGTGGTATGCTTGAATTCTTTTAAAACTAAAGAACGATTGTTGAAAGCTGCTCGAAAATTAAAGCAATTCAAATGGGAAGAGCATGAGTTGGAATTGTTACAATGCTGGAGAAAGCTGAAGGAGGTGACAGCATATTTGAGGAGGGAAGACATGCGATATAAGTGTCTCTATCCATTTGGTCTCCTGATAACGGTGAAGGGGATGTCACGGCGAGTGAAGATAAGCGAAGAAGCATGGCGAGCGCTTAAGGACATGGGACTATCCAATCTTCCGGAAGGGGCAGGAGATACAGGCAGAACAAAAACCAACACGGCGTCTACATTGAGGGTGGACAGCATGAGATGGCACAGAGCATCAGCTGATGGCAGGAGGTTGGCCAGATTGACTAGAGGAAGCCACGGAGGGAAAGCGACGGAGAAGAGCAACGGTTGAAGCTGAAAACAAGGCAAGATATGTTAGAAAAGAAACCATGCAGGGACTGTATTGAAGAATATTGATGATTGCTGTGTAAGGGGTTGTGGCTGAGAAAAACAGGGGGGTGGTTGGGGGGGGGTAAATAAGGGCTAGGGGAAGGAGTGGGTGAAGTGGTGGAGGAGGAGGAGAGAGGGAAGAATGGGAGGGGGGGGGAGTAAGGATCTGTCTATGAAAA
Source organism: Ichthyophis bannanicus (assembly GCA_033557465.1). Classification (NCBI taxonomy): domain Eukaryota; kingdom Metazoa; phylum Chordata; class Amphibia; order Gymnophiona; family Ichthyophiidae; genus Ichthyophis; species Ichthyophis bannanicus. Next base: position 222,512,792 of record CM066044.1, on the reverse strand, counting down.
TGTTTTGCAACACTTATCTTGGGAAGGGAAGTTGGGGGTTAGAGTACAGGGAGGACCGGGGTGAAGGGGGGCTAGGCAAGCATGGGGTTGTAGGGGGGAGAAGGGGAGGAGGAGCCACTAGGGGGTGGAGAAGCTGGGAGGGGAGAACCAGGCAGGAGATGAAGGGATAAGGAATGAGGGGGAAGCTGGGATAGAGGGGCAGAGGCAGGCTGTGGTCTGATTGATAGTCACCATTAATGGAAGGTGTGTCTCCCTCGAGGAGATGGGGGACGGGGAAGGGAGGAAGGGTGGAAGGGTGGTAGGGGTAAGGACACATAGAGGAGGGGGGATACAAAGTATAAAGGTGAGTTAAAAATAGTATCGCTAAATGTAAAAGGTCTTAACTCACCATTTAAATGACAAAAAATTGTATAAAGAAATCACACGCCAAAGGGCGGAGCTAGTGCTTATACAGGAAATGCATTTGACCAGAGCGAGAGAATATCTAGTTAAATCCAGAGGATATGGAGTATGCATACACGCATCCAACACAGTGGAAAAGAAAAAAAGGGGGGTGGCCATATTGACTGATGCTAAATTAAAGATGCAATTGCAAAATGTAGTGAGGCATAAAGAGGGGAGATATGTGTTATTGCGGATAAAAGTGGGAAATGAGTGGTATTGCATAGTAAATGTATATGCACCAACAGGGGTGCAAAGTGAATTCTGGACAAAGCTGAATGAAGAGGTGGGGAAAATGGGGGAGGGTCACCTCATTTGTGGAGGAGATTTAAACTTAACGTGGATTCCAGTGAGAGATGCTTCAGGGAAAAGGGAGGGTAAGAGGGCGGATAGGAAGCGCTACCACAATTTTGTAGCACACCATTGCTTGATTGATGCCTGGAGATTCCACCTCCCGGGGAAGAGACAATTTTCTTATTTTTCACCGGTACATGGATCATATTCCAGAATAGATGCTATTTGGGTATCGAAAGAGATGGGGGGTAGGATTAAGGGGGCAGATATGGATTTGATTACTTGGTCAGATCATGTGCTAGTGGAAGTCAGATTGATAATAGAGGGAGAGGGGAAGGGCTTACAGTTTTGGAGACTTAATAAATCTCTATTAAAAGATGGAAGGGTAAGAGCGGACATCGAGAGGGAAACGAGGGAATACTTCCATTGGAATGAAAATGGGGAGGTAACTTGGGGAGGGGTGTGGGATGGATATAAGGCAGTAGTGCGAGGAATTTTAATTAAATGGGGGGGGGGCGCGAAAACGGAAGGAAAGGGAGGGAACTAAGAGCAAGATTGCTGGAATTGGAAGAACTAGATGCGCAAGGGAAGCAAGGAGAATACAGAGGCCAGGTGCTGGCAGTAAGAGCACAGTTAAATGACTTACAGGCAGCAAAGATAAGATATCATAAGCAGTTGTTGCAACAGGAATTCTTTGAGGGAGGTAATAAGGCAGGGCGATATATGGCTCAGAAACTGAAGCAGAGGAAGTTGCATTCTTATATAATGAAAATTCGGAATCCGGACGGGGAGCGGGTATATAAGGACGGGGAGATTAGGGAGGTCCTTAGAGGATACTATCAGGGGTTATATAAAGCACGGGACCCTCCACAGAGGGAGAGAGTACAGCGTTATCTTGATTCAATTCAGTTACCGAAATTAGAAGACTGGGAACAGAAAGAATTAAACAAGGCTATAACAGCAGAGGAGGTACAACGGGCTATAAAACAGTTGAAAACAGATAAGGCTCCGGGTTAGATGGGCTCACAGCGAAGTTTTATAGAAGTTTTGGAGAGATATTAACTAAACCTTTGGTGAGATTATTTAATCTCCCACAGGAGGGAGGTAGATTAGCAGATACTATGGGATGGGCGGGAATACCCGTAATACATAAAGAGGGAAAAGATCCACAAGAGTGCTCTTCATATTAACCTCTCTCAATCAATATAGATGCCATATTACTAGCGAAAATACTCGCTACGCGTTTAAACAAGAAGATAGGGAAGTTGATACATTTGGATCAAGCGGGATTTATTCCCAGTAGACAGGTAGCGGATAATATTAGAAAAATCTTAAATATGATTTGGTCCACTGAACAAAGTAGGGAGGAGGCCTTGCTGTTGTTTCTGGATGCGGAGAAGGCCTTTGACCAGGTGTCATGGCCACTTCTTTTCCAGGTAATGGAAAGAATGTGATTGGGGGAAGAATTTTTAAGTTGGGTAAAAGTGCTATACCACAATCCAAAGGCATGTGTTAGGGTTAATGGAGCCTACTCTCAATTTTTTGGGCAAGGGAGAGGAACGAGACATGGCTGCCCCTATCACCTCTACTTTTTGCTATATCTTTGGAACCGTTTGCGGAGAGGGTGAGAGAGAGGGCCAATGTTAAGGGAATAAGAGTAGGGCGGAGAAGATATAAAATATCCCTGTTTGCGGATGACATAATATTGAGTGTAGCTAGACCTCGGTTCTCTATACCAATACTAATGTGGGAATTGGAAGAATATGGAAGGCTTTCGGGTTTCACAATTAATTGGACAAAATCAGAAATATTAAACTTATTAAATGTAGATGCGCAGGGCATACTGCAGAAGAAATACCAATTCAGATGGGCTAGAGAAAAAAATTAGATATTTAGGGATTCACATTAGTAATAGGATAGATGCCCTATACAAGCTAAATTATCCGAAACTATTTGGGCAGGTAGAGAGCTTGTTGGATGGGTGGGGGAGGGGATACCTCTCACGGTTTGGACGCATAGCGACAATAAAGATGATGTTACTGCCAAGATTCTTGTTCCTGTTCCGGACGCTACCAATACCACCTAAAAAGTTAAAATAACTACAAAGAGTTGTTAATCGAGTCATATGGTTGAATAGACAGCCAAGAGTAGCTATGGCAGTAACGCAAAGAGCCAAGAGAGAGGGAGGGTTAGGGGTACCTCATTTTAGAAAATATTATGAGGCTGCTCAACTGAAAACGATATATGAGTGGCACAGTGGGACACAGAAACAATGGGTTCAAATGGAAGATGACTCGGTAAGTGGGGGGAGATTGGACAGAATGGTTTGGAGGGGTGGTAATAGCGCTGAAAATAAACACCAACACCCCATAATAGCCCACAGTTTGAGGGTGTGGATACAGAATAGAAAACAATTAGTACAAGATAAAGAATACATACAGGGAATGACAGTGAAGGCATGTTTTGATAGGGGTCAGGGACCAGAGGTAACTGTTTTGCGCAGATGGGCAAAGGCGGGGCTTTCACAGATTTCTCAAATAGTGAGCAAAGAAGGCATGCTGAAGTTTGAGGGCATCAGGGACCTGTACCGGCTGCGAGATAGCGATTATTATGCATATTTACAATTGAGTCATTTTTTGAGGCAACGGAAGGTGTGGAAGGATCTATGGGAACATAGAGGGTGGTTTGAGGCGCTTTGCTCAGGCCATATGGGCCACAAAGGAGCTTTGTCCAGAATTTACAAAGGATTGATGGAGGGAGGGGGAAGTAAACTGTGGTTTATGATAAAATGGGGAGGAGGATCTGGAGGTAAGCTGGAATGAAGAGGTGTGGGATAAGATACTACAGACAGTGGCCAGTGTATCCCTAGCCACATAAGTGAAAGAAAATGCTTATAAAGTGCTATATCGTTGCTACTGGACACCAGTACGTAAAAAAAGAGCGGGAGTGGGACACAATGATCAATGTTGGAGGGGGTGCTAAGAGCGAGGAGATTGGTTACATATGTGGTGGTAATGTGAGAAGATTCAGGCATATTGGGCAACAATTATAAAAATGATTTTTGAAATGACTGGATATACATTGCAAAGGAAGCCCGAGGCCTGCTTACTGCATCAATTGGAGGAGGATATCCCAAAGAGGGAAGGTGGGGTCTTGCATCACTGTATAGTCACAGCAAGATGCGAGATAGCTCAGCATTGGGTTGGTTCGGACCTACCTAAGCTGGAAGGCTTTGTCAGAAGAGTGGCTGAGGCCAGATTGATGCATTGATTGACGGAGATGAGAAGGGAAGAAGAGAGTGGATAAATGGAAGAGAGTGTGGAAATGGTTGGAATCGTGGAAGACTGGAGAGAGGGGGAGAAAGGAGGATGGCGGCATGGATGAAACGTAGTTCATATCCTTGGAGATATAGATTGGCGGGATGAGTTAATGGCGAAAGGGTGAAAAGAGAGGCGATGAGTACGAGTGGCCAGATGAGAGGAGGAGGAGGAAGGTATGAATGTAGAGCGCAGGTGGGGGGGGGGGGTGGGAGGGAGGAGGGGGGGAAGGTATAAGGAGGGATACAAAGAAAGGGGGAAATAACAAGCTGGGGCATAAACAGGATACATGATGTAATGACTATGCAAATTGTATAATGTTGAGAATGAACTGGTTTGTAATGTGCATGGAAATGGTTAATAAAAATTAAAATGGAAAAAAAAAATGTTCATATTGTTACACACTCCATCCCTACATGATGATAATCTTGTTATCACCACCTTCGGCCTTACACTCTTCACCTAGCTTTAGCCAGTCACACTGAGGGTAATTTTATAACAAATGTGAAGGGCATGAAGATGCTTATTTAATAAACGTGTGTAAGTGCTTATGTACCTCTATAAAAACCTGGCACAAACACTGCAGAGATCATGGCTATCATGAACCTATGTAGATTTATACCTGCTCCTGAGAGACAATATGTGTGACAATATTAAAAAAACGACAACTGTGCCCATGAGCCATCCCAAAAGACCTACACCAGAGTCATGTACAAATATACATGTTCCTTTCTTTGCACATAATTGAACATGGGGGGGGGGAGTAATTTTACAAGCAACATTATACACATGCATGCTGGCATATGTGCACCAAACACTCTTTATACAATTACCTCCATTATGTGAGCCAGCAATTCCAGTCTCTCCCGGTGTAGGTTCAGAGTGACAGCATAAATTGTTCCATTGATTAATTAATAAATAAGGCTGGTTACCTTGCACCACTGATTGAATTGAAGAAAAGCCCTACTGAATCAGACCAGACCAAAGTACCTGAATGTAACTCACCTGTAACTACTACTGGAAAGGCGTGAGCTAAATATTACTAAATAAAATAAATAAAAAGATCCATCATGCCCAATATCCTGTCTCTTGACAGTGGCCAGTCTGGGTCAAAAGCACCCAGCATGTCCCTAAACGCAGATGAGGGAGGGAAGTAACTTGCACAGTGACAGATACATCTCTAGCCACCTTAACGAGCAGAGCAGATGGGCCATGCTGGTCTTTATCTGCTCTCATTTACCAGGTTACTATATTTCAATATAAAACAGTGGTTTTCCCACGTCTACTTGTCTAAAGGTTCTTTATGAACCTTTCCTTCCAGAACTTGTCCAAGCCTCTTTTGAGCCCTGCTATATTAGTTGCCTAGCACCAGATTCCACAGTTTAATTATGTTTTGCATGAAAAATACTATCAGCAATTTGTCTTCAATCTAATTTCATGGTGTGTTCTCTCGTGCAAGTGTTGTTTCAAAGGTTCACCAACTGCCACCTATTAAACCATTCCAACCTACTCATGATCTTGCAAGTGTCTATTATATCCCCTTGCAGTCCTTTCTTTTCCAAACTGAAGAGCCCTAACCTGTATTGTCTCTCTTTGGGGGCTCTTTCACTAACAGGTGCTAGGGTGTTGCCCTTAATGCGCCAAAACATAGAAACACGACGACAGAAAAAGACCACATGGCCTATCTAGTCTGTCCTTCCATAACAACAACTACAACAGTCCACTTTTTACCTTTAGAGATTCCTCTGTGTTGGTCCCATGCTTTTTTGCACTGAAACTATGGCACGTTAGGTGTAACCCCAATGTGGTAACTGTCGGGGGTGTGGAAAGCACAGTTACTTACCTGTAACAGGTGATCTCTGGGAACAGCAGGAATTAGTCCTCACATATGGGTACGTCGGTACCGACGGAGCCCGTGCGGGAAAGCTCCCCAGCTTCTTAGAATAGAAGCTTTTGGGACCTCCCACTGCACATGCGCACTGCCTTCCCGCCTTCCTGAACAGCTCTCCTCAGTTTCGAGTTTATAGCTGAGTCAACAGAGAGAGGACAGGAAGATAGATAGATAAAAGATACAACTCCTAGGGGAGGTGGGTGGGTTGTGAGGACTAATTCCTGCTGTTCCCAGAGATCACCTGTTACAGGTAAGTAACTGTGCTATCTCCAGGAACAAGCAGGAATAAGTCCTCACATATGGGGACTCCCTAGCTTAGATGCATGGGATCCCCTGTAAAGGTTCGCCATCTTCGTATGGATCTCAGGCATCCATTCTGGGAAGGTGGGCAGGAGTTGTTTAGGAATGGAACAGGTGCTTGAGGACAGCCTGGCCAAACAAGGCATCCCGGCGGGAGTCCTTGTCCAAACAGTAATGGGCTGTGAAGGTATGAACCGAGGCCCAGGTAGCGGCTCGACAGATCTGATCTATGGAAACAGAGTGCAGATGAGCCATAGAAGTTGCCATGGCCCTCACATTGTGAGCAGTGACATGGCCTTCCAGAGAAATGTTTTTGCTCTGGTAAGCAAAAGAAATACACTGAGCAATCCAATTGGAAAGTGTACGCTTGGAGACTGGAAGTCCCAAATGGGAAGGATCAAAGGCCACAAAAAGTTGAGAAGACTTTCGATGTGGCTGAGTCCTATTAAGGTAAAAAGCGAGAGCTCTTTTACAATCCAGAGTATGAAGGTTCCTCTCTGCATTGGATGCATGAGGAGCTGGAAAAAAGACAGGTAGATATACCTCTTGATTAAGATGAAAAGGCGAGACCACTTTAGGCATAAAGTGGGGATTCGTCCTAAGGACCACCTTATCATGATGAAATCTTGTGTAAGGTGGATTAGCCACTAAAGCCTGCAGCTCACTGATGCGGCGAGCCGAAGTGACTGCAATGAGGAAGATGACCTTCCAGGAAAGAAATTTCAAGGAGGTGGAAAACATTGGCTCAAAAGGTGGCTTCATAAGTTGACCGAGCACTAGATTCAAATCCCATGCGACAGGGTGTGGTCTGATGGGAGGTTTAGTGAGAGTCAGGCCTCTCATGAATCTTGCAACAAGAGGATGAGAGGAGATAGGTTGTCCATTTATATGTTTCAAGGATGCTGCAATAGCACTTAAATGGACTCTTACCGAATTCGTCTTGAGGCCTGCATTGGATAGATGCAGGAGATAATCAAGAAGAGAATTCAAAGGAAGTGCCAGAGGGTCAAGACCCTGCTGAGCACACCAAATGGAAAAACGTTTCCATTTGAAAGCATAGGAACGCCTGGTAGAGGGTTTCCTAGAGGCAGAAAGGATATCTTTCACTGGTTGGGAAAGATGAAAGTCTTGAAGGCTTAAGCCTTCAGTAACCAAGCACTGAGGTGAAGGGATTTGGGGTTTGGGTGCCACAAAGTCCCCTCCTCCTGAGACAGGAGGTCTGGCGCAGCTCCCAGATCCAAGTAGGATCCCTGGGAGAGCTGTAGAAGTAGAGGGAACCACACTTGGCGTGGCCAGCGTGGAGCTATGAGGATCATAGTTCCATGATCCCTCTGGAGTTTGAACAGAGTCTTGGGAATCAAAGGAATGGGTGGAAAAGGCATATAGGAATGCCTGACTCCAATTCAGGAGAAAGGCGTCCGTAGCCTGAGCTCCCTGACACGGAGTTCTGGAACAGAACCGGGGAAGTTTGGCATTCCACGGACTTGCAAAGAGGTCTATGTCCGGGGTCCCCCATTCCTGAAAGATTCGGTTTATTTGGTCCAAATGTAGGGACCATTCGTGTGGCAGCAGAACTCGACTGAGCCTGTCTGCCCGAGAGTTTTGAACTCCTGGGAGATACACTGCTAGCAGGTGAATCTGATGCTCTCTGGCGAAGGCCCATAGTCTTAGAGCTTCGTTGCAAAGCGACAGAGAGCCCGTCCCTCCTTGTTTGTTTATGTAAAACATGGCCACCTGATTGTCCGTCTGAACTAGGACAGTGAGGTTGGCTAGGAGGGAGTGGAAGACCTTGAGGGCAAGGTAAATTGCTCGCAGTTCCAGAAGATTGATATGAAGGGTGGTCTCCTGTAGAGACCAAGTGCCCTGAGTGGAGAGAGTTTGCAGATGGGCTCCCCACCCTGTTTGGGAGGCATCTGTTGTGAGGGTTGCTTGGGGTAGCAATGGTTGAAATGGAGCCCAATACAACATTTTCTTGGTGGAAGTCCACCAGTGGAGGGACCAAAACAGACGATCGGAGGTTTGTATTTGGTCTGAGAGCGCTCCTGACGCCTGAGTCCACTGAGTGGCCAGGGTCCATTGAGCTGCTCTCATATGAAGACGAGCATAGGGCACCACATGCACTGTGGAGGCCATATGACCCAGTAGGCGTAGCATTTCCCTGGCTGTCAAGTGAGTGCTGGACTGAGCTTGGGAGGCCAAACTCAGGAGGCGCTGGCCTCGAACATGTGGAAGGTAGGCCCTTGCAGTGATGGTGTCCAACTGGGCCCCTATGAATTCTAGAGATTGAGTAGGGATGAGTTGGGACTTGGGAAGGTTTACTACCAGTCCCAGATACTGCAAAAGGCTCCTTGTGTGGTCCAGGGAAATCTGGGCCTGTGACTGAGTTGGAGCTCGGATGAGCCAGTCGTCCAGATATGGGAAGACAAAGATTCCCATGCCTCTTAGAAATGCGGCTACGACTGCCATGCATTTTGTGAATACTCTTGGAGCAGAGGCTAGACCGAAGGGGAGTACTCTGTATTGGAAATGTTTTCCCTGAAACAGAAAGCGAAGATACTTTCTGTGGGATGGATGGATGAGTATATGTGTATACGCATCCTGTAGGTCTAGAGAACAAAGCCAGTCCTGACCCTGGAGGTAAGGAAGGAGAATGCCGAGAGACAGCATTTTGAATTTCTCCTTGAAGAGAAATTTGTTCAATTCTCTCAGATCTAGGATTGGTCTGAATCCCCCTGTCTTCTTTGGAATGAGAAAATAAGGGGAGTAGAAACCGGACCCTTGTTGAGGAAGAGGAACCTCTTCTATGGCCCCTTGGGCAAGAAGAGAGGAAACCTCTTGACCCAACAGGGTTAGGAGAGATGGGGGAGAATTGAATGGTCTCACCATATGATGGGGAGGAAGGCTGGAGAAATGAAGTTTGTAACCCTCTCGAATGATAGAGAGGGTCCATTGTTCTGTTGTGATTTGTTCCCATCTGGGAGCAAAGTGAACCAACCTTCCGGGTATGGTGAGAGGTTCTGGTTGTGTTAGAACCAGAAGTGGCAAGTTCCCTAGGAGCAAGTCAAAACCCCTGAGGGGTTGGAGCCTGCTGAGCTACAGTAGCTGCTGCAGGCTTAGCTCGTGCTTGTTTGGATTGCTGACGCTTAGCAGTATAGCGAGGTTGAGAAGACTGCTGGCCAGTATTTGAAGCAACTCTGGCCTTCTTATAGTAAGGCCTTTTAAAAGACTTTTTCTTAGTAGGAATTGAAGTGGACTTTGAAAGTCTTTCCAAGGTGGCATTTTCAGCATCCATCTGGGTGGCTTTGATTTGCCACTCTTCCCCAAATAAGTTCTCACCTGTACAGGGCAGATTCCGTAAGCCATCTAGAACCCAAGGTTTCCAGATCAGAGGCCTGGAGCCAAGCAAGACGTCGGGCTGCAATAGCAATGCCCGAAGCCCTACTGGCTCCCTCAAAGGAATCATATGCTGCCCTATTAGAGAACTTAGAAACCTCTAAGAGTTGTTTCACTAGGGAAAGGAATCCCTGCTTTTTATCCTCAGGGATAAAGGGGGCAAAATGCCGCACCTTTTTGGCAAGTTCCTCCAGGAACATGCCCATATAGAGACTGTAGGAATTAATCCTGGCTATAAGCATACTAGCCTGGAAAATTTTCCTACCAAAAGAGTCCAAAGTCTTACATTCCCGTCCTGGAGGGGTGGAAGAGTGCCTTTTGGTACTCCTAATCTTCTTCATTGCAGACTTCACCACAATAGAGTGGTGGGGCAATTGAGTCTTTTGGAAACCAGGAGAAGGAGGGACCCTATACATGGTGTCCAACCGACGGGAATAAGGAGACAAAGTCAAAGGATTTTCCCAGAAATCCATCAGTTGTTCTTGAAGGATTTCATGGATAGGCAGGGTAACTGCCTCCTTAGGGGCCTTTGAGTATCCCAAAATATCCAGTTTTTTGGATCTGGGTTCCTTTTCAGAGGATGTGGTAATAGAAAGGGCTGTAGCCATATCTAAAACAAAGTCCTGGAAGGACAAATCCTCTGGAGGGGACATTCTCCTTTTAGGAGAAGAGGGCTCCTCAGGTAAGTTGAGTGAAAACTCAGCAGAATCATCAGAGGAGTGAAAATCCTCAGAGGAATCGGTGCTTTCCTCTAACGCACGATACGCGTACCGATCGGTATCGGGTATGGAACCGGTATGGAGCGAAAGCCCATACGGTACCGACTTGCGTTTAGAGGTGGACGGCCTCGATACCGGCATGGCGGACGATACCGGTATCGGGCCCGGAACCGCTGAAAGCGGAACCGATGGCGTTGCAGCTTTAATGAAAGCCATGACGGCCTGCTGCATGGACTGTACAGTATCGCCCATGGACGCCATAGCTGCCTGGATGTCGGTACCGGAGTGACCCGGTACCCCAGAGCAGGCTAACAGGTGATCTGTCGAGGCCGTAGCATCGATATCAACCTGAGACCCCTGAATTGGCGTTTTTGGAAGTTGGACTTCCCGCCGGGGTTGTTTGGCTGGGGCAGGGTCCTCAAGTTCTAAGCTAAGAGCCTCTCTGCTTTGAAGGAGATTTGCTCTTTGAGGACTTGCCCACAGAAGGTTTGGTTACCTGAGATCCATCCGGAGAAGAAGACCTGGATGACTGTGATGCTGTATTCTCTGAAGCAAACAGCACATGGAATTTGTTGGCCCGGTTCTGCAGCCCACGTTTAGACATGTGGGAGCAAGATGGGCAGTCCGGTATGGAATGGTCAGGCCCCAAACATTTCAGACACCATTCATGGGTGTCTGTGACTGAAATAACAGCATTACATTTGGTACACTTCTTAAATCCAGGGGCTGGCTTCTCCATGAGGAGAAATTGAGTAGGCCGAGAGGCCTCTCTGAAGTGACCAAAAAGCTAAAAAATAAGAAAAAAGAATTATAATTTTTTAAAGAAAAGAAAGAAAAGACCGGCGATACCGGTATCGGTATGGGGAAGGCAGGTACGCGGTCTAAAGAAACAAATAAAATAACAATTTCTTCAGCGGTGACAGGAACACGACCTGCTGGCTCCGCGGAAAAAGAGAAACTGAGGAGAGCTGTTCAGGAAGGCGGGAAGGCAGTGCGCATGTGCAGTGGGAGGTCCCAAAAGCTTCTATTCTAAGAAGCTGGGGAGCTTTCCCGCACGGGCTCCGTCGGTACCGACGTACCCATATGTGAGGACTTATTCCTGCTTGTTCCTGGAGATAGCATTTTCCCAGCAGTTAACGTGACGCATTTCCCCCTGACATGGGCATAACTAGCATGGGCATGCTTAATTCCACCTACTGAAGTGGCGTTAGGTAATGCAGCTAGCGCAGGGTGCGAACCCAGCACTAACTGCGCAGAGCTCACCATGCCAACTGTCTGCCCCAAGCCACCCACAACCCTAAAATGAGATGCACAGTTAAACGCGGGCCCCGCGCTAGGCGACAAAGCATGTCCCAGCGTGGCTTTAACGTGCACTGCCAGCCAGCACTCATTTATTTATGTGCGCTTATATACCGCCTTTCACAAATCAAGGCGGTTTACAATGAACTCAAAACTCGCATTATAAGATACATGCATTACATGGAACGTTTAAACAAGGTGTGTCTCAGTAATAAAATGATTAACAAGGTAAGAGAAGTAAATATAACTAGGTATAACAATCAACTAGTAAACGATCTACTTTATAAAGGGAGTTGTTTCATTTCTAAAATTGTTGTTGCTCTTCACAGAACCTTTTCTAGTTCCACTCTATACTTTTTGAGAAGAGATAACCGGAACTGCACACAATACTCAAGAGGTCCAGTCGCACCATGGATTTAAACACAGTCGTCATGATTATCCTCGGTTTTGTTCTCCATTACTTTTCAAATAATTCCCAACATTTGATCCGCATTCCGGCAACTATGGCATACTGCGCCGACAATTTCATTGGATTGTCCACAAATGCTCCAAGATCCTTTTCTTGGTTACGGCTCCTAACCTGGAACCTAATAATTTGTACCTGAAGTTGGGATTAATTTTCACCTGTGCGCACCACTTTACACTTGACTGCATTAAGAGGGTAATTTGATGCATTACCAACATCCATCTAATAAAGTCAAGCATGCTCATACTTTATAAAATTGAGATTTAAATGGTCAAAACCACACAAATTCTAGGTGCAAGCATGTATATGCTAGCCCGATGGCTGGTGTAAATGCACACACCTAGATTTTCCAAGAAAGTGTGTAAATTTGCACTCTGACTAAGCTCCACCCACATCCACAGTGAAGGTAAATGAGATTGGCCCGATGTGCGTACTTACAGAATAACTGCCTAAAGCATACATATAAGTGCCCCTCGACATGCGTAAATCATTATAAATACAGGCTCAATGTGCATAAATGGTACCTAACTTTCTGCAACTCCTTATAAAGTTACCCCCTAAATTTCATCTACCATTTATATGCCCAGGCTCCCTAGTCTCATAAGATCCTCCTACAAATCCTCACAATTCTCTGCTGTTTTAACAACTTACATCACTTGCACATTTTTTAAATGAAAAATTTCAAGACTTACAATAAGTAAATTAGAAAGAAAATCCAGAAACACCACATTAAAACAAATGTAGTTCTTATAGCCATTTAATAGATCAAGCCCCATCAAGGATACAAATTTGATCTACTTATTGGTTGTGCCTTTTTCCACAGCATTTGTATGTTAAATAGCATAGGTCTCTGAACAAATCTTTGGGACATTTTCAAAGGTGGATCATGAGACGATGTGCATTTATTAAAAAACTTGCTATTCCATATATGGCAGTGGTATCCAGGTTTTTCAGCAGCGAGTTGCATGATCAGAAATCCATGTGCATGCAGGCCACATGAATATTATAGCAGGCTAAAACATGATAAACTGTAAAACTCAATGTTGTTTGTATACATTGTAGTATGCTTGTTTGATGTACACCGCACTGATTTTAATAGCGCGGTATAGAAGCAAATGTTAAATAAATAAATTAAATAAATAAATGATACTTGTCAAAATTTGAAAATCTCTGAAATTTTCACTTCATGCCCACTAAATAGCTCTGCAATGCTTTCAAACCATATGGACAATGTCATTACATAAACTATTTTTACCAAAAATATCAAGTGGGCTGCTCCTTGGTGCCCCTGGCCTATGGCTTCCAAAGCCCTACAGCGGATTATAATAAAAAGCAACATCAGTTTTAAACAATACTGATATTGACATAGTAGTATATCTCCAGAAGAGTAATGGGATGAAATCAAGAAGGTTGTGGAAGAAAGTGAGAAATCTCTACAAAAGGTGAAAAAGCAAAAACAGCCAAAACGGATGACTGAAGAAACTCTTAAAATTGCCCAGAAACACAAAGAAGCTAAAGCCAGAGGAGAAAGAGAGGCAATTACAGAACTCAGAGATTTCCAATGTACAGTAAGACAAGAAGAACTACTACAATGATGCAAGCAAGGAAGTAGAATCAGAAACTATTAGAGGAACAACAAGATAGGCTTGCAAAGCTACAGGAGTTAAAGAAAAAATCCCAGCCTCAAATTGGAATACTACAAGATGCTCAGGGAGTCATGTCGAATGATGCCGAGAAGATCAAGAAAAGATGGAAAGAATATACCATAAATTCAAGAGGACGAAAAGTCGTTTCAATCTGCTTCGAAAGCCTTATCAAAGAACAAAGCACCGGGCATTGGGATGCAAGGGATGCAGCTATTACCATACTTACAAGGCTTTGCTAGGAAATTTGGAAGACAACAACATCATGGTCTACTCACCGGAAAAGATCAGTGTTTATTTGAATGGCATAGAAAGGTAATTTGACTGACTGTGGAAATTATCGCACAATCGCTCTGATCACAGCAAGATTCTACTCCAGATCATTCGGCAGAGACTACAATCATACCTGGAATGAGAACTGCCTGAAGTGCAAGCAGAGTTCAGGAAAGGGCGAGGAACGAGAGACATCACTGCAGATATGATATGGATCCTTGAAAAGATAAAAGAATACCAAAAGGATATCTATGTGTTTTATTGACTACAGCAAGGCTTTTAACTGTGTAAACCATGAGAAACTCTGGCCCACATTAAGAAGCATGGGTATACCAGAATACCTGATTGTTCTCTTGCACAACCTTTACATTGATCAAGAAGCAACAGTTCAGACGAAATAAGGAGAAACAGAATGGTTTAAAATCAGCAGAGATGTATGACAAGGCTGCATACTTTCTCCCTGTTTAATTTATATGCACAACAAATCATCAGAGAAGCAGGACTGTATGAAGACAACCGATATGCGAAGACTGATGGAAGACTCATCAATAAATTTTGCTACGCTGATGATACCACATTACTGGCAGAAAGTGAAGACAATCTAAAACATTTGCTTCTCAAGATCAGGCCTCCACCTTAATGTAAAGGAGACAAAAAACCTGACAACAGGCAATGTCAATAAGCTCATCATTGAAATGGTTGAGAACTTTAACCTATTTAAATAAACAATAAATAAAGAAACAACAAGCAGTCAAGAAATATGACAACGCATTGCTCTTGGCAGAACAGCTATGAAGGACCTAGACCAGATTCTCAAGAGCAGAGATGTCTCTCTCCATACAAAGATTTGACTTGTCCAAGCCATGATATTTTCAATAACATCATATGGATGCGAATGTTGGATGGTGAAAAAGATAGATAGAAAGAAAATTGATGCCTTTGAATTATGGCGCTGGCAAAGAATACTATGCATACCATGGACTGCCCAAAGAACAAACCAGTCGGTACTAGAGATCAAACCTGAGCGTCTAAAGAAAGCTTAGGTTTGATGACAAGACTTCAGCTTTCATGCTCTGGACACATGATGTGAAGAGAGAGATCATTAGAGAAAGACATCATGCTTGGCAAGGTAGAAGGCCAACGCAAAAGAGGAAGGCCAGCAATGAGATGGTTTGATACAATAAGAACATAAGATATGCCATACTGGGTCAGACCAAGGTCCATCAAGCCCAGTATCCTGTTTCCAACAGTGGCCAATCTAGGTCATACGTACCTAGCGGTTTCCACAAAAGACACAGGTTCCACAATGCTTGTATTGGGACCCAGCATATCAATGCTTAATCCTTTTTAATAATGGTTTATGGACCTTTCCTCCAGGAACTTGTCCAAACCTTTTTTAAACCCAGCTACACTAACAAATTCCAGAGTGAAAAAATATTTTTTCTTATTAGTCTTAAAACGTTTACCCTGTAGCTTCATTGCATGTCCCCTAGTCTTTCTATATTCTGATAATGTAAACAATCGATCTACGTTTACCCATTCCACTCCGCTCATTAATTTATAGACTTCTATCGTATCTCCCCTCAGCCGTCTCTTTTCCAGGTTAAAGAGCCCTAACCTTTTTAGCCTTTCTTCATAGGAGTATCCTTCCATCCCCTTTACCATTTTGGTGGCTCTTCTGTGAACCTTTTCTGATAACGCTATATCCTTTTTAAGATACAGAGACCAGAATTGCACACAATATTCAAGGTGCGGTCTCACCATGGAATGATATAGAGGCATTATAATATCTTTTGTTTTATTTTCCATTCCTTCCCTTATGATACCTAGCATTCTATTTGCTCTCTTGGCCACCGCTGCACAATGGGCGGAGGGTTTTAACATGTTATCCACAATGACGCCTAAATCTTTTTCCTGGGTGGTGGTTCCTAATGTGGAACCTTGCATCGTGTAACCATAGTTTGGGTTGTTCTTCCCTAGGTGCATAACTTTGCACTTGTCCATATTAAATTTCATCTGACATTTTGATGCTCAGTCTTCCAATTTATCAAGATCCTCTTGCAATTTTCCACAATACTCATGGGTTTTAACAACTTTAAATAGTTTTGTGTCTTCTGCAAATTTGATAACCTCACTCGTTATTCCATTTTCCAGGTCATTTATGAATATGTCAAAAAGCAGCGGACCCAGCACAGATCCCTGGGGTACACCACTATTCACCTTTAAAGCCATTGGGAAAATTGGCCATTTAGCCCTATCCTCTGCTTTATATCTTTTAACCAGCAGCTATGGGTGCAAGTCTATCAACAATAAGCCACCTCACTGAAGACCAAACACAGTTTAGGTCAACTATTGAGAGGGTTGCCATGAGTTGACAATGACTTGACGGCATTAACAACAACGTGTTAATATCCTGTATCTTGTTTCATAGGCAGTGGAATGGGGTGGGCCACAGGAGCCAAGGCCCCCACCAATATTAGTCCAACACAATATCAGCAACGAGAGAGCTTGGAAGCAGGGCCAGCGCTATCATTAGGCAAACTAGGTTGGCCACCTAGAGCACCGACATCTTGTGGGGCATCCATTGCTGTCCCTCTCAGGGTCCTCAGCGGTAGTAATGACTGAAACTGTGACGCAGTGCTTACCTAAAGGCTCTGTTGCTGTGTCACAGTTCCTGCTCTCTAGTACCTACTGCTTCTACCCCCCCCCCCCCCCCGACTTCTAGTTTGCATAAAACAGAAATCTGCATCAGAGGGAGCGGAGGTAATAGGCAGCGGAATGGGATAGGCCACATGGACCATGGCCCTACCAATATTTTTCCCAACACATCAGCAACTGGGGATGGAGCTGGAGATTGGTTTGTTTGGCCCCTCCACAGAAAAGACATTCTGCTGTCCCTGGCAGAAGTGGCATGTTATAGAGGACAGGAACCATGGCGCGGTGCTGGAGCTTTTAGGTAAGCACTAGGTCACGGTTTCAAAACCATTGCTGTTGCTGTAGGCCCCGGAGAGAGGCAGCAGCAGCAGTGGCCGCAATGCGAATGGGGTGTCAGGGTGAAGGGTCTGTCTAGGGCACTTCTAATCCTTGCACTGGTCCTGCTTGGAAGAGGGACTGGGATTGGTTTGTATATTCGGCTGCCCCTGTCTGTTTCCAGAAACAAGTTACATTATGGGCAATTCCCATTTTGGGTATATAGTGCACAGCACAAGCCCCACATCTATGGAAAAAGCCCCTGGAATCTGTCCATAGATCTTGCAATATCCCTCTGGTGCTAGATACAGTGTAACGATGGAGAAGCGACGCCACACTGTCTCCACGCGTACAGAGAATCCCTGTGACGTCGCTCTCTACTTGTTACTCTCTAGCCCGCGGGCTCACTGGGGATACTGTTGCACTGTGCCAACGGCAACTGACACACTCTGTGTAAAGTAGTCAAAGAAAGCGTCACACTAGCGTCTGTTACACCGGTTCACTTCCTCTCGTCCCGTCCCGTCCCGTCCCCCCCTTCCCCTTCCTCTTCCTCTTCCTCTTCCCCTTACCTGCTCTGGGTCTCCGCTGACCGCGGCTCTCCCCGGCCCCCGCACCTGCGCCCCCTTCGCTGCACCCGGGTTCCGACTCCCGATCCCGCATCCTCCACCTGGACTGTTGCTTCAGCTTCAGGCTTCCTACTCCGGCACCCCCACCCCCCCCCCCCGGCCTGTCTATGACGTCACTGCACGCCTCCAATGGCGCCTCGAGGCAGGTTCGGCCGTCACGAGATCCCGCCCCGAGCGTCTGCGAGCTGCGCGTTTCTGGAGAAGAGCCGCTGCAGGCTAAGCTGTGGGGCATGCGCTCGGTTTTCACTCTAGGTGGGCTCTGCTCTTCGTCATTCGTCACCCACCGGAATGAGAGCTTCCGATTTCTGACAAGCTCCAGCCTGGTTAAAGAACAAGTCCCTTCATGCACCCGGCAGAAATCGGGATTTGCTTACCCCGAGCTTGTTGGGAGCCTTAGTTCAGGCATGTCCCCTCCCCCCCTCCTCCCACTACAAGTGGGAAAGCTTTAGGTCTAAGAGGGGTATGTTTACTAAACTGGGCTAACGGTTAACCCGGGCTATCTGCAACTAGGTCCCATGTTATTCAATGAGACCTAGTTGCAGATAGCCCAGGTTAACCATTAGCCCGGTTTAGTAAACATAGCCCTAAGAAATTTTCAATATTGTATTCATTTAGGTCTAACTGCTTCAGAAAATAATGCAAGTTCTTAGGGCTATGTTTACTAAACCGTCTTAACGTGGCAGCGGTGGTATTATCGTGCGATAAGTGACGTTATCGTGCGATAATGCGGTGGCGGCGTTAAGGCACACTAACGCTGTGAAATCCGGGTCTGAAGGGTGGAGTAAGGCTTCCCAGAAGGCGGAGAGAAGGGGTCAATGGGTGGAGAGTGGGAGGGGAGAGGCTCCAGGCACACTAACGCTGTGAAATACAGGTCTGAACACTAATGCCAGTGAAACCCTCGCGTTAAGGCACATTTGCAGGAAAGAGAAACCATTTCGGTCAGCAATGTGCAGCAAAGGCAGGGAAACCCAGAAAGTGATAGTTGTGATACATGTGCAGGGAACAAAAAGGCAAATAAACATACAAAAGGACCAGAACCATATTTGAAATCCCAATAACCAAGCTGGCCAAAAGTGATATTAATGATAAACATAAAGCAACACCACTGACAAAGCTCAAAAAATAAGATGTCATGTTTGGAAGGGTCTATTCTCTGTCCCCCTACAAAGTGAATGATCCCACATTGAAATAGTGATCAGGGTTTTTCCTCGTCTATATTGGGCAGGTTTGTTATGGCGTGCACATGTGCAGTAACAGCAGAGTGGGCACATAGGAAAGGGCAACTGTACTGATGCTGTAAATGGGATATAGAAGGCTGCAGGCTGTGGTCCAGCTGGGGCACAGTGCGGGCTAGGCAGATGCCTAGGTGGCACATAGGAATGCCGAAACTGTAAAGCAGCAAGGGAGCAACTGACACACGAGTGTGTGTCCCATAGTGTCACAGGGGATATTACCCAGCAGGCACCCCCAAAGGCACATAACATTGACAGGTGGTGCCAGAGGGAAGCGCGCATGTCCATGGAGGCACCTCTACCCGAGAACCCACACCATAGGCAGCTGCCTACCGGCACACTGGATGGCCTGGGACTGCGCACCACCGGCATAAGGGCATGTCAGCATGGTGGCAGAGGGGTGCTGGTGGTGGAGGGGGTAGTGGCATCTGCCCACAGCAGACCAAGGCCAAGCCCTGTTTAGGTGGGTGCCGTGCAGTGCAACACACAAGGTCTGTCTAACGAACACTAATGGTAGCCCCAGGGAAGGCGCTGCCTGTGTGGTGCAGTACACACAGCCAGTGTGATGAAGATCACAAAGTCACAGGTTCAAGCCCCAGCTGTGGCTCCTGTAAAAAATGCCCCTATATATTACCCAGTACTAAACCGTGGTAATAAAGACGAAACTGTTATTGCTGATTAAATAAACAATCCATAAACGCCTATATTTTACCCTACAGGGCACAGACACCATAAACGTGCAATCCCTAGAGCAGAGTTTCCGAACTGCAGTCCTGGAGGGCCAAACACCATTCAGGTGTCATGCTGTCTGTAATAGATATGCCTGTGCTGCAAATGTATGCCACGCCCCCATTGTCTGCAAATGTATCTCATGCATGTTCATTAGGGATAGCATGAAAAACCTAACCGTGTTGGGCCCACCAGGACCGGAGTTGGGGAACTCAGCCCTTGAGCAATGGCCAACAGGCTCCACTATCCAAAGCCTCATGGAGAGTCAGGCTGTTAGGCCCTGCGCAGAGCAGCATCTCCCAATACATTCCCACTTGCATACCTTAGCAATGCTGCCCTAAACCTGGGAACACGTTACACATATATAAAAATGTTGCTATGATTAATGGCAGATAATAAATCATAAGTTAAACACATTTTGTTCCCAAAGCTGCATCATACGTAGCAACCTTTCTGATATCTGTGGAGTGTGTTTCAGTTTTGGTTTCTGACAGTGTTTACCACTCCGGGGAGTGACCCCAACAGTATTGCGTACCATAGCCATGCCTGCACTGTGCCCAGGACTGGTGTGGTTGCCAGGGCTGCCAAAAACCTCTATATTTGCACAATGCTGGCATCAGTGTGGGAGTGTGTGTCTGTCTATCCAGTGTGTTGTGGCTGCCTACACCTTACTGAGCCCACACTGCTTGCACTGTCTCCAGTGTAAGCCTGCCAATGTGCATAATGAGGAGCAAGGTACTGTGGGTATGAGCAATGGCTGGGACATTGTAGTGCCCGACCACCAGCTGCACAGACAGGGTGGCCACAGCGTGACATGCTGGAAGGTCACTCTCGCCCTGACTGAGCAGTGACCACGGCATGGCTAGGTTCCCCCATAGTACCATGTAGCATTTCTCTCAAGTGATGTTTATGGGTTTCTTTTTTGGGGGCCCAATCACTGACATAGCTCTGTGATGTGTGCGCCATATCCCACACCAGGGTGCACAGTGTTCCTTTTGTAACATGCACTATGTATGTGGCAGCAGACTGTCTGTAGCTAGCATGTGTATGGCTGCAACACCCTGCAGGATGCAGCAGGTGCACACTGACTGCCCTCTGCTGTTGAATGTCAGAATGCAGTGGGGGGCAGCTTAGCTGACCAATTGCACTGCCAGTGGTCCAGTTCCATGTTCAGATCTGCATCAGCTCTCTGTTCCTTAGTTGGCCGGGGGTTGCTGATCCCACAGTCTGTCATCATTTAGCTCAACTGGCCCTATTGAAAACAATGATGGTGTGTGTCTGTTGTTTCCAGATCATGTTCCCTACCCTGACCCACAGAGGGTGGGCTTGCTCCCTATATCGTCCTCATGTGAGTCCAGACACACCCCTGCTCCAAAAACAGGTGTCCATGGCAACCTCACTCAATATGCATTATGTTGCAAGCATCATAACTGTAAATAGATGTACATAGTTCCCCCAGTTGAAATCCAAGTTTAACCTCCAGTTCAATGTAAGTGCTTAATAGTGAGCCTGTTCTGCACAAAACTGTTGTCTGTGAACCGTGCTGATTTTTAAGAGTGCAGTATATAAAAACAATAAAATAAACAAAAATAAAATAAAATAATGGTCCACATGGGCTACACATCAATAGCTGTCACCGCCTCCCTTGCCCAGGCGGTTGCCTAAGGCTTGGGAACGGGCAGTCAATATATTTATTTGTTTTAAGTGCCTATTTCTTGTAGTTGTGTAATAATCCAGCCGAGATGGTAATTATAGGCACACAGGATTTTTATTATTTTCAGCCAAAGGAACTTTAAAGATTCCAATTATCAGGATAAGGTAAGGATATTTTCCAACAGCATCAAACAAAAGGCAAACTCGTTCTCTTCAGCTTTGGCACTTAAATGAAAACACAGTATTTCCTCATACTAAAACCAAACAGCACTGAAACTCCGGTGCAAAAAGAATTAGAAAAAAACCCCATCTTCTTTCACAGCTTTAAAACAAACAGAAGTTGTTACATTTCCCAGCAGGCAAACTTCTGTTACACATTGGTTTTTCTTTCTTTTCACCAAGTAATTCCTTCAGCTTGTTGTATCTCAGGCTTTCCACTTTCTAGCATACAAATGCTCACACACTCAGCTACGGCTTAAAACTTCAGGAACCTTATTTGCATATTTCCCAGCCGTGCTCTCTTGAAGGAGCAGCTACCAGGTTTAAAGCTTCTGCAAATGTTCTGGCCTTTCTCAATGCCTAGAGGCTACTGAACATTCCATTTCCTCCTCAGAATTCTCCTCTATTAAACCAGGCATCTCTATTTCCATACTCTCGAAGTCAGAGTCTGCTTGAGAGGCACAGGATTCATACTCAAAACTATCAGGCTTTAATCCCTTCAGGATTTCTAAGACTTTAGTCAAGGCAGTGTCCTTCCTTCTCTGAGGAATAGTATAGCAGTTTATTTATTATTATTTATTTATTTATTTTATTTATTACAGTTTCTTATATACCGCGCTATTTAGAATCAGCGCGGTTTACATCATAACAAAACGACCATAACGAAAAACTGTCAGGTTTTACATTGAACAGGAGTACAAACAAGGATAACTGGGTTAACTATATACATAAGCTATCTACACTGTAGATATAAGTTGAGAGGGCATTTCTATACTGGGTCATTTCTTGGAAGGGATATCTAGTTCAGTTTGCTGTCTGGGAAGTATTGGCAGAAAAGGAAGGTTTTGAGAGCCTTCCTGAACTGATATAGATTGGTAATGGCCCTAATGTCGGGAGGTAGAGTGTTCCAGCATTTGGGGACATAAAAACTGAATGCTCTGTTTGTGGTATTCGTGTTGGACTTTGTTGCAGTCTTTGGTATAGCTAGCAGGTTTACAGCTGATGTTCTTCTTGATCTGTTGGGGGGGACCATGTGGATTAGATGCGTGAGTGAGAGGGATGAAGTACCTTTGATTGCCTTGAATGCTAGTAAAAGGGATTTGAAGGTGATTCTCCTGTGGATCGGTAGCCAGTGCAGCTGTTTGAGAATAGGAGTAACGTGGTCATTTCTGGATGCACCATAGAGGACCCTAGCTGCGGCATTCATGGCCAACTGTAAGGGGGTTAGTGTGGATTGGGGGAGACCTTGTAAGATGGCATTTGCAAAGTCAAAATGCGGCAGGATCAGCGCTTGATATATGGTTCGGAAATCGTTTGGGTCCAGCAGGGAGCGAAGGTGTTTGAGGGAGCGGATTTTGAAGTAGATGGCTTTAACTATGTTGCTTATGTGGTGTTTCATGTTTAGATGCTGGTCCAGGGTAACTCCCAAATATTTTATTGCATCTTTAGTTTGCAAAGTCTCTTAGTTAGAAAGTCTCTTAGCTTTTAAGGAGTTAATAGAAGGCTTTAGGCTGCTCACCTTATCCTTTGGAATTGAGCACTTAACAGGCTTTACTGCTGAAGGCTCATGCTCCATGCATACTTCGGGGGAAGGGCTTCTGCTGCCAACATGGCAGACCAACTCCCCTGGGTAAGCTTTCCTTCTAGAAGTATATCTCCTGTCTCCCTTACCGGGCCCTGGGTTAGCTCCAAATCCTCTGGCTGGCTCTGCCCTTCTCCCAGAGGTTTCCAATGAAGCTCCCTTGACTCCCCGGGTACCTTCTTTGCGTGGTTCTCCAGAGCTTCTAGGACCTCCTCCCCTCCTGGGACGTTCTGACCTGTTCCAAGCTGCACTGGAACCAGAACTAGGAATCCTCGTCAAGCGTGTCCCTTCACGGTACTCAGACCTCTCTCTGAGTTCAGGCTTCCCTCTGAGTTCAGACTCCTTTCTGTCCTCCTCTGCTGCTTCCTCTCCCCTTTCTCTTTTGAGTTCACTCTCTGGCAGTTTATATGAGTGCTTTCCCCTTCGGCTTCCTGGCCCCACCCCCAGCTGTCCCTCGTGAGCAGGGTTGGTAACCATGGAGCTGGGGTGTGTCTCCTTGCTACCTGCTTTCTGTGGAGAGTTTTTTTCTAGTTCAGAAGTTTTAACCCTTAAACTGCTGGTTCTTTTCCTACTATCTGGGGAAAATGCCTGTTTTTTCCCTCTTTCTCTATTCTCTCTGCTTTCTGCGCCATCACATAGCATATAAGAAATGTACATAGAAAACTTCCAAGGCTGTCTGTAAAGAATACCCCATACACTGGCAGCGATGGTGAACTGCAGCAAAACCTTCTGCAAGCATCCCGGGTACTGTGGACCTGGTGCTGTTCCTACAACTGTACTCTCAGGGTGATCACAGAACATGCACAATGGCATGGTCAGTAGGCACACTGTAACAGTAACACGCATGCTTGGTCCCCCTACCCAGTTGATGTGCTGCAGAGTTGCAAACCCCTATCCGGTGAACAGATGTAAACTGCTGATCTGCATGTGCCTTGCATCATGGATACCCTTGGTGCTAACCTATCCTGGTAGCCAGACCAGACAGTGTGTCTGGTGACCTGCACTGGTTGAGTAGCTAGCCATAGTTTAATTGCAACCAATATTGTTGCAGGACAATGGTGAATATACTGACCTCAGTGGGAGAGGTCATGGGTCCAATACCCCAGTGGGCCTGTATATTGATGTATCAGGATGTATAGGATAAAGTGTATTATCATCACATCAGAGCGTGTTACCACATGACAATATGTTCAAAAGTGTAGCCTGTTGCATGCGGTGGGTATGTTGGAAGAGTGGCGTGGGTTGCAGGTTGCTAGATTAGCTGATGAGCTGTATACAAAGTGCGTCTGTCAGTATAACTGTCAGAGGATACGGCCGTCTATGCATGTAGCAGTCTGACATAGATCTGAAATCCGTGTGCACATCCCAAAACACCCGCAGCTCAGTTGGCCAAACCAAGGTGTCCTGTAAAGTGCCCTAGCTGTGTCCGTACACTAGCCTGGTAAGCAGAATAGAAAGTGTATGTAGATGACCTGGTGTAACTGTGTAGCCAACCATTGCTATGTGAAAAGGCATAGCACACCAGTTAGTATAATGCCATCACAGCCAGTGGTGATGGGTTCGAGACCCCAGTGTGCCAACACTGAGATAAATGCATAATAAACAAATTGTGGTAAGACATTAGTCACATCACTGCAATGTGTGTCTGCAGCATAAATCTTTATATATATTGATGGCTCTACCGTTCACTGTGTACCGGCACGGGCACGTAGCTAGCTTGCCTTAATGATGTGCTGCGGCGCGCGTTGAGGAGCGGCGGCGTTGAGGGCGCATATGCGATGTGAATAAGTGAGCAAGGCATTGCTGAAAATGGCGACTCGTTCGAGAAAGCCTGCTTTCACGCATAGGGAGCTGCGCCACCTTGCAGGGCTGATCTGCACTAGGCAGAAGAAGCTATGCCCTGGCTCCTCCAAGCGGCAGGACCTCGGGCACGTAAGGAGGGCCTGGGACTGCATCATGAGGCGTTATAATCGTCTTGCTGACTACCCATATGAGGTAAGTATATGTGGACAGGTCAGTTTATCCATATAAATATCCAGTGTTGATTGTAGCTGTGTATGCTGCTGTGTGTAGGCATTCTATCTCATTTATGTTTTGTAGTTGAACTCACGTAATATACCGCCTATTTATCATGTCAAAGCGGTTTGCCCTATCCCCAGGAGGCTAAGGACCTGGTCACAGAGGTCCAGTTGTCAGCCTGGTGTTATGGCAGCTGCTGCTGTTGATGTGTTAAAATACACCCTAACACAAGGAACCCCTAGATCTGCCTAAAGAGGTCTGGTAAACAGCATGCTGATATGGTAGGTTCTGCAGTTGCAGGGTCACACATCTGCCCTACCCCTAGGGGTCCTGAGACCTGATCAAAATGGTCTGTCAGCCACCCTGGTTGTATGGTTTATGTTGCTGTTGATGTGTTATAATCCACCCTACCCCCAGGGGTCCTGAGACCTGATCAAAGTGGTCTGTCAGCCACCCTGGTGGTATGGTTTATGTTGCTGATGAAGTGTGCTAAGACACCCTACCTCCAGGAGTCCTGAGACCTGATTGCAAAGGTGGGTATGACATCCAGATATTATGGTAGGTTATGCTGGGTTAGGTCACACATTTGCCCTATTCCCCGGAGGCCCAGACCTCATTACACATGTCTGTTATGGATCCTGCTGGTATGGTAGGTGCAGCTGTGGATGTGCTCCAAACCACCCTACCCCCAGGAGCCCTGATACCTGATTACAAAGGTCTGTAACAAATCCAGATATCATGGAAGTGTATACAGTTTCAGGTCACACATCTGCCCACTCTCCAGGAGTCCCGTACCTGTTCACAGAGGAACATTATAGATGCTGGTGTAAGGGTACATGCACCTGTTGGGGTTTCACAGCTCTGCCGTAACCCCAGACAGGAGCACAGATGTTAATAGGCCAGCTAGGTGTAGTGGGCCATGCTCCTGTTGTAGTCAGCCACAACTGCCCTAATCACAGGAGGCCTTAGTCATGACCATAGAGGTATAGTACAACGTCAAGTGTCATGGTATTGGTGCCTGGCAATGTGCACAGGGCCACCCACCTTCCGCTGTAAGTCAGAACACATCACCCATGGAGTGGAGGAGTGGCCTAGTGGTTGGGGCAAGGTACTTCAGGCCGGAAGGTCGGGGGTTCAAATCCCACTAGAGGACAGCAACCTTGGGCCGGAAGGACTGGGGTTTCTAGTCCCACAGGTGCTCCTTGTGGTCTTGGGCAAGCCACTTAACCCTCCATAGCCCATTTTCCCTGTAAAATAGTTATCTCCAAGTTATAATGTCCTGTTCAATGTAATTTCAGTTTGTTCAATGTAAACCACACTGATGCAGAATAGCACAGTATATATTGTTGTTGTTAAGTGCCGTCGAGTCGGAGTCGACTCATGGCGACCCTCTGGATAGCTATCCTAAATTGTGTTCGGTCTTCAGTCAGGCGCCTCATTGTTGACAGACTGGTACCCGTAGCTGCTGTTATTGTATCGATCAATCTCATTGTCCAAAGTATGAAAGTCGAAGTCTTGTCATCTGAGCTTCTAAAGAAAGCTTAGGTTTGATCTCCTCTAGTACAGACTGGTTTGTTCTTTGGGCAGTCCATGGTATACACAGTATTCGCCGCCAGCACCATAATTCAAAGGCATCAATTTTCTTCCTGTCTATCTTTTTCACTGTCCAGCTTTCACATCCATATGATGTTATTGAAAATACCATGGCTTGAACAAGTCGAATCTTTGTATGGAGAGAGACATCTCTGCTCTTGAGAATCTTATCTAGGTCTTTCATAGCCATTCTGCCAAGAGCAATGCGTCGTCTGATTTCTTGACTGCTTGTTGCTTCTTTATTGATAGTTGATCCAAGTAGGTTAAAGTTATTCACGATTTCAATATCTTCTCCTTTGACGATGAACCTGTTGATTATGCCAGTTGTCATGATCTTTGTCTTCTTTACATTAAGGTGCAGGCCCATTTTGAGACTATGTTCTTTGATTGTGAGAAGCAAATGTTTCAGATCATCTTCACTTTCCGCCAGTAATGTGGTATCATCAGCATAGCGAAGGTTGTTGATGAGTCTTCCACCAATCTTCACACCTCTGTTGTCTTCATACAATCCTGCTTCTCTGATGATTTGTTCTGCATATAAATTAAACAGGTAGGGGGAAAGTATGCAGCCTGGTCTTACACCTTTGCTTATTTTAAACCATTCTGTTTCTCCTTGTTCCGTTCGAACTGTTGCTTCTTGATCAATGTACAGATTGTGCAAGAGAATTATCAGGTGTTCTGGTATACCCATGCTTCTTAATGTGGCCCAGAATTTCTCATGGTTTACACAGTCAAAAGCTTTGCTATAGTCGATAAAGCACAAATAGATATCCTTTTGGTATTCTTTAGTCTTTTCAAGGATCTATCTCACATCCGCAATGATGTCTCTCGTTCCTCGCCCTTTTCTGAACCCTGCTTGCACTTCAGGTAGTTCTTGTTCCAGGTATGATTGTAGTCTCTTTTGAATAATCTTCAGTAGAATCTTGCTGGCATGTGGGATCAGAGCGATTGTGCGATAATTTCCACAGTCAGTTGGATCACCTTTCTTTAGTATTGGTATAAACACAGATCTTTTCCAGTCAGTTGGCCATGATGCTGTCTTCCATATTTCTTGGCAGAGCCTTGTAAGTACGGTAATAGCTGCATCAGATTGCTGTAATACTTCTATGGGAATGCAATCAATGCCTGGTGCTTTGTTCTTTGATAAGGCTTTCAATGCTGCTTCAACTTCTTCTTTCATCACCAATGGTTCCAGATCATAAGGTACAGGTTGAAACGGCTGTTGGTCCACTTGATCTTTATCATATAAAAACTCTGTATATTCCTTCCATCTTTTCTTGATCTTCTCAGCATCATTCAACATAGAACCTTGAGCATCTTGTAACATTCCAATTCGAGGCTGGAACTTTTTCTTTAACTCTCGTAGCTTTAGGAAAGCTGATCTTGTTCTTCCTTTAATAGTTTCTGCTTCTATTTCCTTGCATGCGTCATTGTAGTACTTTTCCTTGTCCTGTCTTGCTTCACGTTGGAAATCTCTGTTGAGTTCTGTGATTGTCTTTCTTTCTCCTCTGGCTTTAGCTTCTCTGCGTTTCTGGGCAATTTTCAGAGTTTCTTCCGTCATCCATTTTGGCCGTTTTTTCTTTTTTACTTTTTGTAGAGACTTCTCGCTTTCTTCCAACACAACCTTCTTGATGTCATTCCATAACTCTTCTGGAACTCTATCATTTGTATCTAAAGCAGCAAATTGATTTTGCAAGCAGTCTTTAAATTCCAGTGGTATATTCTCAAGGTCAGATTTTGCTGCATTCATGAGTGGTTTGCTCTTTTTCAGCTTTAGCTTGAGTTTGCATACTAGTAGTTGATGATCTGTACCACAGTCAGCTCCAGGTTTTGTCTTTGTTGATGTTATAGAGCTTTTCCATCGTTGACTTCCACAGATGTAGTCAATTTGATTTTTATACAATCCATTGGGTGAAGTCCATGTGTACAGTCTGTCAGACGGATGCCTGGGTGAGAATGTTCACAGTCTTGGCAAAAGCATATATCAATATGATTTGCAAGGGATTGTGGGAAATGCAGTCCATTCACACCAGACACAGCCGCTCACAATAATTAGTTGTGCTTGAGTGTAAAGCCAATAAGATATTTATTTATGGGGTTATTTCTCCCAACACAGATATGCTTGGTAGCACATAAAACAGGATACTTGCTTTCAGTGTTAAACTTAGAAAAACAAAATCAGGAAACAACAGCTGAACTTGTCAGGCAATCAAATCAAAAGAATAAAGACCAGGATGGTAACAGAATGGTCTTTTCTGTAGGCTTTAGCTAATATTTTCTTAGCAGTGCATCAAACAACAAGCAAAACCCACAAAGTAGGGAAAAACTGTTCTTTTCCTTTTTCTTCAGGTTAACTTCTTATATCTTCACACATAGATTCAGAAGTGATTCCCTCAGAGCTCACAAGCAATTAGGTAAGGCTCAATTGCTAGCAGTTATCCAGCTGAAACCCCTTAGCTGGCTTACTTTCTACTGCCTGGCTCAAATCCTACTCAGGAGCTTTTCTGAGTAGATTTAAAGAACAAGTTTGTATTTCTTTGTGATGGTTGTTGTACTTTGTAACAGTAAATTACCAAAGGAGTTTAGACAGAGAGCAACCCATGTATTCACAGCCTGTGTCTATAACCTCTCCCCCTTCTTCAACAATCATGGGTTCAAAATCATGGATTGGCCCAGAGGAATTTCTCAGTGGAGCACTTTCAGGAGAATACTTGTTTCCCTGCTGTCTTTCAAGGGTATAGCTAGGGCATAGATCAGTGTTCATACCTGAGCTTCCATTGCTGTTAGAGTTCCTTTCTAAATAGCCTGGCCAGTATGTAGTCCAGTTCTTATGTCCAGCCTTCCAATCCAGATCCCTAGACACTGGATCTCTCATCACATACCTTCTGGCACGGGTCTTAGGGTCCCTTCCAAGTGCAGCTGTCTCCCTCACAGGTACCGTCTGGAGATTCCTAGCTCTGCAGTACCACTCCTCTGGTTTTCCCCAGTCCAATGGTGTATGCTTGCCTTTTGAATGCCTTCCAGTATACGTACTGCTATGGACTCCTTTAGACCTCCCAAATGCTTTTCTCTTCTTTCTTCCAAAGGGTTTCTTGCCCTCTCTGTCCGTCCGCTCTGGCTTCTGCTTCTGATGATCCTCCAGATGATGAAGCTGTCCAAGATCATGAAGATGATTCTCTGTAGAATAAACTCTACCTTTATTCTGCTTAGATGAGTGCTCCACCCTAGCACAGCGCAGCTGTGCTGAATCAGGCCCTGCCCTTTGAGATGAGTGCTTGGGGATTACCTCATAGCCCTCCTGATTGAACACACGTTTCCCCACTTCAGCTACTCTAATGGCTGTTGGAAACCTGGTGCATTCTGGGACTGGTAGTCTTTTATGGAAAAATTCTGTTTTCTTATTTCTACCAGAACTGACAGGTTGCTTGTTCAGAGTCACTTCACCTTTACTATAGCTCCTTCCTGAGCTATGATAAGCTTCCTTATCACAAGTCGCCTCTTGTGTTGCTGGAAGAAGGTGTTCGAGATGAATAGATCGTTGGTCTTGCAGAATTCTATCAGTCTTTCTCCAGCTTCATTTCTGTTGCCAAGTCCATATTTTCCAACTACTTTGTCTTCTTCTTTGTTGCCAACCTTTGCGTTCCAATCACCCATGGCTATCAGGATATCCTGTTTGCATGTTCTGTCAATTTCAGCTTGTACTTGTTCATAGAACTCTTCAATTTCATTCTCTTCTGCAGCTGTTGTTGGGGCATATACTTGAATTATAGTTGTGTTGATAGGCATTCCTCGTAGACGAATAGAGATTAAGCGTTCGCTGACTGCATTGTATTTCATTACAGTTCTTGCAAGTTTCTTCTTTATTATAAATGCAACACCATTTCTTCTTTGTCTTTCATTTCCAGCGCGGTATATAGCGCGGTATATAAGAGAATGTAAATAAATAAATAAATAAAATAAATTAATTGTAGGGTATCATGGTACCATGGCGGGTGTGTCAGATGATGTGTGTAGGTCAGGCAAACACACATGTGTTTGCCAGTCCACACAGGGAGTTAGGGAAGACCTCCCCTGGACACCAGTATGGCCAAACCACACGTGGCATGGTGCTGCCATGTCATGCAAGGAGAGTGTAGGAACAGGGTATGGGGGCCAGATCCACAGCCACACATGCAGGTGGCACTAGCAACAGTTAGTAGAGGACACACTGGCCAGAGGAGCAGGAGCAGCTCGATGCTGCTCACAGAGATGTATGATATGTGTTGGGCGCCCACCAGAGATATATGGTCATTAATGCTCCCACCCATTGCTTTCCCTTCCAGGTAGAGGACCTACGGAAAAAAGGTCGGGAGTTGCGGCTTCACTGCCCGGAGGTCCTTGCCTGCCTCCAGAGGGGGTTGATGGCACGAAGTGGAGGTGAGTGTTGCGGCCTCTGCAGCTCAGTACAGAATGTCACAGTGGCCCACCAGCCTGTGGGCGGCCAAACTATGTACATGTGGTATGTGACTCACATGATAGTGTGCTATGACTGTCATCCCCCACAGAGGATGTTTCTGCTGGCGAGGGCCCCTCAACATCAGGGCACCCCAGAACACGCCCCACAGCGCAACACCTGACAGAGGAGGAGGAGATGGAGGAGGAGGTGGGCCCAGCGGACGAGGAAGAAGAGGACACCATGGAGGGGGCGGAGTGTGGGGCGGTGCCAGAGGGAGGGGAGGGGAGCCTTATGTGGCAGGGGGTGAGGATGGTGAGGGGGAGATTGAGGAAGAGGAGGGCGAGGAGAGCGTGGAGGGGCGAAAGAGAGGGTGGGTGGGAGGGGTCAGGTGTGGAGGGGGGGAGGGCATCTTAGTTGGTGACACAGGACACAGGACAGCACAGGGCACTGTGGGTCCCTGCCAGCTGCCACATGTCTGCGGTGATGGTGTCTGCCTTGGAGTTGTGTCTCCACCCATTGCCAAAGACAGGCCCCACGCTCATGCCACCACCCAAACACCGGCCACTTGGTGTGGATGTGGCAGCACGTGTGTGCAGGACCTGTATATGGCAGTGGGTGGCCTGCTCCAACAACAGCGGACCCAGGACCGCACCATTCGGTGACTGGCAGACGCCATTCAGTGGTTGGCTGCCGAGATGCACATGCAGCGTGCAGCTGCTATGCGTGGTGCATCTCGGCAGCCATCCCCTGATGGGCGTCCCTGGAGCGCTTAAGGGGCACAGGGGCGCCCACACATGTGCTCTGTGCTGTCCTGTCTACCGGCACAGAACATGGTTTGTTTGAAAGGTATGTTTAATACAGTTACAGATGTGTATGGCACCTTCCCCTCCAATCAAGGAGGTCCCCTCACATTGGAATTGGAGGATTTCATTTTAAAATAGGGTACATGTAAATATTTAGACAGTACAATCATTGGTCAACAAATCTTTACAAAGGTCATGTTACTGAAATAAAAATAGTCACTTCTCATCAATGTTCATATGCTGAACACGAATATGACAGTGAAATTGCAAAGTTGGCTGTAGTGTTTTTGTAATCCACAAGAACTAATGTTTACATCACGAAATGCATGTCAATAGTAAATATGATAGGCCGTCGGTTAATACCTGGAAAAAATCAAGTCATACACTACTTAGATTTTCACGCCTGTCTCTTGTACAGCTGTTCTGGAGCTTCTCTGGGGAGTGTCCAGCAGTAGCCAACCAGCATTGTAGTGGACCAAGTTTCCCTGGTATTTGTGCTCCATTGTTGTGATATCCTGGTGAAAACATTTGCCCTGTTCATCACTAACCATACCACAGTTGTCAGGAAAGAAATTAAGATGGGAATCAAGGAAATGGACCTTTAGAGACATATTGCAGCCAAGTTTCTGATACTGCATAAGCTTGTCGTCTACTAGTTCCTTGTAGTTTTCTGCCCTGACATTCCCGAGAAAGTTTGTTGACACTAGGCGAAAAGCATGCCATGCTTGTTTCGCATCACCCTGCAACAAGTTGTTGAACTGGTCATCTTTGAAGAGCTCTCGAATCTGAGGACCCACAAAACCCCCTCTTTAATTTTTGCTTTGCTGAGTCAAGGGAACCTTTCATGCAGGTATCAGGAAGCTGGCGATGTGCGGTCCATGGCCTTCACAAAGTTTTTCATAAAACCTAGGTTGATGTGAAGAGGTGGTAGCAGGATTTTGTGTACTTCAACCAGAGCTGGGTGCTGAATGTTCTTCTCTCCAACTGTTACATTTTCTCTGCAATTCCATTCCTTCCGCAAGTAGTGCCAATCCCTTGCTCGGCTATCCCATGCACATATGAAACACAAGTATTTTATATATCCCTGCTGCAGTCCCATTAAAAGGGCAACAACCTTCAAGTCACCATAGAGGTGCCAGCTGAACTTGTTATAGTTAATGGAAGTCAGTAGATGCTTTAAGTTATCGTATGTCTCTTTCATATGGATGGCATGTGCTACTGGAATAGATGGAAGATGGTTTCCATTGTTCAAAGGCACAGCCTTCAGACTCAGTTCCGAGAAATCTATAAACAGTCTCCAGTCTTGTGGGTCATGAGTGACTTTTAAGGCATTCATGAGGCTTTCGATATCAGAACAGAATTCCAGATTACTTCCCGTTCCGACTGCGTATAGTGTCAGACGGCTGCCTGGGTGAGAATCTTCACAGTCTTGGCAAGTGCATATGTCAATATGATTTGCAAGGGATTGTGGTCAATGCAGTCCATTCACACCAGACCCAGCTGCTAACAATAATTTAGTTGTGCTCAAGTGTAAAGCCAATAAGATATTTATTTATGGGGTTATTTCTCCCAACACAGATATGCTTGGTAGCACATAAATCAGGTTACTTGCTTTCAGTGTTAAACTTGGAAAACAAAATCAGGAAAACAACATTCTAACTTATCAGGCAATCAAAGCAAAAGAAATAAGACCTGGTTGGCAACAAACTGGTCTTTTCTGTAGGCTTTAGCTAATATTCTCTTAGCATGTATCAAACAACAAACCAAAAGCCACAAAGAAGGAAAAAAAAACTGTTCTTTTCAGGTAAACTTATTATATCTTCCCACATAGATAAGAAGTGATTCTCTTAGAGCTCACAAGCAATTAGGTAAGGCTCAATTGCTAGCAGTTTTCCAGCTGAAACCCCTTAGCTGGCTTGCTTTCTACTGCGTGGCTAAAAAAATCCTACTCATGATGATTTAATAACTCTGCCTGCTCCCCCTCCTCCTTCTGCTGGCTCTCTACCTTAGCCTGCGAGCGGGTGGATACAAGGCCCCTCTTATTATCCATAGTTTGGCCTTCTGGAAGCTTAACCATCTTTTTAGCTAGGGACTGAGGACTTCCAAAGAAAGGCCCAGGAGCTATTTCTATTAATTCTTCTCCCTCCTTCTTTCCTAGCCCCTGCTTAAATCTTGGCCAGTCCTTTCCTAGAACCAAATCAAAAGGTAGCCTAGGCACCACTGCTAACAGGACTTCCTCTTGTACCCCCAGGCACTTAACCTTTAGCCTATATGTGGGATATGATGTTGCAGCACCATGAATGCATCTGATGTGAACTTGGCTTTCAGGGGTTCTAGGCACAAATCCTTCTTGGGCCTCTATCCTCTTCCAAAGCCTTTTTGACATCATACTCTGGTCTGCCCCAGAGTCTAACAAAGCATTTGTGGTAATTCCTTGCACATCAACCATCAAAAGAAATCCTTCTTTGGGCTGTTTTAAATCCACACCCACTAAGCTAGTGTGTGTCTGGCATCCCTTTTCTAAATGTCCCCATTTTCCACACTTGAAACATTTCTTTCTACTCCACTGTGTCATCTGGTTTGATACAGTACATTCATTTTCAGAAACATTTTTAATTATTTTCTTTTCTGATACAGCACATCTTGCCTCAGCACCAATCTTCAGAGGGCCACCCATTCTATGGCAAGCCTGCGTGGCTTCCAAGAATCTCTCTGCTAGCATGGTTGCCTCTCCAAGATTTTGGCAATTTTGCTGTATAAGGAAAGTGTGCAAATCTTTAGGGACCGCAGACATAAATTGTTCAAGCATTATAATGTCTAATAACATTTCTACCGTCTTTTGCTCAGGCTCCAACCATTTTACAGCTAAACCTCTGATTCTCTGACTCAGAGCCCTGGGTGTTTCACCCACTCTCAATGTAGTAGCTCTAAACATTCGCCTATACTCTGATATAGACAACCCTAGGCGATCTCTAATAGCAGCCTTTACATCCTTATAATTCAAAGCCTGGGCTGCTGGCATTGCTCTGTAAGCTGCAAGCGCCTCTCCAGTTAATGAGGCTGCCAGCCTTACTGCCCACTGGGTCTCTGGCCATGCTAATGCTTGTGCCACTCTTTCAAAAGACTCTAGAAAATCATCAACATTATCATCTGGAGTTAGCTTCCCAAAACTAAATGCCCCAATTCCTTGATTGAGTCCCACACTGTCCACATGTGGTGTACCAGTATTTACTGCTGGTCTTGCATCTGTTCCACTTTGGTTCTGCAGCTGAACTAGGGCTTGCACCAGATCAAGCACTGGCCTCTGCTGTTCCATTAAGGCTTTCATAGCAGTGTCCTGAGCCTGCTGTGCTAGCTCCTGTTGCCTGCTAAACTGGGCTGCCATCCATTCAGCTAGTTCCCTTGGATCCATCTTGATCCCTGCAAGAAACAAAAAAAACAAACAAAGTGCACCACCTTCCAAACAGGTGTGTTTTTTTCTACTTTTCTTTTTTTTTTTTCAATTATCCCTGTGCCTTACTCCCATCCACCACTAGACATGCCCAGGTACTTATTACCTTGTGTCAGTGATGAATCCAGCTCTGCACAGGGTCTTTTCCTCCTGGGACAGCTTCCTGGAACATCCACTTCTCCTCCAAAGTGCAGTTGAGGGAAAATCTTTTTTTTTCCAGCTTTAAACTTGAACTTTAGTTGTAATCCTCAGCAAGTAAATCCCTTTTGTGCAAAAGCAATCCTGCCAACTACGCCATTTGTCAGACGGCTGCCTGGGTGAGAATCTTCACAGTCTTGGCAAGTGCATATGTCAATATGATTTGCAAGGGATTGTGGTCAATGCAGTCCATTCACACCAGACCCAGCTGCTAACAATAATTTAGTTGTGCTCAAGTGTAAAGCCAATAAGATATTTATTTATGGGGTTATTTCTCCCAACACAGATATGCTTGGTAGCACATAAATCAGGTTACTTGCTTTCAGTGTTAAACTTGGAAAACAAAATCAGGAAAACAACATTCTAACTTATTAGGCAATCAAAGCAAAAGAAATAAGACCTGGTTGGCTACAAACTGGTCTTTTCTGTAGGCTTTAGCTAATATTCTCTTAGCATGTATCAAACAACAAACCAAAAGCCACAAAGAAGGAAAAAAAACTGTTCTTTTCAGGTAAACTTCTTATATCTTCCCACATAGATAAGAAGTGATTCTCTTAGAGCTCATAAGCAATTAGGTAAGGCTCAATTGCTAGCAGTTATCCAGCTGAAACCCCTTAGCTGGCTTGCTTTCTACTGCGTGGCTAAAAAAAATCCTACTCATGAGCTTTTCTGAGTAGCTTAAAGAACAAGTTTGTATTTCTTTGTGATGGTTGCTGTACTTTATAACAGAAAATCACCAAAGGAGTTTAGACAGAGAGCAGTCCATGTAAACAGATTCTTCATCTGCTATCATTCCCCCTTCTTCAACAAGCATGGATTCAATATCATGGATTGGCACAGATGAATGTCCCAATGGAGCACTTTCAGGAGAATACTTGTTTCCCTGCTGTCTTTCAAGGTTATAGCTAGGGCATAGATCAGTGTTCATACCTGAGCTTCCATTGCTGTTAGAGTTCCTCTCTATATAGCCTGGCCAGTATGTAGTCCAGTTCTTATGTCCAGCCTTCCAATCCAGATCCCTGGACACTGGATCTCTCTTCACATACCTTCTGGCACGGGTCTTAGGGTCCCTTCCACGTGCAGCCGTCTCTCTCACAGGTACCATCTGGAGATTCCTAGCTCTGCAGCACCATTCCTCTGGCTTTCCCCAGTCCAATGGTGTATGCTGGCCCTTGGAATGCCTCCCAGTATACGTACTGCTCTGGACTCTTCTAGACCTCTCAAAGGCTTTTCTCCTCTTTCTTCCAAAGGGTTTCTTTCCCTCTCTGTCCGTCCGGTTTGGCTTCTGCTTCTGATGATCCTCCTGATGATTAAGATGATCAAACTCAAGCTCCTCAGGATAATTCTCTGTAGAATAAACTCTACCTTTATTCTGCTTAGATGAGTGCTCCTCCCTAACACAGCGCAGCTGTGCTGAATCAGGCCCTGCCCTTTGAGATGAGTGCTTAGGGATTACCTCATAGCCCTCCTGATTGAACACACGTTTCCCCACTTCAGCTCCTCTAATGGCTGTTGGAAACCTGGTGCATTCTGGGACTGGTAGTCTTTTATGGGAAAATTCTGTTTTCTTATTTCTACCAGAACTGACAGGTTGCTTGTTCAGAGTCACTTCACCTTTTCTATAGCTCCTTCCCGAGCTATGATAAGCTTCCTTATCACAATAGTACACTGCTGACGGCAGATGGCTTCAGCAGCCGTCTGGCAGTAGTATTGCATTGCAGCAGAAAATGATGCAATCAACTCTGGATGATGTGTGCATGCTGGTATTAGGCAATGTGATGCAATATTACATCATTCACGGCATATTTGGGATGTTGATGCCCTACTGGATAAATATACACGTTACATACAAACGTTTGACATCACAAATGAGCTACATGCAATATCTTCAGAACGACAGCCAATACATTTCCTTTAATGTTATATTCATGTTCAGCTCACCAAGATACTACAGATTAGGGCCTTTTAAAGTCAGTAACGATTTCAATATTGACCAGTGTTAGACTGCTCCTATGTTACTACAATTAACAATGTCCTGAGGTCTTTGAGGATGCATGTGAGGTCATCCAACGCCCTCAATCTGGGTGGTACATCTCTATATATGTACAAATGTATATATGTAAATAAAAAAGTTTGTATGTACGGCACAATGGACACGTGTCTCCCCCACAGACTGAGTGTGAACGTGAGCATGGGACATGTGTGTAGATCCCTATGTGTATGCATGATAGACATAAGTAACATACATGGACTGTCTCAACACACAGGTGTGGGGGCTGCCCATGTGCGTAGGTGTCTGTGTCCCATGGTGTCCCTGTGATGTGCCAATGTGGAGCGTGTCCCAAAAGCAATGGTCACATGCATGCTGTGTGCAATGTGTGGGCACCATATCTGATGCACCATGCTTGTGGGGCAATAGGGGAACAGGCTAGCAGCAGGTATGTGCCATGGAGGGTAAGATGGAATGCTGTATCCAGGAGCTGCACAGGGAGATAGCTGTTGAGGGCAACACAGGACAATGCATGTCACGAGGATGAGCGGTGGGGGACTACAAGTGCTAGTGAACAGTGATCAGCTGACTGAAGCAAGCCACCTTTGTCTGCCTGCGCCGCATGCAAGCCTATGTGGGAAGATAGCCACGTAGACCCTGGTGTGGGCAGGGAGAATGGTCACCCATGTGTGTCCAATGATGGAGAGTATTTGGGGTGGGAGAGTGTGACAGATCCCCACAACAGACATGTACCACCGTGAACATCTTCCTGGGCAATGGGTGAGGTTGGGTATACCCCCACGCATAGGTAGGGGGTGACCACCTGCCACAGTCCATGGCACACGGCATGGTATGACCTATGTGTGATGATAGGTGGCAGTACAGACACCCCACCCCTGAGGGGCATGGGTAGGCACATGTGGGCAGGGAGACAACATGAGGTGCAGGGTACGTAGGGGACCACAGTGCCACACATTGGAAACAAACACATAGGTTGTAATAGTTTGTGATGGTTTTATTTGTAATGCTCACATCCTCCGTGGCCAGCCACGGCGACCACGGCCCATCCCACCCCTCTGTGGCGGGACTGCTGGTGCAGCCTCTGGTGCCGGTGCTGGCTGCTGTATATGGGCTGCTATGGCCTCCTGGGCATCCACAATATGGAGGAGCGCCCCTGCTATTGTGTCTGCTGTGGACCACAGCTGGTGTATCTCTTGGTGAATGGCCAACAGAGCCTGACGAGTGCCTGTGGGTGGGACACAAGGTGATATGTGAGATACCTGTTTCAAACCCCACCGTGACACATGCACATGTCAGGCATATCCCACCAGATCAGTCTGCAGAACAATCATGCATGCAACAACTAGCAACGCATGATCATGTGTCATGTGTCCCATGAGCCATTCTCATGCCTGGAAGGGGTCTTGATGAGGGGTCTTGTGAATCACAGATCTCACACATGGCACAGTGTCGCAGTTCAATCTGTCAATGTTTGATCTGCACACTGGTCATCTGAGATAGGTCAGATGACGTGAGGGGTCATGGCACACACATATACGAGGGGGTACCCAAAAAAACCAGGAATAACATTGCCGTGGGCGGAGCTTGTATAGTACGCACTTCTGCCGCTAGGCGTGTATAGTGCAACTCATTGTCAGTTCAGTGCCGCCTGTATTGTCGACCTGGCTTGTTCTGTTCATCTGCAGTGATTGTTTTTGCTAGCGCTGTTTTGTTCTTGTTTCTTTTTTTATGATGACAAGTTTAAGTGAACAACGTGCAGCTGTGAAATTTTGTTTTCTACTCGGTAAAAATGCTGCTGAAACTGTTTTAATGTTGAAAACAGCTTATCAAGATGACGCTATGGGAAAAAGTCAAGTGTACCAGTGGTTTGCTCGGTTTAAAAATGGCGACATGTCGATTGATGACAAACCTCGTTCTGGGCGTCCATCAACTGCCCGAATCGACGAAAATATTGAAAAAATTAGAGAGCTTGTGCTCACAGACCATTGACAGACAATTGATCAACTGTCAGAGATTAGTGGGTTATCTTGGAGCTCGGTTCAGCGAATTTTAACGGAAGATTTGAGAATGAAAAGGGTTGCTGCCAAGTTTGTTCCTCGGGTTCTGACTGACAATCAAAAGGAACATCGAGTTGAAACATGTCGTGTTTTGAAACAACAGCTTGAAACTGATCCAGATTTTCTGTCAAAGGTCATTACAGGTGATGAGTCATGGTGCTATGGTTACGACCCAGAAACAAAGCAACAGTCAAGCCAATGGAAGACGTCATCGTCACCCTGTCCAAAAAAATGTCATCAAGTCAAATCAAACATCAAAACTGCTGATTTGCTTTTTTGATGCCAAGGGGGTAGTTCATTCAGAGTTTGTTCCCCCAGGTCAGACTGTCAATCAAACCTTTTATTTGGAAGTTTTAAGAAGATTGCGCAACAGTGTTCGTAAAAAAAGACCTGATTTGTGGCAGACAGGAGAATGGTTCTTCCACCACAACAACGCACCTGCACACACAGCCATCTCTGTTAGACAGTTTTTGGCTAAAAATGGCATGGTTCCACTGCCCCACGCACCTTACTCGCCTGACCTGGCTCCGTGCGACTTTTTCTTGTTTCCACGCATGAAAAGGAGCATGAAAGGACACCGATTTGACAACATTGAAGAAGTCAAGAGAAAAAGGAGGGAGGAGCTGTCAGCCATTTCTAAAGATGACTACAAAAAATGTTTCGAACAGTGGAAGCACCGGTGGGACAAATGTATCAGTTGTAATGGAGAGTATTTTGAAGGGGATGAGGTTGTTTTGTAAAGAATTTGAAATAAATAGCTTTTAAAAAATAATTCCTGTTTTTTTTGGGTACCCACTCATATCTGGGGGGCCCTCTTTTCTATAATGCTGGCGCTCAGTACAGATTATGCTGACAAACTATGCTGCATAACAATACCCATGGGGAGGTGTCAGTCAAGTAAGGTGTCTGGGTGACCTGAGATAGGTGTTTTCCGCTGTGCGCTTCCTTGGGGTATATGGCCGTGAATAGTGTGCGTGTGTCTGAGCCCCTCACACACGCTGACACCTGATAAGCCATGCTACCGGAGGGTGGAACGCACATGGCACAGAACCCCCCCCCCACATAAGAAACGATCTGCTATGTTGCCAACATATTGTGGTGCCTGTTATAAACCGGCACACTATTGAAGTTTCGTTGAAACGGGAGTTTGATGCACGAGTTTATCTGAGATCAGCTGGAAAAATTATCTAAGATGTTATAACTCTTATAACAGGCTGAATGAATAGTCGTTTAAGTTTTGTTATAGAAAGTAATTCATTCTGATACAAATTTGGCCCATAGTGTGTTGTGCTATTACAAACATATTGTGGTGCACATGCAATCTCCTTGTGGATGTTACGTCAACCCCCATGGGGATTGTTGTGTATGCTGTTACCTACCTTTGGCATCATGCCATGCTAAGGCACTGTGGGCCTGCAGCTCCACCAAGATTGTAGCCATGCTTGTGGGAGGGGTGGCGAATGACCCTGGTGCCTGCATGGGGTGGTGGTTCCCCTCCATCTCAGCACCCTCTAGAGCCTGTGAGTGGCTGCCAGTGGCCCCCACTGTAGCGGTGACATCCGGGGGCATGTCATCTGCCTCAGATAGCAGATTGGTTCCTGGTGTGCCTTCGCCATTGCTGGCGGTGTCCCTGGACATTGTGGCCTCTGGCCCCTCCCCATCCTGAGGCCCTGCCACATCCTCCTCCTCCTCATGTGCCTCCATGGTCCTGTAGTCACCTAGGTTATGGAAATGGGTACACAGCACAGATAAGTTTGCACAGTGCCCCTATGTGCACCTGTGTAGTACATCCACCCCACAATCAATATGTTGTCCGCCTGTGCCTGCTGTTGTTGCGCCTACAATAGGGACAGCACAGGTGCCTACAGTGTGCTGTGCCTGGCGGGGGGGGGGGGGGGGGTAGCAGGCACATTCCCTGGTGTAACTGTGACACATGGGATGTGGTGTGTGGTGGATGGTGTGTTGAGTGCCATGCCCCCTATCTGCAGTATCAGATATGGACTGTCCATCTGACCTTGCCTGTAGCCTCATCAATACATGTGGCCGTGGCACATGTGGGAGTCCTGAGTGGGATTGTGTGCCGTCATTGTGTGTGCGAGCGATGTGCTTGCATTGCACTGAGTGGCATGCACATTAGGAATTGCAGGATGTGTCCATGTCAGACAGACGTGTGTGGGGACCCTCTGCTTTGCAAGACACTGTGCGGTGTGGGTGGACAGCTATCACATACTCCATGAGTGTGGTGGGGTGTCTTGGAGGAAGGGTGGAGCCCTGCTGGATATGGTGTTGCACAGTGTGCGGGGGTATGAGAATGCATGTGTGGCACTGTGGGACGTGTATATGGGATGATCCCAGGTGTTGTGGGGGTTGTGCTATGTGCATTTTTTATGGTTGTGGCGATGTACCATCCAGGGTCTGGTGAGGGTCGGTGAGGTACCCCCACTTTATGTGGGCCCTGACAGAGTGTTACGTGTGTTATGTTTCTGCTGCTGTTTCTTTGCGTCTACGTCATCAACCTTGTGTGTTAGGCCCTTCCCTGTCAGTGGTCTTGGATATGTCCCTGGATAGGTAGGTGCAAACAGACATCATATGTGTTTTGGTGGGGTGTGTGGGTACCCACAGGCCACTGTGTTCTGGGCTACTTGTATGTCCCTCTTGTATGTCTCCCCCTATCTCAATGTGTTCGGGGACTTGCTGCAGATGTATGATGATTGGCAGTGACCTATATTCCAGATACTATATTAGCAAGTAGACCTCAGGGGGGACAGACAACGCAGTCAGGTACTGAAGTACACACCCCAAATGGAATGGGCACAGAAATTAATTAACTGTAAGCCCTCATACCCCATATGTGATGATGGAACGCTAGACCATTCTGGGTATGGTTACTCCAGTGGTAGAGGCATCTGACCTCAGTTAGTCCCACAACCACCCATCCTTAGGAGGAGGGGTACTTAGAAAGACAGACCATCCCTGTAATTGCATGAACTCTGCATACATCAGTGGCCAAACTAACCTATATGAAAGGTCCCAAGGATCCAAAAGCACAGCCAGACTTCACAGCACTAGAAAGCAACAATGTAGAGGTGATACCAGGAGGTTATCTGCATACTGTCAAATGATATCCCAATGGCTCGTTACTGTTACAGTGCTGCTCAGGTATGCTGTGCTTCTTGTTGATTACAGTGGGATATCATTAGCCATTCCTCAGATAGGTCCTTTACATCACTATTACATTGATGATCTGTGGTCCTGTAAGTTGTTGCTATGCAGACTAACCCTCTGGGCTTTGCTTGTCTGTTGTCTGGACCATGGATGTATAGTGTCCCAATGCCGCCCTAGTGGCGAAGAAGCATCACGGTAGAGAGGGTGGACACAAAAATATTTGTAATTGAGTTTGGTTTAAAGACAGGGCCCAGGTTTTCTTTGTAGTCCTAGTAGCCTTCTGGTAACCAAAAGCTCAAAGGAACATAATAGTCCGAGTGAAAGGAGAATAAAGGCTTTTATTTCCCCTATTGCACAAAAGGTTCAAAAGCTCAGATCTTTACAGCAACAGAAATTGTCCTTATCTCAGGTTGAAAGAAAACAAACAAAAACTGTATTAAACCTGTTAACTTCACAGTAATAATATGAGAAAACAAAGATTCACACATTCCCCAGGCTACAGCTCTATTCCTTGTCTAAAGGGTCAAAGCCTTCCGCCTGGCAGTAGCTACAATCCATTTCAGGGTCCGAAAGGTCGTCAGCTATGTCCACCTGCATTGGTTCAAGGTCATCAATATCTGGTAGCTTGCATTCAGGCTTTTTATACAACGTTTTCACGATGTCCCAATGCTCTGTGTTCAAAGGTAAGCCCTGGTTTTGTGTACCTCTAGACTGAGAACAGTCTCTCTTGCACACGGCTCTTTTACTGGAGA
This sequence comes from Ichthyophis bannanicus, assembly GCA_033557465.1. Classification (NCBI taxonomy): domain Eukaryota; kingdom Metazoa; phylum Chordata; class Amphibia; order Gymnophiona; family Ichthyophiidae; genus Ichthyophis; species Ichthyophis bannanicus. The sequence continues at coordinate 222,469,261 of CM066044.1, read as the reverse complement.
GTCTCTTACTTGATATAGGTTTGTATCCTGAAGTATAAACAGTTCTAGTAGGACAGCGTTCCTCTATTCCCTGTTCCTCCTGTGTCACAGTGTTCAGGAAATTATAATCAGAAAAACAGTGATTACCTTTCTTTCTTGGCTTCTCACGGCAAGGTGAGGATTGAGGCCAGTTCCTGCTGGGGTTTGGCCTTACTTGCACAAGGGTAGGCTTCGGTTCTCCCGTAGGCCTTCTGCTGGGGTTAAACCACATTCACATTCACAGCACAGCTTCCCTCTCCCTGGGCCAAGAATGTTACCTTTTAAAGAAGGTCTTTCCTCTTTTTCTTGGTTACTCCATGTTATATCCCTCAATGGCTGCTGGCCTCTGCCAGACTCAGGTCCAGGACTTTCCAGCACAGTCCTCCTCCTTCCAGGGGTAGCTTCCTTTCTGTATCTCTCCCTCTTGGAAGGCGTGTCCTCTCCACTCTTGGGATACTTGAGGCGAACTCCTTCACCTGGCTCTGCTGAGTCTGCAGGGCCTGCAGCCACCGCCAAATGCCCAACACTCCCTGCCATCTCTGGGTCCTGCTGAACAGGTGCCCCCTCCTCCCCTCCTGCCATGTCCTGCTGCTCCTTCTCCCTGCCCTCTGTGTCCTCTCCCTCCCTGTCACACGTCCCTGCTCCTCGGCTCCTCTGCTACACCTCACACCTGCTCCTTGCCTCACCTCCTCTCCCTGCTGCCTGCTCCTCAACTCTGCTGCTGTCTTTCTAGACTGCTCTTCGCCTCCCCTCCTCTCTCGCCTGCTTTGCCACACACTTCTCCACAACAAACCTGCCTCTGACACTCTCCACGTTGTGTGCGTTTCGCATGCGCCACAGCATGAGTGCATCTGCGCGCGTTGCACATGCGCCATGGCACGAGTGCGTCTGCTGCGCGCGTTGCGCATGCGCCGCAGAGACACGGAGGTTGCGCGCATGGAACCCCATGTTACACATGTGCTGTGCCTGAGTGCGAGGCTTGGCGCATGCGCCTAACATCACGCAGCATAAGCGCATGTGTAACATAGTATCCCATGCGTGCACCTTCTGCGTATCTGCGGCGCATGCACAACGCACACAGCAGACGCGCTCGCGCTGCGGCACATACGCAACGTGGCAATGTAAAATAACCTATAAATACACCTGCACACCTGGTTCACGTTGAGGGGTTTAGGCGAGGGAGAGAAGGCGTGCATTGTTGGTGAAGCAAGGAGAGTGTCAAAGGCAGGTGTATTGTGGAGAGTGGCTGGGTTTGTGAGTGGTGGTGGGGTAGTGTGGCTGGGTTGGTGTGTGGTGAGGGAGGTGTGTGGCTAGTTTGGTGAGCTGAGTGTCTGTGTTAGAGTGAGTTAGAGGAGTTTGAGGGGCGGAGTTTATGGCGGCCTTTGTGGTTGCTGTATGTGCAGTGGAAGATGAGCAGGGGCTGCGGTTGCCTGATAGGGGAGATGGTTTCCATGGGGCTGAGGCACAGGGCATAGGTTTAGTCCCGCTGCAACACAGACCTGCAGCTGTGGGGGCAGGCCAGGCAGGGGCTGTGCCGGCACGGCGCAGGAGGTGTGCAGAGTTGCAGGCTCGCCAGCCTCACCTCTACAGGCCCAGGGCTCAGCTCCAGGGCATGCATGAGGACCAGGTCATCTCCCTCTACCGCCTAAGCATGGGAGCTATTAGGGAGCTCTATGAGGATCTAAGACCTGACCTCGAGCCCCTGACTGGTCGGTCACATGCCATACCAGGTTTGGTCAAGCTCCTTGGTGCCCTACATTTCTTTGCCTCTGGCTGTTTCCAGTCATCTGTGGCCACAGTGGATGGCATGAGCCGCCCAACCTTCTCACGCTGTCTCCACCAGGTACTGCGTGCCATGATCAGTGAGTAGGGAATTAAGTTGCAATTCCCAACACTAGGCAACAGTTGGGGACCATGAACCAGGCCTTTGAGGCATTTGCCGGGATACCACACGTGATGGGAGCTATTGATTGCACACATGTTGCCCTGGTCCCGCCCAGAGACAGGGAGGTAGTGTTCTGCAACCGCAAATACTACTATTCCCTGAATGTTCAGGTTGTATGTGATGCAAATATGCATATTCTGAATGTGGTCCCTAGGTTTGCAGGGTCCACCCATGACTCCTATATTTTGCATCACTCAGCACTATTCAGACAATTTGAGGCAGGCCAATATGAGGACTGTATACTGCTGGGTGTGTATTTCTCATCTCTGACATGCACATGGTGATCCTGTGACTAACCGTATGTGCACATGTCTGTCTTTGAGGTGTATCCCTAGTTGTGGCTGGGTGTGATCTAACATGGGGGGGGGGGTGCCATCCAGCTCTAACTTGCTATGGTGCTGTGTGATGATGGTAGCATGAATGCTAGCATTTGTGTCGTGTTTACAGATTATGTTGATTCCAATCCATACACCTACCCCTTGTTTTGCGTGTCATAACTTCACACGCTGATGCATATTTGTGGTGTTCCATCATGTGCTGTCATACGTTTCTATCAGGGTGTTTTGTGTATTTGGTTTGCATGTACATACTTGTGTCCATTTGTGTGGACATCAGCTCCTGCTTTAACGTTCCACATAACTTTCTGCAGGTAATGCAGGATATGGGTGTCGCCCCTGGTTGCTGACCCCTGTGCATCAACCATGGACATGTGCAGAAAGGAGGTACAATGAGGCCCATGCCTCCAGCCCCACTCCGTCATAGAGCACACCTTTGGCGTTTTAAAGAGTTGCTTCAGGTGTCTGGATAGGACAGGCGGGGCCTTACAATACAGACCACAGACTGTGGCAGAGATAATTATAGCCTGTTGCATCCTGCACAACATTGCTCTCAGGCACCATATCCCTGTCCAAATTAATGAGGATCTGGAGGATGATCCGACGTGCCCTCCTGTACGTGCCCGTGGTGACACACGTGAGGGCACAGCAGTCAGGCGGCAGATGACTGAGGCACTCTTCTCATGTAAGTACTGCATATGTTACCACATACATTTGTTTAGATATGTGTGTACTACTACTACTAGTGAACATTTGTATCCCAATGGCAGTAAGATGCAACACTGCACTGACATGTAACAGACACTGCCTGGCCAGCCCAGCTTACAATCTAGTCATGACTGAAACGCAGATGTGAGCAGGGCACAACAGCGGGTGGTGGTGGATTATGTGTGCCAGGAGTAGTAGGCTTAAGAACATAAGAACAAAAGATATGCCATACTGGGTCAGACCAAGGTCCATCAAGTCCAGTATCCTGTTTCCAACAGTGGCCAATCTAGGTCATACGTACCTAGCAGTTGTGGGAGGTGTACAGCTGTCATACCTGATTTGTGGCTGCTTGGGATAGGGGCTGCTGTACAGCCACAGGTAGTTAATTTGAGGCTTTGGGTGCAGCAAGGTGAAAGGCGTGTAATATGGGGTAAAGAGTAGGAGAGCAGACCATAGATGGGACCAGTTGCCTAGATGCGTGTGTTTCACAGTTTTTAATTTGACCTGATTGATTGGTTGGTATGCTCTGCTGAGCAGGGACTGTGTGTTATTTGTTTCTGTATAGCGCTACATGTGACACGTAGCGCTATATACATGCTGAGTAGTAGTTGGATTACTGGTATTTGAGATCAGTAGGGGAAGTTACTGCAACACCACAGTGTGCCTGTATGTATAGGTCAGCACGTAGCCTTGACATGGATGCGGAAACGGATAGGGAACCTGTGAGGTGTCCTGACAGGGGGAGTATTAGTGCCATTATGGGGTATGTTTACTAAACCGCGCAATTGTGCGGGGCGCACTTGAGCGTGCGAAAATGATGCACTTAAGTGCTCTTAAGAGCCCTGCATGAGTGTGCGTCACACTAACGGGTCCCGCACACGTGCGACGAACACGCGCACGTGTGCGGTGCGGTACTGTGCGATAGAGGCGGGGAAAGGCGAAAGGAGGGCGGAGGAAGGCCCCCGAGGGGCGGAGAGACGGGGTCAATGGGTGGAAAGTGGGAGGGGAGAGGCTCCCCGCACAGGAGCGGGGCCGAATTTACAAGTAAAAACTACCGCGAGTAGACCCTTCCAAAAATCATTTCTTTTTTTGGAGCTTACCTGGGAGTGTTTTTAATGTTGCCCATTGATATTACTGGTGCCCAGCTTGGTTATGTTTGTTTTCCCCTTTTTTAGAGGCCATTTCTGAGGTTTATTTGCCCTTTTGTCACCATACAAGGTGAATGAGTCCACAGTAAAATTGTGCAGAGAAGGTTTTCTGAGCCGTTCGGTCAGGTTATCTATCTCCAGGGACTGCACTGTCTCTGTGACCACAGTGTGGTGTAGCAGACACAGCCAGTGCCTGTAGGACCAGAGGGTCACAGGTTCAAATCCCAGCTAGGGCTCATGACAACCCAGTCCCCATAGTTTTACCCACCACGAAACAGTGATAGTCAGGACACCCCTGTATTGCAGAGCACATAAGCATGGTGCAAACACCCATATTTTACCCTACACCGCACACAAACCATACCAATGGCCATTACCTACAGCCAATTCCCCCAAATACAATCCTGGAGTGCCACAACTCAATCCGGTCACATGCTTTTTCCAAGATAAGAACATGTCAGCATGTTGGCGGAAGGGTACAGGTGGCGGAGGGACCAGTGGCTGCAAGCCACAGCACACAGTGGCCTAGGCCTGTGCAGGCTGGCACGGTCCACCGCAACAGACAGGCTCTGTCGCATGTACAGTCATGGCCTTCCCAGGGAATGCAGCACATCTGTGGCAGCACATCTGTGGCAACACAGTGGTGCAGTGCACACAGACAGTGTGTGCAAGAACAGAAGGGCACAGGTTCAAAGCCCAGCTGGGGCTACTGCCAAACCTGTCCACATATTTTTCCCACAACTAAACCGTGATAGTAAGGACAAAACTGTATAGCTGAGAAAATATGCATTGTTAATACGCCTATATTTTACCACACCAATCACAGACACAATAAACAGGCGCATTACCTAGAGCAGAGTCTCCCAAATGCAGTCCTGGAGGGCCCCACACCATTCAGGTCCCATGCTGCCTCTAATAATGATGCCTGTGCTGCATATCTATGCACCACCCCCATGGTATGCAGATATAGCTCATGCATATTTATGAGGGACAGCATAAAAACCCGAACAGTGTTTGGAACACCAGGACTGGAGTCGGGAAACCCTGCCGTAAAGCAGCAGCCAACAGGGCCAGACACACCCACAGCCCCCCCCCACAGGCCGCATTGGCCAATGTCTCCTGGAGAGGCAGGACATTGGGCCCTGCCTGTATCTCCCAATGCTAGCAGTTGCAAACCTTAGCAATGCCACCCTACACCTGGGTATACGGTACACAGCTATCAAACGCTTCCTATGATAACTGCCATATATCAATTCCTACGTTAAGCACATTTTGGTCATTGAGCTCCACCATAACAATCATTCTGATGTTTGCGGTGTGTGCTGCAGGTCTGGTCCCTGACAGTGTCTACCACCCTGGGGGGTGACCCCCAACAGTATTGAGTACCATATCCATGCCTGTACTGTGCCCAGGACTGGTGTGGTGGTTATGGCTGCTGACCTCATCTATAATAGCACAATGCTGGCATATGTGTGGGGGTGGCTGTCTGTCTATCCAGTGTGTGGTGGCTGCAAACACCTTCCACAGCCCACACTGCCAGCAATGTTGCTAGTATTGGGCTACCAATGTGCATAATGAGGAGCAAGGTACCATGGGTATAGGCCGGACTGGGTGGCCTGGCCAGGGTGCATCTGCACAGTGCATAGGGCACTGACTGGGACATTGTAGTGCCCGGCCACCACCTACACAGACAGGGTGACCTCAGTATGTCCTGCTGAGAGATCACTCTCACCCTGACTGTGCAGTGACCACAGCATGGCTAGGCACCCCCATAGTGCTATATAGTATTTCTCTTGGGTGATAGTTATTGGTTTCCTTTTGGGGCCCAGTCACTGATATCCCAGTTCTGGGTGCATGCATCTCCACTGGGAACATGCACTATGGACTAACTAGTAGACTGTTTGTAGCTGGTATGTGTCTTGCTGGAGCGGCTTGTAGGGTGCAGCGGTTGATGGCTTGCTGCAGGAGAATAACAGATAGTGGTGGGGTGCAGCTTACCATGACCTTGTCTGATGTCTGTCTGCTATTGTGTTATGGATGTGTATAAAGCTGCATTAACTGTCCTGTGGGGTGTCTGTTTCTCAGCAGGACTGGGGTTGATGGTCCTCTCTACTGCCACCTTTGCAGGGAGGTAGAATGTGGATCTATTGATGGGAGACCATGTTTGCCACTTTCAGCCCTGAGGAGGGAAGGGAGGGGAGGGGGGGTGGTGGTGGTTCACGGCCCACATGGGAGTCCATGGGGGCTACACCTGACTGAGACAGACAGAGATATCCATGATGTTTGTGCAGAAACTACCTATCTTACACATTAACACTGCTTTGGACCTCTGGCATGGACTCTATCAGCTATGGAAGGTGTTGTGGACCTGGTCCTGGGCGCCTCATCGCACACTCAGGGTGAGCACAGTACCCGCACAATGTGATGGTGTGTAGCTACTCTGTGCCAGTAAAACACCCGGTCCATACCCCCTACCAGGCCAAGGTGCTGTGTGGGTGCACCCGGTCACTTCCTCCTACCAGGCCAAGGTGCTGTGGGGGTGCATTCCCCATCTTGTGTTCATCTGTGGACAGCTGATTTGCATGTGCAGTGCATCATGGGTACGGGTGGGCTAACCCTATCCTGGAGACCACGGCAGACTGTCTGTGTGGTGACGTGCAGGCTCTCTGCAGCCAGCCAGGGGCTTGCTAGCAGCTATAGAGCTGTAGCCTAATGGTTACTTCACTGCCTGTGAAGGCAGAGGTTATGGGTTCAAACCCACAGTGGGGTTGTTTGAAAGGGTTGTCCAAAGCATTGTTTTTCTTTAATGTACATATTTTGATGCCAGCAAAAACACCCTCAGCATACTGTACCCATAGGGTGCCTCTGAGAGCACTTTATAGGGCACCCTATAGGGCACCTTATGGTTCCCGTCCATATAAGGTGCACTATACATTATCCTGTGATGCAACTTATAGGGTGCCCTATAGGGGATATATTAGGGTGCCGTGGCGGACAGTGCACTTTATAATGTGCCCTATGGAGTGCCATATAGGGTGCCTTTTACGGCACCTTCCATTACGGCACGTGAGGGCGTGTTTGCTGGCAGCAATTAATAAAATACACATACGGTGCTGCAGGAACAGATATGTACATTGCAAAGCTGATGCCACAGCCAGCCTTATGTATTAGGCACCCTGGGGAGCTACCTCATGACCCCTGTATCAGCAGTCAGTGCCTTAACCATTGTGCTCCACTGCTGCTCCTCCATGCATGTCAGCGCACCTACGTATGCTTTTCATTCCTTCAACTGCACAGTGCTGCCATCAAAAACAGTACTCTGACCTTGCGGTACCTCATACGGCACCCTCTAAAGCGCCCTATAAGCAACATTCTAGGGTGCCTTGGCGGACAGTACACTTTAAAATGTGCTTTATAGGGCGCCTTATGTTAACACGCTTTGAGGGTGCGTTTGCTAGTAATGATAATTAAACTAAAAATAACATGCCCCCTAAAGCACTCTTCCCCATAATACGCAGCCTTGTTCATTGGGCACTGTGGGGGATTGAACCCCTGATCCCTGCATCATTGGTCAGTGTCTTAACCATTGTGCTGTGGCTCTGATCCTGTGCTTGCACATCTGCGTGCCGCCTTATGCCTCCCAATAATAGAACAGCCTCCTAAATCAATAGCGCACCGCCTAATGCCCATCTGCGCGCCGCCTTATGCCGCCCATTCTTTGTATGCCTCCTAAAATATCACCTCAGCCAGCCATTGTCATTAAGCACAGTGGGGGACCGAACCCCTGATCCCTGCACCATTGGTAAGTGCCTTCACCATTGTGCTGTGGCTCTGTTCTTCTGTTTGCACATCAGCGCGCTGCTTATACATCCCAGTATTAGACTGCCGCCAAAAACATCAGCGCGCCGCCTTATGCCGCCCAAAACATCAGCGCCCCGCTTTAGGCTGCCCAGTATTTCATAAATTAACAACTCAGCCAGCGTCATTGAGCACTGTGGGGGATCAACCCCTGCTCCCTGCACCATTGGTAGGTGCCTTCACCATTGTGCTGTGGCTCTGCTCTTCTGTTTGCCCATCAGCATACCACATATGCCTCCCGCGCAGCCATCTGATGCGCTAAGGTGCGGGGCGCACAAGGGCGCCGCGCACCTTAGCGCATATTTAAATTACGGCTTTTCTTTTTCAGGACGGAACACCCACTCCTTATATGGCATCCGCACTCTACTGCGGCCCGCACTTTAACAGGATCTTAGTAAACATACCCCGATGTGTGTGGCTGTAGAAAAGCCATGCAGTGCAGTGTTGCATATTTTCAGGCAGACAGAGATGATTCAAGGCCAGATCAGCAAGGTGTAGGTTACAGTAGGCAAGCCAGGAGCTGATTAGGGGGAGGAGGGATTTGGATTTGTGTTTTCAGGGAGGACTGGGGAGATATAGCTGATGACAACTAGACATAAACCACAAGCCTCAACTACAAGCTGGGTATGTGTGTAGAGGAGGAGAGTGCAGTCCAAAACAACACCTACATTGCGGACCCTAGAGAGAGGAAGTTTTGGCCACACACACAAAGATGCTCTGATGGGAGGGGAGGGTTTAGGTGCACATATAGGATATCCATGCTTTGCAATTATCCATTTCACACAGTGGGATGACATGCAGCCATCAATGTCAGGTGGCAACTGGACATCGGGGTGTGGTTTGGCAGACATAACTCAGGCGTGGAGAGATATATTTGCAACACATCAGCACACAGCTGTTAATGTAAGTCAAGGTATGAGATATACACACCTAGAAAATGTATATGGACAGAGGATAAGGATGGAGCCCCTGCATATTTCCCTGTGTTACAGAAACTGACAGCGGTGGAGCAGACGACATTGAGACACCAGATCACACACTGAAGGGGCATTGGGAGCGATATGGGGGACACAGGATAGTACTGCTTAGAGCCAAGCAGGAACACGGTAGTGAGGAGATAATTCTGTTCCACATTTTTTACAGCAACAGAGAGGTGAGGAAGGGGACAGACAGAGTATGGACTCTTGTTGTTTGCCACACACACTTCAGTGATAACTTTAACATAAAACAAATCTGTACAGTGTGATGGGGAACAGTCAGTCTGTTAAGGATCTTGGGGGGTCTGCAAGCTGAGGACGTGAAGGTGCAGTGTGTGTTGCACAGCTTCAACATGACATATGTATGTTTCTCTTGTGTTTCTCAATCCAAAGGACATACTTGGTGACCCTCCTGGTGCTGTGGTGCATTGGCAGTTGACTGTACATCATCCAACATGCAGTAGTCTGGGGTAGGTGGACCTACAGCTACTTTATCTGTGACGACAGTCAGGGGGAGCACATGTCTGCAGTGATCTGTCATAATGTACATATGTTGTTGTTCACCTCTTTTCCCTGCACCCCCATAACCCATATGTTGCTGTTGGCACACATATCCACATGTGTTCCTGGCCAGTCTGTCTGCTCCAACACTGTCTCTAGGACATGTCCAACAGAGCTGCGTGTGTGTGCAGGTCCTAGGTGTTTGGGTGGTGGAATGCACGTACACCCTTCCCTAACATTGTAGCATCAGCCAACAGCAGGGTATCATTGCATTTAACAGGCCTTTATCTCCACTAATCTCCAATTGTGCACATACAGGCCATATGCTACTGCTGGCACGCTCACCTTAGCATACTGTGTGGGTGGGTGTTTTTGGGTTGGCTGTGTGATGATACAGCATGTAGGCATTTTGCATTATCATGTGGTATGAGGGGTCTGTACACCTGGGGAGAGGTAAGGACTGTGCTATCTCTACCTTAACGCTGTTTACCTTGTGGACATTGTGGACATGTGTTGTGTGTTGTGAGCTGACCTATCTCTTGTGTGCTGACAGACCACTGTGCAACAGCATTCATGTATCACAGATATCACCATAATGTGGACATGCATCAACAGTGGCTGGACATGGGGACATGGTGACTCTACACATTTCGATGACATATTATCCCTTCACTGTGAATCTGTGTTATGGCCTTTGAGAGCCTCAGGGGATCCCAAACATACACTTGCTGCAAACACACGGTAGGTTGCACCTTTGGTCTTTTGTGAATGACATCAGCCTTTACATGTTAATGATTTACTGTTTGTCTGATAGACATTTCCTGTTGGGTCTCTATACACGAACGCTGATGCCCATGGGGTGGAGCTGTGAAACTCCTGTGTAACATGGGCATGGACATGACCATATCCATGTGATACCCTCGTCTGCGGTTCCAATTCAAAATGTCCCCAACATGCAGTGTGTTCTGTGTTGTGATCATGTTATGTTTGCCTGTGTGACGTTTCCTTACGTACATATTGATGTTTTACTCTCTGCAATTTGGGCTGATGTTGCAAGCAGCATACCACTACATTGTTTATCCTCTTCTGACACAGGGCAGTGAACACACAAAGCACATCTACTACAGTGCATCCGGTGTCACCATCAACCACCTGTTGGAGGACACAACAACACCATGGAACTATCCCTAGGAAATGGTGCCATAGGATGTTTGACCTCTGCGAGTGGGACACATGCCAAGGATGGACAGTATTATTGTTGGACTGCTACTTTGGGCATGACAGGCCTGTCCAACACACCGTTGCTGCTTTGCTCTGGCTGGGTGTCGTGTTCATCGCAGGAGACACACATGACCTTTCCAGTACTGTGGCATATTGGGATGTCACACTTGACTTTGCATGCCCAGGGTTTCAAAGACAGTCGTAACATGACTTGTTGAATTGCAGACACCCTTTGCACTTTGGACACTGTGTACTGGTCCCCACGTTTGCAGCAGGGACTGACATTGTCACTGTATGTTGTACATCCTTCTGACATTGTGTTGTTGTGTTTTGCCCATGTGTGTGACATGGAACGCAGGATACGCTCATCTGTTTGGTTCAACACGAGCATATAGCCATGCGTGTGGCACAGGGGGAACACTGGAGAGGTCCTCTTGTCCATGTCCACCTAGCCTCCACTTGGACATGACACAGTATTTGCCACGACACCACTTTACTGCACACTAGCATCTTGGATTGATGTTTGCAATCACCAAGGGTGTTACAGTGCATGTGTGGCATCACTGTATCATGTTTCAACGTACACGGTGCATGTGCATGTGACTGACTGTTGGTGCAACACAGCAGGTTGCAATATGGCTTCTGTGTGGGTTACTGTAACATGTTTGACCTTTCTTTCCATCTCTATATACAGGTTATTGTGTCTGTTTACTGTACAGACGTGACGCTCTGCATTGATTTACAAACCTAGCATTGCATGTCTGTACAGTCCTATTTATCCCCTGAGGTAACGACACTCACATTGCCCCGTTATATTTGGAGTGTGGCAGTGTGAGTGTCCATTTTATTCCTTCATTTGTGCATTCCATGTACCGTGATATATGTGTAAGGACACTGTATCCACACCAACCAGTGCAGGGGGACCTTCTGCATAGTGTTATCTCTGCATGTTTCTGCAGATGGTTTCTTTTGAATTCTCTGTGTTCATGTGCCTCTGCTACCTGTTAGCATATCCTCATTGTGCATTTGACATTGTTTAGGGTTACATTGTTGCAGCTTTGATTCCTATATCAGGTATTATGTGACAGCTGTAACATAAATTTTGATATGTGTGTTTAAACTTTCTAACTTTTAACAACATATGCTTTTTCATTTGTGTGCCTCCTGTGTTGGCAGAAAGATATGTTTTAAGGAACAGATCATGATTGATGTGTGTTGGGCCCTCATCATGCACCGCATACTGTCTACATGCACACATATGTAACTAACACATTTGGGGCATGCAGCAGCATGTGGGGGGTGGGGGCCTAATGCATACTGCACACCATGCACCTGATGCACATTATCTCTCCTGCCCATCATCTGTAGACGGGCCAGTGACCTTTCTGTAAGATGTGGGTTGCTGCCCTGAAAAATGTGTTTTCCGATTTTTCACCTGGGATCCACTCACCTTGATATTATGATAGGCGGTATCTACACTATCTGTGATGATTAACCAAAATAAAAATATGTGTTTGACGTACATTTGTCTCTTCTGCTGCTTGATCACACTGGTATTTAGTGATTTCCTGGTCATGTACATGGCCCTCCTGTGCTCACATCCTTGTACGGTGCCAGCTGTCTATCTGTCAGCCGTTTGCCACATCACTGGGTGTTACAGGTTCCCATACACACCTTCCCTTTGAGGTACTATTTTTGCATTGTGCTTGTTGTGGTTGTTTGGGATAGTGGTTGCAGACGTGTGTTATAACGCCATAGGTTGCAGGTTTGATCCCCACATAGGGTTTACTTTTTTTTTTTCTGTTGTGCTAACCTGACCATAAGGTACCTGCAGGTTAATCACCTATGCACACACCCTTCCATCTCTTCACTGTACACCAAAGTGTGCCCTCTGTGCTACCTATCCATCACATATTAGCTGTTACATATGTCTCTTTCTTTATATTGTTTACATGGCAGTCTGCTTGGGGGATTAGCATTGCTGTGGTTCAGCTGGTCTGTGGCACACCTGTTTGCAAGTTCAATTCTCTCCTGTTCTATTCCAAATTTTGCCCTGCTCCACAGAGCATCCCCTGACACCCTTTGGGTTTAGGTTCTTTCCTCTTTTGCATGCTGTATCCACTGCATAACATTTTATTGTGTGTGTGCATGTAGTTATATGTGGCTCTGGTTCCAATTACAGACTGGGATCTGATCTGTACACACTAGAACTGCATGTGCATTTCATCATGGTTACTGTTGGAGGTTTGCCTATCCTGGCAGACAGCAGGCTTCTTGTGTGATGCCCTACAGTATTCTTGTATGCAGCCTTTGCTAATGACCTCACGTTGGTGGTGTGGCCTACCAGTTTGTGCATTGACACTTGTGCTAATGGTCATAGGTTTGATTCCTCTCTGTTCTCTTTCATTTGTATGCCTGTCCTACACAACTACATTTCATTCCTGTGACAGTCATATCTGTGCAGATCTGTGCTGTTAGCACATTGTACCCTTATCACAGTTGCCAACCATCCTTCTGTCCATCTATGTGTGTCTGCCAGCTGTGTGCCATCCTACCCTGAAGTGCATGCTGCTACTCCACGTCCTGCACTGCTACACATTTCTGCATTGCAGCTCTCCCTGGTTGCCTCTCCTGTGTGTGCTGTGCATGGCACTGATAATCCTCTGTCCTCCTGTCATTACACCTATCCTGCCACTTCTACCTCCTCTGATGGACACGTCTTCCCATCCTCTGCCACACACTGTCATTGTTGCATGGTACATTACCATCACCCTGTGCATCGCTACAGCTGCCCCCAATATGTTTGTCCATATTTCCAGCTGCCACATGGACTGGACACAGATTTGTCTGGTCCATCAGCTCAGATCTACCTCCTTCCATTACTTGTGCATTGTCTTTCCTTGTTGCTCTGTGCAGTGTTAGGGTTACATCTGTGTTTGGCCCATACCTTTCTTACTTTTCAACTTGGGGGACCTTACTGCCCTTGGCCAACATTTTTTGGGTCACCTATACATCCTTGGGGCATCTTAAGCCACACCTTAGATTCAGCCAGCTTATGGGGTGCCTACTATGGTGCCTTGGGAGTTGGCAACCTTTCGACATGGCCTCTGGGGCACATTATAACCCACCTTGGCTGACATGGTGGTTTAGGATGTGTCTTATGGTGCGCCCTAAAAGGTGCATTCATTTATGGCACTGGGGTGCGGGTATTTTTAGCTGGCAGCACAGATTGTTGGACTGTTTCAAGCAAGAAAAAATGAATTGCCTCAGACAATCTTATTCAGTAGGCCCACTGGAGGATTGAACTCATGACCCCTGTTTTAGCAGTCATTGCATTAACCAGTGTGCTACACCTCTATTGCTATGATTGCAGGTCAGCACACGAAGTTAAAGTTAACGCATGGTAACATGCGTGGCTCCCTCTATCGCGCGATAATGTGCACGGCACACTTTATCGCGCGATAACCCGTGATTGCTACCTTAAGACCGGAACGCCCACTTCTTTTATGGCATCCTTCACATTATCGCTGCAACTAGTGCCGGGAACATTAAGACAGTTTAGTAAATATACCCCTTAGAAAGAATTTGGAGGTACTCTGGCTTTTGTGAGGATAAGGATATGACCTTTTAGATAAGCTTCCAAGAAATCCTTTGGTTTAGCAGAGCCTTTTCTAAACTACCGCCAGGATTGTAACTGTTGCATCTTCACCTCTCAATTCTGACCCATGATTTTCCTAAAAATTATTTATTTATTTATTTATTTAATAAACATTTTTATACCGTGCTTTTCCAAAATCAAGCGGGTTTACAGAGAACAGAATATGAATTGCAAAGTTGCATATTCATTTACAAATAACTAATGAAACTATATACAAAGTTTTACAATTAACAGGTGTAACAAAAGTCATAATAAAATCATAATAACATCAAACTGTATACAGCAGAGGTGGGTGGAGGTTCAATAGGGCAGCAAAAATGTGGTTTCTGTTATTCTATTTATGTGATGAGGGAGTATTGCAGTTGTTGAGGTATGATGTTGTTGGTGTGGGTGAGTTGATTGTGAATCCATATTGGGTGGTAAAAAGGTGTGTTTTTAGGTGTTTGCGAAATGTTTTGCGGTCATTTATTTCTCTGAGGGTGTCTGGTAGTTCGTTCCAAAGTAAGGGGGCAATGTGAGAAACAGCCTTATTATTTGTTACCTTTTTGGATTTTCTGAAATCAGGTGGAGTTATTAGTTTATGCCTATTCCTACTTCTTTGAGTACTGTTCACAGTTTCCTTCTGAATTAGGGAGTCAATAAATGAAGGGGCGAGATTATTGATTATTTTGAATGTAGTAACCAATATTTTATAGTTGATTCGGCCGTGGATGGGGAGCCAGAGTAGATTGATGAGAATAGGAGTAATGTGTTCAAAAATAGGCCTTTAAACGTGGCACCATAGGCACCTAGTTCTGCATCACATGTTCATGTGTGTAAAATAAATGTTTCTGACCATTTCATTTTGTTTACTTTCTAGTATCAATTTACACCTACAGTACACAATTTTTTTGAAATGTTTGACTGTAGGTGTTTAATCATGCTTTATTATTCAGTATTGTATATGTTTAAATTGTTTGGTGGTGGATTACTGTTTCTGTATGTATAATCTGTTGAAACTTTCAATCATGTTAGTGTATGACTCTCAAACCCCTACGCAAAACATGTAGATGGGATATGGAAATTCATCCTTAAATATGCAAAAAAACCCCAAAACCCTAAGTTCATAGCAGTGGATGCAGAACATACAAGCATATTGTCAGACGCTTGCTACCCTTGTCCTTATTAGGCGGTCGCCTAGGGCATGTGGTGCAAGCTGCCTTTGTAAAGAATACTCTGTAGTCGTGTTTAAGGCAAAATTATAATGAGGATTTATTCCCTTTCCCGTGTGGTTTTCCGTTTCTCTCATACAGCAACAAAGGATTAAAGAAACTGTTTCTTCACAGCAAAATAACCAAAAATGCACCTTCTTTCAAAAACAGATATAACAATGCTCTTGCTTCTTGATTAACATAAAGAGGTAATCTCATCCGAGACACAGAGCGTGCATTCCATAGGGCTATAATCAATGTCCTGATTAGTGCTCTCCCATTGCATCTGCTCAGCGTCTAAACTTGTAAGTGGGTAACACTTTCCACAGTTATCATTTACAGAACTCTCTGGAGAGGCAGCAGCTCTTGGGGTAAGGAACCGTTCTGTATAAGGGAACTCCTGGGGACCTGTACTGGAGCCTATTTCTCTGAGGCTTCCCCTTTCCTTCCACCAAGGGTTTTCCTTCCACCAATTAGCCTTTGCTTTTCTAGCCGAGCCCACCTCTTGCCCTCTGGAGAAATTGGAGTACTTAGCTTTGTTTCTTGGATAACCAGCTTCCACTCCTTCCTCTCTTAACCAGGCACCTTTACTTGGGCTGTAGCCTGCTTTGCCATGAGAGTTCCCCTCAGCAATTGTCTGGTCTGGGCTGTGGTAACCTCCAGGAAAGGCTTCCCTTCTGCTGTTCCTTACTGCAGGGACACACCCAAGGCTTCCTGGTCCCAGCAAGCTCTCCTGCTTGTAACCTCTGCCCTCCAGCTGCTTACTCACTCTCCTTGGGACGATGCCCCCTCTGGCTTGGGAGACCTGTGCACGAGCACCTCCCTTGCCTTCCAATGCACCTCCCTTCACTGCTCCTCTATTCACTGCTCCTTCCAATGCACCTCCCCTTACTGGGATTTCCCAGCCACTTTTATCCTCCTGGCTCCTGCACGTTGTACGTGCTTCCTGGCCCAGGTGGACGTGATTAGCTTCCTGGCTTTCTACTGCATCACAGCCAGTGTAGGGAAAGTTTGTTCTACTATTTTCTGGAACCTTACAACCTGCAAATGCTTTCTGCCTAGGTGACTGTAAGGTAAGCTCTTCCTTTTCTCCTGTATCCATGGGCTCTGTGCTGGCCACTGTATCACATATCCCCCCCCCCTTAAGATATTTCGGGCTGGGGGACTCATGTCCTCACAGCACGGAATACGGGATAGTGCATCTGCATTAAGATGCAGTTTGCCTGCCCTGTGTTGGATGGTAAAATTGAATGCCTGCAAAGCTAAGTGCCAGCGTGTAAGCCGTGGGTTGTGGTTCTGCATAGTACCTAACCACTTTAAAGGCGCATGATCCATTACTAATACGAAGTGACAGCCCACTTAATAGCGAGGCATTCCTTTTCCACCGTTGAGTAGTTAACCTCGGCTCGGGACAGCTTCCTACTCAAATACATAATGGGGTGTTCTACTCCCTCGAACTCCTGGGAGAGGACCGCTCCCAACCCGGATTCGGAGGCGTCCGTTTGGAGAACAAAAGTCCTTTGGAAGTCCACCCCATACAAAACCGGGGCCTGGCATAATTTCCCCTTTAATTGAACAAATGCCCTCTCCGCCTCCGGTGTCCACCTTACATTATTCGGGGCATTTTTTCTTAGCATGTTGGTTAGGATTGCGCTTTCCTCCGCGAACCTAGGTATGAACCTGCGATAGTACCCGATAAGGCCAAGGAAACTTTGAAGGTGTTTCTTAGTTATCGGCTTCTGGAAATTTTGCACGCTCTCCACCTTGCTAAGTAATGGTCGAACCATGCCCTTCCCGACCATGTGTCCTAAATACTTAACCTCTGCCCCAGCGAATAAACACTTCTGCGGATTTAAGGTTAAACCTGCCTGCCGTAGGGTCTTCAATACGGCCTCCACCCTAGGCAGATGTTGTGCCCAAGTTTCACTATGTATGACGATATCGTCCATATAGGCTACTGCATAAGTTTGATGGAGACGCAAAACCTGGTCGACCAAGCGTTGGCAGGTCGCCGCTGCCCCATGCAACCCGAACGGCATACGTCGGAATTGAAAGAGTCCGAGAGGGGTACTAAAAGCAGTTTTGGGCCTAGAAGCACGGGTCAAGGGGATCTGTCAATATCCTTTAGTAAGATCTAAAGTGGTCAGATATCGCGCTTGCCCTAGCCGATTCTCGGCATGGGATATGCGTCAAAAAGTGAGATGGCGTTAACTCATCTAAAATCAATGCAGAAGCGCAGGCTTCTGTCCGGCTTGGGCACCAGGACTACCGGGCTGCACCACGGACTTTTAGACTCTTCAATTACGCCCATCCTTAGCATTTCCTGTACCTGCGATATTACCTCTCTCTTACGGGCCTCCGGTAGGCGATAAGGCCTCTGCCGCACTATTTCCGCAGGAGGGGTGAGAATTTTGTGGGCCACTAAACCCGTTTCCCCAGGTATTGGAGTGAGGACATCTCCAAACCTTGCCAACAATTGCGCTAACTGCTGCTATTGTTGTTGCGATAGTTCCTCGCCTACTCTTGGAGCTGGGTTCCCTTTGCAATCCATGACCTGTGGTCCAAAATCCTCATCTAACCTCTCCTCCGCCATGGCGGTCATACCCTTCACCTTCCTCTGCCCGGTGGAGCCGAAACCGTCTCCCCCACGGCTGGTAAGGGTCAACAATGGCACCTCCTTCAGCTCGGGGAATCCAATCCGCTCACAAATGAGCTGGGCCACCCTGTCCCCTATTTTAACCCTAAAATCCCTCTCACCGAAATTAAAGAGTAAAATTTGGACAACCCCCCTGTAATCTGGGTCAATAACCCCCGCCCCAACATCAATAAAATGCTTGGCGGCTAATCCCGACCGAGGGGCTATTCGGCCATAGCATCCTGCTGGTAACTGTATCTGTATCCCCGTGCTTATTAAGGCTTTCCCTCTTTTTGATCTACGGCACTAAAAAGGTCATATCCCGCGGCAGCGGCACTGGCGCGTTGCGGGCTCTGTGCGTTAGGAGTCGCTTTGCAGAATTTTAAAACAAAACCCTCTTTCCTGGATACTTCTATTTTCTCCGGGTTTTTCTTACCGGGATTTGTCCCTCGGGGCTTTTCAAATAGGGGCTTCGGAACCATGGTCACCATAGCCTCCCCTTTTCCTCGAACGTCCTGCTCAGGCACTTCCTCCCTTTTTGCCCCCCTTTGCTGCTCTCGTGGGCCCCCCCTAGTTGGTTCATCCCCCTCCTCTGAGGATTCCTCCTCTCGTCCTGGGATATCAAAACCTCCCTCTGGGGGTTCACACCGGCCCTCCTCCCGCGGGTCTTGGGGTCCCATGGGCGTCCTATCCCCATCTAAGTGTAGACCTTCTCCTAGCCCTTTACCAAATGGTGGCCAATCTATGTCAAACGGTAAGTGTGGGACTAAGGCAACCAAAAGCTTTCTTCGTGTTCCTAATCCTTTTATTGTCAGGCTATATAGGGGGTAACTGGTAGCAGACCCATGAATACATTTTATCTTGGCTACCCCTTCCGGTTGGTTCGGGGTGGACCCATTACCGGCCTGTAGGAGGCGCCAGAATTTCTTTGAAATCATTGTTTGGTCCGCCCCCGAATCAAGTAGGGCCTTGGCTACCACACCTTGGACTTCCACTTCTATGTGAAAGCCTTCCTGCCTGTATTTTTCATCCTCACTCATCAAAGCTGTAAGGTAAGCTCTTCCTTTTCTCCTGTATCCATGGGCTCTGTGCTGGCCACTGTATCACAATATGTAAAACTTTCATTAGGTTCCTCAGCACCAAGATTTTGAATCTAGTGGCCATTACACATTCATACCAAATTTAGGCACCTGAGACTTGAGTATCAAATGTAAACTGTTTGAAATTGACCCTTAGGGGCATGTTTACTAAACTGTGGTAACGTTACAGACCGCGCATTAGGTAATGTTAACGATCGTTAGGTAACGTTAAGGCACGGTATGTAACGTTAACACGCGTTAACGTTAACTAACGATCGTTAACGTTTCCGGCTGCGGTAAACACCGCAGAGGGTGGAGAGAGGGCAGGGGGAAGGGGTCAATGGGCGGGGAATGGGTGGGGAGAGGCTCCCTGCACACTAACGTGCTGAACTGAAGGGCTGAATCCTACCGCGAATGAAAACCTGCCATTAGATGCACATTTGCAGGAGAAAGAAACCATTTCAGTGTCAGCAATGTACAGCCTAGACAGGGAGCCCAAGAAACATGATAGTAGTGCTCCATTTCCAGCAACAGCATAGTGCCCAAGTATGAAAGGCCACTATGGCAATGGTGCAAGTGGGGCATAGGGGGCTGCAGGAGGGACATGTAGTGGGGGCAGCTGGGGCACAGGGTGGATTAGGCGGGCGCCTAGGTGGCACATAGGAACATAGAAACCAGAAATCAGCATGACAGCAGGTGACAAAGGCCAAACAAAATCCCCTACATCTACCTGGTCCACCCAAGCTAACAGTTGCCAGGGCACTGACCTGACATCCCTCCAGCCAACTCTCCCCCAAGCAGAAGGGACAGACGGTAGGCAGTGATGGGGGGGGGGGGATGTGAGGATGCTCATGTATGCCACATGCCCCAGACCCCGCTCCCTAGGCGACCACTTACCCACACAGTGGATGGTCTGGGACTGCGCACTACCAGCACTGACAGCATATGGTCATGTCAGCATGGCAGGGGGTGTGTGTGCCCATGCTGGAGGGGGCAGTGGCACCTGCCTGCAGTGGACCTAGGCCATGCCCTGTACCAGTACGTGGTGTGCAGTGCAACATAAAAAGTCTGGCTGAGAAAAAGTACAGGTAGCCCCAGGGACCACCATGCATCGGTGGCAACAGTGTGGTGCAGGACACCCAGCCAGTGTGTCCAGAAGCAGAGGGTCACAGGTTCAAGCCCCAGCTGTGGTTCCTGCAGAGCATGCAGATACAACAGCAACATGTGCAAAGCCCAAAGCAGCAGCAAACAGGGGTACAAACACCCACTCACACAGGCTTCACAGTCCAAAGATGCATGGAGAGTCAGGCTGTTGGCCCCAGCATTGAGCTGCAGTTATCACCAGAGCACTTCTACTACCTCCTGCAATGTTGGCACTGTGATCAGGACTAGTGTGTTGGGCAGGGTTGCCAACCACCCCTATCTTTGCACAATGCTGCAATAGGAGTGTGTGTGTATGTCTATCCATTGTTTTGTGACTGCCCACACCTCACTGGGCCCACAATGTCCCACTGTTACTAGCGTTAGCCTGAATATGTGCATAATGAGGAGCAAGGTGTTGTGGGTATTGCCCGGACAGGGCAGATTGGCCAGGATGCATCTTCACAAGGTGTGGGGCAATGGCTGGGACACTGTAGTGCCTGACCACCGCCTGCATGGACAGGGTGGCCACAGCATGGCATGCTGGAAGGGCAATCACTCTGACCATGGCATGTCTAGGTTCCCACATAGCACTCTACACGATCTGCCTCCAGTGATATTTTTGTGTTCCCAGTGCTGGGGCCCCAAGCACTGAGATGCCTGCTTGGTGCACATAGTTCCTCTGTGAGCATTCACTATGGACTAGCTAGTGGACTGTCTGCAGTTAGACTGTGCATGGTTGGAACACCTATAAGGTGCAGTCTGACTGGCAGACAGTGGTGTGAGGCAGTTGGGGTTTTCTAGAGCTAACCCCATCATTGCTGCTGGTCTGCCACTGCCCCAATCACAGGTATGGCTCTGGCCCACCAACCCTGGAGGGCTGTCTTATACCAGCAGGATGGAGGTTGCTTCACAGGGGCTGGGGCACCTGTCTCTTACCTACAAAAAGGGTGATGTGAGCCCTTTGGGGTATGTAGTGTATACCACTTTGACCTATAAAGGCACTGTTACACCAACCTCATGCAAGTCTGGAAACCCCTCTGCCCTGATAACAGGTGCCCATGCCAGCCAGACCCTAACCCAGGGTACACACTAATCTGGGTGGTGTCTGGTCCCAGAGGGCCACATGTGACTGCAGGATAAAGATGGACACCAAATTACCTTCAGCTGCACTGCAAGGAACACCTGTAATACACTGGTAGTGATGGGGATGTACAGCAGGGCCTATCTCTATCACCACATGTACTGAGGACCTAGTGCTGGGCACCCATCCTATCCCTCAGGGAGAACACAGAACCTGCACAATGGAATGGTCTGTAGCTACTCTGTGCCAGTATCATGCACTGTCAGTTTGTCTTTCCAAGCTGAGGTACCGGAGAGATGCAGATCCCATTTGCTGATCAGCTGTAGACGCCATTCAGCATGTGCATTGCATCATGGGTACTGGTGGGGTTACCATATCCTGGCACTCAGAGCAGACAGTTTGTGCGGTGACCTGCAGTCCTTCTATACCCAGTCATTGCTGTGACATACACCACGGATGTATAGCCTACTGGTTAATGCCATGCCATTCTTGGCATTGTTCATTGGTTCAGTTTCTCATTGTTCCCTCCTCTTATGCCTGTCCTACTCAAATAGTGTGCATGCCTGTAACAGTCACATTTTTGCAGATTTGTGCTGCCAGCCCATAATACCCTCGCCACAATTGCCAACATTCCCTCGGTCCATCTATCTGTGTCTGTCAGCTGTGTAGAGCCCTGTCTGCCTGTGCAGGCTGTCACCCCTGTCCTGCACTGCTACCCTTTCCTGCATTGCGCCTCTTCATGCTTGCCTCGCCTGTGCCTGATCTGCATGGCACCACCACTCCTCTGTCCACCCATCATTGTAACTGTCTTGCCACCTCCGCCTCCACTGGGGGACACGTATTCCCATCGTCTGCCACCAACTGTCTTTCCAGTACTTTACATTGCCAACACCCTGTGCTGTGGTACAGTTGCCCCCACCATGTTTGTCATCAGTACTGGCAGCCACATGGGATGCCTGCAGATATGGCAGGTCCAGCGGCTCCCAACTCTCCCTCCTTCACTCACCTGTTCATTGCCTTTCCTGAGTGCTTTATCTAGTGTTAGGGCTACATCTGTCTCTGTTCCTCACAGGTCATGAATGTCATCCTGAAGCACCTTGCAGCCCTTAGGCCACACTAACCTAGGGCACCATAACCTTGTTAGGCCACCTTAACCTATGGTTCCGTAACCCAGGGTGCCTTCTAAGGTGCCTTGTCCAGGGGTGCCTAACACGGCACTTAATATTGAAGATCACTTACTATTTCCCATCTCTGATATCAAAATATGTTCTGAACAGTAAAGTTCAACCAAAAATTAAGATTTTTTGTCGGATCGTCTGTCGTGAGGATGTAACAACACACTCAAATTACAGACCCTCCTTTTATTCAACGACACAAACCGTTGTGTTTCAAGCCTGCAGTGATACTGGCTCTTTTTCAAGCAATACCCTTCCTATTTCCTGTTCCGTTTCAACACATGATGACATCATCACTGCGCACAGGAACTTAAGATGACGTCTGCACCAAAAATCTGAAGCTCATTTAATAGACCACCATTCAATCTCTGCATTCATGCCAAAGGGAGTAACTGTATGTAGGGTGAAAATCCATCGTTGTTCACGCTGATGCAATAAAGCGCGACGGTCCCTCCCTCTCAAAAGCGGAGGCACCCTGTCCAGAATCGTCCACCGTAACTGTGAAAAACTATGAGAATTAGACAGACAATGATGGACCATAGGGGCTGTCAAGGTATTGGTGTTAATGTGCGATCTGTGTTCTTGCAAGCGTTTACGGATAGGTCGCGTAGTCATGCCCACATAGAATAACTGACAGGGACAAATGATTAAATATACCACATAATCAGAGGTGCAATCAGTGATATGATGTCGAATATATCGAATCTGGGTATGGGGATCTTGCCAATCTGTACCACCCAATGTAGTGGAGCACATATCACAGGTTCCACAAGCAGAATGGCTTGAGCTTGTGGAACCTGCTTGTGGAACCTGTGATATGTGCTCCACTACATTGGGTGGTACAGATTGGCAAGATCCCCATACCCAGATTCGATATATTCGACATCATATCACTGATTGGGCACCTTACAAAGCGCCTTATGAGGCACCTTACAAGGCACCTTATAGGGCACCTAACAAGGCACCTTATAAGGCACCTTATAGGGCACCTAACAAGGCACCTTACAAGGCACCTTACAAGGCACTTTACAAAGCGCCTTACAGGGCACCTTACAGGGCGCCTTACAGGGCACCTTACAGGAAGCCTTACAAGGCGCCTTGTAATGTGCCTTGTAGAGTGCCTTATAAGGTGCCTTGTAGGGTGCCTTGTAACGTGCGTTAGTCAAAGGCGCCTTGTAACATGCGTTAGCTGATACGGCTTGCTGTAATGATGCACCACCCACGCCTTTATATGGGCATCTGTATATTTACCGCGGAACCTAATGCGAGTGACATTACCGCAGTTTAGTAAACATACCCCTTAGTGTCCAGTGACTGTCTCTCTTAGGAGGAATGGTTGGCTTAGTGATTAGGATTAATCCTGATGTTAATATCTGCTGTCATCTTTCTCTGTCGGCCAAGTCCATCACACAGCATTCAGCCAGGTAAGTGTAAATTCCAATGCAGAAAACAGGACCAAACTGGGAAAGGGTTTAGTCCTGTTTTCTGCATTGGGATTTAGCCTTTAGGTGCTGGCAGGACTTAGCAGAAGAATCAAGCTGGCCAGGTTGGGAAGCAGGGAGCCAGGCACAAGGCATCTTCACTAAAGAGCAAGTGCTGAGCAGGAAGTAAGCAGAGACCAAATTCTGGCAACTTGTAATCTGAATCTACACATATCTTAGGCGGAAACAAGATGTTCACCAGCAGGAAGTGTGGGTCAGCTGGTCTGCGAGAAGTGCCTAATTGCAGGAGGCAGGAACTGACGATCTGGACCTTACAAAATCTAAGGTAGTGGTTCCCAACCTGTGGTTTGTGGACTCCTGAGGGTCTGTGAGACCATTACTGGGGATCCGCAGGACACACGGAAGAGAGAAACACTTTTTAAAATGCTGCTTTTATCCATGTGAGCAGAATACAGGGGCCTCTGTAGAGGCAGGATGAGCAATGGCTGTGGAAATGGTAGTAGCAGCATCAGTAGCCGGAGTGTTTGGTAATTAACAGTCTCTGCATTCACTGACACTATGGGGTATGTTTACTAAACAGTGCTAACATCGCAGCGGCGACGTTATCGCGTGATAAGTGATGTTATCGCACGATAATGGCGCATTACCGTGCGATAACGTCACATATCACGTGACAACGTCTCCGGCGGCGTTAAGGTGCGCAGAGGTTGAAGTAAGGCTCCCCAGAGGGTGGAGATAAGGGGTCAATGGGCGGAGAGTGGGCGGGGAGAGGTTCCAGGCACACTAACGCCGTGAAATGAAGGTCTGAAAATTAACGCCAGTGAAAACCTGGCACTAGAGGCACATTTGCAGGGAAGAGAGACCATTTCGGTCAGCAATGTACAGCAAAGGCAGGGAAACCAAGAAAAGTGATAGTAGTGATACATGTGCAGCAACATCATAGTGCCCAAGTACGAGAGGGCACTACAGTGAGGCTGCAAATGGGGTACAGGGGGCTGCAGGCGGGACATGCAGTGGGGCAGCTGGGGCACAGGGTGGACTAGGCAGATGCCTAGGTGACACATAGGAATGTAGAAGCAGAAAACCAGCAAGACAGCAACTGACCAAGGGCAAACATGTCCACGAGTGTGTGTCCCACAGTGTCCCAAGGGACAGTACCCAGCAAGTACCCCAAAGGGCACATAACATTGGCAGGCGGTGCTGGGGGAAGCGTGGATGTCTATGCAGGCATCCCTACCCCATATCACGCACCATAGACAGCCCCTACTGGCACACTGGATGGCCTGGGACTGCGCACCACTGGCGCAAGGTCATGTCAGCATGGTGGCGGAGGAGTGCTGGTGGCGGAGGGGGCAGTGGGAGCTGCCCACAGCAGACCACGGCCAAGTCCCGTTTAGGTGGGTGCTGTGCACTGCAACAGACAAGGTCTGTCTGACGAACAGTCATGGTATCCCCAGGGAATGATCTGCTTCTGTGGCAACGATGTAGTGCAGTACACACAGCCAGTGTGTTCATGAGCAGATGGCCACAAGTTCAAGTCCCAGCTGTGGCTCCTGCCAACCCAGTCCCCATATTTTACCCAGTACTAAACCGTGGTTATAAAGACAGAACCTTTATTGCAGATAACATAAACATGCCTGAAACGCCTATATTTTACCCTACAGAGCACAGACACCATAAACATGTGCAATACCTAGAGCAGAGTTTCCCAACTGCGGTCCTGGAGGGCCAAACACCATTCAGGTTTCATGCTGTCTCCAATAAATATGCCTGTGCTGCAAATGTATCTCATGCATATTCATTTGGGACAGCATGAAAACCTGAACATTGTTTGGCCCAGCAGGACCGGAGTTGGGAACCTCTGCCCTAGAGCAGCGGCCAACAGGGGCATAAACACCCACACTCACAGGCTCCACTATCCAAAGCCTCATGGAGAGTAAGGCTGTTGGGCCCTGCGCACAGCAGCATCTACCAATACTAGCACCTTCATACCTTAGCAATGCCATCTTAAACATGGAAACACGTTCCACATATATCAAAAGGTTGTTAGGATTAATGGCAGATAGCAATTCCTAAGTTAAGCACAATCTGCTGATAGAGCCCAGATAGGGTGGCCTGGGCAGGATGCATCTGCACAGGGCATAGGGCAATGGCTGGGACATTGTAGTGCCCAGCCACCACCTGCATGGACAGGGTGGCCACAGCATGTCATGGGAGGTCACTCTCACCCTGACTGAGCAGTGACCATGGCATGGCTAGGTTCCCCCATAGTGCTAGATAGTATTTCTCTCAAGTGATATTTATGGGTTATCTTTTCTGGTGCCTAATCACTGACTTATCTGCTTGGTGTGTGTGCTCACACCCAAGTTTTGGGTGCATGCATCTCCTCCAGGAACATGCACTATAGGCTGGAGAATATCAGATAGTGGTGGGGGGCAGCTGAACATTTCCAGGCCTACTGTCTGTCTGCCATTGCCTTATGGATGCATACAGATCTGCACTGACTGCCCTGTAGGGTGCCTGTTCCCCAGCAGGACTGGGGTTGATGGTCCCCTCTACTGCCACCATTGCAGGGATGTAGAATGTGGATCTGTTGGTGGGAGATCCTGTCCCCCACCCTGAGCCCCAGAGGGCAGGTTGGGTGGTGCTACATAATCTGCCTATGGGTCCAAACACCCCCCTTCACTTAAATCATGTAACCATGGCACCCACACAGGATATGCACTATTCTGGGTGCATCATAGTCCACAAGGGCTAGACATGACTGGGAAATACAGATGGACACAGGTGTATCCTAGGTGTGTCTGCAAGGGCTACCTATCACACACTGGCACTGATGGCAACCTGCAGCATAGCCTATCTCAGTTAAGCCAGGTGCTGCGGACCTGGTGCTGGGCACCCCACCTCACCCTCAGGGTGAGCACAGTACCCCCCCCCCCCCACAATGTGACGGTCTATGGCTACTCTGTGCCAGTAACACACACGGTCAGTTCCCCCTACCAGGCTGAGGTGCTGTGGGGGTGCATACCCCATCTTGTGATCATCTGTAGACTGCTGATCTGCATGTGCAATGCATCATGGGTACAGTTGGGTTTACCCTATCCTGGTAACCACAGCAGACAGTTTGTGTGGTGACCTGCAGTCTTTCTGTAGCCAGCCAGCGGTGTGTTAGACGCTATAGATTCTTCTGCTTCTGTAGTTCCTCAAGTGTTCCTCTGTGCAGGTTCCTATTTCCTGACCAAAAATCCTCAATAAGTGAAAACCCCGTCTGCCCTTACAAGTGGGGTATAACACCTTTCCTTTTAAAGAAAGGCAGTTAGAGTTCTCTTCTTTTTGAACCCTTAAGTATGTTCCCTGTCTAAATTGAAATAAAAGGATAATTCAATTTCTCTGTCTTTTCTTTCTCAAACACACTCGCTTCACTTGATCACACTTTTGACTGCAGCCCATCCATACATACATTCAGCAACGTCTCATGGTCACACTAATTACTGAACCAGTAAGTGACTATTTTTCCTTAAAATCCAAAAATAAATGAGACTTCCTTTTCAGGATTATTAAATGGCAGTGTCATTTGAGAAGACTCAGAGACAATAGAACTTTAAACTTGGAGCTCTGCTCATGTTTCTCACGGACAAGCCAGTCACAGCGGAGGATTAAATGTTTTTCCTTCAAGAGCTTGACAGTTACTTCTGCCAGCACTCCAATTTCAGGACTTTAAGTTTCTCCTCTTCAGCTGGAGAAGTTATTTTTTTATTTTAATTTTTCTCTTGTTTCTCAAGAGCTGCAAACCAATCTACAGTTCCTGCTCTCTACATACAAATCAAGTTTATTTTGCTTTTAAACAGGATTACTCTGAGAAGATATATTTTTTTATCTCAATAAATGAGTTTTCAATCTGTCAGCCAGTCTTCCCTCACAGACTTTCACATCAAAGCACCAAAACTGACATTCCTCTACTTCAATGCCACCAGTTCTTGCTTTTGTTATCAGTTCTTTTTCTCAGCTTGCAATAGCCTCCTTACACTTTTCCCCATTCCTCTTACATTTCTACCATTTCTCAGCAACCCCATTTGCCCCTATCATGAAACTCTCTTATTCCACTGACCTTCTCCCAAACCCTCTGGAGAAAATCAGCACACCCTTCCTATGACTAGTACAGCTTTTCCATTGGCTGGAACCTACCACTTTCCTGCATCCGAACCCTGACAGTCTCACTGCCACTCCCAGCAGCTACTCTTGCTGCCAGATCTACAACCAGAGACACCAAGGCCCCAGCACTCAGTAGCGCTTCCGGGGTATGTGGGGCAACTGTACTACCCACTCCTGGGCCTGGCCCTCCCAACCAAGGAAATCCCATCCTCGTCGGAGAAGAGCTTTGCTGCAGGCCAAAAACAAGAGACTGTTATTTGCAGGAAATCTTTGGCATTCTCTGTGCTTTGGGGGAGAAAGCGGACAGCCCTGAAACAGACGCTGAGCTCTCTGGCTCTAGCCGATCTGTAACCAGGTTCCCTTCCCCCATACTCACATGGGCACTGCGGGGACTGTGAAATAAAATAATTCAGCGGTCTGGAGGCCACAGGTAATGGTGAAGAGATAGCTGGGGGCAGCGAGGGCTTCACACCCCCTTTTACCTTCCTCTTTTTCCCCAGTCACCACACTAATGTCTAAGCGCCACCATCGTGACTCCTTCCCCCATCACCTTCAGCAAGGTCATTTTTTTATACATCTGGTTACAGTAGTTTTCTTAGAAATTTGAGAGAACAAGACGCAGCTCATGGTGTCAAACGGCTATTATATCCAGGCCGCTATGCTTCAAGGTTTCTTCTTCAGAACAATGCCTGGACATCCTACCTATCTAACTTAATGGAGATGATATATTAATTATTCATCTCAGCCAGTGAGAGACTGTCACCTCGATGCAGAAAAGTACTCTGTCGTTAGTGTAGGCATAAAGCAATTAGATATGTTGAGAAATGCGCAAAAGACCAGAAGGCTGGGCTGAATGCTGGGATTTTTTTTTATATGTTTATGAATTTTACAATAAATCAAGCACAGCTTGTATAGAAAATATAAAGCTTGCAGCAATATACAAAGGAAACCATATCGATAAGAAAATAAACAATGCAAGAATTATAATTAGCCCACTTAGAGGGGGAAGTTAACTTATAGCAATAACAGGGAAGAATTCTCCCCATAACATTTTCTTATAAGAAAAAAGAAACAAAATAAGGGCAGTGTTCAAAGGATTACTAAATACATGAATGGGTATACTTAACCTACTCAGGGAGAAGAAGAGATGGGTACATGAGCACTAATAAAGCATGAAAGGTCCTCAGGAGAAAAAAATACATATTTCTGTGCTTTATACGTTTATCAAACATTTACAAGGAAATCTTAACATGAATGAAGCACCTATACAAACCACCCCCGGTTTCAATAATAGAAACACCGTCCGCCGCTTCTGTGTCTCTCTAGCAACATCTGGGAAAAGTAGGATTTTTTTTCCATAGAACAAATTAGCTCTCTTTTTATAGAACAACTTCAACAACCATTCTCTATCTGACGAAAGAGCCAAAGTAACAAGCAATGTTGAAACAGCCATATCCTCCTCTTTGGGGGTATGAAGTAAATCGGAGACGTTGAGAGAGTCCAACTCTGAAAATCCGCTAGGTATTTTCCCTTCTCTTTTCCCAGAGGGCAGATAATACACTTTCGAAACTGGTGGCATCAAGTCAACGGGTACCAAAAGAACCTCCTGCAAATATTTCTTGAATAAATCAAGCGGAGCCACACCAGAAATAATGGGAAAATTTAATAGCCAGATGTTCGAGGACCGAACCGCATTCTCCAACAACTCCGTCTTTGCATGCAGTGCAATATTGTCTTTAACCAAAGAGATTGTTAAATCAGAGACTTTTTCAAGCTTCTGCTCCGAAACCTCTTGCTTAGTATTAACTTCCAAAATATCCGTCTTAACCAATTGAATAGATTCTTCAAGGGAAGAAATCCTGGAAGATGATAAGGATAACTGATGCCCCACTACTGTGGATAAATGAGAGATTGCATCCCAGATACTGTCCAGGGTCACAGAGGCAGGGCGGGCCAAATCCAAAGAAGAGGCAGAAAATGCAAACTTAGGATAACCCAGTTCACCTTTCACCACTGAAGAAGTAACCACTACCTGAGTAGCGTCCCCACTGCTGGATATCGATGTTTTCGCTGAAATATCAGCCTGAAGATCACCTGGCTGACCCCCGGTGGCCACTGGCAGCGAGTCTCGCTCCGACCCCGCTACTACCACCATTCCGGATGGAATTGCGACGTCACTCATCGACAAGCCTGCCGCGGAACCAGGAGGAGCAGGGGGAACACGCCCATTCGGGGAGAGAGAGATGTCCAGGGCGGAGAACGCCGGCCCTTCCTCCGCTGGCGTCTCCAAGCCCTCTCGAATCCCCTAAACCTGATCCTTCAATAACCGGACAAAATGATCCATAGGTCCCTCACCATTAGGCAATGGCTCCGCGGGAGAAGCCTTAGATTTGCCTTTTCTCTTAGGCATCGTCGGCTAGAACTTCACCGCCGCCATCTTGACAACAAGCCACTCCCCCTGGTCTGAGGAGGTGTCGAGAGGTCTGAAGTCAGTGCTGGTGAGGAATTTCTGCCTGTTTCTTGAGCATGCAGCACCTTCAATATTTTCCTGGCTTTGCTGAAGAGAGTGTTGAAACAAAACACGTCAGAGGAAGCGCGCAACAATTTATACACATGTGCTGGAATGCTGTCTGGCATAGAAACAGCAATATTATTCAGAGCCGAACACTGTTTATGAACACCAATCCCAGCTGCTTTTCCCTGGGGCAAGCAGAGGATTTCCCCAAGTCCACTTTAATAATGGTTTAGGGAGTTTTCCTTCAGGAATTTATCCAAACCTTTTTTAAACCCAGCTACACTAACAGCTTTTATTGCATCCAGAATTCCAGAGCTTAATTTCGCATTGAATGAAAAAGTTATTTTCTATGATTAGCCTTAAATGTACTACTCTCTAGCTTCATATTGTGTCCTTTGCTCTTTGTACGTTTTGAGGGAGTAAACAACTGACTCACATTTACTCATTCCACTCCTCTCGTTATTATATAGTCCTCTAATCATATCTCCTCTCAGCCATCTCTTTTCCAAGCTGAGAAGTCCTAACCTTTTAAACTATTCCTCATAGGGGTATCTTTCCATCTTTATTCTTTTCATTGCCCTTCTCTGTACATTTTCTAATTCCGCTATATCTTTTTTTTAGATGCGTTGACCAGAACTGCATGCAATACTCAAGGCGTGGTTGCGCCATGATATCCTTTGTTTTATTCTCCATGCCTTTCCTTGTAATTGAAAATGCCTAGCATTCAATTAGCTTTCTAAGCTGCCACTGCACACTGAGCAAAGGATTTCAACATATTATCTATGATGACGCCTAGACCCTTTTCCTAGGTAGTGACTCCTAATTTGGAAGCTTGCATTGTGTAACTATAGTTAAAGTTATTCTTCCCTAGGTACATAACTTTGCACTTGTCCACATTACATTTCATCTGTCTTTTGGATGCGCCGTCTCCCAGTTTCTCAAGATCCTCTTGTGGTTTAACTGTGTTGAATAATTTTGTCTCATGTGCAGATTTGATCATCTCACTCGTTCCTTTTTCTAAGTCATATATAAATATGTTAAAAAGTAGTGGGTCCAGCACAGATCCCTAGGTTACTCCAATATTTGCCTTTTTCCATTGAGAAAATTGACATTTAGCCCTACTCTCTCTTTTCTATCGTTTAACCAGTTCCCATAATAGGACTCTTCTTCCTATCCCATGACTTTTTAATTTCCTTAAGAGTCCCTCATGAGGGACCTTGTCAAAGGCTTTCTGAAAATCCAGATAAATTATATCCACTTGTTTATTCACATCTTCAAAAAATATAACAGATTAGTAAGACAAGATTTTCCTTAGCAAAATCCATATTGGTTTCTTCCCATTAAACTGTCTATTTACATATTTAGTAATTTTATTCTTTATAAAGATTTCTACCATTTCGCCTGGTACAGGCATCAGACTCAGCAGTCTGTAGTTTTCCAGATCATCCATGGAACCCTTTTTAAAAATTAGTATTATGTTGGCCATGCTCCAATCTTCAGGTACTGAAGACTTTTTAAATGCTAGTTTACAATTACTAATAGTAGCCCTGCAATTTCAATTTTTAGTTCTTTCAGTTGTATATCATCCAGTCCAGGTGATTTCCTACTTTTTAGCTTGTCAAATTGTACTGTTCAGGTTCACTGAGATTTGTTTCAATTCCTCTGATTCATCACTTTAAATATAATTTCTGGCATGGGTATCTTCCTTACATGTTCTTCAGTAAAGACTAAAGCAAAGAATTCATTTAGCTTCTCTGCTCTGGCCTTGTCCTTCCTTAGTACTCCTTTTATTCCTCTATCATCTAATGGCCCAACAGGCTTTTTGCTTTGAATGCACCTCTCGTTGCCTGACTTATCAATGCTTTACATTTAACTTACCAGTGTCTATACTGTTTCCTGTTTTCTTCATTCAGATCTTCTTTTTTTTCCATTTTTTGAAAGATGTTTTATTGGCCGTAACAGCCTCTTTCACCTCACCTTTAAGCTGTGCTAGCAGTTGTTTGGCCTTTCTTCCTCCTTTTTTAAAGCATTGAATATATCTGGTCTGGGCTTCTGAGGTGATACTTTTAAACAGTGTCCAGGCCTGATGTGAATTTTTAACTTTTTCAGCTGCTCCTTTTAGTTTTTTTCTTAATAATTTTCCTCATTTTATCATCATCTTCCATTTGAAAGTTAAATGTTAGTGCAGAGGTTTTCCTTGCTGTTCTTCCTCCATTCATTAAATCAAATTTTTGCCATGTTATGAAATTGGGGGGCTGGTGCACCTGATAGATATCAAATCCCTGATCCCCCCCCATCTAATTAAAAATAAGCCGGGTGGCCCAGTGGCCCCAATCCTCCCCACCCACCTACCCTATTAAAAATAAGCCTAGTGGCCCAGCAGCCCCGAGCCCCTCACCCCCTCCTGGTACCTTTATAATGGAGCGGGGAACATTGCCATGCGCTCCCGTTCCTGCACCGCCATCTTGAAAAATGGCAGTGCCTGGCCCCACACAGTGCATCCTGGGATGCACCAGGCGGGGTCAGACTGCCATATAAGGCCAGTAGCTGGTTGAGTGCTTTCTTATCTGGAAGTCTCTTCTTCCAACACTATTATCACAATTTGTTGGGTTATCCATTGGGTTTTCGTGGCAAGATACGGAAGTAGATTGTTTGGCCTTTCTTCTGCACAGGTAATACCGGGGTTGTTGCCATTGTCACAGAAATGTGATTTTATGCCGCCAACATCATCATCATCATACTGCTGCAGCCCATGTGGGTGGTTTGTCATTGCCTGGCATCTCAGCTGAAACCTGTCCATCTTGGGAGACCCTGCCAGTAGTTAAGTTACCGATAGCATAGCTCACAGCACGACAAACCACAAACCAAGCAAGGATATACCTTGGTATCAGTGTCCCATTGGTTATCCTCCTTCCGTAATGTCTCTGAGATACCAATTATCTCTTCCTTTTCTTTCAGTGCTTGCGAGAACACAGACACAATTGTTAAGCCCTTTTGTTTAGGTAGCTCTTTATGGGGCTAATTTATAAAACATTTTGGAGGTAGTTTTATAATGAAGTGCTAACAATGCACATAAATTCTGGTATTTTAGTCATATGGCCACCTCTTATAAAATACTGACTAGTGTAACAGTACTATAAAAGTAGAGGAGTAGCCTAGTGGTTAGAGCAGTGGCCTCATGATCAAAAGACAAGGGTTTGATTCCTACTCCTTATGACCTTGGACAAGTCACTTTACCCTCCATTGCCTCAGAAGAAAGTCTTGGCAATCTACTTCTGGTTACACCTTGCTAAGAAAACCCAGGGGCTGCTGGGTTGCCAGGTATCAGCATTGACTCAGCAGCATACATTGCATTTAGCATAGTGGTTAAAGTAGCAGCTGCGAACCCAGAGGGTTCAAGTCCCACTAATGTTCTTGGTGGCCTTGGGCAAGTCACTGAACCCTCCATTGCCTCACATGCAAACTGTGAATCTTCCAAGGACAGAAATACCTACGAATGTAACTCACCTTGTGCTGCTACTGAAAAGGTGTGAGCTAAATTTTTAAAAAATCGTTTTTATAGCATGTACTTTCACTGTGGGCATGTGCATGGGTGGGGTTTGTGCAAAGTATTGGTAGTGCGAGCAAGTACAATAATGTACACTTGTATTTGCAGGAAGTCAGCAGAATCATTTCACAGTTCTAGGGCTGGCTTAAGTGATCAAATCTTAGTTTAAGGTGTGTTCTCTGTCACATACGGAATTCATTACCTATTGAAATCAGACAGGAAAGAAATTATTTGACATTTTCTAAAATATAAAAAATGTGTTTATTTCACATTGCTTTCAGATTTCATCCCAGTGGATGATTTTTTTGTGAATGTTTTATTTGTTATCAGGGTCATTCTGAGGCGCAAATAGTGGGGATGGACGTCCCTCTTCCGACCCCGACTAACTTCCCCGCATGTTGTATGGGGAAGTTAGACGGGGCAGGGAAAGGGGCTGCATTAGGGCGGGCATGGGTGGTCAGTGGTCCTGGGCATACAGGCGCATTCCAGTGTTGGCCCTGTATGTCCGGGGCCAGCTGCCTGTACGGGGAACGTATTCCATCTCTGAGGTGGAATAAGATCCCCTAGTAGGCAGGTGACGGCAGGTCCAGCCTTTGGAAGAGGTGGGGGGGGGGGGGTAGAGGGGATTCCCCGCAGCCTGACCCTAGCCTTGGGAAACCAGATCGGGGGTGGGGCTGTGTGCAATGAACATTTTGGTATGGCGGCCAGGAATCGTGGCTTTTGAATGGAGCCATGATGCCATGAGTCCATTCAAAAGCCCTGATCGAGTTATCCGGGCAAGGCCTATATGTGCAGGCCAACCTGAATCGGGGTCCCGGCCTGCACGGGATTCTGATCCCACGGGGATAGACATGCCCTGCGGGATCAGAATCCCAGCTAACTCTGTGCATCCAGTTCCGACCAGGCGCACAGAGGGCCGGGACATCCAGGACTGAATTGGGCCCTATATGTTTTATAATGTTTTGTATGATATAAAGTCATTTATAAATGATTGATATGTAATTTCTTAGCTTTGCATAAAATGGAAGGAATGAAGGTATCTATAAATGAAATTAAACTAAATGAAAATAATTAAAGGTAATGTTGCAGGACCTGTCAAACAATGCGTAGCACTGTGGGTGTGGCCCTTGAGCACTTGGGCCAGTAAGGTTGGCCATCTGGGGAAGAGGGTACAAAATGATGGGATTAAGAAGAGAAATTAAAATACAAAATTCCCCATTCCCCCTCTCTGTCCAAATATTTAAGCAGTTAACAACATAGCAGGAGATATTCCAGTTATGAAATGGGCTTAATTGGTTATCGCCTCCAGTTTTCTGTGGCAGCTTGAGGGTCGATTCTGTAAGTGTTTGTATCATTTTTAATATTTTTTATAACCCAACAAGGTTTCCCACTTCTTTGGGCTTCCAGCTTAGTCAGAACCAGATCTGAGATCGGGCTACAATTAGCTGGGAATGTATTTCCTCTGTTACAGTCAGCAAAGTGGTGCAAACTGACGTGATGAAACATAGCAAATACCCAGTTAAAACAAACAGTGGTGTACCTCCACAGACATTTGCTAGATCATACACACAACCTCTAGCTGCCTAAATCTTACCCACTAGCGATGTGCATTTGGTTATAATGCACAAAATCAATTGAATGCATCTTGACTTATGGATTAGCATGCACACAATCGATTTGCATCCATGAAAAAGTTCAAATGAGCATAACAAATGTCCAAAACAAATCAGAAATAACGCTTAAAAAGTTGGAAAAATCTGAAAACAAACAAAAATTTGATTTGCCCATGCACATCCCTGTTACCCATCCCTGCCTATACATTTAATTTGGGTCCACGCATCCACCCACACCCACACATTTCTATCTGTCACTGTCATATCCACTGACTGCGTACTGTATTTTGCTTGGAGCCACCATTCTACCCTTGCCCCACTACACAATTTCCTGCCCATGCCACAATTTATTCAGGGCTCCACCCACTTAACTTTGCAGTTACGGGCTATAAATCCAGCTACTAGGTGTCACTGTTTCACAATGACTCTAACTCCCTCCCTCTCTGCCACAGTATCTCCAACCTTAAAGGCCTAAGCTGGGAATCAAGCCTAGGTCTCTCCACATGGCAAAGGGAAGAAGTCATTGGGCCAATTTCATTCTGCACATGAAATAACTATGGGGTATGTTTACTAAACTGCGTTAGTGTGATTCGCGTTAGGATCCGAGGTACAGGCAGAAATCCCAAATAAGGACATGGGCGGGACATGGGCGGTACATCGTTACCGACAACGCGCGTTACAAGGCGCCATAAATTAATGAGCGTTACATGGCACGTTACCGCGTGTTAATCTTAAGAAGGCACACAGAAATGCAACACAGAAACAGAGCTGTAGCACAATGGTTACTGAACTGACTGATGGTACAGGGGTCATGGGTTCAATTCCCCAGTGTGCCCAATGCATAAGGCTAGCTGAAGCATCACCCTTTACATTTAAGTAGTGATTGCTGAGGCATTTTATGTTTAGGTTCATTAGTGCTGCCAGAAAACACACCCTCACAGTGGTGTAACCTAAGGTGCCGCATAAGGCACCCCATAACGCACTCCATAGGGTACATTATAAAGTGCACTGTCCGCCAAGGCACCCCATAATGTCCCCTATAGAACACCTTATAAGGCACCTTAAAGGGCGCCCTATAAGGTGCCTTATGGGGCGCCTTATGAGGCACTGTAAGGTTACAGTACTCTGAGGGTGTTTTTGCTGGCAGCACTAATGTACATCAAAAATAGACAATGCCTCAGACAGCCCTATCAAATAACCCCACCATGGGTATGAACCCATGACCTCTGACCACACAGGCAGTGAAGTAACCAGTGGGCTACAGCTCTATAGCTGCTAACAAACCCCTGGCTGGCTGCAGAAAGACTGCACGCCACCACACAAACTGTCTGCTGTGGCTACCAGGATACAGTTAACCCACCCGTACCCATGATGAACTGCACATGCAAATCAGCAGTCCACAGATGGGCACAGGATGGGGTATGCACCCCCACAGCACCTCGGCCTGGTAGGGGGAACTGACCATTTGTGGTACTGGCACAGAATAGCCACAGACTGTCACATTGTGTGGGTACTGTGCTCCCCCTGAGGGTGAGGTGGGGCGCCCAGCACCAGGTCCACAGCACCTTTCATGGCTGAAATATGCCATGATACAGGTCCCCATCAGTGTGTGATAGGTAGTTCTGGCAGACACACCTAGGATACATCTGTATCCCTCTGTATTTCTCAGTCATATCTAGCCCTTATGGGCAATGATGCACCCAGAATAGTGCATATTTTGTGTTGGTGAGGTGATGTGGGTGAAGGGGGGGGGGAGGGATGTTTGGACCCATAGGCAGATTATGTACCACCACACAACCCACCCTCTGGGGCTCAGGGTGGGAAACAGGATCACCCACCAATAGATCCACATTCCACCTCCCTGCAATGGTAGCAGTAGAGGGGACCATCCACCCCAGTCCTGCTGGGGAACAGGCAATGCAGATCTGTACCAATCCATACAGCAATAGCAGACAGACAGTAGGCCTGGAAAAGGCCACCTGTCCCCCACCACTATCTGACAAGCTCCAGCAGCAAGCCTCCAGCCACTGCACCCTGCAAGGTGTTCCAGCCAGACACATACTAGCTGCAGGCAGTTTGCTAGCTAGTCCATAGTGCATGTTCCTGGAGGAGATGCGTGTACCGAGAACTGGGATGTCAGCATACACACCAAGCAGATAAGCTAGTGAGTGGGCCCCAAAAGAGAACCCATAAATATCACATACAAGAAATGTTATATAGCACTATGGGGGAACCTAGCCATGCCGTGGTCACTGCTCAGTCAGGGTGAGAGTGACCTCCCAGCAGGACATGCTGTGGCCACCCTGTCCGTGCAGGTGGTGGCCGGCCACTACAATGTCCGAGCCATTGCCCTATGCTATGTACAGATGGATCCAGGCCAGGCCATCCTATCCTGGCTATTCCCACAGTACCTTGCTCCTCATTATGCACATTGGCAGGCCAATACTGGCAACAGTGCAAGCAGTGTGGGCTGTGGAGGGTGTTTGCAGCCACCACACACTGGATAGACAGACACACACTCCCCACACCTATGCCAGCATTGTGCAACTATAGAGGTGTTTGGCAGCCCTGGCCACCACACCATTCCTGGGCAGAGTGCAGGCATGGCTATGGCAAGCAATACTGTTGGGGGTTACTCCCCAGGGTGGTAAACTCTGTCAGACACCAGACCTGAAGCACACTTCACAGACATCAGAAAGGTTGCTATGATGCAGCTCAATCAGCAAATTGTGCTTAACTTAGGAATTGCTATCTGCCAGTATTCATAGCAACCTTTTGATAGACGTGTACCGTATTCCCAGGTTTAGGGTGGCATTGCTAAAGTATGCAAGTGCTAGTATTGGGAGATGCACGCAGGGCCCAAAGTCCTGCCTCTCCAGGAGGTTTTGGATAATGGGGCCTGTGGGAGCGGGTGTGTCTGCCCCTGTTGGCTGCTGCTTTACGGCAGAGGTTCCCAACTCCAGTCCTGGTGTGCCAAACATTGTTCGGGTTTTCATGCTGTCCACCATGAATATGCATGAGATACGTCTGCATACCATGGGGGCGGCGCATAGAAATGCAGCACAGGCATCTTTATTAGAGGCAGCATGGAACCTGAATGGTGTTTGGCCCTCCAGGACTGCATTTGGGAGACTCTGCTCTAGGTAATGCGCATGTTTATGGTGTCTGTGCTCTGTAGGGTAATATGTAGGTGTTTTGGGCATGTTTACGTCATCTGCAATAAAGGTTCTGTATGTATTAGCAGTGGGTAAAATAAGGGGACTGGGTTGGCAGGAACAACAGCTGGGACTTGAACCTGTGACTTTATGCGTCTGAATACACTGGTTTAGTGCACTGCACCACCATGTTCTCACATAGTCAGCACATTCCCTGGTGATACCATGACTGTTCGTCAGACAGGGCCTGTCTGTTGCAGTGCATGGCACCCACCTACACAGGGCTAGGCCACGGTCTGCTCTGGACAACTGCCACTGCCCCCTCCACCACCAGTGACCCTCTGCCACCATGCTGACAGTCCCTTCTGCTGGTGGTGCTGGTGGAGCGCAGTCTCAGGCCATCCAGTGTGGGGGTAGGCAGCTGCCTATGGTGCGGGTTCTGGGGTAGGGGTGCCTGCATAGGTGTCCACGCTACCCCCCAGCATCGCCTGCCAATGTTCCGTGCCCTTGGGGGTAGCTGTTGGGTACTATCCCCTGTGACACTGTGGGAAGCACAGTCATGCCCATGTTGGGCCTTCAGCAGTTGCTGTCTGGCTGCACTGCTGTTTCAGCATTCGTGTGGGCCAGCTAAGCATCACCCTAGTCCGCACAGTGGCCCAGCTGCACCACAGCATGTGCCGCCTGCGGCCCTCTGTATCCCCTTTTCCGGCATCTGTCCAGTTGCCATTCCGACATGTCTCCCCTGCTGTTGCCGCACATGTGCACGCCATAGGACACCTGTCCGATGGAAAGGAAAACCCTGCACAACGCAATTTCACTGTGGCTCATTCACCTTGTATGGGGATGGCGCATAGACCCTTCCATGATTTATATCTTTTCTATGGAGCTTTCTCGGGGGGGGGGGGGGGTTTGATGTTTCCCATTAATACCACTATTGGCCAGCTTGGTTATGGTTTTTTTTCCAGTTTGTTGAGGTCATTTTCAATGTTTATGTGCCCTTTTGTTCTGTGCACATGTATCACACTTATCACTTGTTTTAGGTTTCCCTGCCTATGCTGTACATTGCTGACACCTAAATGGTTTCTCTCCCCTGAAATGTGCATTTAATGGCAGGTTTTCAATCGCGTTAGGATTCAGCTCTTCAGATTAGCGCGTTAGTGTGAAAGGAGCCTCTCCCCGCCCACACTCCGCCCACTGACCCCTTCTCTCCGCCCTCTCTCCACTTTCTGCAGTGTTTTACCGCGCCGCGGAACTTTACGATCGTTAACTTACGTTAACACGCGTTATGAGACGTTAACGATCGTTAACGCATCATAATGCGCGTTAACGTAAGTTAACAATCGTTAATGTTACATAACGCGCGTTATGTACCATTACTGCAGTTTAGTAAACATCCCCCTATGTTTTGTTTTGTTTTCCAACCATGCTTATGTATCTGTATAATTTATTTTGTTCATTTTTGGATCTTTGGGTGAGGGAAAGGGCTGTCTATGTGAGTGGGGACGTGATCTTAAAAATGGGTAGGAGAGGAAAAGGGAATCTAGGGCATAGGGGAGGAGGAGATGAAGTGGGAGCAGAAGGGGGATGGGGAAGGAGAGTGTGGTAGCTCTGGGAATTGGGGGTGGAGTGGGAGGAGAAGGGGGATGGGGAAGGAGAGGGTGGTAGCTCTGTGAAATGGGGGTTGAGGGATAGGGCGCAAGAAGAGAGAATAAGATTGGGGGAAGGGGAGAAAGGAAAGGGAGGTGATCAGGACTGAGGAGAGGATGCTTCCCTTCCATCCACGTGCAACTCAGGCTTGCGGAGGCAGAGGACACAACCTGCCACACCGTTGCTCTTCTGCTCATTGCCGATTTGGTGGTGATGAGGATCATTCAAGGGCATGGGAGAGAGGATGGTGAGAGGGCAAATCACTGAAAGAAAATGTGAAGGATGGTGGTGGTCACTAGAAGGAGTAGGAGAGGGAGAAGCACTTGCTCATTTGGCAGCTGCTGGTTTGCCCCCCTTTGCGTCCTGTGATTCCACGAGGACCAAGCAATTCCATGGCAAGAACCAAATCTTTTGTCACTTACCACAATCATGGATTTGCGGAAAACCAGGAGCTCTAGTTATAATTTGCAGTGTTACTAACAGGAAATATTCCACATATTAAAAAGATGTTAAAATGCTAGAGGCAGGCAGCACCCTACAGACTAGCCAATTTACTGAGGCATGAGGCTTCCTCCCCCCCCCACCCCAAGTCCCTACAAGTTCAAAGCTGCCTGCTGCAAGGGGTAGGAAGCAGATACCCCAGGATTGTATTTGCAGGTGGCATTTTTCTGGGCGAGACTGCCTATGAACTGTACCTCTCGTTGAGACCTGCAAGTGGGAACAGTTGGGAATGAGACTCTGCCCCGCCTTCCCCAACATTGTCCTCTCTAGGCATCCAGAACCTTACAAGATCAATGCTGCCTGCTCTGTGGCCGTGGTTGAATGCCCAAAGGTGCATGCGATTATAGGTGCCTCTTTGGGACCCTGAGGTTCTTGGAGATGCCCAAAGGAGGTGCAAAGAGGAAGATTAAGGATAAGAAACTTGCTTCTGCATCATCTACTCTAAAGGTAACAACAGGCCCTATGGACCACCATGTGTAGGCTGGGGCAGTTAAGACAGTTGAGACTTCTAGTTTATCAACTGTCTCAGTATCCTCTTCCATCTCTAGTGCCTCTCTAAGCCCAATAGTTAGGATTCCCTCTCTTACTCGTTTGGGAATACTAGACAAAGAGGGTGGGGGTGTTTATTACCCCCATAATGGATTCGGATGGGGATATGGAATTTGTGCCTGGTCCAACCCCACTGCAAGTCCTTGATACAGTACTTCTACGTATGCCTCTTCCTTTTCAGATTTCTGGTACAGCTATTCCTCTTGATACTTGGGAATTGTCCTTCAGAGGTGTCCTTGTTAGACATGTGGAAAACTGTATCACAATAGTATGTTGAAGGGATTTTTTTGACCGAATTGTGCATTTTTCTGTATCGACTGTTAAAAAATTGCAAGTACAAGATGAAAAGATTTCCAGTTTATCTCAAAACGTTTGAGAAGATGAAGGTACAAGCAGGATTGTTGCAATCTTCTTGTGTAGCGGGTATCAAAGATAGCTTGGTTCTTCATAACCAACTCAAATTTTTGGAAAATTCCTTTAGGGATATGTTTACTAAAACCCCGTTAGGGTGCGCGGTGCGCTAGTGTGCGGATGCCATATAAGGAGTGGGCGTTTCAGTCAGAAAAAAGTAAAACCGGGATTAATCATGCACTAATGTGCACTGCGCTCATGTGCGCCCCGCACATTAGTGCATGAGAAAGTTGCGCGGGAAGCATAAGTGGCGCGCTGATGTACAAGCATAGGAACAGAGCCACAGTACAATGGTTAAGACACTGACCAATGGTGCAGGGATCATGGGTTCAATCCACCACTGTGCCCAATGAAGAAGGCTGGCTGAGGCATTACCTATTATGGGGAAGATTGCTTTAGGAGGCATTTTATTTTAATTATTTCTACTAGCAAACGCACTCTCAAAGCATGTTAACATAAGGCTCCCCATAAGGCACATTTTAAAGTGCACTGTCTGCCACAGCACCCTACAATGTTGCTGAAAGGGTGGCCTATAGGGCACCATATAGGGTGCCCTATGAGGCACAGCAAGGTCATAGCACTGTTTTTGATGGCAGCACTGTGCAGTTTAAGGAATGAAAATCATAAGTAGGTGTGCTGACATTCAATGAGGAACAGCAGTGTAGCGAAATGGTTAAGGCACTGACTGCTGATACAGGGGTCATGAGTTTGCTCCTCAGTGTGCCTAATATGTAAGGCTGGCAGAGGCATCAGCTTTGCAATGTATGTGTTGTTTCCTGCAGCACTTTATTTGTATTTTCTTAATTGCTGCCAGCAAACACGCCCTCACGTGCCGTAATTGAAGGTGCCGCATAAGGCACCCTATAAGGCACTCCATAGGGCACATTATAAAGTGCACTGTCCGCCACGGCACCCTAAAATGTCCCCTATAGGGCACCCTATAAGTCGCTCCACAGGATAACGTATAGTGCACCTCATATGGACGGTAACCATAAGGTGCCCTATAGGGCGCCCTCAGAGGCACCTTATGGGTACAGTACGCTGAGAGTGTATTTGCTGGCAGCAATAATATACATGAAAAAGAGATGATGCTTTGGGCAGCCCTATCAAATGGCCCCACTGTGGGTTTGAACCCATGACCTCTGGCTCCACAGGTGGTGAAGTAACCATTGAGCTACAGCTCTATAGCTGCTGGCAAGCTCCTGGCTGGCTGCAGAGGGAGTGCACGTCACCACACAGACAGTCTGCTGTGGTCACCAGGATAGGGTTAGCACACCCGTACCCATGATGCACTGCACATGCAAATCAGCTGTCCACAGATAAACACGATGGGGTATGCACCCCCACAGCACCTCGGCCTGGTAGGGGGAACTGACCATGTGCACTCCCACAGCACCTCGGCCTGGTAGGGGGTACTGACTGTGTGTGTTACTGGCACAGAGTAGCTACACACCGTCACATTGTGCTGGTACTGTGCTCACCCTGAGTGTGCGGTGGGGCGCCCAGCACCAGGTCCCCAGCACCTTCCATGGCAGAAATAGGCCATGCTGCAGGTCCCCAGCAGTGCCAATGTGTGAGGTAGTTAGTTTCTGCTGAAACAACTTGGATATATCTGTCTGTCTCAGTCAGGTGTAGTCCCTATGGATCCCTAGGAGGATTATATACCACCACCCCTCTCCTCCAGGGCTGAGGGTGGCAAACAGGGTCTCCCATCAACAGATCCACATTCTACCTCCCTACAATAGTGGC
Organism: Ichthyophis bannanicus; assembly: GCA_033557465.1. Classification (NCBI taxonomy): domain Eukaryota; kingdom Metazoa; phylum Chordata; class Amphibia; order Gymnophiona; family Ichthyophiidae; genus Ichthyophis; species Ichthyophis bannanicus. Next base: position 222,425,308 of record CM066044.1, on the reverse strand, counting down.
AGTAGAGGGGACCAGCAACCCCAGTCCTGCTGAGGAACAGACACCCTAAAGGGCAGTCAATGTAGCTCTGTACAGATCCATAACACAATAGCAGACAGACATTAGTCCTAGATATGCTAAGCTGCACCCCACCACTATCTGATATTCTCCTGCAGCAAGCCTTCAGCCACTGCACTCTGCAAGGCACTCCATCAAGACACATACCACCTGAAAACAGTCTGCTAGCTAGTCCATAGTGCATGCTCCTGGTGGAAATGCATGCACCCAGAACTGGGATGTCAGCATACACAAAAAGCAAATAAGTCAGTGACTGGGCCCCAAAAGGAAACCCATAAATATTGCATAAAAAAATACTATATAGCACTATGGGGGTGCCTAGCCATGCTGTGGTCACTGCTCAGTCAGGGTGAGAGTGATCTCCCAGCAGGACATGCTGAGGCCACCCTGTCTGTGTAGGTAGTGGCCGGGCACTAAAATGTCCCAGCCAGTGCCCTATGCCCTGTGCAGATGCATCCTGGCCAGGCCACCCTGTCCGGGCTATACCCATGGTACCTTGCTCCTCATTATGCACATTGGCAGGCCAATACTGGCAACAGTGCTGGCAGTGTGGGCTGTGGAGGGTGTTTGCAGCCACCACACACTGGATAGACAGACAGACACCCCCACACCTATGCCAGCATTGTGCTACTATAGAGGAGTTTAGCAGCCCTGGCCACCACATCAGTCCTTGGCACAATACAGGCACGGATATGGTATGCAATACTGTTGGGGGTCACTCCCCAGGGTGGTAAACACTGTCAGAGACCAGACCTGAAGCACACACCGCAGACATCAGAAAGGTTGTTATGATGGACCTCTATCAGCAAACTGTGCTTAACGTAGGAATTGCTATCTGCCAGTAATCATAGCAAACGTTTGATAGCTGTGTACCATATACCCAGGTGTAGGGTGGCATTGCTAAGGTATGCAAGTGCTAGTATTGGGAGATGCACGCAGGGCCCAATGTCCTGCCTCTCCAGGAGGCATTGGCCAATGGGGCCTGTGGGTGTGGGTGTGGGTGTGTCTGCCCCTGTTGGCTGCTGCTTTACGGCAGAGGTTCCCAACTCCAGTCCTGGTGTGCCAAACACTGTTCGGGTTTTCATGCTGTCCCTCATGAATATGCATGAGATACATCTGCATACCATGGGGGTGGTGCATAGATATGCAGCACAGGCATCTTTATTAGAGGCAGCATGGAACCTGAACGGTGTTTGGCCCTCCAGGACTGCATTTGGGAGACTCTGCTCTAGGTAATGCGGCTGTTTATGGTGTCTGTGCTCGGTGGGGTAAAATATAGGCGTATTAACCATGCGTATGTTCTCTGCAATAAAGGTTTGTCCTTACTATCACGGTTTAGTTGTGGGAAAAATATGTGGACTGGATTGGCAGTAGCCCCAGCTGGGCTTTGAACCTGTGACCTTCTGTTTTTGCACATACAGTCTGTGTGCACTGCACCACTGTGTTGCCACAGATATGCTGCATTCCTTGGGGAGTCCATGACTGTACATCCGACAGGGCTAGGCCATGGTCTGCTGTTGCCATCAGCTGCTGCCACCTCCACCACCAGTACTGCTCCATCCTTAGATTGGAGACAGCATAAACCCTGAAGGATTTGTGGCCCTCCAGGACTGCATTTGGGGGAATCTGCTCTAGGTAGTTTGAGCCATGCTTATGTTCTCTGCAATAAAGATTCGTCTTTACTATCACGATATAGTTGTGGGTAAAATATGGGGACTGGACTGGCAGGGCAGGAGCCCCAGCTGGGGCTTGAACCTGTGACCTTCTGTCGCCTAACACACTGGTTGTGTGCACTGCACCACCGTGTTGCCACAGAGACAGTGCATTCCCTGATGCTACCATGACTGTTTGTCTGGCAGGGCCTGTCTGTTGCAGTGCATTGCACCCACCTACACAGGGCTAGGCCATGGTCTGCTCTGGGCAGCTGCCACTGCCCCCTCCATCTCCAGTACCCTTGTGCCACCATGCTGACATGCCCTTCTGCTGGTGGTGCTGGTGGTACCCAGTCTCAGGCCATCCTGTGTGCGGGTAGGCGGCTGCCTATGGTGCGGGTTCTGGGGTAGGGGAGCCTGCATATCTGTCCGCACGTCCCCCAATCACCGCCTGCCAATGTTCTGTGCCCTTGGGGGTAGCTGCTGGGTACTATCCCCTGTGACACTGTGCTAAACACTCTCGTGCCCATGTTGGGCCCTCATCAGTTGCTGTCTGGCTGCTGTTCAGTTTCAGCATTCCTAAGTGCCATCTAGGCATCTGCCTAGTCTGCACTGTGCCCCAGCTGCACCACAGCATTTATTTATTTATTTATTTAACAGTTCTTCTATACCGCGCTTTTCAGATCAGTGCGGTTTACATTCAACGTCAACTATACAACACAGGCATTCTGAGTTGTAAACTTTACAATAAACAGGGAAATCAACATGGAAACAACTGGGGAAACTATCTACATTGTATTTACACTATTACCTTTTTCAAGCATGTGCCGCCTGCAGCCCTCTGTATCCCCTTTCCCAGCATCTGTCCAGTTGCCCATTCCGACCTGCCCGCCCTGCTGTTGTGGAACATGTGCATGCCATAGGTAACCTGTCCAATGGAGAGGTAAACCCTGATCAGTGTTATTTCATTGCGGGATCATTCACCTTGTATGGGGACGGAGCGTAGACCCTTCTAAAATTCATATTTATTTTTTGCAGCTTTCTTGGGAGTGTTTTTTGATGTTTCCCATTACTATCGCTATTGCCCAGCTTGATTATGATTTTTTTATATTTTGTTGGGGTCATTTTTAATGTTTATTTGCCCTTTTGTTCCGTGCACATGTATCACACTGCTCACTTTTTGTAGGTTTCCCTGGTTTTGAGTTACATTGCTTACATAAATGGTTTCTCTTCCCTTTAAATCGGCTCTACCGCGAAGTTTTCACTCGCGGTATTTTTTTACTTGAATGTCAGCCACGCTTCTGTGCGGGGAGCCTCTCCCCTCCCACTCTCCACCCATTGACCCCTTCTCTCTGCCCCTGGGGAGCCTTCCTCCGCCCTCCGAGAGCCTTTCCACGCCTCTATCGCACATCAGCGCGCCGCGCACATGAGCGGGCACTTTAGTGCGGCGCGCACGTGTGCGGGGCACAAAAATGCATCATTAGCGTGCGCTAAGGTACCTTAGCGCATGCTATTGTGCACCGCGCACTTGAGCGCAGTTTAGTAAACATACCCCTTAGGATTAAAAATTTTACGATTTTTGAATTTTCCAAAGACTCGATTATTGACCCCAGTGTTCAATTTGAGGAAATATTTTAAAGAAGTGGTGCAGTTTCAAGAGGCTGATGTTATGGTAATATCCAGTTTTTACAGTTTTACTTTTCTATTAGGGTAGCTACCCAGAAGGAGGATACTGAATTGGGTTTGACAAATTTCCTTCTGTAGATGAGATCCCCTCCTAAGCTACCTTGATTGCCTCATTCCTTACAGAATTGGATAAAGATAACATTTTGCAGGCATGCTTTCTTAAGAAAGATAGTCTATTTTGTGGTCAGAAGGTTACACCTTTTTCCAGATGTCTCTAGGTTTACCTAGGCTTGTGTAGGAGGTGTTTCCTTCAGCTTTCACCAAACATTTTGGCGCTAACGGAACTTTTTTTCTTTTCTTCCATGTAAATCTGGTGGTTCATCAAGGGATGAGATGTTTTGTAGAACCACTTGTCGAAAAATGTTCTTGTTGGTAAATAGGACTTGAATGTCTAGAGTATTCCCTTTTTCCTTGATTGTTTTTCTTTTATGTTTTTGGAAATGTGTAGAGGAGTTGTATCCTAGCATTTAGTTTTTTGTTTATGATCCTTTATTGGGAATTCCTTATCGTCACTCCAGTCCAGTCCCTTCACTTCTGGGTTGCGTAACCCCTCCAGCAGCTTGGAGGCTGAGCCCAACCTTTTTGGAGGTGGAGTGGTATAAATACCACTGAGGCCACCCACCAACTCCAGTAATCTCAGCCTCCAAGCAGCTGGAGGGTTCCGTAAGCCTAGGGCTTACTGGAGAGGGCAGAGTGTTCTTGTCCCGAGCTCGGGCCAGGGACCTAAGACTACTGGTCATGCGGTTTCTAAGCAGGCGATCCCCCTCAGCATGGCATTATCTTCAGGTCCTGGGCACAATGGCTGCGGCAATAGAGGTAGTACCTTGGGCCAGGGCCCACATGCGTCCATTACAGCGAGCTCTATTGTGGCGGTGGTCTCCGCAACTCCATCCCCTGTCAACACAGTTACCCTGTGCTCCATGGACCAGACGAGCCCTTCGCTGGTGGCAGTGCCCAAGGAACCTGGAACGTGGGATGCCTCTCGAGCCCCATCGGTGGGTGCTGTTGACAATGGATGCCAGCCTGGCAGGCTGGGGGGCGCACTGCGAGGACCAGTTTGTCCAGGGTCGCTGGTCTCCGTTGGAATCTCAATGGCCCATAAACAGGCTGGAATTGCGGGCCGTCACTCTGGCGCTCATGGCGCTAGAGTCCCTGGTGCAAACAAGGGCAGTCCGCGTCCTCTCCGACAACGTAACCACGGTAGCTTACATCAACCACCAGGGCGTCACCAGCAGCCCCGCCTTGGAGAAGGAAGCGGAAATTCTCCTCCAATGGGCGGAGATCCGCCTGGAAGCGCTTTCGGCACAGCACGTGGCAGGCACGGACAATGTCACGGCCGATTACCTCAGCAGGCACAGGATAGACCACGGGGAGTGGGAACTGGAGCAATCGACCTTCGACCAAATAGTGGCCCGGTGGGGGCTCCCAGTAATGGATCTCATGGCAAGATTTTCCTCAGCCAAGGTGGGCCGATTCTTCAGTCGACGGAAGGAGAGAATGTCCGAAGGTCTGGATGCCCTGTCTCAGAAGTGGCCGGTGGAGGGCCTTCTCTATGTATTCCCTCCATGGGCGCTGATCGGAAAGGTTCTTCAACGAGTGGAGTCCCACCAGGGTCTGGTAACCCTCATAGCTCCGGATTGGCCTCGTCGCCCCTGGTACGCGGACCTGGTGAGGCTGTTGGCCGACCAGCCCTGGCGACTACCTTGCAGGAGGGACCTGCTCAGACAAGGCCCGGTGCGGATGCCTCACGTGGATCGATTCTCGCTTACGGCCTGGCTCTTGAGAGGGCGCGGCTCCTGAAGCGAGGATATTCGGGGGCAGTGATTTCAACGCTGTTGAACGCAAAGAAGCGCTCTACCTGTCTCTCCTATATTAGGGTTTGGCGCATTTTCGAGGCATGGTGCGCAGAGCGTCAAAAAAAGCCCCTTTCTGCCTCGGTCCCGGAAATCCTGGAATTTTTGCAAGCGGGGTTTGACAAGGGTTTGGCGCACAGTTCATTACGAGTCCAGCTAGCCGCTATCTCTTGCTATAGGGGGAAGGTCCGCGGTAAGCCGTTAGGGGCTAACACGGATGTCTCCAGGTTCCTGAGAGCAGTTAGACGTCTGCGTCCCCAGCGGAGGGTGGTCATCCCCCCCTGGGACCTCAATCTCGTTCTAAATGCACTGATAGGGGAACCCTTTGAACCAGTAAAGAGAGCTTCCCTGAAGGACTTAACCTTGAAGACAGTCTTCCTGGTCGCGATCTGCTCGGCCAGGCGGGTCTCTGAGTTGCAAGCGCTGTCCTCCAAACCCCCCTTCCTGTCCTTCCTTAAGGACAAGGTGGTCCTACGCACGGTGCCTTCTTTCCTACCCAAGGTCATCTCTCCCTTTCATATAAACCAGTCAGTCATGCTCCCGGCCTTCCCATCCGGGGGTCTAGTAGATAAGGATAGCAGGCTTCGCCTGCTAGACGTCCAGAGGGCCTTAAAGCGGTACCTCTCCCGAACAGCTCCGTTTAGGAAATCAGACCGGCTATTTGTCCAGTTCGGAGGTCCACACAGAGGGGAGGCGGCAGCCAAGGCTTCCATCTCCAGGTGGATTAGGGAAGCGATTGCCTCCGCCTACATCCTGAAAGGGAAGCAGGTCCCGGTGGGGCTGCGGGCACATTCCACCCGAGCTCAGGCTACTTCATGGGCGGAGTTCAGTCTCGTTCCCCCGTTGGATATTTGCAGGGCGGCAACTTGGTCCTCTCTGCATACCTTCACCAAGCACTACAGGCTGGACGTACAGAGTGCAGCGGACGCTCGGTTTGGCCTAGCGGTTCTTCAGTCCGGTCTGCCGGAACCCACCCAGGGTTGAACTGCTCTGGTACATCCCAGACGTGAAGGGACTGGACTGGAGTGACGATAAGGAAGAAGTAATTAGATCTTACCTGCTAATTAGTGTTCCTGAAGGAACGACAGTCCAGTCCCTGATCCCACCCGGCTTTGCCGGACCTGAAGGCCTAAAGGGCGGAGCGGCGTCCCGAGCCGGGAAGCAGGTCGGGGTCAGGGAGGCCAGGTGAAAGTATGCGCGGGCAGTATCAGGCAATCCTCCTACGGCGCCTTCCTCCTCCTCTCCCCCTTTTTACCTATTTCTACAAAAAAAAAAAAAAAAAAAAAAGGGGGCGAGTTTGTATATTTCCTCCCCTTTCCGGAGTTTGCTTGTTTGTCACCCCTTCGGGGTTAAGTTTGGGTTATAGATTGTTTACAGAGGTTCGTTTATTCTGCTTTTTCATTCGATTACTGGAGTTGGTGGGTGGCCTCAGTGGTATTTATACCGCTCCACCTCCAAAAAGGTTGGGCTCAGCCTCCAAGCTGCTGGAGGGGTTATGCAACCCAGAAGTGAAGGGACTGGACTGTCGTTCCTTCAGGAACACTAATTAGCAGGTAAGATCTAATTACTTCTTCTACATTCTCATGATGGGGGACTAAAAGCATACTTATATTTTCCTGTTTTTGTTGTTTATTTAGAGGTTTAATGTTTGCAATTTCCTTTTTGATTGCATCTTTGCAAGCTAAAAATTTTCAATTAAAAAATTAAATTAAAAAAAAGAAAACAGATGCTAGTTCACTTTATAGGAAAATACTGATCACTTGATTTCAGCTTATGATTTATAAGCATAGGGCTTGCTATTCAGTCCGTGGTGATCAGCGCTTGTAAAAGTCCTAGCCACTGTAGACAAAAATGAAATTAGGTATTCAGTACTGGATGTCGGATATCCATTAGCACTGAATATCCGGTTTTGCCGTGAACTCCAGCTGCTCTCTGATCTGCGGTGATAATCAGCTGCTAACCAGAGAGCAAAATTGCATAAACTTGCCCTAACTTTATAGCATGTGGTTAGCAGGCTGAAAAAGGCCGCTGAATGGATAGGTGCCGGGACCACCTCGGCCTCGCCCATGGACCGCCCTGGCACTATCTAGATTGTGCCAAGGCAGTCTGTACAGATGTAGTATTTGACGGCATTGGCTGGTTAGTGCCCCTGAATATTGAGCCCAGCAGGTCTGTTTTTTGGTGATGGAGGAAATTTAGCAGATACAGCTGTGGTCAACATTATTGGCACTCTTGGTTTCTAGGTATGTTGTGTACAATATCGAGAAATAACTGGAAATATTCCAACTGTATGTCATCATAATATTTTAATGGTATGTTCAAAGGTATACAACAAAAAAAATGTCTGTACAACTTAGAGGTAGCAATTTCTGAGAAAAAAACAAAATATGATCTGGACAGGATTAATGGCATCCTTCACTAATTGGTTGTATAACCCTTGGCAGTGATGACAGCCTCCAAACATTTCTTGTAGTCATCTATAGGTTTCGTACATCTGTCTGATGGTAGTTTCTTCCACTTTTCAACTGTGATTTGTTCCAGCTCATGAATGTTTCCAAGATTCCTTTTACCAATGGCAAATTTCAACTCTTTCCAAAGTTGTTGATTGGATTGAGATCAGGGCTCATTGCTGGCCAGGTTAAAACAGTCCATTTTTTCCTTTTTAACCATTCTTTTGTACTTTTGGATGTATGTTTTGGGTCATTGTACTGCTGGATGACCCATGACCTTCGACCCAGACCTAGCATTCTGACACTAGGTAGCATATTTCACTCCAAAATGCCTTCATAGTCCTCTGACTTCATAATTCTTTTAATATTTTCCAGGCCTCCAGTTCCTGAGGCTGCAAAACAGCCCCACGACATTGTGGGACCATACATAAATGTAGGAAGGGTGTGTTTTTTTCCCTTATAAGCTTCATTTCTTCACCTCTAATGTATCTCTGGTCTGCATTGCCAAAGAGCTCAAGTTTGGTTTCATCTGTCCATAGAACATTTTCCCAGAAGGATTGTGGTTTCTCAGGGTGGGTTTGGGCAAAGGTCAGGTGTGCCTTTTTATGTATGTCTTTGAGCAGTGGGGTCCTTCTTGGCTTTCACTCTTGAAGCTTTTCTTTGTTTAGGGTGTGGTATATTGTATGGGTTGAAACCACCACTCCAGTTTGCTCCAGGTCAGCCTTAAGCTCTTTGGATATTGTACATGATGTTTTTCCAACAGTTCACACTAATCTTCGAAGACTTCTTGGATTAATTTTCCTCTTCCCACCATCTCCTGGGAGGTCCTTAACAGTTCCATTAGCAGAAAATATCTTAACAACATTGTGAACTATAGACACAGGAATCTCAAAGTTGTTGGAGATGGCCTTGTACCCTTTGAAGTTTGATGTTTGGTGATAATGACTTTTCTGATGGTCGCAGGCAGGTCTCTTGTCTTCACCATTGCAAAAATGGAACAGGGAGAGAATGTGGCCATTTTAAACATTACAGCCATCATTCATTGGTTGATCCATGTCATGTAAGTACTGACGATCATAGGTGCGTCTAATTTTACTTCAGTGGGAATGTGGTTCTTCTGTTCAAACTGATTCAGATTTCTTATAAAGATGCCAATAATCATGTCCTGGCAATACCCCGGTTCTTATACTATTTTTCCGTTTTTAATTGGTCTTGTTTTATTTGATTCTTTTATATGTCAAATATGTGTGAATATATAGTCCAAAGCATTTTCACTGGCCTCTTTTGTTTAGGAGATACTGGACATTAATGGGTTGAACTGTAAGGGTGTCAATGTTGATCACAACAAGCAGTATCCAGAAGTGCTCGGTCTTTGCCCCAGATTTCTGGATTGGCTGTTGTCATGTGCTTGGGCAGTTTTGTTCCCATTATGCAATGGGCTTCATTCCTGTCGCAGGGTGCTGTAGGGAGACACATCTCTGACCTGTAAGTCCTGAGAATGAGACACAGTAAAACAGCTGTTGAGAGGAGTCCTACTAACTAGCCACTGTGTATAGGGGAAGAACACAAATTGCACTGCCTATAACAGATAGCAACAAGCATTTCAAAAAGCAACACCCTAAACCCCTCTGAACCAAAATCATACCGTCCCATCTCCAGCCTACCATTCCTTGCGAAAATCATTGAAAAGACAGTACAAAGGCAACTTCAGGAACACATTGACATGAATGCCCCACAAGACATCCCACAGCATGGCTTTAAACCCCAGCATGGTGTGGAAATGCTACTCACTTCCCTCTTTGACAATCTCCTAAGAGGCATAGATAACATAAAGAACGGATTCCTGCTAGTGTTCATGGACATCTTGGCAGCCTTTGACACCGTGTCCCACGCCAGGTTACTGCAACGCTTGCAGCAGATAGGAGTATGCAAGAATACTCTGAACTGGTTTACTTCCTACTTGGAAGATCGAATGCAACAAGTCAAATGCGCCCAAAAGAAATCAATGCAGTTCCCAGTCATGCAGGGAATACCACAAGGTTCAGCTCTGTCATCAATGCTCTTAAATATTTACATCCAACCCATATGTAACATCATCAAACGCCACAAACTTCACTATCACCCCTATGCTGACGACATCATGGTGTATGCTCCAATCAACCGACTAGCTCTTGACACCACAACAATAACTAGATGCCTTGAAGACATGAATGCCTGGCTCACAGCCAATAACCTGACAGTCAACTACGATAAAACTGAGGCAATGTTTGTCACCAGGAACCCAACCTTCATTCCACCACAAACTATCACCATTCTAAACAAACCAATAGCAGTCAAAGATGAAGTTAAGTACCTGGGCATCACAATGGACAGAGCACTGAACCTGAAATCCCACATCACCAAAACCGCAAACAAGGCCTATCAACGTTTGAGGACCATCAGAAAGCTCAAGCCAATACTCCACCAGGACCACTTCCGCACAGTGTGCCAAGCACTCATCACACCTCTACTTGATTACGGAAACTCGCTATATCAAGGCCTCCCTCAGCAGACCTTACACCCACTCCAAATGGTGCAAAACACTGCAGCACACATCATTACAGACACTCCAAAAACTGAGTACATTATCCCCGTCTTACAGCAACTGTACTGGCTCCCAATGATGGCCAGAGCAAAATTCAAAACAATCATGATCATCTTTAAAATCATTCACCATTTCTCAGCAGATGCACTCCAAGATATCATAACAAGGGATATCAGCAATAGACCAAGAAGGACCAATAATGACAACATGATCGGCACACCTGCAGGATATCACAAGACTAAACAAGCAACCTCAAGAAGAGCTCCTTTGCTACTGGCATCCACACTTTGGAACTCCCTCCCAATGAGCCTGAGGGCCTTGAATGACATCATAGACTTCCGCAAGGCCCTCAAAACCCTGCTTTTCACAGAAACCTATGAGCAGATAGACAACCAATAGTCTCCACCCGAACGGTAATGCAACTACCTCCACCAACTCAATACTCATTCATCCCAACTGGACATACTAGTTCATTGTATAATGTTGTTAAGTACCCTCATGTTAAATGTAACCCTCCAATTGTGATGTTACCACTTTGATTGTAGGATAAAGTGGCATACAAATCTGTCTAAATAAATAAATATATGATGTGTAGCAAATCCAGATGAAAACTAAAAGATCATGCTATGAGTCTCGAGTCTCCGTATTCTGCAGAATTACAAAGAGAGAAGAATGGAAAATAAAACACACTATAAGCTCTTATTTTCACAAACTAGCAGGAATAGTTTTCACTGGATAGGTTCCCTGTCTAAAGTTTATGCTGGCATTTTCAGTGTCCGCACGTGGATACATAGCTTTGCTGAATTTTCATATAATGTAACCCAATTGAGCATTGGCTATCCCACATGGTTTATGTTACATGAAAATTCAGCAGAACTGTGCATTCACGAGCGGACACTGAAAATGCCAGCATAACTTTAGACAGAGAACCATTGAAAGTTATTCCTCCTTTTTTGGTGAAAATAAAACACAGCATGAGCTCTTATCTGCCGTACTTCTCTCTTTATCACTTGCCCTCTTGACTGGTTTTTAAATATGAGGAGAGACAGTACAAGAAGAAGCATAAGGAATGTATAAGAAGCTGGATGCAAGGAAAGCGGACACAGTGGTAAAGGAGAAAAACACCAGAAGAGTATTGATAATACTTTCAATTCCAAATGATTATTCTGTGGGTCATAGGTAGAGGGAGAAGATCCTCAAGTAGCAGGAAATGTAGTCGGAGACCAAGAAAATGTGGCAGAAAGATGCAGAGATATTTCCCATGGGCCTGATTTAAAGCAATTTCTAAACACAACTTGACAAGTTGCCTATACATATTTCATCCTATGAACTCCAGAAGGAAGCTCTTTTTGACATGATGCATTATCATTACCGGTAAATTTGAGAGACAGAGATCATACTCCACACATGCCCTGGCGTGGAGTGAGGTTCATTAGAGTCATGGCATACAGAAGACTAACCCCTTCCGAGACACTGCCCCCTGGGAAAAGTATAATGGGTAGGGAGGAAGGAGTTTCTTCTGTCTATCAGAATAGAAAGTCCGCTCTGTGGTGAAGAGGGAATGGAATGTATGCATAAGGGCGAAACATACCATGTACAGCTTAATACCCAGGACGTTGGGATTCAATTCCCACTGGCACTTCTTGTGACCTCGGGCAAGTCACTTTACCCTCCCTTGCCTCAGAAGAAAAGGCTGGCAATCTACTTCCACTCATACCTTGCCAAGAAAACCCAGGGGCTGCTGGGTCACCAGGAGTCAGCACTGACTTGTCAGCACTTAAAATAAAAAAAAACCCTAGGGATCTGCAGTTGTGGTATTTGTGTTATTGTGGAGGAGAGAGAAGAAGAATGAAAAATCACAATTTGTCACTCAAATAAATCGTATAGATGTTGCAGAAAAAGACGGTCGACAGGGCCGTACCGAGCCAAAATTGCTCCCTGTGCAACTTGCACATCGAGCACACGCCCCTCTGTCCCCCATACCTCTGTCCAGCCTCTGCCTGCTCTTGCCCTGCTGTCACCGCCCTGTTTTCTCCACAGCGGCGTTGGCAGCAGCAGAGCGGATCTAACTTTAAAATGAAAAGAAAATACCCCAAAACCCATGCGGGTCTTTTCAACTCCGCGCTTTACACAGATTTGATCCCTCCCTGCTCTGACGTTGTATCAGAGGAGGGAGGGACCAGACCTGTGGAAAGACCTGCGTGATTTGGGTTTTTTTATTTTAGGTCTGCTCAGCTGCTGCCGGTGTCGCCGCCGCTAAGAGAACAAAAAGTGGCGGCGGCGGCAGGGCAACAGCAGGCAGCCGAAATGCGTCCCCTAAACCTTTGTGTCCTGTGTGGTTGCACCACTTGCACAGGGCTACGTATGGCACTGATGGTCGAACTAGCAGAAGTTTAAGCGTTACTTGTGCCATATGTTCAATGTGTGCTTTTCGGTATAAAGAGGTGAGGTGGCCTCTTCCCTGTACACTGCCTATGTGTGATGGTGCCCTTCAGCTTGTCCTGACGCTATAGTGATGGAGGGGGAATCAGCACAGCAGCAGGTACTGGAGCCACGGAGGAGACCCCACCCTGTGCCGATTTCACTTTGGTGTATGGGCACCTGCTGCACCATAAAGTCCTCTTCCGATAACGAAACACTGTCAGGTGATTCTCATTTTGGGAATCATTTACAAGCAGCTTGATCATGTAGAAGAATAGTCTGCACATTCATGTAGATGCTTGTCAGAAAGCCGCCTCCTTTTATGAACTATGGTGCTAAGTCCATAAAGGATGCAGTGAAAGTTATACGCTAGACACACCTGTAAGTCTCTATTCTAAAGGACTTTTGGTTGTGGTCAACATTATTGGCACCCTGGCATTTTAGGTATGTTGTGTACAATATCTTGAGAAATAATCAGAAATATTCCAACTGTATGTAATCATAATATTTTAATAGTATGTTCAAAGGTATACAACAACAAAAAGAAAAGATGTCTGTGCAACTTAGACAGTAATGTCTGAGAAAAAAACAACATATGACCTGGAAAGGATTAATGGCACCCTTCAGTAATATTTGGTTGCACAGCCCTTGGCAGTGATGACAGACTAAACGTTTCTTGTAGCCATCTATAAATTTTGTACATCTGTCTGCTAGTAGTTTCTCCCACTCTCCAACTGTGACTTGTTCCAGTTTATGAATGTTTCCCGGATTCCTTTTACCAATGGCAAATCTCAGCTCTTTCCAAAGGTTCTCAATTGGATTGCGATCAGGACTCATTGCTGGCCAGTTTAAAACAGTCAATTTTTTTCCTTTTTATCCATTCTTTTGTACTTTTGATTGTATGTTTTGGGTCATTGTCCTGCTGGATGACCCATGACCTTTGACCCAGACCTAGTTTTCTGACACTAGGTAGCACATTGCATATCAAAATACCTTGATAGTCCTTCTGACTTCATGATTCCTTCAATACATTCCAGATCTCCAGTTCCTGAGGCAGCAAAACAGCCCCACAACATTATGGAACCTCCACCATATTTAACTATAGGAAGGGTCTTTTCCTTAAAAGCTTCATTTTTTTTTTGCCTGTAAATGTATCGCTTGTCTGCATTGCCAAAGAACTCAAGTTTGGTTTCATCTGTTCAGAACATTTTCTCAGAAAGATTTTCGTTTCTCAAGGTGTTTGTGAAAAGATCAGGCGTGCCTTTTTTATGTGTCTTTGAGCAGTGGGGTCCCCCTTGGCCTTCGCCCATGAAGTCCTTCTTTGTTTAGTATGTGGCATATGGCATTGTCTACTTTTTGATTTGTTTTGGAAATAATTTGAGTGGACATTTTGTTTTGTTTTGTTTTTTAATAATCATGTCCTGGCATTGTCCACGTTTTTATACTATTTCCTTTTTTAACTGGTTTTGTTTTATTTGATTCTTTTATGTGTCAAATACTTGTGCATATTTAGTCCAAAGCCATTTCACTGGCTACCTTTTTAGAAGATATTGGACATTAAGGGGTTGAACTGCAAGGGTGCCAATAATGTTGACCACAACTGGGCACTTACACAGAAACTGAGTGAGTTGCTCTTCTATAAGTGCCCATCGTGTGTACTTTCGGTTAGGCCAGTGGTTCTCAACCCAGTCCTCTAGGATCCCTAGTCCGGTCAGTTTTTCAGGGTATTCATAATATATATCTCATGCATATTCATTGTGGATATCCTGAAAACCTGACTGGCCTTGGGGTTCCACAGAACTGGGTTGAGAACCACTGGGTCAGGCTGTGCACAGGGTGGAGTGTAGGCCTGGCCTAAATTTATGCACATAAGTTATAGAATAGTATAATTTTAAAGCTATTTCTCCACAGCTAGGTGTGGGCATTTATATCTGCTCCAGAGCAAACGCTGCTACTAGGCTCGGGCACATCAGTACACCCCTAGCCTATCAAACAAGGGTTCTCAAACCAGTCCTCGGGCCACAACTAGTCAGGTTTTCAGGATAACCACACTGAATATGCATGAGAGAGATTTGCGTGCACTGCCTCCATTGAATGCAAATCTTTCTCATGCATGTTGTGGTTATCCTGAAAACCTGACTGGCTAGTTGAGGACTGGATTGAGAACCCCTGCTCTAAAGTAAAGTATTTTATTTTATAGAATAGGCCCCACCTACATGAGTAGCAATGTTTGTTAATTGTGCAGCAGTTTATAGAATTACACTCTATAGGTGTGGGTATTCCCAGGGTGGAATTGGGACATACACCAGCTTGAGGCAAAAGTAAGGATCATGTAACTTTGTGCGACAGTCTTCTGTTCTGAGAGGTTATTTTGTGAAAGCACATAGGCACCTGTATTACGTTTCTAAAATAGGGACAACATATGTGGTCCTGACCTTCCTTGCCTAGACAATCTGTTATAAAACTACCCTCCTTATTATCTCCCCCCTCTCACCACAAGTCAACTTGGCAGCAGGGGCAAATTTTGAGTAGATGCAGAGCCTCCATTCACTGTGGCCAATTTGGCTTGCCTGCACTTTAAGGGTAAGATGCTCAGAAATGGGAACAGAAATAAAATAACTTCTGGTATGTGGCAGCCCTGCACTGAGGGCCTATGTCTCGGACTCAGGCCAGTGAGGGTCCTCTGAACCGCTCAGGTATGCCATCTAGGGAGGGATGCAAAAACGGTGGGATTACAAGAGGAAAATACATTTCACAAAATCCCCCTTGTTTTCTTTTTCAATCCATCTGTTTGAATGGTAATCTCTGCAGCAAGAGCCATTTCAGTTGGTAACAAAAGGTGAGTTAATGTTATGGGAAGATAATGATCACATGATTCCAGCTCATGATTTCTAAGCCCACATAGACTTTTATGCTTATTCCATTTCCTTTAGCCCTGAGTCTGGGAGTAGGTCTGACACTGCTCCTTGTGTGTCCCTCAAAGCAAACTGTGATGAGAGCACCCAGATGGGGAATCAAGCAGCACTGCCGCTCTTATGTCCAGCAGGAGGCGCTGGCATGATAGGTGATTCCTGGGACTAAAATGTAAACTTTGAACTTTTTTTTTCCTGTCCATACTGTCTTGTAGTCTCATAGGTTAAGCATCAGTTCGATTGTAATTATATATTGAATGACCATTCAGCTTCATGTATGAGATTCTCTCAATCACATCCCGTTTGATTCATGGAACTATATATGATGAAATCTTTTCCAACATTAAACTACCAGATTGGCAAGTTAAGTACAGCTCTGTATTGGGAGGATTCAAGGTTTGTTTGTTTTTTAAAACAATCTTCCTTTGCTTCTAGGCACAATTAATGTTTGCCATGTTTTGTTCTCTTGAAGCAAATACAAGACAATAATCGCAACCAGTTGGCACATGATTCTGCCAGCAATTCAGAAACGGAGAATCGTCACTGGAGGTTTGGTGGCAAAACACTCAGAGGTCCACACGCAAAATATTTGCCTGGTTCACTTTGGGATTTAGCTGCACAAACCTTGAGACTTGAAATTCTGCTCCCTCCCTCTCAGCAGTTCAATAGTTGGTTGGTGTTGATATTCACGTCTGGCCAGTCAAAATTAGCTGGATAGCTCTGGTCACACAAACAGCTATCCTCAAGTTATCCAGACAACTTTATCTAGAAATATTGTGTAGCACGCTTACCTGGATAAGTTTCCTCTGAATATCTGGGTAACGTTATGTTGATGTAGCTATCTAGCATAACTTACCCATTCGGTGAGTTCATGGATATGGACCTCACCGTGTTTGAGAGAAGATATGCTACCCTGTGTGGAAGGGAGAGATGGTACAGGGAAGTGTATAGGGGAAAGCGACACTGTCAGGATACCGCCGTGAAATGTGCTTGGCTCTGCGGTCAAGTCAGTGGTGACTCCTAGCAGCTCTGGATTTGCTTGGTAAGGTATAGATGACCTGACCTTTTTTTCCAAGACAATGGTGGGTAAAGCAATTTGCCCATGGTCATAACACATGCTAGTGGGAATCAAACCCTTATCACTTGGGTATTAGGTTGTTGCACTAACCACTAGACTACTCCTCTGCTTAGGCGCAGGTTAGATCAGTTAATCATCTGCTACCACTGCAGGAACAAGTTTTGCTCAGGAGCTAATTCTGCACAAAGCCTTGCGCTGACAGCAGCACACAACACCTTTAAATCCATTTAAACTGATGATAATAAAGTAATTTGCTCTGCAGTGCAGATGAAGTATGTGGAAGTCTGAGTGAAATGCAAATGTTTAAGGCAAGATCTGAGGCGGAGTAAAGGCTACCTCATTCTTCTGTGGTCAACGCCAGTGAGGAGTGTTTGTTTGTTTCTTCTGAGTGCATGTGTTGGAATGTTATTCTGCATATAGCAATTTTTGCAATATTATTTATAATAGCATTCCAGCATATGCACGGATGTTCTATGTGTAACATAGTAACATGGGGGTGGGGGGGGGTGTTATTCAGTGGCGGCATCTAGCACTTGTAAATTGCATAGCCATCACTGCTATATTCTAACCCCGGATACTCAATACCAGGGTCATATCCGGCTGCCAGTATTGAATATCCAGGTCGCCGCCAAAGCTGGAGGCTAACCGGGCAGTGGGGTGATATTGAGCACAGTCAGCTTCCGTGGTTAAAGTTACGCTAGCCTTTGCCATGCCTTACTTTACTGGCATGTCACTAACCGAGCAGTGGCTCAATATCACCGCTGCCTGATTAACGATGGGTGCCATCTCCGCTCTGCTCCCCAACACCCATGACAAGCCCCGATGCTGAGCGCTTAGCATTGGGGCATGTAGTGGCAGCACCATGGGTATCTAGCGGCACTAGCCATGTCTTTGAATATCCCCCCTAGAAAATAATGGTAGGTGAAGACCAACATGAGCCATCTAGTCTGCCCAGTGAGGTGGCGAGAGCTGTAACTTTGAGGTGCTTAACTGTGAATGGAGCTTCGGAGTTGCATGCCCATAACATTTGCCCATATGCTGGAATTCTATTCTGTGCATTAATAATAATATTGCAAAAACTTGTACATGCAGAATAACATTTTATCAATGGTGGGGAGGGGGGCGGGTGATGATAGAGTTGCTGCTAGCGCAGATCACACATGCATGTATCTGCCACGGCGCACGGCTCTGCACATGCTCTCCCATGTTAGTGCACTATGGGCCTGATTCTGAGACGCGAGCCCCGCAAGCCATCCGGGCCAATTTCCCCCTCTGGCTCTCTCCATACATCCTTTGCATCAGGGCAGGGAGAGCCAGTGGGATCGGAGTGGGGACAGGTCAGTCCGGCAGGACGTACAGGGCCGATTCAGGTCACGGCCCTCTATGTCCTGCCGGGCTCATGGGGATGTGCTGTTATTCCAACCAGCCTTGGGTTGGGTGGTGGGGAAAAGGGGGGCTGAGGACTTGGCACTTGGGGATGCCTGCAGGGAGGATGTCCCCACAGGCGGCAGGGGCACACCGGGCCATCCTTGGGCCTCATTCTTATTATCGTGGGAACGTTTTGTTCCACAGTCCAGAATCAGGTCTAAATGGGCCTGTCTTGCTTGGGAAAATCTGGACGGCCCAGATGTGCCCCTCTCTGAATCGGGCTCCACGTGTACACAGCTCATTTGCATACGTTCTGTGTTAGGTTTGTGTTTAGAAAACCATTTGCTGACCTTTAGCACATGGCTCTAGCACAGAAGGACTGTATTGGCATGTGTGTAGGGAAGAGGCAGTTTCTTCGGTTCTCTGGGGAAGAGGTAATGGGATGTACACAGAAACGAGAGACAGACATGATGCACAGAAGATTCTTACCATGTAATGGGGATCTGCAGCTGTGGAATTTGTGTTATTCTGGAGAGGAGAGAAGGAGAAGGAGAAATCACAGATGTCTCACTCAAATGAATCATATACCAGAAAAAGACAGTCGAGCTGGCAGAAGCTTAAGCATTGCTCTGTGTGTTATTTGTGCCAAATGTTCAAAATATGCTTTTCTGTATAACGATAAGGCAGAGAAGAGGCGAGGTGGCCTCTTCTCTGTGCACCCCCTACGTGTGACGGCTCCCTTCAGCTTGCTCTGACGCTGTAGTGATGGAGGAGGAATCATCAAAGCAGCAGGTACTGGAGCCATGGAGGAGACCCCCACCCTGTGCCGATTCACCCTACAGTGCAGCAGGTGCCCCTACACCAAAACCCTTTGCGACAATGAAACACTGTCAGGTGATTCTCATTTTTGGGGATAATTTTGTAAGTGATTTGAGCCTGCTCGTAGAACATTGTTTTGCACACTCAGCTAGATACTCATAAACCGGATTAAGAGAGAAAACAAAAACAAATCCTCCCTTTCTCTTCTTCTCTCTCTTACTCTATGCAAGAGCATTTCCGTGATTAACCAGGGGCTAATTCATGGTCTAGGAAGATCCTGATTGCTTGATTTCACTTTATGATTTACAAGCATATGCAAAAACCTGCCTATCCCATTTCCTCAATCCTGGGCTTGGGGGCAGGCCTGGCACTGACGAAACTCGCAGTACAAACTGCAAAGAGAGCACCCAGGCAAGGAGGGTCACTGAATCCATCTGTACTGCCGCTGTATGTCCAGGAGGAGATGATGGCAAACAAGAGATTCCTAGGCCTTCCTCTGTGTCCCGGGAACACACCTCTTTCATGACCCAATCCAGTCTCATCTCACTCTCCCAGATCAGTACAAGTAAGTGTTACTTACAGAAGGTGGGATGGGGCTATGCGCCGGAACATTCACATATTCATTTTCATGACCATGAGTCATGTTTTCGTAGTTGTTTCCTGGACGGCTAATCATATTTGTGTTGGTATTATCAGGGAAAGTAGGAACATCCTGTGTCTTCCCTGGATTACCTGGCGAGAGAGAGAGAGAGAAATGCCAGCCACTGGCAGGGTTACTGACTTACAGAAGAAAGACATTGGATTCAACCAGCAATATAAAAGCACCTTGTCACTAACAGCTCTAAAGAGAAAAGTGACGAAAGAAAGGGGCCTTTCTTTCTATTACCTAATTAATTATAATCAAGGAGAAATTTAATTTGTTCCTCAGGAAAACCAGTTTAAGACAAACCCTTTGTTGTCAGTGAGCTCCCCAAGGCAAGGGGAGATGTTATATTCTCTTATTGTGTTAATTTAGCTTTAAGGTCCAGTGTGCTAGAGAAAATCAGCTATTTTCAAGGGAGTCGTAAAAAGAAAAATAGGGAGATGTTACTATTATACATAACAACATACATATGGATGTTACGTGGGAAAATATGTCGGGGCATTTTCAAAGGGAGTAATGTGGTTAGAAGACCCGCTACCTGTATTACGCTCAGTGGGCAGGATCTTCAGCAGCACATTCCCAATTTGTGCCGCTGAATATCCCCTATTGACTGCTTGTCATTTCATTATTGATTGATCCCTAGTGGGTTAAAGTTATCCACTGTTTCTATGTCTTCTCCAGCAAGGATGAAATGGTTGATTTTTGCCAGTTTTCAGGATCTTTGTCTTCTTCATGTTAAGGTGCAGGCCCATTTTAAGACTTTGATAAGCAATTGTTTCAAATCTTTTCCACTTTCAGCCAGTAATGTGATGTGATATCAGCATAGCAAAGGTTGTTCATGAGCCTTCCACCAGTCTTCACACCTCAGTTGTCTTCATACAGTCCTGCTTCTCCGATGATTTGTTCTGCATATAAATTGAACAGCTATGCAGAAAGCATGCAGCCTTGTCATATACCTTGGCTGATTTTAAACCATTCTGTTTCTCCTTGTTCTTCTCAAACTGTTGCTTCTTGATCAATGTAAAGGTTATGCAAGAGAACGATCAGGTCTTCTGGTATACCCATGCTTCATGTGGTCCAGAGATTTTCATGATTTACACAGTCAAAGGTCTTGCTGGGGTCTATGTAACATGGGTGGGTATCCTTTTGGTATTCTTTTGCCTTTTCAAAGGTCCTTCTCATATCCATGATGATATCTCTTGTTCCTCATCCTTTCCTGAATCCGGCTTACAGTTCAGGCAGTTCTCATTCCAGATATTGTAGTCTCCACTGAACGATCTTGAGTAGAACCTTACTGGAGCGTGGGATAAGAACGACTGTGTGATCATTTCTGCAGTCGGCTGAATCGCTTTTCTTCAGCACTGGTATGCTCAGTTGGCTATGATGTTATCATCCAAATTTCCTGGCAGAGCCCTGTAAGTGTTGTAAGAGTTGCATCTGATTGTTGCAGTACTTTAATGGGAATGCCATCAATGCCTGGTGCTTTGATGATGTTTTCAATGCTGCTTTGACTTCTTCTTTTATCACCAACGGTTTGTGATCATAAGTACAGGTTGAAACAGCTGTGAATCCATTTGATCTCTATGTTATAATGACTTGGTAGTTTCTTCCCACCTTTTCTTGATCTTCTCAGCATCATTCAACAGGGATCCTTGAGCATATTTTAACATTCCGTTTTGAGGATGGAATTTTCTTTTTAACTCTCATAGCTTTATGAAAATGGATCTTTTTCTTCCTCTAATAGTTTCTGCTTCTGTTTCCTTGCATGTCTCATTGTATGCTGTATGTTGTAAATTTCTGACAAAGTCCCATGATTATCTCTTTTTTAAACTTCTGGCTTTAGCTTCTCTGTGTTTCTGAGCAGTTTTCAGAGTTTCTGAGGTCATCCATTTTTGGCCATTTTTGCTTTTTCACCTTTTTAATTTATTCGAGCACAACTTTCTTGACGTCATCCCAACAGCTCTTCTGGTGCTCTCTCGTGTGTATCCAAAGCGGCAAATCAATTTTGCAGGCAGTCTTTAAATTCCAGTGGTGTATTTTCCAGATCATACTTTGCTATATTCATGCATGGCTTGCTCTTCAGAATTGATCTACAGCTCTTAATAACCATATCCGAGTGGTGTGGTATATCATTGCCCTGTATTCCCTTCCCTCTCCCATTCTTGTCTTCCCTTCTGCTTGCTTTCTCCTCTTTCCAGGTTCCTCTCCATGTTCCCTTGCCCCCCACAGGTTCATTTCCACCTACCTTCCATTTTTCTGCCTTTCCAAGTTCTTCTCCATCTCTCATCCGCCTCAAGTACATTCCATCCCCTCCACTTTACACTTCCACCCATCTCCTCCTTTTTTATCCCTGCCCTTGTCTTCCCATCTTTCCCCTTTTGCCCTTAAGTTCTTACCTCTTTCTCCCTTCCCTCCATTTCCTTGGGTTTCTTGTGGCACAGTACTGGCACCAAGCAGAACTACAACCTTAAGAACTACAGCTAAAATCTCTGCTTTTCCCCCCCCCATTTTGTGCCTATGGGGAAAATGCTTAGTAGACAGGATCCTCTGAATGTAAGAATTTTAGGAAAACCGTAAAGTATTAAGAAGGGATTGCTATTTGTTTCCCATTTTAATCTCTGTACACAATTTGCTATATATGTAATTCCAACAGTAGTGGGGTCTGTTTCGGAAGAAGAGCTCTCTGTTTTTAAAATCATTTCCACTTATCTGGCAAGCAGGAACATGCTCATAAAATTGTTTTTATGCACATACATTGATTTTATGTAAAAAGTGAACTTAGGAGCTCAACATTGTGTCTGTAAAATACTTAAAGGCACAAATGAAATGAAACAAAAGAATCAAGATGCACATCCCCATTGGGGAGTCCTTTTGTGTAGTTATATATAGGGATCACTAGAGGGCTCTTGTTTAGATTCTGCAGGAGGAGATTGAACAGTAAAGCACTTGCAATGCACAGCTTCTGTAACATCATGGAGGATTCTAGTCTCTTAGCACATCCCTAGCCCTAACAAATACACATCCCTAATTTGTACTTTGCTGCATATGTCTAACAGCATTATGGAAATGCTAAATACTAGTAGGGAGAGAATGAAGAGAGTGAAAAGACTCTATCTTACTTTTTTTTCTCTTCAGGATGAATACAATGAGGCCGGTGAGCGCCAGTCCTGCCAGGACTCCAATAACAATTCCAGCAATGGCACCTGCAGAGAGACCCTCTGGGTTTTCTGGGGAGGAATTAATACCTCAATAAGGAGCAGAATTAAACGTGAAAGTGAATTTTCTCCCTGCGAAGGAGATGCTGAGTATACAGGATTATAGTATCTCTATACCACATTAAGAGTAGTTACTCACCTGTAACAGGTGTTCTCCAGGAGCAGCAGGAATCAGTCCTCACATATGGGTGATGTCGGTGCCGACGGAGCCCTCGCGGAGCAATTTCCCCAACTTTCAAAGAAAGCCTTTGGGAATTGCAGCGCGCATGCGCGGTCCCCTTCCCACCCAAGGGTGCCATCTTGCTCAGTCTGATGACATAGCTAAAAGACAGCAAAAAAGTTAGCAAAAATGAAATGATAGGACTGCAACTCCAAGGGGAGGAGGGAGGGTTGTGAGGACTGATTCCTGCTGCTCCTGGAGAACACCTGTTACAGGTGAGTAACTACTCTTTCTCCAGGACCAAGCAGGAAATCAGTCCTCACATAAGGGACTCCCTAGCTTAAGGCTACCGGAGACCTCAAGCGGAAAAATGAGCTCCCTCTAGCTCAATAGCACAGAAGGAAGGAACCTTCTCTGAAAACGCCCCCGACCGGTAGCCCAACATCAGGGCCGGAGGGTAGGAGTTGCCTAAACC
Organism: Ichthyophis bannanicus; assembly: GCA_033557465.1. NCBI lineage: Eukaryota > Metazoa > Chordata > Amphibia > Gymnophiona > Ichthyophiidae > Ichthyophis > Ichthyophis bannanicus. Next base: position 222,401,935 of record CM066044.1, on the reverse strand, counting down.
TCAAAGATATTATGGAGGACTGCCTGACCGAAAGCACTGTCCCTGCGGGACTCCCTCTCCAGGCAGTAATGGGCCGCAAAAGTCTGGCTTGAAGACCAAGTAGCGGCCCGGCAGATGTCTGCCAACGGAACAGAGCGGAGATGAGCCACTGACGCAGCTTTCGCCCTAACACGATGAGCTGTGACACGACCCTCCAATGAGAGGCCGGCTGCCCCATAAGCCCAAGCGATACAGTCAGCAACCCATATGGACAAAGTACGCTTGGAGACAGGTAGCCCAAACTTATTGGGGTCAAAAGAAATGAAGAGCTGAACAGCCCTCCTATGCTCCCGCGTACAGTCAAGGTAGAAGGACAAGGCCCTCCTACAGTCCAGGGTATGCAGGACCATCTCAGCCCGGCTGGAGTGTGGCCTGGGAAAGAAGGTTGGAAGAACCACCTCCTGGTTGAGATGAAAAGGGGAAACCACTTTAGGAAGAAACTTAGGGTGAGTCCATAAGACTACCCTATTCCTGTAGAACCTAGTGTAAGGAGGATCAGACACTTGGGCCTGCAGCTCACTAACGCGCCTAGCAGAGGTAAGGGCTACCAAAAACAAGGTTTTCCAGGAAAGAAAACGAAGAGGGCAGGTAGCCATAGGTTCAAAGGGCGGACAGGTAATCCGCTGCAAGACCACATTCAGATCCCACTCAGGGGCTGGTGGGCGCAAAGGAGGCTTAAGGAGAAGGAGGCCTCGGAGAAAACGAGCCACCAAAGGGTGGTTGGAAAGAGGCCTGCCATCCACCGGTGCGTGATGCGCAGAGAGAGCACTGAGGCGGACTCTGACAGAGTTGGACTTAAGGCCCAGATTGGAGAGGTAAAGCAAATATTGCAAGACCACTGCCACCAAGCAGGAGAAGGGATTCTCAGACTGCTGAGCACACCACACGGAGAACCTACGCCACTTAAGAGCGTAGGACGTCCGGGTGGAGGGCCGCCTGGAGGCCAAGACGACCTCTTCCACCTCACGAGGCAGCAGGAGGGGAGCAAGGACTACCCTTTCAGCAGCCAGGCCATCAGATGAAGGGACCGGAGGTTGGGATGTAGGAGAGTCCCCTGATCCTGTGACAGGAGATCGGGCTGAAACCCCAGAGGAAGAGGAGTGTCCACTGCCAGCTGCATTAGAAGCGGGAACCAGGGTTGTCTCGGCCACCGGGGAGCTACTAGGATCATCGAGGCTCTGTCTCTGAGAACTTTGAAGAGTGTCCAAGACACCAGTGGCATGGGAGGAAAGGCATACAAGAGGCCTGTGGACCATGGAATCATGAAAGCATCCGCTGCCACTCTGAGAGGATGCGGTTGTCGAGAGCAGAATTTGGGAAGCTGCCGGTTCAGGGGCTGGCAAATAGATCCATGGTGGGGAGGCCTCACTTGAGAAAGATCTGCTGAACCACCAACGGATCCAATCTCCACTCGTGAGGTTAGAGGATCCTGCTTAGCCTGTCTGCCAGGTAATTTTCTGGACCTGGGACATAGACAGCTTTGAGCAGGATGCCGTGAAGGACGGACCAAGAGCACAGTCTCCGTGCCTCCTGACAGAGAAGGAAGGAGCCCGTGCCTCCTTGCTTGTTCACGAAGAACATTGCAACTTGATTGTCCGTCTGGACCAGTACAGACTGGTGAGAAGTGAGGTGGGAGAAGGCTCTCAGAGCTAGGCGGATGGGTCTGAGCTCCAGGAAGTTTATCTGCTGAGCAGACTCCCAAGGAGTCCAGAGGCCTTGAGTACATGTCCCTTGGCAATGTGCTCCCCAACCTAGGAGAGAAGCATCGGTTGTCAGCACCTGAGAAGGCGGAGGAGATTGAAAATCCACTCCCAGCACCAGGTTTGGTAGATGAAGCCACCACCGCAGAGAAGAGACCAGCAGGTTGGATACCTGTACTGAGTCCGCCAGGCTCCCCGTGGCCTGATGCCATTGAGTGCGAAGGCACCATTGAGCAGGTCGCATGTTCAGGCGGGCATTGGGGGTTACATGGACCGTGGAAGCCATATGGCTGAGCAGTCTCAGAAATTGCCTGGCAGAGACCAGGGAATTGCTTCGAAAGTGGCTGGCTAGATCCATGAGCCTGTGTGCCCTGTCTAGAGGCAGGAAGGCTTGCGCCTGAAGTGTGTTCAACCTTGTGCCGATGAATTCGAGATTTTGAGAGGGGAGCAAAGTGGACTTTGCGAAGTTTATGACAAATCCCAAGTGCTGGAGCAGAGTCACAGTGCGATGAGTGGCCTGAGTGGCTTCTTGGGAAGACTGGGCCCTGATGAGCCAGTCGTCCAGGTATGGAAATACAAAGAGGCCTTGAAGTCTTAGATAGGCCGCCACCACTGCTAGGCATTTGGTGAACACCCTGGGGGCGGAGGATAGGCCAAAGGGCAGTACTCTGTACTGGTAATGATTTCCTCCCACAACAAACCTGAGATATTGTCTGTGGTCTGGATGAATAAGGATATGAGTATAGGCATCCTTGAGATCTAAGGAGCATAGCCAGTCTCCCTGCTGGAGGTAGGGCAGCAGGATTCCAAGGGTAAGCATCTTGAACTTTTCCCTTGCCAGGAACTTGTTGAGGTTTCGCAAGTCCAGGATGGGTCTGAGGCCTCCTGTTCATTTTGGTATCAGAAAGTACCTGGAATAAAAGCCTTGACCTCTCAGGTGGTGGGGCACCGGTTCCACAGCCTGTTCCTGAAGAAGACTTGCCAATTCCTGAAGGAGTAAGTCCCTGTGCAGAGGGAGTCTTGAAGGCTCCCCTGGAAAGTAGGAGGGAGGTACCTGGTGAAAGTGAAGAAGATAGCCTTTTTGAACTATATGAAGCACCCAGGTATCTGATGTGATGGCTGACCACCTGTGGGCAAAGTGGACCATCCGGCCTCCTGTGCTGAGAGAAACCAGCGGAGGGGAAGAGGCTATGCTGATGGAGTCAAAACCCCCCACCCTGCTGAGCAGGGGCCGGTGTTGTGGGCTTGGGGGCTTGCTGCCTACGGGACCCATTACCCCGTCCCTTGGCCTGCTGACCCTGTTGGGGAGCTGCTGGAGCCTGATAATGAGGGTATTGTTTATAGGCAGCTGCCTTCCTCGGGTAAAAGGGCTTTTTCCCCGAGCTCTTCTTCTTATGAGAAGAGGCAGAGGTTTTCCTGGACAGTCGAGTCCTGGTCAAAGTCTCGGTCTCGATCTGTGCAGCCTTTTCAGCCATGGGCTTGCCAAAGAGGTTTTCACCTCTGCAGGGGACATCGACCAACTTGTCCTGTACCCATGGCTCGAGGTCGGATGACTGAAGCCAAGCCTGTCGGCTACTCGAGCCGATGCTTCGAAGCCATCGTAGGCTGCTCGAGAGATAAACTTCGAGCACTCCCGAATACCAATGGACAAGGCTTGGAACCTCTGCAAAGGTTCCTCGGAGAGACCAGCAGAGAACCCGGCAATTTCTTTTGCCAGGTCCCGGAGATACATGCCCATATAGCACTGGTAGGTCTGGACCCGACAAGCAAGCATAGAGCCCTGGAAGCACTTCCTTCCGAGGGCATCCAGGTTCCGGGCCTCCCGGCCGGGAGGCACCAAGGAGTGCATCTTCTGACTCTTGAGTCGATGCATGGCCGATTCCACCACCATGGAATGGTGCGGTAGTTGTGCCTTTTGGAACCCAGGGCTCTTGCAGACTCGATAAATGGAATCGACCCGCTTGCTTAACACCGGCGCCGACACCAGGCTCTCCCACATGCGGAAGAGAAGTCGCTCCAGCATCGGAGGAACCGGTACAGTAAAGGCCTCCTTTGGGGGAGAGTCATACTGGAGGGCATCGAGCTCTTCGGCTCCTCCTCGGGATCCACGGGGAATGCCAAGGCCTTGGCCATATCCCGCACGAAGTCCGAGAACCGGGTGTCCTCCGGGGGGGGGACCGTCTCTGAGGTTCGGACTCGGGTGAGTCCGATGGGACGCACCAAGTCCGAAAAGTACCAGGGGACTCTTCGTCCTCCATCTCCCAGGCCGATTCCTCGGAGGAGGAATCGAGCGGCTCCGGTCGGACAGGCACCGATGCCTTCTGCCCCGACGCCGAGGGAGTTGGCGTCGACGACCTCGGTCCCGAACGGGAGGCCGAGGGAGACCGTGACCAAGGATCGACTCGAGTTCGCATGGACTCGAGGATCAGCTCGGTCTCCGGGGTCGACTTGGACGTCGACGTCCCGGTGGTCAGGGCAGAAGCACCGGCGAGGCCAGCGATCAATGCCTGCTGCTGGTCCATGAAGGCAGCGAAACTGCTCTCCAAGGCCGTCAACCTGAGTCCGAGCTCAGGAGACCCAGCAGCCCCCGACTCGGGCCCCGACGGCGTCGGGCCCGACGTCGGCTCCTTCGGAGGTGAGTCCACGAGGACTACAGTACTCACGTGTCCAGGAGACTCCAACTCGAGACAAGGATGTTTGGAAGGCCTCTCCGACTCCGAGGACCCGGGACGGCTATCAGGGCTATGCGACCTGGCCCTCGAGGAACCAGGAGCGTCCACCGATGCCGCCCTCGTGGGTTTCTTCTTCCGACGATGTTCCCGAGTAGGAGACCCCCGCTCAGAGGAACTCCGACGATGCTCAGGACCGGGGAGTCCCGGGACGTCAAAGCCTCTGACGAGGTCCGGGCCCGGCCGGACGCGGAGTCAGAGAAGATTCGTTCTTTCTGTTGCTGCCGACTCCTCAACGCTTTAGAGGACATCTTGCTACACGGACCACAGATCATCGGGTCATGAGTGGGTCCGAGGCAGCCGAGGCAGCAGTCGTGTGTGTCGGTAAGAGACATAAGTTTCTTACACCGATCACACTTTTTAAACCTGCTGGCAGCCATCGGGGGAAAAAGGTCCCCTGCGAGGTCAAAAGACAGGGCTGCCAGTGAAAAAGAAAAATTTGGCACGAACGCTAGTCATGAAGGACAAAAACTGAAAAAATTACAAAAGGACTCGATACTGCAAATTTCCCCAGCTTTCAAAGAAAGCCTTTGGGAATTGCAGCGCGCATGCGCGGTCCCCTTCCCGCCCAAGGGTGCCATCTTGCTCAGTCTTCTTTTTTCCACGGAGCCCTACAGACGCTGTTTGTGATCGCCGCTGAAAAAGTTGATTTTTATTATATTTTCTTTTCTCGGTTCGACGCCGGATCCTTTTCCCGCCCGTACTCGATACCGGGCGGGAAAAGGATCCGGCGTCGAACCGAGAAAAGAAAATATAATAAAAATCAACTTTTTCAGCGGCGATCACAACAGCGTCTGTAGGGCTCCGTGGAAAAAAGAAGACTGAGCAAGATGGCACCCTTGGGCGGGAAGGGGACCGCGCATGCGCGCTGCAATTCCCAAAGGCTTTCTTTGAAAGCTGGGGAAATTGCTCCGCGAGGGCTCCGTCGGTGCCGACGTCACCCATATGTGAGGACTGACTTACATAAGAACATAAGATATGCCATACAGGGTCAGACCAAGGTCCATCAAGCCCAGCATTCTGTTTCCAACAGTGGCCAATCTAGGTCATACGTACCTAGCAGTTTCCCCAAGGGACACAGGTTCCACAATGCTTGTACTGGTTCAAGCATTGATATCCTGGGTCCCTTCTTAATAATGGTTTATGGACCTTTCCTCCAGGAACTTGTCCAAACCTTTTTTAAACCCAGCTACACTAACAGCCTTTACTACATCCTCCGGCAACAAATTCCAGAGTTTGATTACACGTTGAGTGAAAAAATATTTTCTTTTATTAGTTTTAAATAGTTTACCCTGTAGCTTCATTGCATGTCCCCTAGTCTTTCCATATTCTGATAAGGTAAACAATCGATCTACGTTTACCCGTTCCACTCCGTTCATTAATTTATAGACTTCTATCATATCTCCCCTCAGCCGTCTCTTCTCCAGGCTAAAGAGCCCCAACCTTTTTAGCCTTTCTTCATAGGAGTAGCCTTCCATCCCCTTTACCATTTTGGTGGCTCTTCTCTGAACCTTTTCTAAAATCGCTATATCCTTTTTAAGATACGGCGACCAGAATTGCACACAATATTCAAGGTGCGGTCTCACCATGGAACGATATAGAGGCATTATAATATCTTTTGTTTTATTTTCCATTCCTTTCCTTATCATACCTAGCATTCTATTTGCTCTCTTGGCCGCCACTGCACACTGGGCCGAGGGTTTTAACAAGGTATCCACAATGATGCCTAAATCTTTTTCCTGGGTGGTGGTTCCTAATGTGGAACCTTGCATCGTGTAACCATAGTTTGGGTTGTTCTTCCCTAGGTGCATAACCTTGCACTTCTCCACATTAAATTTCATCTGCCATTTTGATGCCCAGTCTTCCAATTTATCAAGATCCTCTTGCAATTTTCCACAATCCTCCTGGGTTTTAACAACTTTAAATAGTTTTGTGTCATCTGCAAATTTGATAACCTCACTTGTTATTCCACTTTCCAGGTCATTTATGAATATGTCAAAAAGCAGCGGACCCAGCACAGATCCCTGGGGTACACCACTATTCACCTTTCTCCATTGGGAAAATTGGCCATTTAGCCCTACCCTCTGCTTTCTATCTTTTAACCAGTTCCTGATCCACAGTAGTACACTGCCTCCTATCCCATGACTCTTTAGTTTTGCCAAAAGTCTCTCATGAGGGACTTCCTGCTTGGTCCTGGAGAAATGGTTAGTAGTCTTCATTATAAAGCACATGAGGACAGACTTAAGGATCTTAATATGTATACTTTAGAGGTGATATGATTGAGATGCTTAAATACCTCCGTGGCATAAGTGCACAAGAGGAGTGCTTCTTTGGATTGAAATCAAGCTCTGCTACAAGGGGACATAGGATGAGGGTGAAAGGGGATAAACTCAGGAGTAATATGTGAAAATATTTCTTTACAGAAAGAGTAGTAGATACATGGAATAATCTTTCAGTGGAGGTGGTAGAGATGAGGACAGTATCTGAATTCCAAAAAGCATGGGACAAACACAGAGGAACTCTAAAGTGAAAAAGTGGACTGTTGTAGTGGTTGATATGGAAGGACAGACTAGATAGGCCATGTGGTCTTTTTCTGCCGCCCTGTTTCTAATGCGCAAGACTGGCAGCCTCTCCATAACATACAGAGGTGACATCTCTCTATACAGCACCTGCTAATACACAATTGTTTTTTTGTATGATATCTTTTGGGGCTATTGCTAATACTGTGCACCTCAAAAATAACACAGGTACACTAAAAAAATTTTTTTTAAACTGCCTCTAATGTTTCGATTGATTTTTACGTTTTTTGGTGCGCTGAATCCAAATCTGGTAACCAATTTGCTCCATTACGTACAGATTTTTTGCTACATTGGGTTAGCAGTTTGAGGTGAACGTTTCAGATTGAGTGCGATCGAGATAAAAGTTTCTTGGATGAATTCTTTATACTAATTGTTTAGTAGTTATTCAAATAAGAATAAAGAAAATTGTAACAAGGCAGCACATAAGAATAGAGTAATGTCAACAAAACACACTGTGATGGTAGCAAAATTGTCTGCACTTAAAACAGCCACATACATGTGCACAAACATTGAGCATATAAGAGCGAGGTTAGACACAAAGCAAAGCAAAGAAATGTGCAAAAAATGTTGTACAGGTATGTATGTAAGAATAGAAAACGCAAACCGCACCATTGCAATACATGAAGACAAACACCCGATGGTGTGAAAATAAAATTCTAATAAATGAGATCCGACACTGTGGTAATAACTAGCAAATTTTTATTTCAAAGTTTAGTAAAAACACGATATTTGTCAACACAGTTTAGATTTTAAAGTCATTCTTGGGTCAATCAATCTCCTGGTGGGCCCGTTTCTTCTTCCCCCGAATGCTTCTCTTGGTGCGCTGCTTGGCGTATTTTTCATCTGGGGTTTCCCGCAGCAGCAACCAGCAGAAATCAGCCATCATAGTGGTGTTCCATCTTCCTTGGTACCTTCTCTCTGCGTCCTTGATGTCCTGGTGAAACCTTTCACCTTGTTCTTCACTGTATGCCCCCAAGTTTTCGGGAAAGTAGTTCACATGGGAGTGCAAGAAATGGACTTTCAGGCTCATGTTACAGCCTTGTTCTTTGAAGGCATTGAGCATCCTGGCAACAATATCCTTATAGTTCTCATCCCGCCTGTTCCCCAAGAATTTGAGAACAACATCCTTGAAGGAATCCCAGGCTTCTTTTTCCTTCTCAGACATCGTTTCAGCAAATGCTCCATCTGAAATGAGTTTCCTTATATCAGGGCCAACAAACACTCCTTCCTTTAGCTTTGCTTCAGAAAGTCGGGGGAACTTTGAGCAAAGGTACCGAAAGCACTCACCATCTTTTGGAAGGGACTTGATGAATTGCTTAATGAGACCCAACTTAATGTGGAGAGGTGGTAATAGAATTTTATCACGAGGTACCAAGCTCTCATGAAGAACATTTTTCTCACCGGGTCTCAAATACTTCCGAATTGGCCAGTCTTTTTTCCCCCAGTGTAGGTCGCGGGCCCGGCTATCCCACAAGCAAAGGAAGCAGGGGTATTTGGTGAATCCGGATTGCTGCCCTAATAGCATGGATAGAATTTTAAAGTCTCCACAAATCATCCACTTATGCTCATCATAACGAATCTTCTGAAGAATCAGGGCCAAATTCTCGTATTTTTCTTGGAGAATAACAGAGTGAGCAATAAGAACTGAAGCGAATGTGTTGCCATTATGAAGAAGAACACCTTTTATGCTGTCTTTTGACGAATCAATGAACAGCCGCCATTCAGCAGGATCATACTTGAGTTTAAACTTTTCCATCACTCCGTATATATCGTTGCAAAATACCAAATCTTCCTCTTTGCTGAAATACTTCAAAAATTGTGTCTCGCGGTTGCGGTACCAATAAAAAGTTGTTCCTGGTGACAATAGATTTTTCTGTTTAAGCCGAGAACCTAGCAGTTGGGCAGCATCTTTTGGGAGTCCTAAATCCCGGACTAAATCATTCAATTCAGCTTGAGAGAAAAGTTCAGGTTTCGGATCTGGTTCAGTTTCAAACTCGGAAGTACTGGACTCATCGGGAAAAGCCATCTGATGAGTCTCATCATGATCAGAACCGTCCACACAAATATGATCCAAAGATTTTGGTGGTTCAGGCACAGGTACTTCGTTGCTATGAGGCATAGGCCTAATTGCTGAGGGAAGGTTGGGGTAACTTATTACGTTCTTATTTTTTAAGTTGTATCCCTTCACAATGCAAGAGCAAAAATAGCAGTCACTGCTGTGGTCTCTTTGTTCACGCCACATCATAGGTATTCCGAAACGAAATGCTTGTTTTTTACCTTTCATCCATAAGCGTAGATCTTCCTCACATGTCTTGCACACTTTGTGAGGAGCCCACGGTTTGTCTTGATCGCCTAACTTCAAACCGAAATAGGCGAAATATACTTTTTTAATAAATGCAGAAATGTTCCTCTGCCGCTTTTTCACGGTATATTCCCCACAAATAAAACAAAAACTGTCCGGAGAGTTGACGCAACCTCTGGCTCTGTGAGCCATCACAAATACACAGCACTGCAAACTACAACTGTAGTGAACCACTTCAGAATAAAGCTGGATTACGACTGAGCAAACAAAAGGTAATAATGAACTTGCAAGAAACTGAAATTTGACAGGAACGTTCATGTCGCAACCACCGTGTTTGAGCGAGCGAACGAGGTGAGGCGAACAGGAAAGAACATGCGCCAGCGCGAGTACTGGATTTAGCCCCCCGCCTCCCAATTGTCCTGTTAATGTATAAAATGAATACAAAACACTCTAAAATATCATGAGGGAGTGTTTCTAGTTAGTTAACCATTACAACCTCTATTTTGGGCCAAGAAAATAAACTGCAGTCGGCTAAAAAGAAATTATGTGAACATTCCTTATATGGGTAAGAAATCTAATTTTGCAAGAAAACGTGATGGAACATTTTGGCTATTTTTCCTGGATTCAGCACCCCAAAATCTATAGGAATCAGTTGCAAAACTGGAGGCAGTTTTTTGGTAGTGTACCTGTGTAACCAAACGATAACTAGTCAAATTGTGAAGTAAGTTCTGTGCTTTTCTACTGCCATATATCTTAATATATCACACCTTTCGTTAACTTTAATTACTACGCAGCTCTTTTTTTAAAACTGTCCTCTTCCTGCCTGAAGAAAACATAGCATTGTGTCAGAGGATTGGGGATTGATTCAGTCAGTTAAAGAAGACCATGCAAGTGATTTGAATGAATTATTGGAGGCTAGTAAAGTGAAGTTTGAAAGTATATGAAGTTGATATAAATTGATTACATGTGCACATTATTATGGTCTGCAGGGCCGGCCCGTCCATTGAGCAAGAATGTTTTTTGCACAGGGCCCCGCTTTTCAGGGGGCCCCGCGCAAAGAACATTCTGCTTTTTTCAAAATTAAATTTAAAAAAAAAACGCTGGCTGTTACCGCTGCCGCCGCGGCAGCAGCAGAATGGACTGTCCCGCAGGGCCCCCTCTGCCTGGCTAAATCCCTCCCTCCCTCCCTCCGTGACGGCTGAGCCCCTCCGTGCCGGCTTTGAGAGTCGCGAAGGGAGAGTGTCTCCCTCGTGTCTCTGTTAAGCCTGCAGGGATTAACAGAGCCGCGAGAAAGGAAACTCTCACGGCTCTGAAAGAAGCCCGCGTTCGGGGATTCAACGCTAGCCTACAATGCAGGGAGGCTCTGCCGGGCAGGGGGGGCCCCACGGCGGCACTCTTGATGCTGCCGCGGCAGAAGCAGCTGTTTTTTTTTATTTTTTAATTTGGGATGATAGGGGGGAAGGGGGTTTAGGACTGGTAATGGGCTATGGGGGGGGGGGAGGCTAAGACTGGAAGTGGGCTGATAGGGGAGGGTTAGGACTAGTAATGGGCCATGGGGGGGTGCTAAGACTGGAAGTGGGCTGATGGGGGGGGGGTTAGGACTGGTAATGGGCTATGGGGGGGCTGACTGGAAATGGGCTGATGGGGGGGGGGGTTAGGACGGGTAAATGGCTATGGGGGGGCTAAGACTGGAAATGGACTGATGGGGAGGTTTAGGACTGGTAATGGGTTATGGGGGGGGGCTAAGACTGGAAGTGGGCTGATGGGGGAGGGTTAGGACTTGTAATGGGCCATGGGGGGGGGAGCTAATACTGGAAGTGGGCTGATGGGGGGGTTAGGACTGGTAATGGGCTATGGGGGGGGGGCTAAGACTGGAAATGGGCTGATGGGGGGTTAGGACTGGTAATTGGCTATGGGGGGGGCTAAGACTGGAAATGGGATGATGGGGAGGTTTAGGACTGGTAATGGGTTATGGGGGGGGACTAAGACTGGAAGTGGGCTGATGGGGGAGGGTTAGGACTAGTAATGGGCCATGGGGGGGGGGGGTGCTAAGACTGGAAGTGGGCTGATGGGGAGGTTTAGGACTGGTAATGGGTTATGGGGGGGGGGGGGGTAAGACTGGAAATGGGCTGATGGGGGGGTTAGGACTGGTAATTGGCTATGGGGGGGCTAAGACTGGAAATGGGCTGATGGGGAGGTTTAGGACTGGTAATGGGTTATGGGGGGGCTAAGACTGGAAGTGGGCTGATGGGGGAGGGTTAGGACTAGTAATCGGCCATGGGGGGGGGGGTGCTAAGACTGGAAGTGGGCTGAGGGGGAGGTTTAGGACTGGTATTGGGTTCTGGGGGAGCTAAGACTGGAACTGGGCTGATGGGGGTTAGGACTGGTAATGGGCTATGGGAGGGGTTAGGACTGGTAATGGGCTGATGGGGGATTAGGACTGATAATGGGCTGATGGGGGATAGGACTGGAAATAGGCTGATGGGGGGGGGCTAGGACTGGAAATAGGTGATGGGGGGTTAGGACATAATGGGCTGATGGGGAGGTTTAGGACTGGTAATGGGTTATGGGGGGGGGGGCTAAGACTGGAATTAGGCTGATGGGGGAGGGTTAGGACTAGTAATGGGCCATGGGGGGATGCTAATACTGGACGTGGGCTGATGGGGAGGTTTAGGACTGGTAATGGGTTATGGGGGGGAGCTAAGACTGGTAATGGGCTATGGGAGGGGTTAGGACTGGTAATGGGCTGATGGGGGATTAGGACTGGTAATGGGCTATGGGGGCTAAGACTGGAAATAGGCTGATGGGGGGGGCTAGGCCTGGAAATAGGGTGATGGGGGTTAGGACATAATGGGCTGATGGGGGGGTTAGGACTAGTAATGGGCTATGGGGGGGCTAGGACTGGAAATGGGATGATGGGGGGTTAGGACTGGTAATGGGCTGGGGGGGGGGGCTAAGACTGGTAATGGGCTGGGGGGGGTTGCTAGGACTGGAAATGTTATGAGTGGAAGGAGGGCTTTAACTGCAAATATCTGATGGGGACGGGGGCTTGGAATGGAAATGGGTTGTGAGGGGGAGGGAGCTAGGACTGGAAATGGGTGAGTGGGGGGGGGCTAGGACAGGAAATGGGCTGATGGAGGGGCTAGAATAGGACTGGAAATTGGCTTTTGGGGGGGTGCTAAGATTGGAAATGGGCTGTGGTGGGGGTTTGGATTGAAATGGACTCATGAAGGGGCTAGAACTGGAAGTAGGCTCATGGGGGGCTTGGATTGGAAATGGGCTGAGTGGAGGGGAGCTAGGATTTGACATGGGCTAATGGGCTCATGGGGGGCTGGGATTGGAAATGAGCTGATGGAGGGACTCGGATGGGATTGGAAATAGATGGGGGAGCTAGGACTGGAAATAGGCTGATGGTGGGTCTAGGATAGGACTGGAAATGGGCTTATGGGTGGCTAGGACTGGAAATGGGCTGATGCGGGGACTAGAAGGGAGCGGATGCTGGGTGGCACTGGAACTAGAATGGAGCTGATGTTGGGGGAGGATTAAAATGGGATGGAGCTGGGAGAGTGAAATGGAGAGGGAAAAAATATTTTGTGTGGGAGGGAAGACAAATCTACAATTGGCCGGATATTGGGAGAGTAAGTGGGGATTGAGAATGGAGGGGTAAAATTTGAGTAGATGAAATAGGAATGAAGAAAGAGCAAAAGGAGAAAGATTAGTATGTTAAAGCAGATGTAGAGAGAGAATGGAAAAAAACTAGAAGAGAGAAGAAAAGACAAATGGACAGCAGACGATGGACAGTTAGCGGAAGATACAAAGAAACCTGAAGAAAGTGACTGGAGCAATTGCAGCTGAAAAAAAATGCACAAAAGGTAGAAAAATATCTCTTTATTTTGAATTTATTAATTGGAATATGTCAGCTCTGGGAAATGTGCATCATTAACGTCTGTGCTTTGTTTAGTACAAGAGCAAATTAATGTATAGTTTTATTTCTACAGTGTTGTACATTCCAAGTTTGGCTTTTGGGATTCCCAGTTTAATTATTGTCTTCCTGTTTCTAAATTGTGATTCCTTGTTTGGTGATGGTCTATGTTCTGCATGTGTAACTGAGCTGAGGTATTCTGTTTATGTAATTCCTATTTGACATTGCCAATTGTTCTTTTTCCCCAGTAGGTCATGTATTGTTTTTCTCTGAAATGTATCGGTTTAATATTTGCAGCGTTTCCTTTTGATAGTTAGGGTATGGTGCTTTATGAGTCCTGGTAGTGCTGTTAGGATACGGTGGGTTTGCTATGGGTTCTAAATGGGCAGTGTTTGTAGTAGTTCCTAATGTGTCTGGCGGTTGGCACTGGATTATAGTAATGTAGAAGTCTTTTAGTCTTTCTTTATTCATACACTCATTAAGAGGCATGTTTACTAAAAGTTAGTGTATGGTAACATTATGCAAATATTTATGCAAATGAGGCCCCTTATGCAAATGAGGCCCCGCACCGAGTCTCCGCACATGGCCCCGCACCCCCCTTGGGCCGCCCCTGTTGGCAACCACCACATATTGTATGGACAGGCACACACTCCCATACCTATGCCAGCATTGTGCAAATATAGAGGCTTTTTGCAGCCCTGGCCACCTCACCAGTCCTGGGCACAGCGCAGGCATGGCTATGGTATGCAATACTGTTGGGGTCACTCCCCGGGGTGGTAAACACTGTCAGACAGCAGACCTGATACACACTCCACAGACATCAGAGAGGTTGGTATGATACAGCTCAATGAGCAGCTTGTGCTTAACTTAGGAATTGCTATCTGCCAGTAATCATAGCAGCCTTTTGATCTATGTGTACCGTATCCCCAGGTTTAGGGTGGCATTGCTAAGGTATGCAAGTGCTAGTATTGGGAGATGCACGCAGGGCCCAACATCCTGCCTCTCCATGAGGCTTTGGATAATGGAGCCTGTGGGTGCAGGTGTTTCTCCCCCTGTTGGCCGCTGCTCTCGGGCAGAGGTTCCCAACTCCGGTCCTGGTGGGCCAGACACTGTTTGGGTTTTCATGCTGTCCCTAATGAATATGCATGAGATACATCTGCATACCACGGGGGCGGCGCATGGAAATGCAGCACAGGCATCTTTATTAGGGACAGCATGGAACCTGAATGATTTGTGGCCCTCGAGGACTGCATTTGGGAGACTCTGCTGTAGGTAATGCGCATGTTTATGGTGTCTGTGCTCTGTAGGGTAAAATATAGGCGTTTGAGGCATGTTTATGTTCTCTGCAATAAAGTTTCGGTCTTTACTACCACGGTTTAGACGTGGGTAAAAAATGGGGACTAGGATGTCAGGAGCCACAGCTGGGATTTGAACTTGTGACCTTCTGCTCTTGAACACACTGTCCTGCACCACACTGTGCCCACAGAGACAATGCATTCCCTGGAGATACCATGACTGTTTGTCAGACAGAGCCTGTCTGTTGCAGTGCACGGCACCCGCCTGAACAGGGCTAGGCCGCGGTCTGCTATGGGCAGCAGCCACTGCCCCCTCTACCACCAGTACCCCTCTGCCGCCATGCTGACATGCCCTGCTGCTGCTGGTGCTGGTGGTGCACAGTCTCAGGCCATCCAGTGTGCCGGTAGGCGGCTGCCTATGGTGAAGGTTCTGGGGTAGGGGTGCCTTCATAGCTGTCCACGCTTCCCCCCAGCACCGCCTGCCAATGTTCTGTGCCCTTGGGGGTACCTGCTGGGTACTATCTCCTGTGACACTGTGGGGGGCACACTCATGCCCATGTTGGGCCCACATCAGTTGCTGCCTGGCTGCACTACTGTTTCGGCATTCCTATGGGCCACCTTGGCATCACCCCAGTCCGCACTGTGGCCCAGCTGCACCACAGCATGTGCCGCCTGTGGCCCTCTGTATCACCTTTTCCAGCATCTGTCCAGTTGCCCATTCCGACATGCCCACCCTGCTGTTGCAGACGATGTGCATGCCATAGGAAACCTGTCCAGTAGCAAGGGAAAGCCCTGATTAGCGCTATTTCACTGTGGGATCATTCACCTTGTATGGGGACGGGGCATGGACTCTTCCAAAGTTAATATATTTTTCTTTGAGCTTTCACGGTGGTGTTTGTTGTTGTTTCCCATTACTATCACTATTGGCCAGCTTGTTTATGTTTTTCTTCCATTTCGTTCCGGTCATTTTCAATGTTTAATTGCCCTTTTGTTCCGTGCACATGTATCACACTTATCACTTTTTGTAGGTTTCCTTGGCTTTGCTGTACATTGCTGACGTAAATGGTTTCTCTTCTCTTTAAATCTGCTCTAACGCGAGGGTTTCACTGGCGTTAGTTTTCAGCCTCGGATTTCACAGCGTTAGTGTGCAGAGAGCCTCTCCCCTCCCACTCTCCACCCATTGACCCCTTCTCTCCGCCCCTGGGGAGCCTTCCTCCGCCCTCCGGGAGCCATTCCCGCCTTCAGCGCTCGTTTGCGCCGCTGCACACGTTATCACGCGATAAGGTACCTTATCGCCTGGTAAAGCACCATTAACTTCACCGGGTGCACGTTAAGACAGTTTAGTAAACATACCCCTTAGTGTTGTAAATAAGTTTATTTAATTTAATCCCTGTTTTCTTCTTCCCTGTTTATTGTCAGATTTTGAACTTCATTGTGAACCGCTTTGATTTTAGGAAAAAGCGGTATATAAGTCCTGTTAAATAAATAAATAAATAAATTATAATATCCTTTGTTTTATTCTCCATTCCTTTCCTTATGATGCCTAGCATTCTATTTGCTCTCTTGGCCGCTGCTGAACACTGGGTGGAGGGTTTTAACAGGTTATCCACAATGACGCCTTAATCTTTTTCCTAGGTGTTGGTTCCTAATGTAGAACCTTGCATCATGTAACCATAGTTTGGGTTGTTCTTTCCTAGGTACATAACTTTGCACTTGTCTACATTAAATTTCATCTGCCATTTTGATGCCCAGTCTTCCAATTTATCATGATCCTCTTACAATTTTCCACAATCCTCATGGGTTTTAACAACTTTAAATAGTTTTGTGTCATTTGCAAATTTGATAACCTCACTCGTTATTCCCTTTTCCAGATCATTTCTGAATATGTCAAAAAGCAGCGGACCCAGCATAGATCCCTGGAGTTCACCATTATTCACCTTTCTCCACTGCGAAAATTGGCCATTTAGCCCTAGCCTTTGCTTTCTATCTTTTAACCAGTACCTGATCCACAATATTACACTACCTCCTTTCCCATGACTCTTTAGTTTTGCCAAAAGTCTCTGATGAGGGACTTTCTCAAAGGCTTTCTGAAAGTCCAAATACACCATATCAACCGACTCACCTTTATCTACCTGTTTATTCACATCTTCAAAAAAACATAACAGATTAGTAAGACAAGATCTTCCTTGTCTAAAGTCATGTTGGCTGTCTCCCATTAAGCCATGACTACCTACATGTTCAGCAATTTTGTTCTTTATGATGGATTCTACCATTTTTCCCGGTACTGACGTCAGGCTCACCGGTCTGTAGTGTCCCGAATCACCCCTGGAACCCTTTTTAATGGTGTGTATTAAAAATAAAGCTAAAAAAAAAAAATTGGTGTTACGTTGGCTATCCTCCAATCTTCAGGTATTACAGATGATTTTAATGATAGTTCACAGATTACTAATAGCAGGTCTGCAATCTCAAATTTCAGTTCTTTCAATACCCTTGGATGTATACCATTTGGTCCAGGTGATTTGCTACTGTTCAGTTTATGAAATAGTTGTAATACATCTTCCAGATGTATTGATATTTCCTTCAATTCTTCCACACCTTTAAATACCACTTCAGTCATGGGTAACATCCCTACATTTTCCTCAGTAAAGACTGAAGCAAAGAATTTATTCAGTCTCTCCTCTATTGCCTTGTCACCTCTTAGTGCCTCTTTAACCCCTCTATCATCTAATGGACCAACTGACTCTCTCACAGATTTTTGCTATGAATGTACTTGAAAAAGTCTTTATTACGTGTTTTTGCTTTCGCAGCAAGCTTCTTCTCAAATTCACCCTTTGCCTGCCTTATTAATGCCTTGCATTTAACTTGCCAATGCTTGTGCTGTTTCCAGTTTTCATCATTTGGCTATTTTTTCCATTTCCTGAAAAATGATTTTTGGCAACAACAGCCTCTCTGACCTCACCTTTAAACCATGCTGGCAGTTTTTTGGACTTCCTTCCACTTTTCTTAAAGCAGGGGTCTCAAACTCCAGTCCTGGAGGGCCGCAAACCAGTCAGGTTTTCAGGATGCTCCTAATGAATATTTATTAGATATATTTGCATACAATGGGGCAGTGCATGCAAATATATATCATGCATATTTATTAGGGATACCCTGAAAACCTGACTGGTTTGTGGCCCTCCAGGACTGGAGTTTGAGACCCCTGTCTTAAAGCATGGAATACAGCTGATCTGGGCTTCCAAGATAGTATTTTTCAACAACACCCAAGCTTGATGTAAGTCTTTAACCTTTGCAACTGCTCCTTTTAATTTTTTCTTAACTATTTTCCTCATTTTATCATAGTCTCCCTTTTGAAAGTTAAAAGGTAATACTCTGGAATTTGTTACCAGAGGATGTAATAAAAGTTGTTAGTGTAGCTGGGTTTAAAAAAGGTTTGGACAGGTTCCTGGAGGAAAGATCCATAAACCATTTTTAAAGAGGACCCAGGTAATCTACTGCTTGACCCAATAGAACGGTTATGGAATCTGTGTATCTTTTTGGGAAACTGCTATGTACTTGTGACTTGGATTGGCCACTGCTGGAAACAGGAGACTGGGCTTGATGGACCTTGGTCTGACCCAATATGGCATTTCTTATGTTCTTAACCTCCCGCTCGGCTTGATGATGTTTTGGGTCTGGTAGATCCAGGTGAACTTGGCTGGCAGGGTCACAGGAGGAGAAACTTTGGCTGAACTTGAGGAGTTTGTGCCAAGAATCACTGATTGTCTATGATTATATGCCTAGAACTGTGGATGGAGCAGAATATCAATATTAAATTAAAAAAAAAATGTATCCTGAGTAACTCACAAGAAGAAGCATTACCTGGTCCTTGTGCAACATTGACGAAGAAGGAAAAGTTGGTTTTCCCCACTAGATTCGTTGCTTCACAGACATAGTCCCCATGGTCCTCCAGAGCGACTGGGGAAATCTGCAGCTTAGAGGAATAATTGTCTGAGTGAATCTGGAACCTTCCGCTGGACTGGATGATGCTTTGCGTCTGGTAGATCCAGGTGAATGTGGCTGGCAGGGTCACAGAAGGAAAAGCTTTGGCTAAACTTGAGGAGTTGCTGTCAAGAATCACATCCAGAAGCACAATCTCACCCTCTCTGATGGGAGTCACGCTGCCATTGCTGAAAGTCTGAGCCTGAGGAGCAACTGAAGGAAATAAAAGGAAGGAGTATGAGTCTCCTTTATAGAATCATTCACTATGTAGCCGGGAGTTATTAAAGGGGAAGAGGGTTTAATAAAAGGGAGAGCTTGAGTCAGAGAGAGTGACACCTGGGGGAGGATTTGGTATTGATAGCCCTGTAAGAAAGACTTTGGGGTATGTTTACTAAACTGCGTTAGTGCAAATCGCGTTAGGAGCCGCGTTAGTGAAAGGAAAGCCAAAAAAGGACATGGGCGGGACATCGTAACGACTAACGCGTGTTCCAAAAACTAACGAGCGTTACAGGGTGCCGTGGCGCGTTAAGCATATGAAGGCGTACAGACACAAATCATTGAAACAGAGTGGTAGCACAATGGTTAGTGTACTCACCGCTGTTATAGGCAGCATGGGTTCAAGTCCCCAGTGTGCCTAACGCAGAATGCTGTCCCAGGCAGCACCCTGTACATTACATAGGGAATGAGGAGGCATGTTTTTCTTTACGTTCAGTAGTTGTTAGTGAAACACACTCTCGCAGTGCGCATAGCCATGTACGTTGGTACGTGCGTGGCTGCATGCGTTGTTACGGGCGTAGCCCCGTGCGTACAATTGTGCGTGGGTACGTGTGTTTTTACCAGCGTGGGCACCTTATAGTACAGACACTTTAGGGTGTCTTGCACTTATGCACTATGCTAACAGATGTACGTGTGATGGCCTATGGTTTATCAGAGCCTGAGAGCAGGCGCTGGATCTTCCCAGGGTTGGATCGTGCCAGTCACACCCATGATGCACTGCACATGCAAATCAGCTGTCCACAGATACACACCATGGGGAATGCACCCCCACAGCACCTCGGCCTGGTAGGGGGAAGTGACCATGTGCACCCCACAGCACCTCGGCCTGGTAGGGGGTACTGACCATGTGTTGTACTGGCACAGAGTAGCTACACACCGTCACATTGTGCTGGTACTGTGCTCACCCTGAGGGTGCAGTGAGGCGCCCAGCACCAGGTCCACAGCACCATCCATGGCTGAAAGAGACCATGGCGCAGGTCCAAAGCAGTGTTAATGTGCGAGATAGGTAGTTTCTGCACAAACACCTTGCAGTCAGGTGTAGCCCCCCCCCAAGTGCCAAGGGTGGCAAACAGGGTCTCCTAACAATAGATCCACCTTCTACCTCCCTGCAAAGGTGGCAGTAGAGAGGAACATCAACCCCAGTTCTGGTGGGGAACAGACACCCCACAGGGCAGGCACCACAACTCTGTACACAGACAGACATCAGGCCTGGATATGGTAAGCTGCACCCCACCACTATCTGATATACTCCTGCATCCTGCAAGCCACTCCATCAAGACACATACCAGCTGCAAACAGTCTGCTAGTTAGTCCATAATGCATGTGCCCAGTGGATATGCATGCACCTAGAACTGGGATGTCAGCATACACAGCAAGCAGATAAATCAGTGACTGGGCCCCAAAAAGAAACCCATATCTATCACATGAGAGAAATACTATATAGCACTATGGGGGTGCCTAGCCATGCTGTGGTCACTGCACAGTCAGGGTGAGAGTGATCTCTCAGCAGGACATACTGAGGTCACCCTGTCTGTGTAGGTGGTGGCCTGGCACTAAAATGTGCCTGTCACTGCCCTATGCCCTGTGCAGATGCACTCTGGCCAGGCCACCCTGTCCGGCCTATACCCATGGTACCTTGCTCCTCATTATGCACATTGGCAGCTCAATACTGGCAACATTCCTGGCAGTGTGGGCTGTGGAAGGTGTTTGCAGCCACCACACACTGGATAGACAGACAGACACCCCCACACCTATGCCAGCATTGTGCAACTATAGAGGTGTTCAGCAGCCATACCCACCACACCAGTCCTGGGCACAGTTCAGGCATGGATATTGTACGCAAGACTGTTGGGGGTCACTCCCCATGGTGGTACACACTGTCAGAGTCCAGACCTGCAGCACACACCACAGACAGCAGAATGATTGTTATGGTGGAGCTCACTGAGCAAACTGTGCTTAATGTAGGAATTGATATCTGCCAGTTATCACAGGAAACGTTTGATAGCTGTGTACCATATACCCAGGTGTAGGGTGGCATTGCTAAGGTATGCAACTGCTAGTATTGGGAGATACAGGCAGGGCCCAATGTCCTGCTTCTCCAGGAGGCATTGGCCAATGGGGCCTGTGGGTGTGTCTGGCCCTGTTGGCTGCTGCTTTACGGCAGAGTTCCCCAACTCCAGTCCTGGTGTTCCAAACCTGTTCGGGTTTTCATGTTGTCCCTCATAAATATGCATGAGCTACATCTGCATACCATGGGGGTGGTGCATAGATATGCAGCACAGGCATCTTTATTAGAGGCAGCATGGAACCTAAATGGTGTGGGACCCTCCAGGACTGCAATTGCGAGTCTCTGCTCTGGGTAATGCGCCTGTTTCTGATGTCTGTGTTTGGTGTGGTATAATATAGGCATATTAACCATGCGTATGTTCTCTGCAATAAAGGGGTGACTTTACTATCACTGTTTAGTGGTGGGTAAAACTATGGGGACTGGATTGGCAGGAGCCCCAGCTGGGATTTGAACCTGTGACCCTCTGGGCTTATAGGCACTGGCTGTGTCTGTTGCACCACACTGTGGCCACAGAGATGGTGCAGTCCCTGGAGTTAGTTAAAGCGGCCTGATGAGTCAGAAACCCTGCTCTGCACAGGTTTACTGTGGGCTCATTTACCTTGTATGGAGACAAAGGTGCACATAAACCTCAAAACAGACCTCAAAATAAGGGGCAAACACCCATAACCACGCTGGGCAACAATGATATCATTGGGTAACATTACACACCACTCCCAGGAAAGCTCCATCACAATGAAATGATCTTTGAAAGGGTCTACGGAGCGTAGTCCCTTCCAAACATCATTTCTTTCTTTGGTGCTTTCCAGGGAGTGTTGTTCATTGTTGCCCATTGCTATCACTGTTGTCCAGCTGAATTGTGCTTTTTACAATGTTTCTTGTGGTCATTCTTAAGGTTTTATGTGAACTTTTGGTCTTTGCACATGTATCACACTGCTCACGTTTTGTAGGTTTCCCCGGTTTTGCTGTACATTGCTGACGGAAATGGTTTCTCTTCCCTTTAATATGCCTTTAACGACAGGTTTTCATTCGCGTTGGAATTGAGCTCAGAAATTCAGCGCGTTAGTATGAGGGGAGCCTCTCCCCGCCCACTCTCCGCCCATTGACCCCTTCTCTCCGCCCACTCTCCACCTTCTGCGCTGTTTCAACGCGCCGTGGAGGTTTACGATCGTTAACTGCGGTTAACGCGCGTAAAGTACGTTTAATGATCGTTAGCACGTCAGAACGCGCGTTCGGACGTGCTAACGATCATTAAACGTACTTTACGCACGTTAATCACGATTACCGCACTTTAGTAAACATCCCCCTTTAGCTTGGAAAGGGACTACTGGGACGAAGATTCTAAAAGAAATTAGTGAGGAGGTTTTCCTATGGTTAAACCACACATCCCTCCTCTCGACTAGTTTTATTCAGACTTTGTATTATTAAGTCTTTATTATTTCATCCATTCTTATCAACTAACCTTACTGTGAAAGGAATGCATGATATATAAATGTAGAAATCCTCACTAACTCCTCTCTCCTTCCCCTTTTGTCAGTGCTAGATTAGTGGACTTCCATCCAGAAGCTTCCTTCTTTGGTGGCAGGCTACGTCCTCCTCTCTTTCAGTGCCAAATGACTTTCCTTTTCTCTGGCTTCTCTCTTGTTTAGTAGCAACCTAGCAAGTGATTTTGCTCTTCTGTTTCTCTTTCTTTCAGCAAATGGGATGAAGGTACTGAGGGCAGCAGACAGTCCAGATTTCTCTCTCTGGAAGCTAGACAGAGGGGGGGGGGGGGGGTTGAAGATGACCCAGCTTCTGTATCAGGTAGGATGTGGGAGATATAAAAGAAAATGACCATGCTCAGCCTCAGATTCTTGCTGTTATGGTAGATAGATGGAGAAAGATCGTCTGCTGATCCTGGCTCTTCTCTTCTTTAGGAGGTACATGAATGGGTAGAGGCAGATGATCCCACCTTCTCTCTTTAATGAGGAGAAGTGGAGGAAGAAAGCTCCACCGGATCCTGCTCCTTTATTCTTCAACTGGGTGGAGGGAACAGCGAAGGGGCAAAGCTGAAGATGACTCCAATTTCTTTTTCCTCCAGCAGGCAGGTAAAGGAAGAAGACTCCACTTGGCTCCAGCTTCTCTTGTTTTCAGAAGATGGAATGTTGGAGGCAGATTGCCACAGTGTCTCTCTATATCATGAGTGTGTGGAGTGGGGGGCAGGGGGCGGGATGTCTGGAAATGGGATGAAATAAAACTGACTTCATCTACCTTGCATCCCCGCTCTTCTTCAGCAGGTTAGCAGGTGGATGAATGTGGCCATTGTTCTCTCACCAAGGAGGCAGAGGTGAAGGCAGATAGCTATGGCTTCCCTCTGCAGTGAGTTAGTTGGGGGGGGGGGGGGAAGAATATAGATACAAGGATGCTGATGGTGGTCTCTCAAGCTCTCCATCCCCTTTGATGTTTTTGCCTGTCCCTGGACTTCATACCCCAAAGATTGATAGCCACTGGTTAAAACTTCTATTTGGTTGTTAGATTCCCAACCTTGGGAGGAGGGAGGGGGGCAAATCTTAGGTTCCTGATACATCAGATTTTAGGTCCCTTCCAAGTAGCAGATTATTATATGGTATTCAATTTCTGGTTTTGGAGCCAGCCTAGGTGTCTGCCAGATGAGTAAGAGGACTCTACTAAATGGTCTTTATCAGAGCACAGTATAAAGCCAATATTCATATTAAATTGCTCTATTGCAACAATTTTGTGGTACTTAAAACAGTTGTGTGCATTGATCATATAACATACCACCAGAGGGTCTCAGACTTTGTAGCGCAACAGTCAAACAGTATAAAAATACCGTCAATTGCGCTCTTAGCATCAATGACTCTTCTGGGGTTTATTTTCTTTCATGAATTCCTCCACCAAGCTTATATATCTGTAGAAATCCTACACATTTAAAATACAAATGCTTATCTTTTTGACATTCCCCAACGCCATCCTCAGGCGCCCATTTCAACGTTTCACTCTAAGCAGAGTTTCTTCAGGGGGTCTGTAAATGAAAAACAGCATTCCTTTATACACCATTTCCCACGACATTTTGTCCTCTATTTCTATTCTTCTGAGCATAAGGATACACATACCAACTTTTAGCATTTAAAAACTGATGCTGCCCGCGTTCCTTTGTATAACATCTTCTTGATAACTTCTGTTAGACGCCGCACATGCGGTCTAAACTCACATTCCTAGTATTTAAATGCTGAGGTAATGACTTGCGCTGTTTTGCTATAGAGCAGGTGAAAAAGGCAATGCCTGGTAAAACACAGGAACAAACGTTATTGTTAAGAGAGCAGCGCTGGATCTTTAAGGTGAAGACCTTGGTACCGACAGGTTTAAATTCGACCATAGACTGGGGGGGGGGGGGGTGTTTGAAGACTCGGAAGGCGGATGATTTCTTTTATTGTATTCAAATACTGATGTTGCGCGTGTATTGTATTTATCAATCTCAACCAAATAAAAAAGTTTTGGAAAGGTTTTCGACAATGGTGGACGTCAATGGCTGACGTCATTACCTCAGCATTTAATTACTAGGAATGTGAGTTTAGACCGCATGTGCGGCGTCTAACAGAAGTTATCAAGAAGATGTTATACAAAGGAACGCGGGCAGCATCAGTTTTTAAATGCTAAAAGTTGGTATGTGTATCCTTATGCTCAGAAGAATAGAAATAGAGGACAAAATGTCGTGGGAAATGGTGTATAAAGGAATGCTGTTTTTCATTTACCACCCCCTGAAGAAACTCTGCTTAGAGTGAGACGTTGAAATGGGCGGCTGAGGTTGGCATTGGGGAATGTCAAAAAGATAAGCATTTGTATTATAAGTGTGTGGATTTCTACAGATATATAAGCTTGGTGGAGGAATTAATGAAAGAAAATAAACCCCAGAAGAGTCATTGAGGCTAAGAGCGCTATTGACGGTATTTTTATACTGTTTGACTGTTGCGCTACAAAGTCTGAGACCCTCTGGTGGTATGTTATATGATCAATGCACACAACTGTTTTAAGTACCACGAAATTGTTACAATTTAATACGAATATTGGCTAGATGAGTAAGAGGATGCAGGTAGACCAGTCTGGTAGCAGCAGGTTTAAAGACAGAGTATCCCTGTGGAATAACACAGGCGACATCCAGGTTCTATAGTGTGGAGCTAAGTAGCGTTAAAGTTCCTGGGAATTGTTTCATGTTTTCAGCAATCCCTCTGTGAGTATCTAGGGGTGAGCTCCATTCCTTTGAGTGTGCTTATTAGCCTTGGCATCAGGCCCCTGTCCTGCACTTAGAATTTGGCTCGGTCCAAACCTTGCCCCCTGCAGCAGAACTTGACACTGGTCTTCTGAAGCTAATCTGTAGAGATGAATAAGTGGTCAGGCTTCAAATTCCACTGGCACTCCTTGTGGCATTGGGCAAGTCGCTTAACCCTCTATTATCTCTATTAGAAAAACTAGGAAAGTAGTCAGGAAAGCAAATATACAAAAAGAAGAAGAAATAGCCAATGCAATAAAATGGGGGGACAAGACATTTTTCAGATATGTTAGTGAGAGGAGGAAGTGCAAAAGTGGTATTGTCAGACTCAAAGGGGAAGGAGAGGAATATGTAGAAGCTGATGAGGATAAGAACATAAGATATGCCATACTGGGTCAGACCAAGGTCTATCAAGCCCAGTATCCTGTTTTCAACAGTGGCCAATCTAGGTCATAAGTATCTAGCAGTTTCCCCAAATGAAAGGCTCCACAATGCTTGTATTGGGTCAAGCAGTGATAACCTGGGTCCCTTTTAATAATGGTTTATGGACCTTTCCTCCAGGAACTTGTCTAACCTTTTTTAAACCCAGCTACACTAACAGCTTTTACTACATCCTCCAGTAACAAATTCCAGAGTTTGATTACACATTGAGTGAAAAAATATTTTCTCTTATTAGTCTTAAATAGTTTACCCTGTAGCTTCATTGCATGTCCCCTAGTCTTTCTATATTCTGATGACGTAAGCAATTGCTTAACAAATATTTGTGTTCTTTGTTCACAGATGAAGGGCCAGGAGCAGGACCTCAGAAAATACCCACAAACAGGAGCAAAAGTGAAGGGGATCTTGAACGATTTTCAGAAGACTGTGTTCATGAAGAACTAGCTACACTAAAAGTAGACAAAGCAATGGGGCCGGATGGGATACATCTGAGAATATTCAAATAACTTGGGGGCATTCTAATAGCTCCATTGACTGACTTTTTCAGTGCTTCTTTAGGTTCAGGAGTGGCCCTGGAGGACTGGAGAGAGGCACATGTGGCCCCTTTACATAAAAGCGGAAGTAAGGATGAGGTTGAAAACTACAGATCAGTTAGTCTGATCTCTGTGGTGAATAAATTAATGGAAACACTGCTAAAACAGAGGAAAGTGAGGTTTCTGGAGTCCAGTGGATTGCAGGATCTGAGGCAGCATGGGTTTACCAGAGGTAGATCGTATCAGACAAATCTGATTGATATCTTTGACTGGGTGGACCAAGGGAGAGCCTTAGATGTGATGTACTTGAATTTCAGTAATGCCTTTGACACGTTCCACACAGGTGGTGTATAAATAAATTGAGCATCCTAGGGATGGCTCCTAGGGTGACTGACTTGGTTAAAAATGGTTTGAGTGGGAGGCAACAAAGTGTACAGGTAAATGGAGCTCACTCTGAAGAGACATATGTTACCAGTAGTGTGCCGCAGGGATCTGTCCTTGGTCTGATTCTTTTGAACATCTTTGTTAGTGATATTGCAGAAGGGTTGTCAGGTAAAGTTTGCCTTTTTATGGATGATACCAAAATCTACAATAGAGTAGACACTCAGGAAGGAGTAGATAACATGAGGAGGGCTAAACAGGTAGATAAAGCAATTGCTTAGGTGCATAGGGAGAGGAATGGCCAGCAGAAGAAAGGAGGTGATAGTGCCTCTGTATATGTTTGGTGCAACCTCATTTGGAGTATTGTATGAAATTCTGGAGACCACACCTTCAAAAGGATATAAACAGGATAGAGTCAGTACAGAGGTGGCTACTAAAATGGTCAGTGTTCTTTGTTATAAATCATATGGGGGGCAGACTTAAAGATCTTAATATGTATACGTTAGAGGAAAGGTGGGTTAGAGGAGATATAATAAAGATGTTTAAATACCTCCGTGGCATAAATGCACATGTGGAGAGCCTCTTTCAATTGAAAGTAAGCTCTGCAATGAGGGAGCATAGGATAAGGGTGAAAGGGAATAGACTCAGGAGTAATATGTAGAAATAGTTCTTTACGGAAAGAGTGGTAGATGTGAGGAAGAGTCTCCTAGCGGAGGTAGTAGAGAAGAGGACAGTATCTGAATTCAAGAAAGCATGGGACAAACAGATGATCTCTAAAGGAAAAAAGGGCACTATTGTAGTTGATATAGAAGGGCAGACTAGATAGGTCATATGGTCCTTTTCTGCGGACACGTTTCTAAGTACAAACAGATTAGAAGCCCTCTGGGGAGAGGGAAATACCTACTGTATCGGAATGTAACTTGCCTTGACCTACTACTGGAAATGTGTGTGCTAATTAACTAACTATAATAGCACAGAAAACCTACAGACTACGTGACTACGTGACTACGAGAAGAGGCAATTTAAAGTTACAACACCTAAACCTATTTTACTGGGCAAAGGAGTATCCTGGCCTTGGACCATTAGGTTCCATCAGTCTATGTAATGTATAATTTTGCTTGCTTATTGCCTCTGTTATCCACTTTTTATTGTTTAGATATAAACTTCTCACAGTAAAGCCCTTTTAAACTTTCTAAGCTTCGCCTGTGACTAAAAGCTTATACCTCTTAAAGGAACTATTCCCAGACACTTTGCTGTGGGCCTGGGATCTAGTATGGTGATCCTACAGCCCTATGGATAAATCCTTTGGAAGATGAAGAATACTCCAAGTTCTCACCAAAATCACGAGTGCACATGTCCTCTTTGTTGATATGGAAGCCGTGGCAGGTAAGTCGATCCCCGATACTGACATTGTCCTTGGACACATTTCTTGCCAACTCATTCTGTTGCATATCATTAATACTCTGGAACTGTAATTGAACATCAGCAGCTGGTGACCCCCCAGGCCAGGAACATCGTAGCATGACCTGCTCCTCCAAGAGTTCCACTCCACATTGGATTCTTCCATCAGGTCCCCCTGTCAAGGAGATACAGATCAGGACTTTAGATAAAACATTCAACATTGTACATTGAGATACAGAGATCTCCACTCTGATGAGGAAGAGGAGAGGGGCATAATTCATAAGAAGGAGATCGAGGGAGACCCCTCCCTTCTCATATCAACAAATCGTGGCACTATAAGTATCAACCCGGAACCCTTCATGACATTCAGAGTAGAATGACCAAATTAGTCAGCCAGCTGAATAACAACTTAAGTGCATAAATTGAATGTTGCCCTCCTTCAATGAAGGAAATTTTATTGTATAGATTGGGAGTGTTTATTTTTACCTCCATTATACAGCTTTTTTCTGCTTTCCCATGTGAATGTAGACACCAGGATAGGCTGTATTAGGGACTTTATTTTAATTATCCAGGTTAAGTGTGATCTCGACTAGAAAGGTAGAGAAGATCCTCCAGAGAGTCAAACTGTCGTCTTGTCCAATAGACTTCAGACCCCCTTAATTCATTTGCGACCCAAAGCAGGAGATACTGTAGCACCTGGTAGTCCCTATAGTGCCACAATGGCCCAAGGTTATTTGCATTCTTCACTGAAAGAACAGCTGTAAAATTCATCTTGAAAAAATAGGCTGCAACCGCAAAAGAGTTGCTCATTTATATCCCAGTCTCCAGCCTCCCTTTCCTGTCTAAACCAATGGAGAGAGTATTTGCTTTCAGCTATTAGACTTCCTGGAGGAGGCCTGTATTCTCTGTACTTATGAATCCAGCTACAGAAAAGGCCATAGAACAGAATCCCTCTTACAAGCCATAATCAACAGCATACACTGTGTGTATTTATGTTTATTAGGCTTTCTATACCGCCATTCTTTGCAACATCAAAGCGTTCACAATAAAAAGTAATACATTGCAAACAATTATAATATGGTTATTACAAACAAGATCCAAGTAGACAAAAACCCAAAATGATGATGATCTTCTTCATGTCCTATCAGATCTGTCAAATGCATTCAGTACTGTTGATCATTGACTTCTATTGCAGAACTTGAAGCCATTGGCATCAAGGGGTCAGTTCTCAATTTCCTGAAATCATTCTTGAATGACAGATCCCAGTCTCAGGTCAATGGCTCAATGTTACTCAATGGCTTGACAAATACAAACTTAAGCTAAGTATTTTAAGTCCAAGCCAGCAATGTTAAATTCTATAATTTTACCCTTCTTCTTGGGAATTTTCCTACAACTCCAAGACAAACTGAAAAGTACGGACATACAACTTGACTGCCAGTTCTCAATTCACATCTCAGCCTCACAAATTTATGCATTTATTTATTTATTTATTTTATTTATTTAGTATTTCTTTTAAACCGCGCTATTGACATCAGTGCGGTTTACATCAAAACATAACATATGCATTTCAGGGTCACTGAGAAGCATTTACATTCGAATAGGGATTGGAAACTTGGATAACAGGGTAACATTAACAAGAGTTATACAATAATTATCTACATTATATACATCATGAGGTAATTTCTTGTCATTTGTGGCAGATTTATCAACTATGCAATTATTTTGAGAATTTCAATCTAGCTACGATCATGTACTCATTGATCACCAATTGCATAGACTGTTTCAACTCCCTATTTAATGGCATCTCACAACAGTCTTAAGGGTATGTTTACTAAAGCGTCTTAATGTAGCAGCAGAGCAATTAGCGCGCGATAAGTGACGTTACCGGGTGATCAAGGTGTGTTATCGTGCGATAACGTCACTTATCGTGCGATAAAGCGCCTGTGGCATTAAGGCACCCTAACGCTGTGAAATCCGGCCCTAAAGGGCGGAGGAAGGCTTCCCAGGGGGCGGAGAGAGGGGGTCAATGGGTGGAGAGTGGGAGGGGAGAGGCTCCAGGCACACTAACGCTGTAGAATCCGGGTCTGAAAACTAACGCTAGTGAAACCCTCGCGTTAAGGCATATTTGCAGGAAAGAGAAACCATTTCCGTCAGCAATGTACAGCAAAGCCAGGGAAACCTAAAAAAAAGTGATAGTTGTGATACATGTGCACGGAACAAAAAGGAAAATAAACATTGAAAATGACCTGAACAAAATTTAAAATCACCATAACCAAGCTGGCCAATAGTGATATTAATGGGAAAAATAAAAAAACACTATCGAGAAAGCTAAAAAAAAAATATATCAATTTTGGAAGGGTCTATGCTCTGTCCCCATACAAGGTGAATGATCCCACATTGAAATAGCACTGATCAGGGTTTTCCCTTTTTATTGGACAGGTTTCTTATGGCGTGCACATGTGCTGCAACAGCAGGGTGGGCATGTCGTAAAGGGCAACTGTACAGATGCTGGAAAAGGGGACACAGAGGGCTGCAGGCGGCACATGCTGTGGTGCAGCTGGGCCACAGTGCGGACTAGGGTGATGCCTAGGTGGCACATAGGAATGCTGAAATTGTACAGCAGCCAGATAGCAACTGATGAGGCCCAACATGGGCACGAGTGTGTTTCTCACAGTGTCACACAGGATAGTACCGAGCAGGTACCCCCAAGGGCACAGAACATTGGCAGGCGGTGGTGGGGGGGAAGCGTGGACGTCTATGCAGGCACCCCTACTTCAGATCCCACACCATAGGCAGCCGCCTACTGGTAGCTGGATGGCCTGAGACTGTGCACCACCAGCACCACCAGCATAAGGGCATGTCAGCATGGTGGTGGAGGGGTACTGGTGGCGGAGGGGGCAGTGGCATCTGCCCACAGCAGACCATGGCCTAGCCCCGTTTAGGTGGGTGCCGTGCACTGCAACAGACAGGCTCTGTCTGACAAACAGTCATGGTATCCCCAGGGAATGAACTGTCCCTGTGGCAACAGTGTGGTGCAGTGCACACAGCCAGTGTGTTTGGGAGCAGAAGGTCACAGGTTCAAGTCCCAGCTGTGGCTCCTACCAACCCAGTCCCCATATTTCACCCAGTACTAAACTGTGGTAATAAAGACAGCAAACAATCTGACAAAAAGTGTATTAAGGGTTTAGAAATACTCAGGAGTTATCTTTTATATATATGCACCTTAGGTTACGGCACTATGAGGGTGTGTCTGCTGGCAGCACTAATTTAAAATTAAAAATAAAATGCCTCAAACAGCACTGCTTAAAAGTAAAGGGTAATGCCTCAGACAGCCTTATTCATTAGGCACACTGGGGGATTGAACTCATGACCCCATACCATCAGTCAGTGTATTAACCATTGTGCTACACCTCTGCTGCTTTGTTTGCAAATCAGTGCACGTACTTAAGATTAATGCGCGTTAACGTGCACGGCTCCCTCTGTCGCGCGATAATGTGCGCAGCGCACATTATCACGCGATAATCCCGGATTGCTACGTTTAGACTTGAACGCCCACTACTTTTAAGGCATCCTGCACATTATCGCTGGGCGCACGTTAAGACCGTTTAGTAAACATACCCCTTAAGCATCTTCAGGTTTTATGGAGCACAGTAGCGAGATTATTGGTAGGTGCCAGATCCTCTGACCACGTGAAGCCAATTTTTTAAGAGCCACACCATCTTTTGGTGGTGAAATTCAAAACACTGTGCTTTACTGTCAAATGTTTGAATCGATTGGCTCCAGAGCATTTACGTAACTGCTGCTTATTTATGCGCCCAAACAGGGAAACTGGTTTTCCTCTACTGGCTTCAGTAAGATTGATAGGCACAAGGCTTTGTGCATTCATCTACCTTGAACCTAATCTATGGGATACAATTCCACTAGAATCAGGGATGGAGCTAGAGTTTCCAGGGCCCTCCGGCAATTCATACGTTGATGCTCCTCTCTCTTCCCCCAATGCACACAGTGGTGAATGAGCTGGTTCTGGTGCCTCTCTAAATAGCGGCACTCCCCTGTCTACTAAGTAGGTCTGGCCCTGACTAGAGTTATGCCTGTAAACCTGCTAGCTTGGAGTATTGCAAGGATCTGTTCCGCTGCTTTTTAACATATTCATAAATGACCTGGAATAGGAATAATGAATGAAGTGATCAAATTTGCAGATGACAAAATTATTCAAAGTTGTTAAAACACAAGAGGATTGTGAAAAATTGCAAGAGGACCTTGATAAATTGGAAGACTGGACATCCAGATGGCAGGTATAATTTAATGTGGACAAGTGTAAATTATGCACTTATCAAAGAACAACCCAAACTACAGTTACATGATGCATAATTCCACATTAGGAACCACCACCAAGGAAAAAGATTTAGGCATCATCATGGATAATACATTGAAACCCTCTGCCCAGTGTATAGTGGCAGCCAAGAAAGCAAATAGAATGCTAGGAATCATAAGAAAAAGTGGAGAATAAAACCAAGGATATTATAATGCCTTTGTATCGCTCCATGGTATGACCCACCTTGAATATTGTGTGCAATTCTGGTCATCATATCTTAAAAAGGATATAACAGAATTAGAAAAGGTACAGAGAAGAGCCACTAAAATGGTAAAGGGGGTAGAAGGCTAACCATGAGGAAAGGCTAAAAGGTTAGGGCTCTTCAACTTGGAAAAGAGATGGCTGAGGGAAGGTATGATAGAGGTCTATAAATTAATAATGGAGTGGAACAGGTAAACATAAAATGGTTTTTTATACCATCAAAAAGTAGAAAGACGAGGGGACATGAAATGAAACTACAGTGTAACCCGTTTAAGACTAATAATAGAAAATAATTTTTCACTCAACTCATAAACTCTGGAATTTGTTACCGGATGATGTAGTAAAAGCTGTTAGTGTAGCTGGGTTTAAAAAAGGTTTGGACAAGTTCCTGGAGGAAAGATCCATAAACGATTATTAAAGAGGACCCAGGAAATCCACTGTTTGCCCCAGTCCAAGCATTGTGGAACCTTTTGGTGAACTGCCAGTTACTTGTTACCTGGATTGGCCACTATTGGAAACAGGATACTGGGCTTGATGGACCTTGGCCTGACCCAGTATGGCATATCTTATGTTCTTATGTACCTTCCGCAAGAAAAATAGAAGTTCATTCATTAAAAAAATTATTTGGTATACCGCCATTTACACAGAATAGGTTTCATGGCACTTTACAGTTCCATGTGATCAAGCCATTGGCAAAGAACAATACTGAAATGAGAAACAAAATAAAACACCACATAAAACATATTTTACATAATCTGAATAAGAAAACACAATAGGATAGGAAATGGAGCAGCACAATACCATAGTATAATTTCTGAACACATTAGGGAAAACTCTAAAATGAAATAAACTTCCATAACATAAATATATAAAATTAATGAATTTCAAGTTGTCCATTCAGTCAGGCTTTACACTAAATTCTGTTTCAGAGGCTTGTTTCCTTATTTATTACCGTGCATGCACCTTAACTGTTGTAACTGAAAGGCTGCCTTTTATTACTAGGTTTTATTATCTTTCTTTATTGTGATCAAAGTACTTTGACCATTTTTAAGGCTAACATAATAAGACTACATTAATCATTTACATTAAGGGGCATGTTTACTAAACACCGTTGCTGTGCGGGTTCCCGTTAGTGTGCTGGTGCCATATAAGGAGTGGGCGGGCCAGTCAGAAAAAAGAAAAAAAACGGACCGTACGTGTGTGCGTCGCGCTAATGTGCGGGGCCCACATTAGCGCGTGGGAAGGCTAAGTGGGGCGCTGCTGCATAACCAAACAGCAGAGCTGTAGTACAACAGTGACAACACTGACCTATGGTGCAGGGACTAGGGGTTCAAACCCCCATTGCGCTCAATGAAAAAGACCAGCTGAGGCATCAACTTTTATGGGCAAAAGTGGTGTAGGAGGTATATTGATTATGGGCGGCAGAAGGCGGCGCACTCCTTTTTTATACGGCATGAGGCGGCGCACTGTTCATTGTGGGCTGCAGATGGCGGCGCACTGATAAAATGGGGCAACAGAAGGCGGCGAGCCGGTGGGCAGAAGGCGTCGCGCTGATGTGTGAGGGGGCAGCCCAATAGTGGGAGGGATAAGTGGCGCGCTGATGTGCAAATAACATGAATGGAGCCATAGCACAATGGTTAAGACACTGCCCACGCGTGCAGGCATCATGGGTTCAATTCCCCACAGTGCCCTTTGAAGAGGCACTGGCTGAGGCATTATTTTAAGGGGCATGCCCATGTTGGGCGGCATAAGGCGGCGCGCTGTTAATGTTATGCGGCAGAAGGCGGCGCACTGCTAATTTTGTGTGCCACAAGACGGCGCGCCGATGGCTACAAGGCTGCGCACTGCTGCTCAAACACAGGAACAGAGCCACAGCACAATGGTTGTGACACTGACCAATGGTGCAGGGACCAGGGGTTCAATCCCTCACAGTGCCCATTGAAAAAAACTAGCAGAGGCAGTATGTTTTATGTTGTGGAGTGCTGTAGGAGGCCCTCTAATTTTATTTTGTGATAACAACTAGCAAACACACGCTCACAGCATGTTAACATAAGGCAGCCAATAAGGCACATGTTACAGTGCACCATCCGCCAAGGCACCCTAGAATGTCCCCTATAGGGCAGCATGTATGTTGCGACACAGGATAATGTATAGTGCACCCTATATGGATGGCAACCATAAAGTGCCCTATACGGCGCCCCATAAAGCACCCTCAGAGGCACCTTATGGGTACAGTACGCTCAGGGTGTTATTGCTGGCAGCAACATATGTACAGTAAATTAAAAAGATGCTGTGGACACCCCTATCACAGAATCCCACTGTGGGTTTAAACCCATGACCTCTGGCTGCACAGGCAGTGACATAACCATTGGGCTACAGCTCCATAGCTGTAAGCAAGCCCCTGGCTGGCTGCAGATAGCCTGCACGTCACCTCACAGACAGTCTGCCGGTGTAAACAGGAGAGGGTTAGGCCACACGTACCTATGATGCACTGCACATGCAAATTAGCTGTCCACAAATGGACACAAGATGGGGAATGCACCCCCACAGCACCTCGACCCTGTTGGGGGAAGTGACCGGGTGCACCCCCACAGCACCTCGGCCTGGTAGGGGGCACTGACCGGGTGTGTTACTGGCACAGAGTAGCTACACACCGTTACATCGTGCGGGTTCTGTGCTCACCCTGAGTGTGCAATGAAGCGCCCAGGATCAGGTCCACAACACCTTCCATGGCTGATGGAAGCCAAGCGGGAGTTCCAAAGCAGTGTTAATGTGTAAGATAGCTAGTTTCTGCACAAACACCATGGATATCCCAGTCAGGCATAGCCCCCACTGGGGCTCCCTCCCCATCAAGAGATCCACACTCTACCTCCCTGCAAAGGTGGCAATAGAGGGCAACATCAACCCCAGTCCTGCTGAGGAACACCACCCCCCAGGCAGCTCCACACACCACCATAACACAATAGCAGACAGACATAAGACCAGGATAAGGTAAGCTGCACCCCACCACCAGATATTCCCCTGCAGCAAGCCAACAGCCACTGCACCCTGCAAGCCATTCCAGCAAGACACATACCAGCTACAAACTGTCTACTGGCTAGTCCATCATGCATGTTCCCAATGGAGACACATGCACCCAGAACTGGGCTGCCAGCATACACAGCAAGCAGATAAATCAGTGACTGGGCCCCAAATAGAAACCCATATCTATCACATGAGAGAAATACTGTATAGCACTATGGGGGTGCCTAGCCATGCTGTGGTCACTGCACAGTCAGGGTGAGCGTGAGCTCCAAGAAGGACATGCTTTGGCCACCCTGTCTGTGTAGGTGGTGGCCGGACACTACAATGTCCCTGCCAGTGACCTATGCCCGGTACAGATACATCCTGGCCAGGCCACCCTGTCCTGGCTATACCCATGGTACCTTGCACCTCATTATGCACATTGGCAGGCCAATACTGGCAACAGTGCTGGCAGTGTGGGCTGTGGAAGGGGCTTGCAGCCAACACCCAATGTATAGACCAGAGGTGTCCAAACCTGTCCTGGAGGGCCACAATCCTGCCAGGTTTTGGGATAGCCCTAATGAATATACATGAGATATATATGCATTAGAGATATCCTGCCAACCTGACTGGTTTGTGGCCCTCCAGGACTGGATTTGGAGACCCCTGCCTTACACCTCTGTCATTTAAGATTGTGAGTGGGCAAGGTGCAGATGTCCAAGACATCAAAAAGGTTAGATAGAATTTGTCACATTCCTCCTCACTTCTCACCACCACCAAAATATTGTCCATTAGACATCTTTTTGGTGGTGGTGAGAATCGAGGATGAATGTGACACATTCTAGCTACCCTTTTGATGTCTAGGACATCTGTACCTTGCCCACTCACCATCTTAAATGACAGAGGTGTAAAGCAGGGGTCTCCAAATCCAGTCCTGGAGGGCCACAAACCAGTCAGGTTGGCTGGATATCTCTAATGCATATATCTCATGCATATTCATTAGGGCTATCCCAAAACCTGGCAGGATTGTGGCCCTCCAGGACAGGTTTGGACACCTCTGGTATAGACAGACACACACTTCCACACCTATGCCATCATGGTGCTACTGTTGAGGAGGTAATTAGCCTTGCCCACCAAACCGGTCCTGAGCACGGCAACGCATGGATATGGAACGCAGTACAGCTGGGGGTCACTCCCCAGGGTGGTAAACACCGTCAGAGGCCAGGCCTGGAGCACGCACCGCAAACACCTAACAGATTGTTCAGATGGGGTCAACTAGCAGTATGTGCGTAATGCAGAGCTACTCAATTCCAGTCCTGGTGGCCCGCAACCCTGCAGGTTTTTGGGATATCCCTAATGATATGCATGAGATATATATGCATTAGAGATAGCCTGCCAACCTGACTGGTGTTTGGCCCTCCAGGGCTGGATTTGGAGACCCCTGCCTTACACCTCTGTCATTTAAGATTGTAAGTGGACAAGGTGCAGATGTCCAAGACATCAAAAAGGTTAGAATTTGTCACATTCCTCCTTGCTTCTCACCACCACCAAAATATTGTCTATTAGACAACGTTTTGGTGGTGTTGAGAATCTAGGAGGAATGTGACACATTCTATCTACCCTTTTGATGTCTAGAACATCTGTACCTTGCCCACTCACAATCTTAAATGACAGAGGTGTAAGGCAGGAGTCTCCAAATCCAGCCCTGGAGGGCCACAAACCAGTCAGGTTGGCAGGCTATCTCTAATGCATATATATCTCATGCATATCATTAGGGATATCCCAAAAACCTGCAGGATTGCAGGCCACCAGGACTGGAATTGAGTAGCTCTGGCGTAATGTATGGATATCTAGCTGCCTATGCTCCTAGCCAACGTCTCAGAGCTGTGTACCGTATACCTCAGGTGTAGGGTGACATTGGTAAGTTATGCAAGTGCTAGTTTTGGGAGATGCATGCAGGGTCCAATGGTCTGCCTCTCCAGGAGACATTTGCCAATGAGGCCTGTGGGTGTGGGTGTGGGTGTGTATGCACATGATTGCTGCTGCTTTACGGCACAGATTCCCAACTCCAGTCCAGGTTTGCAGCACACTGTTCTGGTTTTCCTGCTGTCCCTCATGGATATGCATGAGCTACATCTACATACCATGGGTGTGGTGCATAGATATACAGCACAGGCATTTGTATGAGTGGCATCATGGAACCTGACCGGTGTGTGCCCCACCAGGACTGCATTTGGGTGAGTCTGCTCTGGGTACTGGCCCTGTTCATGGTGTCTGTGCTCAGTGGGGTAAAAGATAGACATATTGCCATTGCATATGTCCTCGCCAGGAAAGGTGTGCCCTTACTATCACTGTTTAATTGGGGGAAAAATATGTGGGCAGGATTGGCAGTTGCCCCAGTTGGGCTTTGAACCTGTGACCTTCTGCTCTTGCATGCAGTGTCTGTGTGCACTGTACCACCGTGTAGCCACAGATTGGGTGGATTCCCTGGAATGTCCATGACTGTGGATCCGGCAGGGCCTGTCTGTTGCAGTCTGTTGCAGTGGACTGTGGCAGCCTGCACATGGCTAGGCCTCTGTCTTCTGTCGCTAGCAGCCACTGCCCCCTGCACCATATGTACTCGTCCGCCAACATGCTGGCATGAGCTTCTCCCATAAAAGCAGGTGACTTGATTGGAATGTGGCAGTACGGGACTGCATTTGGGGTACTTGGCTGTGGGTAATGCCCATTGTTGTGGTGTGTGTGCGTTGTTGGGTAAAATATGGGTGTTTTCCCCATGCTTATGCCCCCTGCAATACAGGGGTGTCTGCGCTATCTGTGTTTAGTGGTGGGTAAAATATAGGGACTGGGCTGGCAAGTGCCCCAGCTGGGCTTTGAACCTCTGACCCTCTGGTCTTAGAGGCACTGACTCTGTCCGCTGCACCACACTATGGCCACAGGGACAGTGCAGCCCCTGGAGGTAGTAAGCCTGGCAGGATGGAGTCACAAACCCTGCTCTACGCAATTTTACTGTGGGCATATGCACCCTGTCTGGTGACAAACGTGCACATAAACCCCGGAAATGACCACGGGAAATGGGGGACAAAATATCACCACGATGGGCAACAGTGATATTACTGGGCAACCATAGCAAACACTCCCAGGAAAGCTCCACAAAAGGAAATGTTTTTTGGAAGAGTCTCCGCTCCGTAAACCCTTCCATAATTCATTTCTTTTTTCTGGAGCTTTGCTGGGTGTGTTTTCTGTATTTGCCCATCACTATAACTGTTCCCCAGCTGAATTACTATTTTTAATAGTTCTGTTGTGGTCATTTTCTATTTTTATTTGCACTTTTGTGCTGTGCACATGTATCACACTGCTCACGTTTTGCTGGTTTCCCCAGTTTTCCTGTACATTGCTGACGGAAATGGTTTCTCTTCCCTTTAAATGCTTTCTACCGCGAGTGTTTCACTCGCGGTAGTTTTTACATGCAAATTCTGGCCCGATACTGTGCGGGGAGCCTCTCCCCTCCCACTCTCCACCCATTGACCCCGTCCCTCCGCCCCTCCGGAGCCTTCCTCCGCCCTCCTTTAGCCGTTCCACGCCTCTATCGGACATTTGCAGGCCCGCACTTGTACGGGGCCCGTTAGTGTGCCGCGTACCTGTGCGGGGGTGACACGCACGTGTGCGGGGCGTTTAAACGCGTTTATGCGCGTTTCAGTGCCGCGTTTCCGTGTGCTATTTTGCGGCGCGCACATTTGCGATTTTTAGTAAACATGCCCCTAAGTTTTTAATGCACATTTTTTTAAACTTGCAAGTTACAATTGTTCACTAAATCCAAATTAAAATTTAAAAACCCTTTGATAAAATAGATGTAAAGTTTACTTTTGAAGTAAATTTTACTTCTTTTTATTCATGTTATGAGAAGGCGTGTATATCAAGTTTGTTAAAATAAATAAATAGGTGGATTTGGAATTTAATTAACTGTATTTTTATTGTATCTAAGTAGGCTAAACTTTTACTGTAACTTGCTTTTTCATGTTATGAGATGGTGTGTATAACAAGTTTCTGAAAATGAATAAATAAATAAATTCTTTCCAATCCAAAAGCAATTGGAAATAATTATACAAAAGGGGTCAAGAATGTCTGCCTGTCTGGGGGCAAAATAACTTCTGAAAATGAAACAGAAATAAATCCCCCAAAAATGGCCCAATGAATTTCTATGAGAGAATGAATTCTAGCTTCTAAAGCTGGATGCAAGGAAGCCGGACATAGTGGTAAAAGAGAAGGACACCAGAAAGGCATTGATGAGGTGTCAGTCCTAAGCGACTATTCTGTGAATCACATTGAGAGGGAGAAGATTTTCAAATACCAAGAATTGCAGTCAGAGCCCAAGAAAATGTGGCATAAAGATATAGTTATTTCCCATTGTATTGTGTGCTACAGGCTTGATGAAGACGAATTTCCAAGTATACCTTGATAAATTACTTTTCCATGTTACATCTTACGAACTCCAGAAGGAGGCTCTCTTTAGCACAATGCAAGTACTACCCCGAGCATTAGCAGTAATTTGAGAGACTGAGATCATACTTCACGTACCCTAGTTTAGAAGTCAGGTTCATGACTGTCATGGTATGGGCAAAGCTAACCCATCTAGAGGAATTGCCATGAAACAAGAGATTTCCTCTTTCCATCCTGTCTCCCCTGTTTTCTATTCTTCTCACCCCAAACTGTCCCACCCCTAAAATTACCTCCCTAATAAATGCCCTTCCACCCTCCAAAAATACCCCCCACAATTGCCCTCACAACAAACCTGTCCCCACCCTCTAAAATGACCCTTCCCCTCAAATGCCCCTACCCCCCCAAAAAAACTATCCTTACAATTGTTCCCTTACTCCGCAAAACTATTTCCCTACAACTGGCTCTTATCCACCAAGCTGCCCTAAAATTACCCCTACAATTGCAATTCACTCCCAAACTGCCCCAACCCCAACAGTACCCATTCAATTGTCTTACAAATTTCTCCACCTCATAAAACGACTCCACCACAGTTTTCCCAATCCGTAAAAATACACCCACTGCTCCATCACCCCACAAATGGCTCTAATTCCCAAAACTACCTACCCCCACAACTGCCTCATCTCTGGGCAAACTGCTTCAACCTCTAAAACTACCCTCTTGCAACTGCCTTACTACTCTCAAACTGCCCCACTCTAAACAATCCCAACAGCCACCCCATCGCCCACAACTATCCCTCCAAAACTACTTCTCCTAGAACAAGCAGGATGAGTCAGCCACACCTGGTGACGTCATCTGACGGTACTGAGACGGAAGTACTCAAGAGCCAACAGCCCCCACCCATCAGCCCACCCCTAGCCAGGTCTTACTCATCCATGCAAAACAGACCTCTCCATCTCTCCTTATAAGAATACATTTCTACTACTTTGCACTAACAAAAGCTCATCACTAACAGAAGAAAAGCCATCACCAACAGAAGAAAGTCTAGAGCCACAATCAAGGTATGATGCCTAAGCCTGGGTATAAAAAATGCCCTCGTTGTGCCAGGAAAATGAAATGCATGGACGCACATGAATTGTATGTCTGCTACCTTGGAATTTCCCATAAAGTGGAGGCGTGCACTCGATGCATAAGAATGTCTCCCCGTGCAAGAAAATCAAGGATGCATGCCCTGCAGGAACTCTATCCCGGGACTCCCCTCATCTCAGATGCTGCCTGCAACCACACAGTCCTCCATGTGGTGACTGGGAACCCTCTGGCTGCAGTTTCTATTCAGGATGTGCCCCTCCAGGCCTCCATCCACAGAAGATCCTCCTTGGGGCCTTCTCCACTCTCTCTGACCCCAGTTCAAGCCCCTTGGGATGCCTTGGCTCCCCCTACTGCAGCAAAGGATTCCTTGGAAGCAAGGGTTCCTCTTGCTACAGCCACCTTGGCTTCCTTGAACCAGCTGATGATGCCAGCGATAACCCCATCCACCGTGGCATCATTGGTCAGCACCACAGCAATGGAGGAAGCTAGAAGTGCTGTAATCTGCAGGAACCCAGAACTCAACAGTGCAGGGAATCCCCTCAGCTGGCCTCTCCATCAGCACAGAGACATTGCTCCAGTGCGCGCCGACATATGTAGAAGAGGCTGAGAAAGCCACAAAAACTGCCAGAGACACCGATCTGTCTTCAGCTGCAGTAGCAGCAGCCCCCACTGCTCCAGCTACCATGCATGGAAGAGGAGG
The DNA here is from genome assembly GCA_033557465.1 of Ichthyophis bannanicus. Classification (NCBI taxonomy): domain Eukaryota; kingdom Metazoa; phylum Chordata; class Amphibia; order Gymnophiona; family Ichthyophiidae; genus Ichthyophis; species Ichthyophis bannanicus. The sequence continues at coordinate 222,360,225 of CM066044.1, read as the reverse complement.
CATCACCATTGCCGGCGGAATCACTCCAGCAGCCCCTTCCCTACACCACACTATGGAGACCCTGGAGACAACATGCACAGTGGCAGCAGCACTTGCAGCCCCTCACGGCACCACAACAAACGCAGGTATGCCAACACCCCACCTCCCGGAGACATACCCAGCCAGCCAAGGGGGCTAGGCAGCCACCATTGGGGGCCCACGGACAGCTGGGAAGGGTACAACCATCCCTCCCTGTCCCAGAAGGGATCACCAAAGGGATTTCCAACCTTTTCAATCTGCTCTCCTGCCTCCTCCAACAGCGGTCAGCCTAAGCTCTACCTGTCACCAAGCTGCAGCAAACCTACTCTGCTTAAGCACTGGAAACTGCACCCAGACATGGCAACAGCGCCCTGACCCATGCGGCCGACCACACAGCCACCAGCCTGATAGAGCTACCAGCCTCAAGGGATTCCTCCCCGGACCCTTCGCTTCTACAATCCCCGGGTCATACGGGAATACTAAGTGGGGACGAGGAGGCAGTTGCCCAAGGATCCCAAGCCTCCAGGGGTGCCCTCTCTACAACAGGAGCGGGAACCCCGGCGTCTGCAAACAACCCTCCACCCACCACACCAGAGGATTTGACCTACCCAAACTTCCTGCAGAAGGTCACTACTACTCTGGGTATTGCAACCAGTGATCAACGGCCTGAGACCCAATGGGGACTCAAGTTCCTTGAGGCACCCAAAATCCTTGCCCTGCTCCCGTTACACCCATTGCTGCGCAAAAGCTTAATTAAATTGTGACAGCACCCGGCCACAGGACCAGCCTCCTCCCGAAAGCTCGGCACCAAATACCAGGTACAGGCCGCTCCGGAATTTGACAAGACACAGCTCCCACACCACTCTATAGTGGTGGATTCGGCTCTCAAGTGGGCCAAATCTTCCCGCACCCACACTAACCACCCACCAACCATACCGGGACCACAAACTCCTTGATGACGTTGGGAAAACAGTCTTTCAAGGGACCATGCTGTGTGCCAGAATATCAGCCCACTAGCTTTAGCATGTACCAAGATGTCCTCATGGGGAACCTCAAAGTCACCATCTCAACTCTTGAACCAGAAGCACAGATGACCGCCAATGCATCCATCTCAGAGCTCGAGGAGTGTACAAAACACCAAGTCCAGGTGGCTTTCGATGCCTTTGACGTGGCTGCCCACACTGCGGGAACTGCAATCTCGACCCGCTGTCTAGCCTGGCTGTGAGCATCTGGTCTCCAGGAGGACACACATGATCACATTGCGGACACCCCCTGCGTGGGCAACATGCTTTTTGGGGATAAAGTTAAAGACATTGTCAATGATATGAAAGACCACTGCGCCACGCTGCAGACTCTCGCAGAGGATGGCCTGGAATGAGCCTCCTCCAACTGCAAGGGTGCCTACCACCAAAAGTCTTCCTCCTCCAAGTACATTAACTCCTATGGCTCATACCGCAAGTGGCAGCCACCATGGTATAAATAGGTCTACCAGGCCTCCTATTGCCTGAAACTTCGCCAACAGGACAGGAAGCAGCAGAAACCCTTGCAAGCTGGCACAGGGAAGTCCAACCCATCTCTTTGCATGAATGTCATGGCCAGTTCCCCCATGGGGGTTTGGCTGACAGCCTTCCTGTGTGCATGGGAACTCAACTCAACATTGGCTTCTACGCCAGGTATTTCCTAGTCCCCAAAATGACTGGGGCGTTCGTCCCATTCTCAACCTCAGAAACCTCAATAAGTTCATTGTCAGGAGAAGTTCAGGATGTACTCCCTAGGGTCCATCCTGCCACTCATCCAGCCGGGCAAATAGATGGCCTCCTTGGATTGCAGGATGCCTACACTCATATCCCCATACATTTTGCGCATCGACAATATCTGTGCTTCCAAGTCATGGGCAATCACTACCAGTACAGTGTTCTTCCCTTTGGCCTCTCCCCTGCACTGTGGGTGTTCACCAAGTGCATTGCTGTTGCGGTGGCCCACATCCACAAATATGATATTTGTGTATTCCCCTGCCTCAACGACTGGCTGATTTCTTCTCCATCTTTGTAGGAGGCCCTAGCAGCTACCCAGCTAACCATCAAGCTTCTGTCATCTCTGGGTTTCCTGGTGAACCTTCAGAAGTCCAACCTATGACCCAAGCAATGGCTGGGCTTCATTGGGGTGGACATAGACACTTCAGCATCCAGGGCCTTCCTTCCACAGCCCTGGAGGGACACCATCATCTGCCTTGCTCAGAGTATTTCATTGGCCCAACAGACATCCGCACGGAACCTACTATGCCTCCTGGGCCACATGGCAGCATCCACACAGGTGCTGCCCCTGGTGAAGTTACTCATGTGCCACGTGCAGTGACACCTACGCACTCACTGGAACCAATACTCGCAGTCTCTGTCATGCCCATTCCTGTGGACAGGGCAGTAAACGGCTGTGGTGGACTTGCGAAAAAAACATGACACACGGCAGGCCCCTCCAGAACGCCCAACCACCAGCTGGTCATCACCACCGACACCTCCCCAGTGGGATGGGAAGCTCGCTGCCAACAGTTCTGTGCATAAGGGGCCTGGTCTACAAAGGAACTATGGTTCCATATCAACCTGCTGGAACTCAGAGCAACAAGGTACGCTTTTGTGGCCTTCCAGGACCTCATCTCGAGCAAAACAATCCTGATCCAGACAGAAAACCAGATGGCCATGCTCTACATCAACAAACAAGAGGGAACGGGCTTCCACTTCCTATGCAAGGAGACCCACTATCTATGGACCTTTGCCCTATCCAAGCACTGCTTCCTGCTTGCCTCCTATTTTCTGGGAATGCAGAATGAGCTCACAGTCTCAGCTGCCAGCTGAACCCTCATGAATGGACCCTGAACCCTCAGGTGGTGGCCTCCCTCTTCCAGCAGTGGGGACAATCACAGATCGATCTGTTTGCCACGGAGAAGAACACGAAGTGCACCCTCTAATGCTTGAAACACCCCTCCAACCGCAGCATTGCCTTGGATGCCTTCGACATGTTGTGGTGGGAGTGGTCACTAGTATATGCCTTCTCCCCCTCACCCCTCATTTCCCTGACCATACAGCACATAGAAACATAGAAACATAGAAACATGATGACAGAAAAAGACCACAAGGCCCATCTAGTCTGTCCTTCCATAACAACAACTACAACAGTCCACTTTTTACCTTTAGAGATCCTCTGTGTTGGTCCCATGCTTTTTTGAATTCAGTTACTGTCCTCATCTCTACCACCTCCACTGGGAGACTATTCCACGGATCCACTACTCTTTCCGTAAAGAAATATTTCCGCATATCACTCCTGAATCTATCTCCCTTCACCCTCATCCCATGTCCCCTCGTCGCAGAACTTGCTTTCAATTGAAAGAGGCTCTCTCCCTGAACATTTATGCCACGGAGGTATTTAAACATCTCAATCATATCACCTCTATCCCGCCTTTCCTCTAAGGTGTACATATTAAGATCCTTAAGTCTGTCCTCATATGCTTTATAATGAAGACCACTAATCATCTTAGTAGCACCCCTCTGTACCGACTCCATCCTGTTCACATCCTTTTGAAGGTGCGGTCTCCAGAATTGCACACCATACTCCAAATGAGGTCGCACCAAAGACTTATACAGAGGCATTATCACCTCCTTTTTTCTGCTAGCCATTCCTCTCCGTATGCACCCAAGCATCCTTCTAGCTTTTGCCGTCGCCTTTTCTACCTGTTTAGCTACTTTAAGATCATCGGACACAACTACGCCTAGGTCCCGCTCTTCTTTAGTGGACAAAAGTACTTCACCTCCTATGCTATATTGCTCCCTTGGATTGCTGCAGCCCAAATGCATGACCTTACATTTTTTAACATTAAATCCCAGCTGCCAAATTCTAGACCATTCTTCAAGCTTAGCTAGATCCCTCCTCATGTTATTTACACCTTCCTGGGTGTCTACTTTATTGCAGATTTTGGTATCATCTGCAAAGAGGCAAACCTTACCCGACAGCCCTTCCGCTATATCACTAACAAAGATGTTAAAAAGAATCGGACCAAGGACAGATCCCTGGGGCACACCACTGGTAACATCCTTCTCCTCAGAGTGAGCTCCATTTACTTGTACTCTTTGTCGCCTCCCACCCAACCAATTTCTAACCCAAGCCGTAACTTTAGGGTCCATCCCTAGGGTGCTCAGTTTGTTTATAAGTCGCCTGTGAGGAACAGTGTCAAAGGCTTTACTGAAATCTAAATACACCACATCTAGAGCTCTCCCTCGGTCCAACTTCCTGGTCACCCAGACATCACCTCAGACAGAGCCTGGGACATCCTCATCTCCCCCCACTGGCTGCAGCAGGTGTGGTTTCCCTACCTCTGCTGCCTGGCTAAGGAGCCTCCAGTATGCCTTCCACCAAGGACAGATTTCATCACTCAGAAAGGAGAAGATACCCTCCATCCCAACCTACAGACCATGTCCTTGATGACATGGAAATTGAAAGTATGATGCTGTCGTCTCTTAATCTGCCCTCCAAGTTGCAGCAAGTGGTTCTGGCAGTGAGGCATCCTTCAACAAGGAAGTCTTACAGCCTGAAATGGTGTCGCTTCAGTGCCTGGTGGTGCACCTCGACAACTGAACCCTTCCTCCTGCCTGGTGGTGCAGGTCCTATAGTACCTCACATCACTCTTCAACCAGGGCCTAAAAACTCAGTCCATATGGGTGCACCTCTCTGCCATTGCCGCCCACCACGACTGAAATGGTGGCAGCTCCTTAGCTATGCAACTCCTAGTTACCCGCTTCATGAAGGGACTAGCTAACCTCTGCCCACCCATCTGGGCGTCCATGCCTCACTGGGACCTCAATATGGTCTTGACCAGCTCACACGGGCACCTTTCAAAGCTTTGCAGGTGTCAGATCTATAATACGCCTCCTGGAAGACTCTATTCTTAATAGCATTCATATTCGTATGACAGATCACTGAGCTACAAGCGCTAGTGGCACATCCTCCATACACACTTCTCTCCCAGGATTAAACCACCCTTAGGAAATGCCCCAAGTTCATCCCCAAGGTAGTGTCCGCCTTCCACATCAACCAGACCATTGAGTTCCCATGCTTTTACCTGGATCCCCATTCCTCTCCCAAGTAGCAGGAGCTCCACACCCAGGACTGTATCAGGGCCCCACACATCTACCTGTATTGGACGGCCCCCCTGCGGCAGGGGACTCAACTCTTTATTTCCTATGACCCCAATAAACTTGGTTACCCAGTGTCCAAGCGGACTCTCTTCCTGTGGATCTCTGCTTGTATCGCTTACTGCCTGAACCACGCAGGTGTTCAAGCTTCACCAAGAATAAAAGTACATCAACTCAGGGTGCTGGCCGCCACCATTGCCAACCTTTACTGGTGGCCAACATCTGCAAATTCACCATTTGGTTCTCCCTCAGCATGTTCCAGCACGGACGGCCACATCCTTCAGATAGGCGGTCCTGGCCACAGCAGAGACTATGGACCATTAGGCCGCCTTGGCAGTGAACCATGCACACTGTGCTCTGAACTTGAATTGTTGCCGCACGTTACGTTGCCTACCTCACTGTTAACACATGTTTGCACATTGTTACACTGAGCCCTTGTATGCATACCGAGTTATCTTCTTGCACCATTGTTCTGCACTGCACCACTTTACTCTGTACTGTTATTATTGTTGCTCCTCACTGCTGCACCTTACTGTTGTGCAATAAATGTTACACACTGTGACCCTGGCACCTGTCTTCCTCTGAATGGTATATTCAACGGCACTAATACAGTTAGTGCCACTGAAAATCCCCTATTAATGCCACTAACACCCTGATGCTAACCGCTCCTGGGGCGGGAACAGTCGCTAACTGGGTAGTGGCAATATTGCACCGCTACCTGGCTAGCAACACATGGGTAAAGCTAGGCTCAGCAAAAGCAGGGCTAGCTTTCCCGTAAGAGCTAACCAGGCAGCAGCTCAATATCTCTGCTACTCAGTTAGCTTCTGCGGCGCCAGAGGCTGTGCGTCAACCCTGGATATTCAATGTCGGGGCTGGAAATGACCCCAGCATTGGATATCTGGGCTTAAGGTTCAGTACCGACAGCTATGTGCAGAATTCGTTCCCAACTGCTGGCGCTGAATATCAGACCCCCAGTCTTTAAAAATTCCCCTCTTCACCTACAGGTTTATTGCTGTGTGTAGTCCTGTTATATATATCTGCCATTTTCAGCAGAGACACCCAGAGGGAATTTTAGAATTCTGGTTGAAGCAGTTAAAAAGAATTATATTCAGCAGCATTATACCGTTCATATAGGAGGTCATTCTGGGATTCAAATAGCGGGGCTGTATGTCCCGGTGGGACACACAGCCCCGTTATTCGCATGGAGTGTATGCCACCAACCAGGCTCCCCACATGTACAGGGGCCTCTGTGTGGGGAGTGCTGGATGGGGGCAGGAGGGGGAGGGACAGAGGTGGAGCAAGAGAGTCCCTATTCAAGTCAGGGCTCTGTATGTCTGGCAGGCTTCATTAGGGCGCCCAGCTTAATCTACCTTGGAGGTGGAATAAGCGAAGATTGGGCCCAGTAGCCCCCCTCAGGACATGGAGCCACTAGTGGTGAAGCCCCGCCACCCGATCCCAGCCCTGGCAGGCCCCTCTGAGGGTCGAGCAGTGGGGAAACGAAATGTGCTGGTGGGTCAGCCTTCCGCGCTCCTGCTGGCCATCCTGGTGCCATGGTGATGGGATGCCACAACACCTGCACATCAGCAGGAGCACGGTGTGGGCTGGATGGGCAGCAGCTGGACATCTCCTGTGGCGGGATCAGGGGCATGCCGGGTCGTCTATGTGCCCGATCCTGTACCCGCGGGAATGTCTGTTTCCTGAGGTGCAGAATCAGGTACGCTGTGGCCCCATCCATATTGTGGACGTTCTGACGTGCCTCTTTGTGAATCGGGCTCATAGTGAATGGTGCTGAATATCCATATTTTTCGCTGAGCACTGACCACTATTCATATAACAGTGATACTGAACACTGATGCAGGGGCAAGATGGTGTCTTAGCGAAGACGTGTATGATAGCATGTTCTTTCTTTTCGAAATTTCACTACTTTACTTTTTGCTTTCTGGATGGGTAAAAGAATGCAATGAGTGCCGGCCCTTACCCTGGAGTCAGACATGTAGGCTAACCGAAGTGGTGATCAGCTTTGCATGCCAGCGGAGTGACTCTGAAGATGATTCTTGCGAAGCCCAGAAGAGCTCTGTCAGAAACACTAATGGCCAATGGAGGTAGGACTGCTTGGTGCTACAGAAGTCCTGAAGGAGGCTAGTGAGAAGCGGAGTAGAGAGACAATTCAACCCTCGTAAGTGCAGTCTGCAGTTATAAACATACAGGATGTTTAAGACTACCTCGAAAATAGAAAAATAAAACCCCTAGTTAAGAATAGATCTACTTAAAATAGAAACCTTTCAGTTTCTTTATAAAATCGAACAGGTCAGTCACTAAACACAGAGATGTAGACAACTGATTCCAGTAAAACAGTCAAAGAAAATAATTAGAAAATGATATTGATATCTGTAGTGAAGTGGTGTCTCACATACACACGTATGTGGCACTTACACGTGTAAATAGTAAAATACTAGCTTCCACGTGTAAGTAGTCATGTTTCCCCTGTTGTTTTTCTCACATGTAGTGTTGTAAAATGGCTCTTTGTGATGTATGTTCACGTGCATTCCTGCACTTCCTTCTAAGTATTTTAGAAATTGCTCCATGTTCAGCAGAGCCCCTTCTAAAATACAGTCGGAATTGTAAACATTGTGTCCTCGAGGTCCCAATTCAAGTTTACATGTTTTACTAAAATGTACCTTCACATCTTTTCCTAATGACATCACTGTGGCAGCAGCTCAGATACTTACAGGAGATGTTGAAGGTCTGGGAGTTGCTGTTCTCCTGACTCACGCTGTTGGAGGCTGTACAGGTAAAGACTGAGGCATCGCGTCGAGTTAAAGGGCTGATAGTCAGGGATTCATTGCTTGCAGAGAGGTGATAGCGGGGATCTGGGGGTAGAGAGATCCCATTATGGCTCCAGGAAAATCTGGGCTCATCCCCCAGGGCTTCGCAGGTCAGGTGGGCGGAGTCCTCACCTTCCCACAGGTGTGCAGCAGTGACATTACTGCTGAGGGTCACATTCGAGATACGGACTGTCAAGGAAAGCATAAAATGGACCATGTTATATCAGGGCTTCAGAAACTAGGCATCTGAGTGTGAACTGAAAGTTGATGTAGCCACCTTGGTATCTATGGATATGTATTTTACATTTTTTATGTTGCTTTTTATTATCATGTTTTTCTGGCAGCTGGCAGATTTGCTGGAAGCAGTCAAAGATTGAAACTACTTGATTCATCTCCTGAAACTTATCGCCAGCTAATCTATCAGCCCTCTATACCCAAGTCCTGAACCCCTTCTTGCAGGGTATGAACAGGGGATAGAGGGTTTAATTTAATGTAGTATTCAATTTTATTTTTCGTATTTATCCGAAGATCCCAAAGTGAAGTACCTACTGATCTACACCATAACAATACAATCCTAAAATACAATCAAGTAATATAAAATAATAAAACATTATACAGAAAGTGGGTAGTTTTATAACAAGTCACTTTCGTGTGAAGGACACATAAGTTCCTATTTTTAGCTTATTTTATAAAGACTCATAGATGCCCATTAGCACAGATCTGGCAGAAACAGTGGCTAGAGTTATATACTTAAAATACAACTGTCATGACTAGTAATCTTTTATTAACATCATAGATTTATTTTTATGTGTCTGGTGTGTTTAATAAAGACTAAAAATAACGTGTCACCTCACAAGGAGTCAGCATCACGGAAAATAAAGTAGAATACTCCTTAATAAACCATTCAATAGGCCAAACCACATTTAATGACACAAACTATATGCATAAGGTTCCAGCTATAGGCAAGGTATTGAGAGGAAAATAGCTCAGATATCCCCAGGTCAAAACACATTCAACTCATAAAAAAGGGAGGAAGGCAGCCAAAACAGTACTAGGCTGACTCACTGTATCAATGGTCTGAAAAGACACTTAGCTTTCAAAAGCATCTGAACCCCGACACTGGGTGAACAGTCCATATTTCCCTGTTCGGCAGTAGGTCTCCCACACTATGGCATATTGCATCAGTTTCTGTCTGTATAATGAGGGTCCTTACCTAGCACCCTCAGTTCCTCAGCTGTGCTGGTGCTTTCGCTGATGGGATTCACTATAGTGCAGCTGTAATTCCCACTGTCGGATTTCCCAATGGGAAGGAAGTGTAGAAAAGGGCTCATTTCATTGCAAGTGATGGTGGACTGAGCACAAGATATGTTCTCGGCATCTTTTTGGAATATGTAACTGTCAATGTTCTGCAGACCAGGCTGGCACTGGAGACTCACATTAGTTCCTTCTGCTACAGGCCCTTGTGGAATTTCCAAGGTTGGTGGGGTAAGGGGAGCTAAGGAGGGAAAGGATGAAATTCAGTCTGTGATCCAAGCAGTGAATTCTTAGCTTAGTTTATTCAAATACTCAATATGCCATCTTTCTACTTGCAAGGGATATGTAAGGTGGTTTACAAAATACAATATAAGAATGAAAAAGAAAAGAGAAAGAAAGGTAAAATTTTTTAGGAAGGATAGAAAGAGGGAGCAAATTCAGAGCTAAGGTTGCTCTTTCCCCTGGCCGAAGCCCCCTGCTTTTGATAGTATCAGTGATACATGCCACGAATAGTGTCTGGTCATAGTTCTGCAGTATGACTGTATACAATATGTGCAGTGGGGCTATTACCCTTCCCTTATCCACATACAGTATATTATACAGTCAGAAGATGTGATACAGTTGTGGTCAGCATTATTGGCACCCTTGCAGTTCAACCCCTTAATGTTCATTATCTCCTAAAAAAAATGGCCAGGGGATGGATGTCCATCCCTGCTATTCGCTCCCCTGCTGGCCCCAGCAAAAGCCTCCCTGTATGAACAGCAGGTTTGTACAGGGAAGCCTAGATGGGGGTGGGAGGGGGCGTTCTGGAGGTGGAGCGAGGGCGGGGCATGGGTGGGAGGCGACCCTGGACATACAGGGCCGATTCAGAGGTCAGCCCTGTACGTCCAGGGCCTCAGAACTAGATGGGGGACTTATTCCACTTTAGAGGCAGAGTAACTCCCCTTGGACGTGGCGTTACGTCGGCAGCCAGCATGGACAAGTGAAGCAGAGGTGGAGGAAGTTCCCTGCAGCTGGACCCTGGCCATGGGAGGCTGGATCAAGGGTCCGGCTGTGAGGAAAGAGGTTTATCTGTGGCAGGCGGCATTCAGGAGCCACGGTGCCATGGCAATGGGATGCCATGGCTCTGCGGCTCCATTTAGGAGCTTGACTCCACTACATGGGTAGTCACTGGGACGTACAGCTGGGCAGAATTGGATACTGGCCTGCACGTCCAAGCGCTAGTCCCAATTCTGATGCTGCGGGATCAGAATCGGGTCTAACTTTGGATGGCCCGATTCTGCCTGGACATACAGGGGATGGACAGCCTGATTGGAATAGGCCTCCATATGCACGTATATTTGACACATAAAAGAATCAATTAAAACAAAGTCAATTAAAAAAGGAAAGAGTAGGAAAGAGTATAAAAACCGTGACATTTCCAGGACCTGATTATTCCACTGTTGTAAGGGTAGACTACAAAATTAATGGAAAGAACATCCACCTTAGAACAAAACCAAATTTGAAATGCTTAAACTTTTTGTTGGAATGTTTGTTATGAAAGGGAAAGCACCTCTCTTGTGAACAAACTTTCCTTTTTTTTTTTAAAGTGAACAAATCACTGAATGTGCATTAAACCAACTTATAGTGTAATACTAAAAGAGAATAAGGGTTATGTTTACTAAACTGCGGTAAACGTGAATAACGCGCGTTGTACGACGTTAACGATCGTTAGTGCGCTATAGCGCATTAACGATCGTAAATGCGCTAGAGCGCGCGCTATCACGCGCTAACGCGCAGAATGCTCCGCGGCACGGTAAAACACCGCAGAAGGTGGAGAGAGGGCGGAGAGAAGGGGTCAAATGGGCGGAGAGTGGGCGGGAAGAGGCTAACGCGCTGATTTTCACAGCTGAATCCCAATGTGAATGAAAACCTACCTGTAAAAGCACTTTAAAGGGGAGAGAAACCATTTACGTGTCAGCAATGTACAGCCTAGGCAGGGAAACCTAAAAAAGGTGATAAGTGTGATACATGTGCACAGAACAAAAGGGCACAGAAACACCGAAAATGACCCCAACAAACTGGAAAAAAACAACAACCAAGCTGGCCAATAGTGGTATCAATGAGAAACATCAACCCCCCCCCCCCGAGTAAGCCCCATAGATCAGATATAATTCGTGGAAGGGTCCATACTCCGTCCCTATACAAGGTGCATGGGCCCACAGTGAAATAGCGCTGCTCAGGGATTTTCCCACCATCGGACAGGGTTCCTATGGCATGCACATGTCCCGCAACATCAGGGCGGGCATGTCAGAACGGGCAACTGGGCAGATGCTGGAAAAGGGGATACAGAGGGCTGCAGGCGGCACATGCAGTGGCGCAGCTGGGCCGCAGTGGGGACTAGGGTGATGCTCAGTTGGCCCATAGGAATGCGTAAACAGTAGAGCCAGACAGCAACTGATGAGGGCCCAACATGGGCACGAGTGTGTCTCCCAAAGTGTCACAGGGGAGAGTACCCAACAGCAACCCCCAAGGGCACGGAACACTGGCAAGCGGGGCTGGGGGGGAGCGTGGACGTCTATGCAGGCACCCCTACCCCAGAACACGCACCATAGGCGACCGCCTACCTGCACACTGGATGGCCTGAGACCGTGCACCACCAGCTCCACCAGCAGAAGGGCATGTCAGCATGGTGGCTGAGGGATACTGGTAGTGGAGGGGGCAGTGGCAGCTGCCCGGAGCAGACCGTGGCCTAGACCTTTGTAGGTGGGTGCCATGCACTGCAACAGACAGGCCCTGTCTGACCAACAGTCATGATATCACCAGGAAATGCACCATTTCTGTGAGAACATGGTGGTGCAGTGCACAGAACCACTGTACTCAGAAGCAGAAGGTTACAGGTTCAAGTCCCAGACATGGTTTCTGCCAACCCAGTCCTCATATTTTACCCACTACTATAACATGCTAATACAGACAGAACCGGTCTTGCAGATGACGTAAACATGCCCAAAACACCCACATTTTACCCTACAGAGCACAGACACCATAAACATGCACATTACCTAGAGCAGAGCCTCCCAAATGCAGTCCTGGAGGGCCAAACACCATCCCGGTTCCATGCTGCCTCTCATAAAGATGCCTGTGCTGCATTTCTATGCGCCACCCCCATGGTATGCAGATGTATCTCATGCATATTCATGAGGGACAGCATGAAAACCCGAACAGTGTTTTGCACCGCAGGACTGGAGTTGGGAACCTCTGCCGTAAAGCTGCAGCCAACAGGGGCAGACACACCCGCCCCCACAGGCCCCATTATCCAAAGCCTCCTGGAGAGGCAGGACTTTGGGCTCTGCATGCATCTCCCAATACTAGCACATGCATACCGTAGTAATGCCACCCTAAACCTGGGAATATGTTACACAGCTATCAGAAGGTTGCTATGAGCAGATAGCAATTCCTAGGTTAAGTACAATTCCCTGAGTGAGCTGCATCATAGCAACCTTTCTGATGTCTGTGGAGTGTGCTACAGGTCCTGTGTCTAACAGTGTTTACCAACCTGGGGAGTGACTCCTACAGTATTGCGTACCATAGCCATGCCTGCACTGTGCCCAGAACTGGTGTGGTGGCCTGGGCTGCCCAACACCTCTAGAATTGCACAGTGCTTGCATAGGTGTGGGGAGTGCGTGTCTGTCTATCCAGTGTGTGGTGGCTTCCAACACCCTCCACAGCCCACACTGCTAGCACTGTTGCCAGTATTGGCCTGCCAATGTGCATAATGAGGAGCAAGGTACTGTGGGAATAGCCTGGATAGGGTGGCCTGGGCTGTCCGCATCTGCACAGGGCATAGGGCAATGGCCGGACATTATAGTGCCCGGTACCACCTGCATGGACAGGGTGGCCATAGCATGTCCTGCTGGGAGGTCACTCTCACCCTGACTGAGCAGTGACCATGGCATGGCTAGGTTCCACCATAGTGCTATATAGTATTTCTCTTATGTGATATTTATGGCTTTCCTTTTGGGGCCCAATCATGGACTTGTCTGCTTGGTATGTATGCTGATATCCCCGTTCTGGGTACATGCATTTCCTCCAGGACCATACACTATGGACTAGCTGGTGGACTGTCTGCAGCTAGTATATGTTTTGCTGGAACACCGTGCAGTGGCTGGAGGCTTGCTGCTGGAGAATGTCAGATAATGGTGGGGGCAGCTGAGCATTTCCAGACCTGACGTCTGTCTGCTCTTGCTGTATGGGTGTGTACTGCTCTGCATTGCCTGCCCTGTTGGGATGTTTGATCCCGAGTGGGACTTGGGTGATGGTCCCCTCTGCTGCCACCATTGTAGGGGGTTGAAAGTGGATCTGTGGGCGGGAGATCCTGTCCCCCACCCTGAGCCCTAGAGGGTGCGTTGGGTGGTGGTATGTAATCTTCCTGGTAACCACAGCAGAATGTGGGTGTGGTGCCATGCAGTCCTCCTGTAGCCAGCCATGTGTTTATTAGCAGCTCTAGCCCACTGGTTACTTCATTGCCCATGGAGCCAGTGGTCATAGGTTCACAACCCACAGTGGGTTTCATTGGTAGGGCTGTCTTAGGCATTGTCTATTTTTACTGTATATTAGTGCTGCCAGCAGAACCACCCTCAGGGTACTGTCACCTTAGGGTAGCTCAAAAGGCGCCTTATATGGTGCCCTATAGGGCGCGCCTTACGCGGCGCCCTATAGGGCGCGATTTACATGGCACCCAATAGGGCGCACATTACACGGCGCCCTATAGGGTGCACATTACACTTCGCCCTATATTATATGTATTATATGCCATTTGAAAGGAATATTTAGGCGCTCCCTATAGGGCGTGCCTTACATTTCGCCCTATAGGGATCGCCTAAATATTCCTATCAACTGGTATATAATACATGACCATGTCAGAGAGAATGTCACTATTGGAACATATTTCATAGGACGGGTACAATTTTCCTGACATATGCAAACTGTAACCCGCCTACAGACTGTGGATTAAAATATTATAGTCGGCTTTCAAAGGACGCTTCAGCCAGCCTTATTCATTAGGCACACTGGGGAATTGAACCCATGACCCTTGTACCATCAGTCTGTGTAGTAGCCATTGTACTACAGCTCTGTTTCTATATTTGGGTGTCTGCGTGCTGTCTTACGCTTGTGCGTAGCAGCGCGCGCGCTGTAACAATCGTTGCTGCGCCGCGTGTAATAACGCGCGCAACTGCGCGTTATCGGTTACGATGTACCGCCCATGTCCTTTTTTGGCTTTCCTTCCACTAACGCGGCTCCTAACGCGAATTGCACTAACACAGTTTAGTAACTAAAATGCTAGGCTTAGTTTTAAAGAAGCAAATGCAAATAGCCCGGAAATCCAACTGCACACAAAACGTTTGTTCCAAAGGCTAAGTTAGAAGATGCCAGAAGCAAAGGTGGCCCCAGAACCGGGGAAACAGTCCAGGAAATCCCACTGAAAAAAAGCAGACACAGAAATGTGTTTCGAGCTCATAAAACAAGTGAACAAGCTCAGCCTCAAGCGCAATAGCCAAAGTGGATTCCTGTTTTTAAGAATTCTGCTTTAGAAGTGCCAAGACAGTTATCTAAAAGGTGGAGCTTTTTAGTGGCATAAAAATGACGTCAAAGAGAAATGGCAGGGCTTCCCCTAAAGATGTAACCAATTGAGAAGTGGTAAATTAAAGGAGACTCCTCCAATTGATTTCCAAGTTCAAACCAGAAGGGCTGACAGATCGAAATCTGTAAATCCATGATTGTTCAGACAGTTGTAAACGGGATTCATGATCCCCCACTGTGGGGATCAAGTGGAACAAAGTCGATCACTTTCCATCTCAAATCTTTGGAAGAATGATGTTTTTGTAAACAATGGAGCTGACATGATTTTTGTGTTGATTCTCAACCGATGTTCCTTGAGACGAGGTCTAATTGATCTACTCATTCTGCCAACATATTTAAAAGAACAAGGGCAGATGAGTAAGCAGATCACATAAGATGACAGACAAGTAGTGTGCCAGTGTGCAGAGTAAATAAGTACAGTGGAAGGATCAGTCCATTTCTCACCACAAAGAATGATGGCACAAAAAGTGCAATGCATGCAGGGGTAATGGCCCGGAACAAGGTTGTCCTGCATATGAATAATGCATTTGGGTTCAGCAGCTGCATGCACCATAAAATCTCAGATATTATGACCTCGGTTGTAAGCAACAACAAAATCATTTTGGAAGTGGTGATGCAGAGTCAAGATGTGCCAGTTTTTTCTCAATAAGGTGGTTACTTGAGAAGAATTGATCATATATGGAAGTACTCCAACAATACGGTTGGTAGAGCAAGATGAAGTGACATTAGCTGAGGAAGCATCAGATGGAATCAACCATTCGCGATGAGAGTATCTTGCCCGTTTATAGGCTCAATGAATGACATCTGATGGATAACCCCTATCAAACAATCAATGAGATAGATCAGTGGCATGTCGCTTAAACTTAGAAATGGTGGTGCAGTTGCAACAAATGCTAAGGAATTGACTCAGCGGCAGACCATTTCTTAAAGGACCAGGATGATGGCCATGGTAACACAATAAATTATTATGTTGCTACTACTACTACTACTGAACATTTATATAGCGCTACAAGACATTCGCAGCACTGCACAAATACATGTAAAAGACAGTCCCTGCTCATTGGAGCTTACAATTTAATAGAGAAAGACAATACAGTAGCTGTAGACATGGGATGCAGCCAGGGGGAATAGCTGTATCCCATGTCTATTCACCCTAGCTAGGGAGAATACTTGGACAGGTTTAAGGTAAAGCGTGCTGTAGAATCTAAATCTAAAAACTCAAAATGGGTCCCAGGATGTTTGGCTATAAATTTTACATTGGGTTTTATGGTATTGGCCAACTGCAGGAATTTTTCCAAATCAGTAAGAGCACTATTCCACAGAAAAAATATGTCACTGAGAAAATGGACCCAAAAAGGAATAAATGAAAACCAAAAAGATCCATAAATATGAGAAGCTTCAAAATCATATATATAGGGTGGCCACCGAAGGAGCTACAGTAGCCCCTATGGCTACACTATACACCTGTAAATAAAATTCAGCATCATACAAAAAAAATAATTCCTGGTTAATACTAAAGTTCAGTAGTGTCAAGAAAAAAGATTTTGGTATCCTGGAAGGAAGAGCCACCAGAAAACAATCCAAAGCTTCAAGCTGGTCAGTGCTGGTATATAATGATACCATGTCCATAGTAACTAATATTGATGACACAAAATTACCAAAAATTGAGTCCAGTAATGAGATGAAATGGGTGGAATCATGCAGATAAGACTGAACCTGAGTTGCTGATTTTTGTAGAAAGAAGTCACAAAATTTAGATAATGGTCCCAACATCAAATCCCTGCAAGAAACAATGGAATGGCCAGGAGGTGAAGACAGAGATTTGTATATCTTTGGGACTGTGCATATGACTGGAATGTGAGGATTTTTTTTAAAATAAGAAAAGCACCTTCCTTCTTAGTAGTCCAACCAGCAGATATAGCCCATGAAATCAAATCATGTATTTCATTTCCTTTGGGGAATTTAAATATTTGAGAAAAAAATCAGTCCAGGTATATATGCATGCGGCAACTATGACCCAATATTTAAAACAGAAGTTGATACCATGGGATCTCCGGATGATCAAACCACTTAAGATGTTTATAGAAGACTAGATTTTTTGTGATAAATGGAATAACATACTAAATAAGCACAGTCTTGATCTAATTGCACTCCTAAATGAGCGTTTAATAATGGAAGATAATGCTATTACACACCAGCTTAAAGATTTGGAACAGAAATGAAAAAAGATATGACAGAGCAGATTTTTAGCTCCCAGATGACTGAATTAACTCAACAGATGACACCGTTTTGAGAGTTTTTGAAGAATTCAGAAGTTAAGAAATTTTCTCTTGATAGATTTGATTATGAACATGAACCAGGTCTATACTTGGAAATTGAAACCTGAACAAGAAGTAAATCATATTAAACAAATAACATTTGACAGCTCCTTTGAGGACTCACAGTGATTCATCTAATAAATCTTGTCACAAATACCACCTTCTCAGCTTTGGGAACTGCTGGCACCTAATCAGGAGTTAGTGGGCCTGATTAGCCTGTGAATGAACTGAGAGCAGCTGAGGCCTACATAAAAGGCTTCAGAGCCCTGCCCTGTTGAGGCATTCCTAACAGGGGCTCTACAGGTCAAACAACGGTAAGGATTTGAGGGTTTATTTTTATTAAATTGCTAGCTCTCTGACTGGGAGCTCTTAAAAGGGTTTTGGTATATTTTTAAAGCAAAGTTACATTCTTTTTGGTGCTTTAGTAGCAATATTTTCTTTAGTGGAGTAGCTTTTAAACTCTGGTAACCTTCTCAGCTTTTGGGAACTGCTGACACCTAATCAGGTGTTAGTTCCCTCCCTACCCACCCCAACTCCCACCCACCCCTAGTGAGCAGTCTTGCTTTATAGGGCACCTCCCCATTTAACAAAGCACAGGGACTTGGAACAGCACATTTTGAATATAATTAAAGAGATTTAACTGCTTTTTCTCTGAAAGGACAGCTGGGAAACCGGCTGGTACTTTGGTAGATCTCTCTCTTTTGCTTTAACAGATACCTAAGCTCCACGAACAGAACAGTGGCTAGGAAAAATCGTATAGCTAAAGCTGTTGCCCCCATTACAGCTACTGCCTCTGTCCAGACAGAGGTCCCAGTGCCATTTGAAGGACCGGTTCCATGTCCAGGGTGCCTGCATGCTGAAGCTCTGAGGAGCCAAGTGGAGGAACTCAGAGAGGAGGTGGCGAGGCTGAGGAGCATTCAAGACAGTGAGAAGTACATTGATGAGATGCTTCTTGAAACATCCAAGTTCTCTAGCAGAGGAGAAGATGGGTGCCAATAGAATGACAAAGGTTGGACAAAAGTCACCAGGGCCTGCAGAATCACCAATCCAACTTCTCCAGCCCTTGAGTTGGAGAACCATTATGCAGCCCTGGAAGTGGAGGAGGTGAAAGCACCCCTGGAAAGGGAAGCACCAGCGCTCAAGTACCCCAAAGTTGCAGAATCAGTGACCACAAGGAAGCAAAGGGTAGTGGTGGTTGGTGACTCTCTTCTGAGGGGTACTGAGGCATCGATCTGCAGACCAAACTTGATGTCCAGAGAGGTATGCCGTCTGCCTGGTGCCAAAATCCAAGATGTTACGGAGAGTTTGCCGAGACTCATCAAGCCCACTGACTATGTTGCTAGTCCATGTCGGAACAAATGATACTGCCAGGTATCCCTCTGAGTGTATCAAAAGTGACTTCATGGCTCTGGGACAGAGGGTGAAGCTGTTAGGTGCATAGGTGGTGTTCTCTTCAGTCCTCCCTGTTGAGGGTAAAGGCCAAGGCAGAGAGGCTCGCATCCTGGAGACGGATGCATGGCTGCGTGGATGGTGTCATGGAGAGCGTTTTGGTTTTCTAGACCATGGGATGCTGTTCCAAGGGTGGCAGAGCAGAGATGGCATCCATCTGTCCAAGAAAGGTCAACGCGTCTTCAGTAGTAGACTGGGCTAATCTACTGAAGAGGGCTTTAAACTAGACTCATTGGGGATGGGTGAAGAAAGCCCCAAGGTAAGTGAAAGCCCCCAGGTAAGTGATACATTAAGTACCTTTATGGAGATGGGTAACAGGGGTAACATATGGAAAGCAGTGTGCATAAATGCCTGTAGCATGGGAAATAAGATCCCTGATGATGAAGCTTTGGTGGGAGTGGCCGTCTTGGATTTAGTGGCAGTTACAGAAACATGGTTCACTGAAGACTATGACTGGGATGTAACTATACCTGGCTATATTTTATTCAGAAAGGACAGGGTAGGAAGAAGGGGAGGAGGAGTGGCACTATATGTAAAAAACACTATTAAAGCTTTGGAATTACAGAACTTAAAAGGGAGAGAGGAGGCATTGTGGGTTAAACTAGAAAGAGGGAAAGGGAAATCTATCTGCATTGACATGATATGCAGACCTCCCTCACAAGAGGAAGAGGTGGACAGTGAGTTAATTGAAGACATACGCAGCATTGCTAGGAAAGGGGAAGCGCTACTGATAGGGGATTTCAATATGCCAGATGTTGATTGGCACATTCCTGCTACAGTATCATCTAGAAGTAAAGAAATCCTGGATTCTCTACAGGGAGAACTATTCAAGCAATTGGTAACAGACCCCACAAGTGAAGGGGCCATACTGGACTTGGTGCTTACCAATGGTGAAAGTGTTTCTGATGTTATAGTGGGATATCATTTTGCATCCAGTGATCACCAGATGGTGTGGTTCAGTATTAGGACTATGGCTGTTAGAATCCATTCAAAAGTGAGGGTCTTAGACTTTAGAAAGACTAACTTTGCCAAGATGGGCCAATATCTCAGGGAGTCGTTAGCGGGATGGGAACAGCTGGGGGATGTAGAAAAACAGTGGGCAAAACTGAAAGGGGATATTTTAAGGGCAACCAACGTTTTTGTTAAAATGGTAAATAAAGGTAAAAGGACCGCTATGGCTTTCGAAAGAAGTAGCTGAAAAAATGAAGAAAAAGAGGGAAGCCTTCATGAAATACAAGAGATCACAGAGAGAGGAAGACAGGCATCTATATTTGGAAAAACTTAGAGAAGCTAGCAAAATAGTCAGGAAAGCAAAGATTCAAAAAGAGGAGGAAATAGCCAATGCAATAAAATGGGGGGATAAGACATTTTTCAGATATGTTAGTGAGAAGAGGAAGGGAAAAAGTGGTATTGTCAGACTGAAGGGTGAAGGGGAGGAATATGTAGAAGCTGATGGGGATAAAGGGAATTGCTTAACAAATATTTCTGTTCTGTGTTCACAGATGAAGAACCAGGAGCAAGACCTCAGAAAATACCCACAAACAGGAACAGAAGTGATGGACATCTTGAACAATTTTCAGAAGACTGTGTTCGTGAGAAACTAGCTCAATTTAAAGTAGACAAAGCGATGGGACCGGATGGGATACACCCTAGAATACTGAAGGAACTTGGGGACCTTCTAGCAGCTCCACTGACTGACCTTTTCAATGCCTCGTTGGAGTTGGGAGTGGTGCCAAAGGACTGTAGAGAGGCTCATGTGGTGCTTTTACATGAAAGCGGAAATAAGGATGTGGTTGAAAACTACAGGCCGGTTAGTTTAACTTCGGTGGTGAGTAAATTATTGGAAACGGTGCTGAAAGAGAAAATAGTGAGGTTTCTGGAGTCCAGCGGATTACAGGATCCAAGGCAGCATGGATTCACCAGAGGCAGGTCTTGTCAGACAAATCTGATTGATTTCTTTGACTGGATGACCAGGGAGTTGGACCGAGGGAGAGCCCTAGATGTGGTGTATTTAGATTTCAGTAAAGCCTTTGACACTGTTCCTCACAGGCGACTTATAAACAAACTGATCACCCTAGGGATGGACCCTAAAGTTACTGCTTGGGTTAGAAATTGGTTGGGTGGGAGGCGACAAAGAGTACAGGTAAATAGAGCTCACTCTGAGGAGAAGGATGTTACCAGTGGTTTGCCCCAGGGATCTGTCCTTGGTCCAATTCTTTTTACATCTTTGTTAGTGATTTAGCAGAAGGGCTGTCGGGTAAGTTTTGCCTTTTTGCGGATGATACCAAAATCTGCAATAGAGTAGACACCCAGGACGGTGTAGATAACATGAGGAGGGATCTAGCTAAGCTTGAAGAATGGTCTCGAATTTGGCAGCTGGGATTTAATGTTAAAAAATGTAAGGTCATGCATTTGGGCTGCAGCAATCCAAGGGAGCAATATAGTATAGGGGGTGAAGTACTTTTGTCCACTAAAGAAGAGCGGGACCTAGGCGTGGTTGTGTCTGATGATCTTAAAGTAGCTAAACAGGTAGAAAAGGCGACGGCAAAAGCTAGAAGAATGCTTGGGTGCATACAGAGAGGAATGGCTAGCAGAAAAAAGGAGTTGATAGTGCCTCTGTATAAGTCCTTGGTGAACATAAGAACATAAGAACATAAGATATGCCATACTGGGTCAGACCAAGGTCCATCAAGCCCAGTATTCTGTTTCCAACAGTGGCCAATCTAGGTCATACGTACCTAGCAGTTTCCCCAAGGGACACAGGTTCCACAATGCTTGTATTGGTTCAAGCATTGATATCCTGGGTCCCTTCTTAATAATGGTTTATGGACCTTTCCTCCAGGAACTTGTCCAAACCTTTTTTAAACCCAGCTACACTAACAGCCTTTACTACATCCTCCGGTAACAAATTCCAGAGTTTGATTACACGTTGAGTGAAAAAATATTTTCTTTTATTAGTCTTAAATAGTTTACCCTGTAGCTTCATTGCATGTCCCCTAGTCTTTCTATATTCTGATAAGGTAAACAATCGATCTACGTTTACCCGTTCCACTCCGTTCATTAATTTATAGACTTCTATCATATCTCCCCTCAGCCGTCTCTTTTCCAGGTTAAAGAGCCCCAACCTTTTTAGCCTTTCTTCATAGGAGTAGCCTTCCATCCCCTTTACCATTTTGGTGGCTCTTCTCTGAACCTTTTCTAAAATCGCTATATCCTTTTTAAGATACGGCGACCAGAATTGCACACAATATTCAAGGTGCGGTCTCACCATGGAACGATATAGAGGCATTATAATATCTTTTGTTTTATTTTCCATTCCTTTCCAAATCATACCTAGCATTCTATTTGCTCTCTTGGCCGCCGCTGCACACTGGGCCGAGGGTTTTAACATGGTATCCACAAGGACGCCTAAATCTTTTTCTTGGGTGGTGGTTCCTAATGTGGAACCTTGCATCGTGTAACCATAGTTTGGGTTGTTCTTCCCTAGGTGCATAACCTTGCACTTCTCCACATTAAATTTCATCTGCCATTTTGATGCCCAGTCTTCCAATTTATCAAGATCCTCTTGCAATTTTCCACAATCCTCCTGGGTTTTAACAACTTTAAATAGTTTTGTGTCATCAGCAAATTTGATAACCTCACTCGTTATTCCACTTTCCAGGTCATTTATGAATATGTCAAAAAGCAGCGGACCCAGCACAGATCCCTGGGGTACACCACTATTCACCTTTCTCCATTGGGAAAATTGGCCATTTAGCCCTACCCTCTGCTTTCTATCTTTTAACCAGTTCCTGATCCACAGTAGTACACTGCCTCCTATCCCATGACTCTTTAGTTTTGCCAAAAGTCTCTCATGAGGGACCTTGTCAAAGGCTTTCTGAAAGTCCAGATACACAATATCAACCGACTCACCTTTGTCAACCTGTTTATTCACTCCTTCAAAAAAACATAACAGATTAGTAAGACAAGATCTTCCTTGTCTAAAGCCATGTTGGCTGTCTCCCATTAGGTCATGACTATCTATATGCTGAGTAATTTTATTCTTTATGATGGTTTCTACCATTTTTCCCTGTACTGATGTCAGGCTCACCGGTCTGTAGTTTCCCGGATCACCCCTCGAACCCTTTTTAAAAATTGGTGTTACATTGGCGATCCTCCAATCCTCAGGTATTAGAGATGATTTTAATGATAGTTCACAGATTACTGATAGCAGGTCTGCAATCTCAAATTTCAGTTCTTTCAACACCCTTGGATGTATACCATCCGGCCCAGGTGATTTGCTACTCTTCAGTTTATCTAATAGTTGTAAGACATCTTCCCGATGTATCGATATTTCCTTCAATTCTTCCACACCTTTAAATACCACTTCAGTCGTGGGTAACATCCCTACATCTTCCTCAGTAAAGACCGAAGCAAAGAATTCATTCAGTCTCTCCGCTATCGCCTTGTCGCCTCTTAGTGCTCCTTTAACCCCTTTATCATCTAATGGACCAACTGACTCTCTCACGGGTTTTTTGCTACGAATGTACTTGAAAAGGTCTTTATTTCGCGTTTTTGCTTCCGCAGCAAGCTTCTTCTCAAATTCTCTCTTTGCCTGCCTTATCAATGCCTTGCATTTGACTTGCCAGTGCTTGTGCTGTTTCCAGGTTTCATCATTTGGCTCTTTTTTCCATTTCTTGAAAGATGCTTTTTTGGCAACAACAGCCTCTCTGACCTCAGCTTTAAACCATGCTGGCAATTTTTTGGACTTCCTTCCACTTTTCTTAAAGCGTGGAATACAGCTGGTCTGGGCTTCCAAGATAGTATTTTTCAACAACACCCAAGCTTGATGTACGTCTTTAACCTTTGCAACTGCTCCTTTTAGTTGTTTCTTAACTGTTTTCCTCATTCTATCATAGTCTCCCTTTCGAAAGTTAAAGGGTAGTACTGTGGATTTCCTTACTATCCCTCCTCCACTAATTAAATCAAAGGCGATCATGCTATGATCACTATTGCCAAGTGGCCCCAACACCCTTATCTCTTGCACTACATCTGGTGTTCCACTAAGGACTAGGTCTAATATTGCTTCCCCTCTGGTTGGTTCATGAACCAGCTGCTCCAAGAAGCAGTCATTTATTTCATCTAGGAACTTTATCTCCCTAGCATGTCCTGTTGTGACACTGACCCAGTCGATGCCGGGGTAATTGAAATCACCCATTATTATTACTGCACTGTAACTTTTGCTAGCTTCCTTGATTTCTTTGAGCATTTCATCATCCATTTGTTCATTCTGGCCAGGCGGACGATAGTACACCCCCACTGCCATCGCCTTCCCCTTTTTACATGGAATTTCAATCCATAGAGATTCTACAGCAAATTTTGTTTCTTGCAAAACTTTAATCCTTTCTGACTCAATGCCCTCTCTAACATAGAGCGCAACCCCTCCACCAATTTGATCAGCTCTATCATTTCGATATAGTTTGTACCCAGGTATCACAGTGTCCCACTGGTTGTCCTCCTTCCACCATGTCTCTGATATTCCAATCATATCTAACCTCTCGTTTAGTGCTATATATTCTAACTCTCCCATCTTGTTTTGTAGACTTCTAGCATTTGCATACAAGCATTTTAGAGACTGTATTTTATTCATATTAATTTGGCTATTGGTAGACATGGGTAATTTGGGATCTTTAAGTTCTGTCTGCTCCATACTCGAGGGCATTTGGGCTACTTTACTCTTTTTTGGAACCTCTCTGCTTTTTGTAGTATCCTTCAAGGATACATTCTTCCGAACCATGCGCTCTTGGGCGACTGTCGGCTTTCCCCTATTATCTAGTTTAAAAGCTGCTCTATCTCCTTTTTAAAGGTTAATGCCAGCAGCCTGGTTCCATCCCGGTTAAGGTGAAGCCCATCCCTTCGGAAGAGCCCCTCCTTTCCCCAGAATGTTCCCCAGTTCCTAACAAATCCGAACCCCTCATCTCTGCACCATTGTCTCATCCACGCATTGAGACTCCGGAGCTCTGCCTGCCTATTGGGTCCTGCGCGTGGAACGGGAAGCATTTCGGAGAACGCTACCCTGGAAGTTCTGGATTTCAACTTCCTACCTAAAAGCCTAAATTTAGCTTCCAGAACCTCCCTACCACATTTTCCTATGTCATTGGTACCAACATGTACCAAGACAGCAGACTCCTCCCCAGCACTATCTAAGACCTTATCTAGGTGGCGTGTGAGGTCCGCTACCTTCGCACCAGGCAGGCATGTTACCAGGCGATCCTCACGTCCACCAGCCACCCAGCTATCTACATGCCTAATGATCGAATCACCAACTATAACTGCTGTCCTAACCCTTCCCGCATGGGCACTTGGCCCTGGAGAAACCTCCTCGGTGCGAGAGGGGTTTACATCACCTGGAGGACGGGTCCTAGTTACAGGATCACTTCCTGCCACACCAGGGTGATGCTCTCCTGTCACGTGACCTCTCTCCTCCATGGCAACAGGGATGCTGCCAGACTGGAGGTGGGACTTCAGGACTATATCCCTGTAGGTCTCGTCTATGTACCTCTCTGTCTGTCTTATGTTTTCCAAGTCTGCTACTCTAGCCTCTAGAGAACGGACTCGTTCCCTGAGAGCAGAGAGCTCCTTGCACCTAGTGCACACGTAAGACCTCTCACCAGCTGGGAGAAAATCATACATGTGACACTCAATGCAAAAGACTGGAAAGCCCACATCCCGCTGCTGGACTGCTGTCTGCATCTTAGTTTTAAGTTTGTGTTTAGATCTTTAAGTTCTATATGTACTAAAGGGTGCAATGGATATTTATACCACTAAAACTGTACCTAAGAAGTTTAATATACCTTGTTCACCTGAAGCTTAATTAATCTCAGGTCCTTGGTGTATGACTGATTTGGGTAATGAGCTTCACCTGAGAGCACCTCCTGTCTTTTAAGTTGTGCAAGTACCTATAAAGCTGTGAGTTTCCCAGGGGAGGGAGGGAGGGATATAACACTTATTAAAAAAGGGCTGCTACACAGTACCTTGTCCTGTGCTGCTGAGGAAAACTATATTCTGATTTGATTTAAATTATAGCTCTTTGCTGCTACTAGGCTCTAACCTATTATGAAATTTAAACTACAAGCTCTCTGCTGGATTCTAAATTTAACCAGAAAGCTCTCTTCTGTGTTTTAATTTGAAACTAAAAGTACTTTGCTGATGCTAGGCCCTGAGTGACTATGAAATTTAAACTACAGCTGTCTACTGGGTATGAAAGGTAACCAGAAAGTTCTCTTCTGTGTTTTTAAATTGAATCTTAAACTGTTGCTACTAGGCCCTGACTGATTTAACAAAAAAAATAGTGGGTTCACAGATTAATTAGCTTTAAAAGAAAAAAAATTCCTTTCAGAAAAATTCCCAGAAGTATATACTCACAATTTCAGATTTCTCTCCAGAAGTAACAGCCCCCCTTTCCAGTCCTTCAAGACCAAGTGTGACCTCATTTGGAGTATAGTGTGCAATTCTGGAGACCGCACCTTCAAAAGGATGTGAAGAGGATGGAGTCAGCGCAGAGGGTGGCTACTAAGATGGTTAGTGGTCTTCATGTTAAAGCATATGGGACAGACTTAGGGATCTTAATATGTACACTAGAGGAAAGGCGGGATAGAGGTTATATTAAGGAAAAATTCCACTCTAAGGTAAAAGATATATTTAGTCTCAACTTGAATTTGGTCTCAAATTTCAGGGTCTGGAATACATTCTCTTTTCCTTCTAAAGAGCAACTCTCGCACATTATCTCTTCCATAAACACATGCACTTCTCCAACCGATCCATGTCCTGTATCTTGGATAAAGTCCACAAAGTCAAATTTTATTCACATAATACAAAACATTGTGCATAATTCCCTCTCTCAAGGTAAGTTACCAAAGCACTTAAAGCTTGCAACTGTTAGACCAATCCCGAAGAAGACAACGTTAGACAAGAATAACCCAGCTGCCTACAGGCCTATTTCCAGCATACCCTTTTTAGCGAAAATCATTGAAAAGACAGTGCAACTTCAACTCCAAGAACACATTGATATTCATGCGCCTTTAGACGATAACCAACATGGTTTTCGCCCAAACCATGGAGTTGAAACCTTAATGATTTATCTTTTTGATTACGTTCTCCGTACCATTGATGACATTAAAAAGGGTATTATAATGATTTTTATAGACATTTCGGCTGCATTCGATTCTGTAGATCACAATAGGTTATTACATAGATTAGAGGAGATTGGTCTACATGGGGTCACATTAAAATGGTTTCAATCATATCTGACAGAGAGATTTTTACAAGTAAAGATTGGACAAAAAACTTCTCTGCCATAAGAGTATTACAAGGTGTGCCACATGGTTCCGCTCTTTCTTCACTTCTCTTCAACATTTATTTGCAGCCAATTTGCCAATATTCCATTAAAAAGTGGCATAAAGTATACAATTTATGCTGACGATATTATGATTTTCACAACTATCTCCATCGAGAAACCTGATTTTTCCAGCATCACAGATTGTCTATCACAAATGTCCACCTGGTGTAAAACCAACAATATGCAAATTAATTTTAGCAAGACAGAGGCATTATTTGTATCTCGTAACCAAAATTTTGCACATCCACCTGTCATCAAGATAGATAATTCAATTATTCCTATTAAATCAGAAGTGAAATATCTTGGAGTTACTCTAGACAAGGAATTAAATCTCAGATCACACATAAACAAGACGATTAGAAGCGCTTATTATAGAATGAAAATCATCAGAAGACTAAGGCCGCTTCTGGAAAACTGTTCACTTCCGCAATGTTTGTCATGCTCTAATTACACCATTACTTGACTTCTGCAATCCAATATATCTGGGTCTAGCTAAGCAGTCACTGAAGCCTTTACAGTTAGCGCAAAACACCGCTGCTCGTATAATTTTTGGTCTATCAAGTAAAGAGCATATAACTCCTATCTTAAAGGAGCTTCATTGGTTACCAATATCATCTCGTATTAAATACAAAACAGTAATTTATATTTTCAAGATAAAGCAACAATGTTCTGCAAAAAGTCTGACGTATCTTATCCGGTCAGATATTAGCAACAGACCTAGGAGAAGTGTATCTGAAAATAGAATCAGCTCCTCAAATGACATCAGAAAAACACGCAAGGAGACCTCTGAGAGAGCTTTCTCGTTTGCTGCGACTTCCATCTGGAACTCCCTACCTAATGATCTGAGAGCAGCTCAGGACATCAAAGACTTTAGAAAACAACTGAAAAACAGTTTGTTTACGGAGCACTACGGTCATGCAATCAACTAATTAATTTTTAAGAAAGCAATTATTTATATATACATTGTACAATAGCTCACTTTATAGTATAGCTCACAATATATATAGTGCACCTTTTCCAAGACATTTAATCATATATTTACAAACTATGTATATATTATCACAGATTTTTTCACTATTACTAATTTTCTCTTTTGTTAAACCGCTTTGATTGTATGATAAGGCGGTATAAAAATCCAATTAAATAAATAAAATAAATAAATGATTGAGATGTTTAAATATCTCCATGGCATAAATGTTCAGGGGGAGAGCCTCTTTCAATTGAAAGCAAGTTCTGCTACAAGGGGACTTGGGATGAGGGTGAAGGGGGGATAGATTCAGGAGTGATATGTGGAAATATTTTTTTATGGAAAGAGTGGTGGATCCGTGGAATAGTCTCCCAGTGGAGGTGGTAGAGTTGAGGACAGTAACTGAATTCAGAAAAGCATGGGACAAACACAGAGGATCTCTAAAGGAAAAAAGGGGACTGTTGTAGTTGTTGATATGGAAGGACAGACTAGATAGGCCATGTGATATTTTTCTGTCATCATATTTCTATGTTTCTATTGTCACAAGCACAACGCTAAAACCACTAGTCTTCTAGTTGTTGAGGGCGTGGTGGTTGAGAACCTTCTTCTATCAGCTGTTATATTTATGCTTTAAGTAGAAGGATTGTAGTCGTGTTAAACCAAGGGTAAGGCTTATGACAGAAAAAGAGTTTATTTTAAACACAATAGAACAGATCAGGTTCCATTTACAGAATTTTAAATTATAGGATTTTTGCTTAAGATTCAGCAAGTTGATGGCAAAACAAACAGAACTCAACATTGGCTTTTAAAGTCCTCTTCACTGCAGCAGCTTAGCCTTTTCACATATAACAAGATGCCACTTTTCTTATTGTCCTTTGTCAATCAGAGCAATAGAAAAACAAGCTACTTCTTCTATGGCAAATTTATCTTCACTCAGCCATAATTCTCTCTAGGCTGCACTTCCAGGTGAAGAACCAAACTTAAGTTATGACATAAGCATTCAAAGTGTCCTCAAGACTCTTATAGCAGGCTTTTCTTATAAACAGGAGCAAAGCACAAAACTCTTATA
The DNA here is from genome assembly GCA_033557465.1 of Ichthyophis bannanicus. NCBI lineage: Eukaryota > Metazoa > Chordata > Amphibia > Gymnophiona > Ichthyophiidae > Ichthyophis > Ichthyophis bannanicus. Next base: position 222,331,149 of record CM066044.1, on the reverse strand, counting down.
CCAGCCAATTAACTTTCTCTCCGTTGTGGAGTTTCAACACAGCTGACACAGAAGCATGAATCACGGCCTTACTTCACTAGCTTATGCTGCAGTAAATTCCTCCTTTCAAAACACAGGAATTTACTTTCTCACTGCTTAGCTCTGAGGTTACTTCAGCAAGAGGAACAGTTCTTTCAAGGCTAGCCTTTCTTCAGACACTTCAAGTCTAGAGCTCGGCATAAAGAACAATCCATCAACATATCTTCTTCTTCCCTTAGCTCTGACACTGGTTCTCCCAATTGCATAGGCTCTGACTCACCCACTTGATCAGAGTGCCCTGATGACAACCTCTCTGGTGGTCTGAAAGCTTCTCTACTTCCTGGCTCCCACCTTTGTTGCAAACGTGATTCAGGGAAATCACCTTTCTCAGCAATGGGTAGCTCAGCCTGTCTCCAGAAGTTAGCACCTGCTCTGGCTTCTCCAGCATTCCATCGTCCTTGCTGCTCTGAAGTCTGTCCTCTGCTGCTTCCTCTGCTCCTTCTCCAACTACTCCTTCTCCCACTACTCCTCTCTCCATAATTTAACCAAGGTTTATACTCCCTGGGATCCAACCCCACCTCTTTCTGTCCCAGGTGTTTGTAATCCCCCTGCCTTCTGACATCAGAAGAATCAGTGCAGTTGTTAGAATGAGGGTTTTTGTCCTCGTGCTTGCTATCTATCCCTCTTACTCCATCAAGCATTTGCTGGAACTTGTTCCAGCTGGGGTTTTTTTGCCTTTGAACTGTGGCTCTGGCCTTTTGACCCTGCACACCTAACAAAGGCCCCTTGATTAAGGTGAATTCCTTATGCTGTTCACCTCCCCCATGCTCAAAATGGTTGACTTTGCCACATACCCCCCTGCTTAAGATATTACTGGCTGTTGGAGGAGATTGGGGTTACTCCAAATAGTCTGTAATTCGGGATAAGGCATCCGCATTTTAATGTAGTCTACCCGCTCGATGCTCCACTTTGAAGTCAAACGCTTGCAGAGCCATGTACCACCTAGTTAATCTTGCATTGTGGCTTTTCATTTGCTGCAGCCACTTCAAGGGTGCATGGTTTGTAATGAGTAAGAACTTCCTCCCTGTAAGGTAGAATCTGAGGGCGTCCACTGCCCACTTAATGGCAAGACATTCCTTCTCAATGGTGGAATAGTTGCGCTCTGCCAGGGAAAACATTTTACTCAGGAACATTACAGGTTGTTCCTCTCCTTTGCACTTCTGAGAAAGGACTGTGCCTAAACCTGCTTCTGAGGCATCGGTTTGCACTATGAAAGGTTGTGCAAAGTCCACTCCAGACAATACTGGAGCTGTACAAAGCCTCTCTTTTAATAGGTTGAAGGTCCGCTCAGCTTCTGGGGTCCAATTGAGGCGGTTCAGACAATTGTTTTTCAACATGTCTGTGAATAGGGAACGCTCCTCCGCAAAGCAAGGTAGGAATCTCCTATAGTATCCTACCAAGCCCAGAAAACTTCTCAGGTGTTTCTTGGTTATTGGCCTGGGGAGATTCCTAATGCTATCAACCTTGTTGATTAAGGGCTTGACCTTTCCTCGTCCTATCATGTGCCCTAGGTATTTGACCTCTCTCTTGGCAAAAGCACATTTACTAGGGTTCAATGTGAAGCCCGCCTGCCTCATTGACTGTAGGACAGCTTCAATTCTTGAAAGGTGCTCTTCCCAGGTGTGGCTGTAGATTATGATGTCATCCATATATGCAGCAGCATAATCTTGGTGCGGGCGCAGGACTTGATCTACTAGCCTCTGGCAAGTCGCGGCGGCACCATGGAGTCCGAAGGACATTCTTTTAAATTGAAACAACCCTATTGGGGTGCTGAAGGCAGTCTTTGGGCAAGACTCCCTGGTCAGGGGAATTTGCCAATAGCCTTTTGTCATGTCCAATGTGGTCAAAAATTGGGCTTGCCCCAAGCGATCCAGTAGCTCCTCTATCCTGGGCATTGGGTATGCATCAATCACCGAGATGGCATTTACTTGTCTGAAGTCAATGCAGAATCATAAAGTACCATCGGGCTTTGGCACAAGCACTATTGGACTGCACCATGGGCTTCTTGACTCCTCGATGACTCCCATTTCTACCATTTCACGTACCTGTGCAATTACTTCTTGTTTCTTAGTCTCTGGTAACCTGTATGGCCGCTGGCGAATCACCTTTCCTGGTGTTGTTATAACTTCATGGGCAACCAATCGGGTTTCGCCAGGGACCAGCGTCAGGACATCTGGAAACCGCTGTAACAGATTTGCCAACTCCTGCCTCTGGATCAAGGACAACTCTTCACCCACCTGTGGCTTCTGATGTTTTTCCCATTCTGTTACCTGTGGACCCAACTCTTCCACCTCAGCTTCCTCCCTTCCTTCTTCCAAGGTAGCTGTCAGGCCTTCCATCTTGGCTCGTCTGGTGGATCCAAAACCACAGGCACCTCATTCTGTGGGTGTCAACATAGGGGCCTCTTCTAGTGGGGGAAACCCCACCCTCTCACACAGAAGCTGGGCAATCCGGTCTCCGACCTGCACATGGAAGTCTTCTTTATCAAAATTAAACAACAAGACTTTTACAGTTCCTCTATCAATGTCAATGTGTGCCTTTGAGTCAGTCCTGACTCCTGGTGACCCAGAAGCTCCTGGGTTTTCTTAGCAGTGTCACTGGAAGTAGATTGCCAGGCCTTTCTTCTGAGGCAATGGAGAGTTAAGTGACTTGCCCAAGGCCACAAGGAGTGCTAGTGGGAATTGAACCCTGGTTGCTTGGTTACTAAGCTAGTGTTCTAACCACTAGGCTACTCCTCCACTCCAGTTCCTTGATAGTCAGGATCAATCACTCCTGCACCTACATCCAGGAAATGTTTTAAAGCTAGGCCTGAGCAAGGGGCTATTCGCCCATAACAGCCAATAGGGATCTCAAGTTGTAGGCCGGTGTCAATGAGAGCCTTGCCATATCTGGGCACTACTTCATTGACCGTGCTACACAAATCATATCCCGCGGCATGCGGGGACGCCCTCCTAGGACTTGTGGCTTTTTCAGAAACTTTATAATATCGCAATACAAACTTCTGTTTATTCTGGAGATCTCCTCCAGAGGGTTTTTCAATCTGTTTTCTGGGATTCCCAAACAAAGGGCCAGGGACCACTGTTACCATCCCCCCTGTCTGTTGCTCAAGGCCTTTTTCTAACCCTTTCTTGAATTGGGGCCAATCCTTTCCTAGAACTAGGTCGTGGGGAAGCTTTGGTACCACAGCCACAGGAATGCTTTTCTGTAGCCGTAATCCCTTTATCTCCAGTGTATACACGGGGTAACAAGAGACAGCCCCGTGGATGCAACGGATCTGAACCTGACCTTCAGGTCTCCTCTGACCATTCTTTGCTTGAGCCTTAATGGCCTGCCAAAGTCTCTGAGATATCATACTTTGGTCAGCCCCAGAATCAAGTAAAGCATTGGTAGGGATCCCCTGTATATTCACACTCAGAAGAAATCCCTCTCCCAGAGGTTTCACACTTGTACCAACCAACCCAGTACGAGCCTTACATGTTCCCTGTTAAGTGTCCTAATTCTCCACAATGAAAACATTTCTTTTGAGAGCACTTCTTTTTCTGAGCAGGCATATAAGTTTTCACACATCCTGTTTTATTTCCTTGTTTCGTTTCTGATATACCAAAACTGGTTTCAGCCTTCACTTTAGGAGCGCCCCCTCTTGGCTGATGCGCTAACTCAACTTCTATATAGCGTTCAGTCACCAGAGTTGCCTCCTCTGTGGTTTGGCAGTTTTGTTGGATCAGAAATGATTGGATTTCTCTTGGCACTGCTGCCATAAACTGCTCTAATACAATCATATCTAGAATCATATCCATATTTTTCTCTCCTGGGGTTAGCCACTTTAATGCTAGGCCCCAAATCCTTTGGCTTAATGCCTTTGGAGTCTCTCCAGCTTTAAGAACTGTGGCTCTGAACATTCGATGATAGACACTTTAAGTCAATCCCAAACGATCCCTAATAGCCATTTTTACAGTCTCATAGTCCAGGGCTTGGGCAGCTGGAATAGCCCTGTATACAGCCAGTGCTTCTGAGGCAGCCATGAGGCTCTTACACAAGTGATCAGCCTGACCCTTCCCCCCAAGCCATGAGGCTCTTACACAAGTGATCAGCCTGACCCTTCCCCCAAGCCATGAGGCTATCAGCCTGCTAAGAGAAGACATTAAGATTTCAGTAGGCACCCTTCCCCCACTCCAGGTCTGAGCACAATATCCCCTTGCCCAGAAATCAGCAGACCAGAGCATACCGGTTTGGACAGGTCACTCAGGTACCTTCCCCAGGGGCTACTGATTGGTGGACAGAAAATGTCTGAGGCGAATGAGATTATAGAATGAGTTTAAAATTGTACTGTATATAAGGCATTGTAGGACGTCCCTCGGGGCTCAGATTTTTGTGGAGGGTACCGTCTCTCTGTCTGAACCTGTGTGCACATTAAAGATCCTGTTTGCATACCAGCCTGTCTGTGAGTTTTCCTTCTGTGGGTGAGTGAGAGAATTAGAGCTTTAAGCTGATTGGCTGCTTCATTCTGGTGCCCAACGTGGGGCGAAATTAAATTAAATTAAATTAAAAGAAAAGCCTCTCTCTCATCACACCCACAGTGGGAAGACTACTGCTTTTTGCAGGATCAGGGCCTCCACCAGTCAGGGACCGGCTCCTCCAGGTGATTAACGGTCCTTGGCGCCCCAGGCCACTTTGTGCTCCGGAAGGACACCTTGATTTGTCTGGTCAGTCGGTTCCTGCGGCTGAATCCCCGATTGAAAACCGGTTGGATAGACTGGCATCCAAACTCCCTGTCTGATCAGAGTTCTGGTGAGTACTGCTACCTTATTACTGTTTTGGCTAGTTCTGTACTCTGTATCTGGAAATCCTGGAAATTTCTGTAAACCTGTAGCGGCCCGATCACCTGCAACGAGCAGTCCGAATAGGGGCCTTAGTGGCCCTGAAACCATTGCTCGTCCTGTCTGTATCTGGTAAATCTGGTGGGAATAGGAGGGGGGGGGGGGCGCTTGCGAGTACCGGTAAAGAACTGCAGTATAAATTTAACTTTGCCACCTCGGGCCCCTTAAGGGTATTTTAAGTGCAGCGCTGCCAAAGCTATTTAAAAAATTTTGCCCCAAGCTAATTATTAAAATTTTGTACTGACCGCAATTTGTCCGCGGGCCGGCTGGCTCTCCCCCTTAGGATCCGTTGATTTTTGTGTGCCGGTTAGGATCCATTGATTTTTGCACGCCGCGGGCCGGCTGGCCCCTTTAAACTGTTCCTTTTTGTGTTTTTTTGTGGGCCGCGGGCCGGCTGGTTCTCCCCCTTTAAACTGTTCCTTTTGCTTTTTGCGGGCCGCGGGCCGGCTGGCTCTCCCCCTTTGAATTGTTTTTTTCTTCTCCTGTTTGCCTCGTCGGCGCGCTGGAGCGTCCGTTTCGGGCCTGCTCGAGGTGTTCTTCTGATTGCTGGGGGAGTCACGATCTGTTTTCCCTGCTTCAGTTTTAAATCCGGAGCTGTTTGATCCGATGCCTATCCCTTCTTTAAGTCCAGGAGCAGCTGAATCGGTGTCTGGAGTTGTGCAGTGCCATGAGGACCGAGAGAACTGAAGGCGGAGTGGAACACATGTGGAGGCAGCCATCTTGTGAAGACCACGTGTAAGCTACACTGAGATACACTTAAAGTGATTCTGGAGCTCCATCTAGTGGACATTAGCTGTATTTCCCATACTACTATTCCTCATGGTTAAAGTGATCCTGGAGCTCCATCTGGTGGACATTTTAAGAATAGCTAGCTATATATTTTTAACTCTATTATCCAAATCAAATCTGAGTGTATATTTTGTAAATTGCCAAGATCTATATTGTAAAATTTTGTGGGTTTTTTTCTCCCCTGCTGAATTGAGATTAGATAAGATCTGTATTGTAAATTGCATTTTCCTGAATTGAGACTAGATAAGATCTATACTGTAAGTTGCATTTCTTGAATTGTGATTAGATAAGATCTGTATTGTAAATTGAATTTTCCTGAATTGAGATTAGGATATAAGATCTGATCCACATTGTATACTGCATTTAGTTATTGAACTAGAATTAGAACATGGGGTCGGGAAAGTCAAAAGTGAAAACGCCCCTACAGTGCATGCTTCACAATTTTAAATCTGGGTTTAGAGAGGATTACGGAGTACCCCTCTCCGCCTCCAGATTATCTTTTCTGTGTGAGAGGGAATGGCCAGCCTTAGTTAGGCTGTGGCCTCCCCAGGGGTCCACTGACCTGGCCACTGTGTCTTTGGTCCATCAAATTGTAGCAAAAGAGCACCCTGATCAGTTTCCATATATTGATTCATGGCTGGCCATATGCCAACTCAGACCAAGATGGTTCCAGCGCTGTCACGAGGATCAGTGTAGAGTAATGGTGGCGGCCATCGGTCGCCAAAAGTGACAGCCGCCCGCCCCTATCTACCAGGGGCGGGACTCTCCAGATATTCCTCCACGCCCCCTCCCTCTACTTCAACCCCGTGTCCCATCCGCACCACTGCAGGATCCGCCCACAGCTGAAAGGTCAGGAAGACCTCTTCTTGGGGTGGGTGATGTCAGATTTAGGGAAGATTCTACGGACTCCGGCCCCTCATCTTCAGATTCCCCTCCCACTTCTGGTGCCACCTCCAGTGCCACCATCTCCTCCCCTGAGAGCACAGAGGCTGAGCTTGAATCGTCCACCCCGGTAGCCTGCCGCCTGTGGTCGCATGATCTCCAATTGCCACTACAACAAGTACAGGGGCTCCCGTATATTGATGCTACTGGAAAGTTGGCAGTGGGACCATCCAGCCTGATTTATGTCCCTTTCTCCACTACGGACCTGTTGAACTGGAAAACCCACTATGCCTCCTATACTGAAAAGCCCCAAGAACTGACAGATCTTATGACCAGTATTATGCAAACACACCAGCCTACCTGGTCAGACACTAAACAATTGCTTACCACCTTATTCAATACAGAAGAAAGGGCGCGCATTGTACGGGCCACCCTTGAGTGGCTGGAGACACATCCTGCCCATGAGGGAGTTATAAATCCACGACGGCAGGCAGAGGCAGATTTCCCAAATGAAGACCCCCGCTGGGACCCAAACGACCCTGTTGGAGCACTGGCTCTCACTCGATTCCGGACTGCGCTCCTTGAGGGCCTTAAGAAGGGGGGGCAACGAGCTATGAACATCAGTAAAATCGCAGAAGTTCTCCAGCTTCGTGATGAAAGTCCGGCGGTATTTTATAAGCATCTAACTGAAGCATACCGATTATACACCCCCTACGATCCAGCGGCCCCTGAGAGTCTTCAGATGGTGAATAATGCCTTTGTGGCACAGGCACAAGGTGATATACGGCGGAAGCTGCAGAAACTGGAAGGGTTTGCAGGCATGAATGCAACACAATTGATGGAAGTGGCACAAAAAGTATATGTAAATTGTGACCAGGAGCAGAAGCGAGAGTCGGAGCGTCGGATGAAGAAAAAGGCAGACTTCCTAGCAGCCGCCCTAGCCGAGCGACCACCAGTTCCAGCCTGGGCCAGAGGAGAAAATAGGGGACGAGGACGAGGCCACAGATATGGGGGGCCGAGGTTTCCCCTAGGCCCCACTCAATGTGCCTACTGCAAAGAGGAGGGACATTGGAAGAATGACTGTCCAAATCGTAACACAAGGTGAAGGAGATATCCATCCACGAGGGGTGTAAGAGCACCCGTACGAACTACACGGGAGCAAGATCAGCATGATGCTTTCCCGCCTCCACCGGTTCCAGCTTTCGAAGGCCTTGCAGCTATGGAACATTATGACTCGGATGACTACTAGGCCGGACCGGGCTCCAAGTTTCTGTTGGGTCCCCAGGAGCCTATGGTCAACATGAATTTAGGGGACTGGAAAATGCAATTCATGGTCGATACCGGAGCAACACACTCAGTGGTCACCCAACAAGTAGCCCCGATCTCCTCCCAGTCAGTAACTGTTGTGGGAGCTACGGAGGGAGAGGGCCCAGAGAATTTTCCTGCAAAACCGCACGTGCCAGTTGGGGGGACGGACCATCACTCACCAGTTCCTGTATATGCCTGAATGTCCCACACCCTTGCTGGGTCGGGATGCTCTGGAAAAAACTCCAGGCCCAAATCTCATTCGGGTCTGACGGCCAGGCTGAGCTCGAAATACCCAGCCTGGACCCAACAGTTTTGGTACTGTCCATCCCCCGAGAAGAAGAATGGCGGTTATATGAGAACAGGCCTAAATCTGATGTGGCTACCATGGATACGTGGGAATCAGTGCCCCCTGGAGTATGGGCTGAAAGAAACCCCCCTGGAATGGCCATCAACATCCCTCCCGTATGCATTGAAATGAAGCTGGGCGCTTCCCCGGTACATGTGCGACAATACCCGCTGCCGCGGGCAGCTGACGGAGGAAGCAGTGTGCCGGATCCCAGTGCCAACAACCTGCAAGCAAGTACGTGCCTTTCTCGGGGCCGCTGGGTACTGTCGTAACTGGATTCCCAACTTTGCAAAGATCGCAAAGCTCCTCTATGAGTCTACAAAGGGCCCAGAGAAGAGCCCCCTTGAATGGGGTCGTGACCAACAGGAGGCCTTCGAACATTTGAAAAGGGCATTACTGTCATCACCAGCCCTAGGCCTTCCGGATGTCACCAAGCCTTTCACCCTCTGTGTGCACGAAGCAGCAGGAACAGCTTTGGGGGTCTTGACCCAACAACTGGGGTCTGGGCTGCGACCAGTCGCCTACCTGTCTAAACTTCTGGATCCAGTGGCCAAGGGATGGCCACCTTGCCTGAGAGAAATAGCAGCAACAGCCTTGTTGGTGGAAGAGTCTGATAAACTGTCCATGGGCCAAGGCCTTCTAGTCACCGTCCCACATTCAGTCCAAACATTGCTAGAGCAAAAAGGAAGTCACTGGTTCACCAGCTCCCGGATGTTGAAATACCAGAGCATGTTATGGGGAAATCCCAGAGTGCAAATAACTACCAGCCAAGCCTTAAACCCTGCTACATTCCTGCCTGTTGGCCCAGGACCACCTGATCACGACTGCCTGGAAGTGATGGATACAGTCTTCTCCAGTCGCCCTGATCTGACAGATGTGCCGTTAAGCAATCCGGATGAGACCTACTTCGTAGATGGAAGCAGTCTGGTGTTGGAGGGCCGCAGGTGTGCAGGGTACGCGGTGGTGACGATGGAAGAGAGAGTCGAAGCTCAGCCTTTACCCCCTGGAACATCCGCACAGAAGGCGGAACTCATTGCCCTTACCCGTGCCTTAACCCTTGGGACTAACCATCATGTGAATATATACACAGACTCCCGGTATGCCTTTGCCACTCTCCATGCCCACGGGGCCCAGTATAGGGAAAGAGGGTTAGTTGCTGCAGCTGGCTCTGAGATAAAGAACGGCCCCCAGATATTGGCCCTGTCCCAAATACACCCCTCTGCGGCTTGCCTCCAGTAATACAGCCCTCTACCGCCTCTAGCGGTTGAGGTCTCACTTAAAAAGGGGGGAGTGAGGCAGCCATGAGGCTCTTACACAAGTGATCAGCCTGACCCTTCCCCCAAGCCATGAGGCTATCAGCCTGCTAAGAGAAGACATTAAGATTTCAGTAGGCACCCTTCCCCCACTCCAGGTCTGAGCACAATATCCCCTTGCCCAGAAATCAGCAGACCAAAGCATACCGGTTTGGACAGGTCACTCAGGTACCTTCCCCAGGGGATACTGATTGGTGGACAGAAAATATCTGAGGCGAATGAGATTATAGAATGAGTTTAAAATTGTACTGTATATAAGGCATTGTAGGACGTCCCTCGGGGCTCAGATTTTTGTGGAGGGTACCGGCTCTCTGTCTGAACCTGTGTGCACATTAAAGATCCTGTTTGCATACCAGCCTGTCTGTGAGTTTTCCTTCTGTGGGTGAGTGAGAGAATTAGAGCTTTAAGCTGATTGGCTGCTTCACTTCCCCTGTTAAAGAGGTCGCTAAACGCACTGCCCACTGGCTAGCTGGCCATCTCATAGCTTGCGCTACTCTTTCAAAAGATTCCAGAAAGTCATCTATATCATCCTCAGATGAAAGTTTGCCAAAATTAAAGGCCCCACTTGTGGGTGGGCCTACCAGACTGTCCATTGGAAGTGATGATGGTCCTGCTGGTACCGGCTCTCCTCCACTTTCCTGCCTTTGTGAAGCAACCAGGGTAGCCATTAAGTCCAAGAAAGGTTTCTGCTGCTCTTTGATAGCTGCAGCTGCACTCTCCTGGGCTTGCTGTGCCAATTCTTGCTGGTGCTGGAACTGCGCTGCCATCCACTGAAATAATTCTTTAGACTCCATCTTCAAGGATTTGCTGAAAGAAAAACACAAGAAACAAAGGGCGGCACCCCTCAACAGCCTCCTTGTCCCCTTGGACTCAAAAGCATTTACTTTTCCCTTTTACTTTTATCCGAGCCAACCCCACCTGGGTACACTTTACCTGACTCAGGTGTTGACTCCTGCTTTCAAAGGGTGTCTTTATGAAGATCCAAGCTGGACTGCTCTGCCGTCTGCTGACTCTATGGGTTATGTTTACTAAACCGTCTTAATGTGCGCCTGCCGATAGCGTGCAGGCTGCCATAAAAGGAGTGGGCGTTTCAGCCTTAAAGCAGCAAAACGGGAGTATCGCGTGATAACGCGCGCTGCTGCGCACATTATCGTGTGAGGTGCCGCCAAGCACGTTAACACACGGTAATCCTAAGTAGGTGCCCAGACATGCAAACATTGAAACAGAGGTGTAGCACAATGGTTAATACGCTGACTGATAAAACAGGAGTTATGAGTTCGATCCCCCAGTGTGCCTAATACTTAAGGCTGGCTGAGGCATCAGCTTTGACATGTAAGTATTGTTTCCTGCTGCACTTTATTTGTATTTTATTAATTGCTGCCAGCAAACACACCCTCACGTGCCGTAAACTAAGGTGCCGCATAAGGCACCCTATAAGGCACTCCATAGGGCACATTATAAACTGCACTGTCTGCCACGGCACCCTATAATGTCCCCTATAGGACACCCTATAAGTCGCTCCATAGGATACCGTATAGTGCACCTTATATGGACGGTAACCATAAGGTGCCCTATAGGGCGCCCTATAAAGTGCCCTCTGAGGCACCTTATGGGTACAGTACGCTGAGGGTGGCTTTGCTGGCAGCACTAATGTACATTAAAAATAAATAATGCTTTGGACAGCCCTATCAAATAACCCCACTGTGGGTTTGAACCCATGACCTTTGGCTCCACAGGCAGTGAAATAACCAGTGGGCTACAGCTCTATAGCTGCTAACAAGGCCCTGGCTGGCTGCAGAAGGACTACACGTCACCACACAAACAGTCTGCTGTGGTCACCAGGATAGGGTTAGCCCACCCGTACCCATGATGCACTGCATATGCAAATCAGCCGTCTACAGATGAACACAAGATGGGGTATGGACCCCCACAGCACCTCGGCCTGGTAGGGGGAACTGACCATGTGTGTTACTGGCACAGAGTAGCTACACACTGTCACATTGTGCGGGTACTGTGCTCACCCTGAGGGTGAGGTGGGGTGCCCAGCACCAGGTCCACAGCACCTTCCATGGCAGAAATAGGCCATGCTGTAGGTCTCCAACAGTGCTAGTGTGTGAGCTAGGTAGTTCCTGCAGACACACTTTGGATACATCTATATTTCTCAATCAGGTTTGACCCTTATGGACCCATAGGCAGATTATGTACCACCACCACCCAACCCACCCTCTGGGGCTGTGGGTGGGAAACAGGGTCTCCCACCAACAGATCCATGTCTTACATCCCTGCAATGGCAGCAGTAGAGGGGACCACCAACCACAGTCCTGCTGGGGAACAGACACACTACAGGGCAGTCACTGCAGCTCTGTACACATCTATAAAGCAATAGCAGACAGACATTAGGCCCAGAAATACTCAGCTGCACCCCACCACAATCTGATATTCTCCAGCAGCAAGCCTGCAGCCACTGCACCCTGCAAGGTGTTCCAGCAAGACACATACTAGCTGCAGACAATCTGATAGCTAGTCCATAGGGCATGCTCTTGGAGGAGATGCATACACACCAAGCAGATGAGTCAGTAATTGGGCCCCAAAAAGGAACCAATAAACATTACATGAGAGAAATACTATATAGCACTATGGGGGGAACCTAGCCATGCCATGGTCACTGCTCAGTCAGGGTGAGAGTGATCTCCCAGCAGAACATGCTGTGGCCACCCTGTCTGTGCAGGTGGTGGCCGGGCACTACAATATCCCAGCCAGTGCCCTATGCCCTGTGCAGATGCATCCTGGCCAGGCCATCCTGTCCGGGCTATACCCATGGTACCTTGCTCCTCATTATGCACATTGGCAGGCCAATACTGGCAACAGTGCTGGCAGTGTGGGCTGTGGAGGGTGTTTGCAGCCACCACACACTGGATAGACCAGAGGTGTCCAAACCTGTCCTGGAGGGCCACACTCCTGCCAGGTTTTGGGATAGCCCTAATGAATATGCATGAGATATATATGCATTAGAGATAGCCTGCCAACCTGATTGGTTTGTGGCCCTCCAGGACTGGATTTGGAGACCCCTGCCTTACACCTCTGTCATTTAAGATTGTGAGTGGGCAAGGTGCAGATGTCCAAGACATCAAAAAGGTTAGATAGAATTTGTCACATTCCTCCTCACTTCTCACCACTACCAAAATATTGTCCATTAGACCTCTTTTTGGTGGTGGTGAGAATCGAGGATGAATGTGACACATTCTAGCTACCCTTTTGATGTCTAGGACATCTGTACCTTGCCCACTCACCATCTTAAATGACAGAGGTGTAAAGCAGGGGTCTCCAAATCCAGTCCTGGAGGGCCACAAACCAGTCAGGTTGGCAGGATATCTCTAATGCATATATATCTCATGCATATTCATTAGGGCTATCCCAAAACCTGGCAGGATTGTGGCCCTCCAGGACAGGTTTGGACACTTCTGCATTAGGGATATCCCAAAAACCTGCAGGGTTGTGGATCTCCAGGACTGGAATTGAGTAGCTCTGGGTTAGGCCATGGTCTGCTCTGTGCAGCTGCCACTGCCCCCCTCCACCACCAGTACCCCTCTGCCACCATGCTGACATGCCCTTCTGCTGGTGGTGCTGGTGGTGTGCAGTCTCAAGCCATCCAGTGTGCAGGTAGGCGGCTGCCTATGGTGCGGGTTCTGGGGTAGGGGTGCCTGCATAGGCATCCACGCTTCCCCCCAACACCGCCTGCCAATGTTCTGTGCCCTTGGGGTACCTGCTGGGTACTATCCCCTGTGACACTGTGATAAACACTCTCGTGCCCATGTTGGGCCCTCATCAGTTGCTGTCTGGCTGCTGTTCAGTTTCAGCATTCCTAAGTGCCACCTAGGCATCTGCCTAGTCCGCACTGTGCCCCAGCTGCACCACAGCATGTGCTGCCTGCAGCCCTCTGTATCCCCTTTCCCAGCATCTGTGCAGTTGCCCATTCCGACATGCCCGCCCTGCTGTTGTGGAACATGTGCATGCCATAGGTAACTTGTCCAATGGAGAGAGAAACCCTGATCAGTACTATTTCACTGTGGGATCATTCACCTTGTATGGGGACGGAGCGTAGACCCTTCCAAACTTCATATCTTTGTTTTGGGGCTTTCTTGGGAGTGTTTTTTTATGTTTCCCATTGCTATCACTATTGCCCAGCTTGGTTATGTTTTTTTACATTTACTTCTGTTCATTTTCAATGTTTATTTGCCCTTTTGTTCCGTGCACAACACATGTATCACACTTATCACTTTTTGTGTGTTTCCCTGGTTTTGCTGTACATTGCTGACGTAAATGGTTTCTTTTCCCTTTAAATCAGCTCTAACGCCAGGGTTTCACTGGCGTTAGTTTTGAGCCTCGGATTTCACAGCGTTGGTGTGCAGGGAGCCTCTCCCCTCCCACTCTCCACCCATTGACCCCTTCTCTCCGCCCCTGGGGAGCCTTCCTCCGCCCTCCGGGAGCCTTTCCCCGCCTTAAGCGCTCGTTTGCGCCGCAGCGCTCGTTATCGCGCGATATGGTACCTGTGCACCTTAAAAAGGGCCATCATCGCGCGATAAGGTATCTTATCACGCGATAATGTCGCAGAGCGCACATTAAGACGGTTTAGTAAACATACCCCTATGTTTCTACTATCCATGACACTCAGGAGATCCAACCAGGTGAGCAGGTTTTTCAGAGGGGCAGACACAGAGGCCATTGGCCTCAGTAACAATACCAGGGGACTGGTTGAAATGGTCCCATGACTTTCTCCCACACAACACAGCAGTTGTCAATCTAATGGGAACTCCCTTTCTGGATACACAAGAAAAAGTACTAAATTTGGGTCTCTCTTTTGTCCCTACGACACCCTACAACTCCTTTGAGATGTGACAGACTCTATACCGTTTTTTAAGGAAATTTGCTAACTCTCCTGCTTCTACAGGCGTTGAATTTTTTGTCAGCAATCCATCAAAACTGATTCTCCCTGGAGCACCTGATCACACCATTCTTACTTACCAATGCTTCATTTAGGCAGGCTTGAAGAAATTTGAATGGTTCTATCCTCGCCATTTTTCTAATCTAATTAGAGCTGAATTTTGGGCTTTATGTTAATTGGGTGCTCAAATTGACATTTCCTTATGCAATGCTGATAATGGTGGAGCAATCGTAGTACAAAATACTTCCGAACAACATCAAAGTCTCCTAACACAGCTCAGTGATACCAAATATTATTAGCTTTTGACTTCTGATCCAACACCGGATTTGGATTTGACATTATTGAACTTAGTATTGACCAGGAATCAATTTTTTTTGTATGATGCTGAATTTTATTTGCAGGTGTATGATGTAGCCACGGGGGCCACTGTAGCTTCTTCAGTGGCCACCCTATATATAGTTGATTTTGAAGCTTCTCATATTTATGGATCTTTTTGATTTTCATTTATTCCCTTTTTGGTCCGTTTTCTCAGTGATATATTTTTTCTGTGGAATGGTGCTCTTACTGATTTGGAAAAATTCTTGCAGTAGGCCAATACCATAAAACCCAATGTAAAATTTACAGCCAAACATCATGAGACCCATTTTGGGTTTTTAGATTTACTTATTTATAAACAAATCGAAGATTCTACACTTTACTGTAAACCTAGTAAACTTCATGGCCCAAGAACCCGCAGAAGCACTAACAATTATCTACTCTTAGCACCCCCATCAATCACCCATACCAACATTCTGTTACTACGTTCCCATCATCTGGAATGCTCTTTCTCCTGATCTCTGCTCCCCATCAGACACTGGAGACTTCCGCTGAAGATTAAAAACACTTTGACTCAGATACATAGCCACCTTCACATCCTATGGACCCACATACTCAGCTAGAAACTACTACCCACCATGTTAATCAGTTCTGTGTTCACTATATTCAGAGTTGTCAAGTTTAATTTTTAGCATGTTCATTATGTTCAGAGTTATCATTTTAGCTCTTAGCCTATTCAACATCTGTTCCATGTAAAGTTAACGTTCTTCATTTCATGTAGACTGCTTGACTTGTAGATATGGCGGTATAAAAGAGACTTTACATTTATTTATTTTATTTTATTTAATAGTTTATTGTGTTACCATAGCCATCATCCTGGTCCTTTAAGACATGATCTGCCGCTGGGTCATTTCTTCACATTTGTTGCAACTGCACCACTATTTCTGAGTTTAAGCAACATGCCACTGATCTATCTCATTGATTGCTATATAGGGGTTATCCATCAGCTGTCATTTGTCGAGTTTATAATTGAGCAAGATACTCTCATCGCTAATGGTTGATTCCATTTGATGTTTCCTCAGCTAATGTCACTTCATCTTGCTCCACCAACCGTATTGTTGGAGTACTTCCATATATGATCAATTCTTCCCAAGTAACCACTTTATTATCTCACTTGGTTTGCAGCTTGTCGTGCTGTGAGAGCTTGTGTAAATCAGTGATGCTGAGGGCTAAACTATTGGTAGCTTAATTACTGGCAGGGTCTCCCAAAATGGATAGGTCTCAGTAGAGGTGTCAGACCAAGACAAACCACCCATCTGGGCAGCAGCAGATTAGGATGGTGTTGGCGACGGAGGATCACATTTCTGTGACAATGGCAACAACACTAAAATTAAACTGTGTGGAAGAAAGGCTTGGCAATCTACTTCCGTATCGTGTCACGAAAACCCAATAGATAGTCACAACAAAACAAATTGCACTATAGGGCTGGAAGATGAGACCCCCATGTTGGAAGGCATGCAACTGGCTAATGGGGAGCAGCTGAAGACTTTTCAGAGTAAAGCCAGCATTTATGATGTGGTTAAATCAAAGCTCTCGGGACACCTGCTGATGTAGCTGCGCATGAAATGAGAGTCATAAGCAGCAAAGATGTCTTACATATTGGGACATGGAACATACGAAGCATGAACCAAGGGAAGTTGGAGGTGGTCAAGAATGAAATAGAACATGTACAACTTGATCTGTTGGGGGTCAGTGAACTGAAATGGTCTGGCATCAGGCACTTTGCATCTAATGATCACATGGTCTACTATGCTGGAAATGAAAGACAAAGAAGAAATGGTGTTGCATTTATAATAAAGAAGAAACTTGCAAGAACTGTAATGAAATACAATGCAATCAGTGATCACTTAATTTCTATTTGTCCGAGGCATGCCCATCAACATAAAGATAATTCAAGTATATGCCCCAACAACAGCTGCAGAAGAGGTTGAAGTTGATGAGTTCTTTGAACAAGTACAAATTGAAATTGACAGAAAATGCAAACAGGATATCATCCTGAGAGTCATGGGTGACTGAAATGCAAAATCTGGCAAGCAGAAGAAGGCAAAGTGGTTGGAAAATATGGACTTAGCAACAGAAATGAAGCTGGAGAAAGACTGATAGAATTTTGCAAGACCAACGATCTATTCGTCTCAAACACCTTCTTCCAGCAACACAAGTGGCGACTGTACACATGGACTTCACCCAAGGAATTGTACAAAAATCCATTTAACTACATCTGTGGAAGTCAACGATGGAAAAAGTCTAAACATCAACCAAGACAAAACCTAGAGCTGACTGTGGTACAGATTACCAACTACTAGTATGCATACTCAAGCTAAAGTTGAAAAAGAGCAAGCACTCACATATGTAGCAAAATATGACCTTGAGAATATATCACCGGAATTTAAAGACTGCCTGCAAAATTGATTTGCTGCTTTAGATACAAATGACAGAGTTCTAAAAGAGTTATGGGATGATATCAAGAAGGTTTTGTTGGAAGAAAGGGAGAAATCTCTACAAAAGGTGAAAAAGAAAAAATGGCCAAAATGGATGATTGAAGAAACTCTGAAAATTGCCCAGAAATGCAGATAAGCTAAAGCCAGAAGAAAAAAAGAGACAAACTTGAAACTCAACAGAGATTTCCAATGCGCAGCAAGATAAGACAAGTAGAAGTCCTAAAATGATAGATGCAAGGAAATAGAATTGGAAACTATTAGAGGAAGAACAAGATTGACTTTTCTAAAGCTACGAGAGTTAAAGAGAAAATTCCAGCCTCAAACTGGAATGTTACAAGCTGTTCAAGGATACATGTTGAATGATGCTTCGAAGTACAAGAAAAGATAGAAAGAATATACAGAGTTATATAATAAAGATCAAGTGGACCAACTGCCTTTTCAACCTGTACCTTATGATCCGGAACCATTGATGATGAAAGAAGAAGTCGAAGCAGCATTGAAAACCTTGGGGTATGTTTACTAAAGTTTCTTAATGTGCGCGGCGCGCATGAGTGCACGCTAAGGTATCTTAGCGCATGCTAATGATGCTTTACGGGGGAAAAAATGCGCTTTAGTGCGCGCTCATGCGCGCAGCGGCGCACACGAGCACTGAAGGCGGGGAAAGGCTCCCGGAGGGCGGAGAGAAGGGGTCAATGGGTGGAGAGTGGGAGGGAAGAGGGTCCCCGCACACTAGCGAGGTGAAATTCGAGGCCAAAAATAACGCAAGTGAAAACCTCGCGTTAGAGCCATTTTAAAGGGAAGAGAAACCATTTCTGTCAGCAATGTACAGCAAAACCAGGGAAACCTACAAAAAAGTGATAAGTGTTATACAGGTGCACAGAACAAAAGTACAAATAAACATTGAAAAGGACCCCAACAAAATTAAAAAAAATCATAATCAAGCTGGGCAATAGTGATAGTAATGGGAAACATCAAAACACACTCCCAAGAAAGCCCCAAAAAATAAATATGACTTTTGGAAGGGTCTACGCTCCGTCCCCATACAAGGTGAATGATCCCACAGTGAAATTGCACTGATCAGGGTTTCCCTCTCCATTGGACAGGTTACCTATGGCATGCACATGTTCCACAACAGCAGGGCAGGCATGTCGGAATGGGAAACTGGATAGATGCTGGGAAAGGGGATACAGAGGGCTGCAGGCGGCACATGCTGTGGTGCAGCTGGGGCACATTGTGGACTAGGCAGATGCCTAGGTGGCACTTAGGAATGCTGAAACTGAACAGCAGCCAGACAGCAACTGATGAGGGCCCAACATGGGCACGAGAGTGTCTATCACAGTGTCACAGGGGATAGTACCCAGCAGGTACCCCCAAGGGCACAGAACATTGGCAGGCGGTGTTGGGGGGAAGAGTGGACGCCTATGCAGGCACCCCTACCCCAGAACCCGCACCATAGGCAGCCACCTACCTGCACACTGGTTGGCTTGAGACTGCACACCACCAGCACCACCAGCAGAAGGGCATGTCAGCATGATGGCAGAGGGGTACTGGTGGTGGAGGGGGGCAGTGGCAGCTGCCCAGAGCCGACCATGGCCTAGCCCTGTGTAGGTGGGTGCCATGCACTGCAACAGACAGGCTCTGTCTGACAAACAACCATGGTATCTCCAGGGACTGCACTGTCTTTGTGAGCACAGTGTGGTGCAGTGAACACAGCCAGTGTGTTCAGGAACAGAAAGTCACAAGTTCAAGTCCCAGCTGGGGCTACTGCCAATCCAGTCCCCATGTTTTACCCGCTACTAAACCGTGATAGTAAGGACAAACCTTAATTGCAGAGAACATACGCATGGTTCAAACGCCTATATTTTACCCCACCGAGCACAGACACCAGAAACATGCGCATTACCTAGAACAGAGTCCCCCAAATGCAGTCCTGGAGGGCCACAAATCATTCAGGTTTTATGCTGTCTCCAATATAAGGCCATGTCAGCATGACGGCGGAGGGGTACTGGTGGTGGAGGGGGCAGTGGCAGCTGCCCAGAGCAGACCATGGCCCAGCCCTGTGTAGGTGGGTGCCATGCACTGCAACAGACAGGCCCTGCCGGACAAACAGTCATGGTATCACCAGGGAATGCACTGTTGCTGTGGCAACAAGGTGGTGCAGTGCAAACAACCAGTGTGTTTGGAAGCAGAAGGTCACAGATTCAAGTCCCAGCTATGTTGCCTGCCAACCCAGTCCCCATATTTTACCCACTACTACAACGTGCTAATACAGACAGAACGTTTAGTGCAGATGACGTAAACATGCCCAAAACACCTACATTTTACCCTACAGAGCAAAGACACCATAAACAGGCGCATTACCTAGAGCAGAGTCTCCCAAATGCAGTCCTGGAGGGCCAAACACCATTCAGGTTCCATGCTGCCTCTAATAAAGATGCCTGTGCTGCATATCTATTGTCACAGGGTGGACATAGGGCAGCCTGAGAAGGTGCAGAGCAGTGTGAATGATCACGGTGAAAGTGACAGAATAAACAGGAGAATGTTTATTGGTTGCCAGGGACAACCTAAGCACACGTGCACAGAGCCCAGAAAGACACACCCAGAGAGCAAAGCAAGGGAGTCTGCTTTACCTAATAGAGGGCACCTGAGGGAAGGTGGAGTCAGGAAATATGCAGATAAAACAGACTACCAAACATTTGGTGAAAGGGAATCCTGGAGAGAGGAGCCAAGGAGGGAATCCTGGAGAAAGGAGTCAAGGAGGGAATCCTGGAGAGATGAGCCGAGGAGAGAATCCCTGAGAGAGGAATTAAAGCAGCAGAGGTCACAAGCTGAAAGGCAACAGAGGAGCCGGTGTGAATGTTGGAAAGAGTCCAGAGACCTGTGTGGTTCTGGGAGAAGGCAACACCCTGACAGCGTGAATGTGTTTGGAAAGCAAGAAGAATACAGGAAGACTGCAACAGCAGGTACAGGGGCAAAGAGTGGATACAAGGGCTATTTGCCATTTGAAAGGGAAGGGCCCTGGAGGCTTAGAAATAGCCATATAAAGCCCAGATATTCAGAGGCTAATAATAGCTTTTCTCCTGATTATAGAAGTGTTAAAAGAAGAGGGCTTCACTTACTTAGAAAAGCTGAAGAAATCCCTTCTCACGGTGAGTTCCCAGCTTCTAGGGAAACACCGTTACACCGGTTGCAATCAGGCACAGTTGGGCCTGGAAAGCTAGGGCAGGCCCGGCAGGGACCCTATCAAAATTACCCAGCTAGCAGGTCAAACAAGGACCTGAGCTATGCATTGAGGCACCAGCGGGGGCAGGGCTCTGAAGGACATCACTCAGAGTTTGGTGATACTCCCCAGAAAGGCAGTGCTGTTCACAGGAAGAGAAACTTCTTGACTGACGAGGCAAGCCTTCCATATTTTTATTCCACGTTGGAAGTAGATAGTGGAGATACCAATGAGCAAAAAATAATGGAATATGAGAATTCTGAAGTATTAACAAATACAGAATTGATGGACTGTTCTTTCTCTGTGATAGAGCCAGAGATATCATTAAGGTAAATGTGATTTGTGTAACCTTAAATTCCAATATACAAGTGGCAGAGCTGCAACTCTCTCCCTCTCTCCAAGCCAAGCAGTCAGTTAGGCTGTTTATTATTTACTTTTGGTTTAAAGTTATCAGCTGAAGGAAGCTACTTTTGTTACCTAGTTATCTTTTGTTTGAAGCCAAGTGAGCTGTTAATTTCTGTTGTTTAAAAAGAAGAAACCTCAAGGGACGGGGAATAAAACCCTAAAAGAAAAGAAAGTTCTTCTGTGTGATTTATATATAGAAGCAAGGCACAACTACCACCCTCATAATAGCCCAACAATACCAGCAGTCACGGCTGGGGCGGATGAGTTGTGACATATAAATGGCGTAGAATCTGAGGATAAATTTTCGGGGGGCATAAGAAGTGCCTGGAAAAAGAAAGGACAGTGCTAAAAAGCAGGAAAAGTTTGCTCCAGGAGAATTTGGAGAGGATTCGGCTGGCAGACCGGTCAGCGGTGAAAAGACCTTTTCTCACATGCTGGAGTCTACCAGGAAACCGAGGTATTGGTAACCTGGGTGGACGGGAAGGATACAGTGAGAAAAAGGGGGATATAAAAGGGGAGAAAAAAGAAACCTTGTTTGTGTGATACCGCACTTGGTGGGTTTTTTTTTCTCTTTATTTCTAGGTGCAGTGTAAAAGAAAAGAGGATGGATCCACAAGACATGCTGGCCTGGATGGGCGAACAGCAAGAAAAGCAGGCCAAAATGTTACAGCACTTGCAGGAACAGTACATGGCAGCGATGCAGGAGCAGCAAAGGCCGCTATTGGAAGCGATGACTGCACTGCTGAGGAAGTCTGCAGAGAAAGAATCAACCATACCGCAAGTAGACACTCATACAGGTCTTGCTATGAGACATTTGGGGCATGAAGATAACCCCGATGACTTCATTGAAGCGTTTGAACGCATAGCAGGAAATTTAAAGTGGCCTATAGAACAATGGGCGATGAGATTCGCTCTAACTTTAAGCGGAGAGGCTTTATCTGCCTTTAAGGCCATGCCAGCTAGCCTAGCAAATAATTATGCCGAAATAAAAAAGGCAGTAAAGGATCGCCTTGGTTTGACCCCGAGGCATTATAAAAGGCTGTTTAGAGAAGCAATAATGTTGGAGAGTGAGACTCCAAAGGCTTTGTGCCAGAGGCTTAAGAGCTTGCTTTATAAATGGTTAGACCCTGAGAATAGGACACTAGAGTCTGTATTAGATGAGCTTGTTTTAGAGCAATTCTTGTTAACTGTACCACAAGAAATGAAAATGTTCCTAACGTTACAAAATTGCTCAAACTCTGAAGAAGCAGCTATAATGGCAGAGGTGTTTAAGGGAGCAAAGCATGCCACTGTATCTAATATAAGCCTTTTAAAAGGTATAGGTATGACTGGGATGGATGAAAGTAAAAAGCATACACCCAGGAGAGTGAATGAGTATAACCCTGATAAGAGTAATGTAGAAAGGAACACTAGGAGGTGCTATAAGTGTGGCAGATCAGGCCACGTGATAAATGAGTGTAGGGTTAAGACAGTCCTGATGGTAGGGGCAGAGAAGATAGTACCAAAAGGCATATGTTTACAGGTACAGGTTGAGGGAGAAAGTGCTATGGCTATACTCGATTCTGGGGCAGAACAGAGTTTAATAGCACAAGAATTTTGGGAAACTTTGAAGCCGTCTCGCCCAGTAACCCAAAAACAGGTAGCAATAAAATGTGTGCACGGCGCACAGCTTCCCTATCCCTTACGCCAAGTAAGCGTTAAGGCACTAGGGGCAGAAAGAAAGTTGCAAGTAGCAATAGTTCCTGGGCTACCCCAAAAGCTAATTTTAGGATGGGACTGGCCTTTGTTTCCAGGGATATTGAGCCAAGGGTTAGGCATGAAAACGGGATTGGTCACCACACGATCCCAAGTCCCGGTAGCAAAACCCCAAGAAACCCCGGTAGCTGAACCCCAAGAAACTCCGGTAAATGAACCTCAAGAAGCTCCAGTAGAGGAAGTAGAAACCCCTACAGTAGAGAGAGCAGAAACCCCTACAAAAGAGGAGGTCAAAGAGGCTCCTGAGAAGGAGGCAGAAGCGGAAGAGAGGGATCCGCTACCTAACCATGAAGAGTTAGTTCAGAGTCCGGTGGGGGAAGGAAAAAAAACTAAGGCTACCAAGCGACAGGAAAGGGATAAGAGAGCCAAAGGAAGAAGGGAACTAGAAACAGGGGAAGGGTTACCCTGGGTCCCCGCTGCCCTCGTCCAAAAGTTTCCATCTTTTCCGATGGAGCAGAGGGCAGACTTGGCCCTCAAAAGAGCTTTCGAGTGGGCTCAGATGGACCGTAATACATTACCAAGGTTCCTGCTCGACCAGAATATTTTATATAGGGAGAGTTTAGATCCCTATACAGGAGCTGTGAGGAAGCAGCTAGTGGTGCCAGTAGCCTTTAAGGCGGTAGTTTTACGCCTGGCACACGACCATCCAGTTGGGGGACATAAAGGTGTCCAAGGGACACTGGATCAGATTTTAGCACGTTTTTATTGGCCAGGGGTGTATCAAGAGACCAAGCGGTATTGCGATGCTTGCCCGGCCTGTCAAAGGGTCTCCATATCCAGGCCCAAGGCAGCACCCTTAATGCCATTACCCACAATAGCTACGCCTATTAGGCGAATGGGGATGGACATCGTAGGCCCATTAATAAAAACGCCTAGGGGTTTCCAGTATTTATTAGTTATTGTAGACCATGCGACCCGCTTCCCATGGGCTATACCCCTTAGGAATATATCAGCTAAAATCATAGCGCAGGAACTAATAAAGCTGTTCTGCGAGGTGGGGTTCCCCCAAGAAATATTAACAGATCAGGGTACAAATTTTGTATCAAAGTACCTTGCTAGAGTCTGGGAGGCGTTCGGCATACGCCATATAAAAACGTCAGCGTATCACCCCCAGACCAATGGGTTGGTGGAGCGCACCAACCAGTCAATAAAGCATTTGTTGCGCAGAGGCCTAAGAAAGGGGGAAATGATGGAATGGGATACGTTGCTCCCGTTCGTCATGTATGCGTGCAGAGAACGAGTTCAAACCTCGCTAGGAGTATCCCCATTTGAACTACTGTTTGGGAGGTCTCCAAGGGGAGTATTAGATTTTTAAAAGATGAATGGGTAGAACCCAGAGTACCCAAAGTGGGGATCCCACAGTTTCTGAAGGAATTAAGGACACGCCTAAAGAAAACGTCCCAGGCCTCGATAGAGAACTTGAACCGTAGCAAACAGCGCCAGAAGAAATATTATGATAGGGATACACAGACTAGGGAACTGGCGGCAGGGGACAAGGTCCTCATACAAGTGGCGGACCCTGGTCCAAAGTTTGAATCTAGATGGAAGGGTCCGGCCGTGGTAGTGAAAAAAGTAGGTTTTGTGTCATACCTAGTGGAAAATGAAAGTGGACGTAGGCAAGTATACCACGTCAATGTATTAAAACCGTGGAAAGGGTGGCCACAGCTAATTTGGCCTATCGCGAGCAGCACCGTAGAACCCCGCAAGGGATTACATGCTGTCCACGAAAAATCGCGGCAGCAAGTAATGTTTTAAGGGGGGGAATGTGTCACAGGGTGGACATAGGGCAGCCTGAGAAGGTGCAGAGCAGTGCGAATGATCACGGTGAAAGTGACAGAATAAACAGGAGAATGTTTATTGGTTGCCAGGGACAACCTAAGCACACGTGCACAGAGCCCAGAAAGACACACCCAGAGAGCAAAGCAAGGGAGTCTGCTTTACCTAATAGAGGGCACCTGAGGGAAGGTGGAGTCAGGAAATATGCAGATAAAACAGACTACCAAACATTTGGTGAAAGGGAATCCTGGAGAGAGGAGCCAAGGAGGGAATCCTGGAGAAAGGAGTCAAGGAGGGAATCCTGGAGAGATGAGCCGAGGAGAGAATCCCTGAGAGAGGAATTAAAGCAGCAGAGGTCACAAGCTGAAAGGCAACAGGGGAGCCGGTGTGAATGTTGGAAAGAGTCCAGAGACCTGTGTGGTTCTGGGAGAAGGCAACACCCTGACAGAGTGAATGTGTTTGGAAAGCAATAAGAATACAGGAAGACTGCAACAGCAGGTACAGGGGCAAAGAGTGGATACAAGGGCTATTTGCCATTTGAAAGGGAAGGGCCCTGGAGGCTTAGAAATAGCCATATAAAGCCCAGATATTCAGAGGCTAATAATAGCTTTTCTCCTGATTATAGAAGTGTTAAAAGAAGAGGGCTTCACTTACTTAGAAAAGCTGAAGAAATCCCTTCTCACGGTGAGTTCCCAGCTTCTAGGGAAACACTGTTACACCGGTTGCAATCAGGCACAGTTGGGCCTGGAAAGCTAGGGCAGACCCGGCAGGGACCCTATCAAAATTACCCAGCTAGCAGGTCAAACAAGGACCTGAGCTATGCATTGAGGCACCAGCGGGGGCAGGGCTCTGAAGGACATCACTCAGAGTTTGGTGATACTCCCCAGAAAGGCAGTGCTGTTCACAGGAAGAGAAACTTCTTGACTGACGAGGCAAGCCTTCCATATTTTTATTCCACGTTGGAAGTAGATAGTGGAGATACCAATGAGCAAGAAATAATGGAATATGAGAATTCTGAAGTATTAACAAATACAGAATTGATGGACTGTTCTTTCTCTGTGATAGAGCCAGAGATATCATTAAGGTAAATGTGATTTGTGTAACCTTAAATTCCAATATACAAGTGGCAGAGCTGCAACTCTCTCCCTCTCTCCAAGCCAAGCAGTCAGTTAGGCTGTTTATTATTTACTTTTGGTTTAAAGTTATCAGCTGAAGGAAGCTACTTTTGTTACCTAGTTATCTTTTGTTTGAAGCCAAGTGAGCTGTTAATTTCTGTTGTTTAAAAAGAAGAAACCTCAAGGGACGGGGAATAAAACCCTAAAAGAAAAGAAAGTTCTTCTGTGTGATTTATATATAGAAGCAAGGCACAACTACCACCCTCATAATAGCCCAACAATACCAGCAGTCACGGCTGGGGCGG
Organism: Ichthyophis bannanicus; assembly: GCA_033557465.1. Classification (NCBI taxonomy): domain Eukaryota; kingdom Metazoa; phylum Chordata; class Amphibia; order Gymnophiona; family Ichthyophiidae; genus Ichthyophis; species Ichthyophis bannanicus. Next base: position 222,305,225 of record CM066044.1, on the reverse strand, counting down.
ATGAGGTGTGACACTATGCACCACCCCCATGGTATGCAGATGTATCTCATGCATATTCATGAGGGACAGCATGAAAACCCGAACAGTGTTTGGCACAACAGGACTGGAGTTGGGAACCTCTGCCGTAAAGCAGCAGCCAACAGGGGCAGACACACCCACACCCACACCCACAGGCTCCATTAGCCAATGCCTCCTGGAGAGGCAGGACATTGGGCCCTGCGTGCATCTCCCAATACTAGCACTTGCATACCTTAGCAATGCCACCCTACACCTGGGAATACGGTACACAGCTATCAAACGTTTGCTATGATTACTGGCAGATAGCAATTCCTACATTAAGCACAGTTTGCTGATTGAGCTCCATTATAGCAACCTTTCTGATGTCTGTGGAGTGTGCTTCAGGTCTGGTCTCTGACAGTGTTTAGCACCCTGGGGAGTGACCCCCAACAGTATTGCATACCATATCAATGCCTGCACTGTGCCCAGGACTGGTGTGGTGGCCAGGGCTGCTAAACTCCTCTATAGTAGCACATTGCTGGCATAGGTGTGGGAGTGTGTGTGTGTCTGTCTATCCAGTGTGTGGCGGCTGCAAACACCCTCCACAGCCCACACTGCCAGCACTGTTGCCAGTATTGGCCTGCCAATGTGCATAATGAGGAGCAAGGTACCATGGGTATAGCCCGGACAGGGTGGCCTGGCCAGGATGCATCTGCACAGGGCATAGGGCACTGGCTGGGACATTGTAGTGCCCGGCCACCACCTGCACAGACAGGGTGGCCACAGCATGTCCTGCTGGGAGATCACTCTCACCCTGACTGTGCAGTGACCACAGCATGGCTAAGCATCCCCATAGTGCTATATAGTATTTCTTTCATGTGATATTTATGGGTTTCCTTTTGGGGCCCAGTCACTGAATTATCTGCTTGGTGTGTATGCTGACATCCCAGTTCTGGGTGCATGCGTTTCCACCAGGAACATGCACTATGGACTAGCTAGCAGACTGTCTGCAGCTGGTATGTGTCTTGATGGAGCGCCTTGTAGGGTGCAGCGGCTGAAGGCTTGCTGCAGGAGAATATCAGATAGTGGTGGGGTGCAGCTTATCATATCCAGGCCTAATGTCTGTCTGCTATTGTGTTATGGATGTGTACAGAGCTGCATTGACTGCCCTGTAGGTGTCTGTTCCCCCGCAGGACTGGGGTTGTTGGTCCCCTCTACTGCCACCATTGCAGGGAGGTAGAATGTGGATCTGTTGGTGGGAGACCCTGTTTACCACCCTCAGCCCTGGAGGAGGAGGGTGGTGGTACATAATCCTCCTATGGGTCCATAGGGGCTATACCTGACTGAGACATACCGATATATCCAAGGTGTGTCTGCAGAAGCTACCTATCTCACACATTAGCACTGCTGGGGACCTGGTGCTGGGCGCCCCACCTCAGCCTCAGGGTGAGTGCGGTACCTGCACAATGTGACGGTGTGTAGCTACTCTATGCCAGTACCACACATGGTCAGTTCCCCCTACCAGGCCGAGGTGCTGTGGGGGTGCATACCCCATCTTGTGATCATCTGTAGACTGCTGATTTGCATGTGCAATGCATCATGGGTATGGGTGGGTTAACCCTATCCTGGTGACCACAGCAGACTGTTTGTGTGGTGACTTTGTATTAAAGCTACTTAATCTGTGAACCCACTGTTTTTTGTTGGATCAGTTAGGGCCTAGTAGCAGCAATTAAAGTTTGAATTTAAAACACAGAGGAGAGCTTTCTGGTTACATTTCATACCCAGCAGAGAGCTTGTAGTTTAAATTTAATAGTCACTCAGGGCCAAGTAACAGCAAAGTACTTTTAGTTTAAATTTAACACACAGAAGAGATCTTTCTGGTTAAATTTAGTACCCAGCAGAGAGCTTTTAGTTTAAATTTCAGAAGTTAGAGCCTAGCAGCAGCTAAGAGCTATAATTTAAATCAAATCAGAATTTAGCTTAGCACAAAAGGCAAAACAGGGTCTGTACTCTTTGAGCAACAAATAAAGTCTTCTAGAGACCTTTACAAAGAGGCCTTCTACCTAGGGGGCAAGAGACCTGTGAAACCTTTTCAATAGGTGTTACCACCAGGTGGCAGATCAAAAGGCAATTTTGAAAGACTCCTCCTATCCAAGCAAGGACTGTTAATTACCCAGGAAGTTGGTCACAGCATTACCTCAGCAGCAGAGGCATAAATAGCTCAACCAGTGCTCTGTGAACCTCTGTCTTGAAGGACTAGAAAGGGGAACTGTTACTTCTGGAGAGAAATCTGCAACTGTGAGTATATACTTCTGGTAATTTTCTAAAAATAATTCTTTGTATTAAAGCTACTTAATCTGTGAACCCACTATTTTTTGTTGGATCAGTTAGGGCCTAGTAGCAGCAATTAAAGTTTGAATTTAAAACACAGAGGAGAGCTTTCTGGTTACATTTCATACCCAGCAGAGAGCTTGTAGTTTAAATTTAATAGTCACTCAGGGCCAAGTAACAGCAAAGTACTTTTAGTTTAAATATAACACACAGAAGAGAGCTTTCTGGTTAAATTTAGTACCCAGCAGAGAGCTTGTAGTTTAAATTTCAGAAGTTAGAGCCTAGCAGCAGCTAAGAGCTATAATTTAAATCAAATCAGAATTTAGTTTACCTCAGCAGCACAAGACAGGGTACTGTGTAGCAGCCCTCTTTTAATAAGTGTTATTTCCCTCCCTCCCTCCCTACACCCACCCTCCCCTGGGATAATCATAGTTTTATAGGTACTTACACATCTTAAAAGACAGGAGGTGCTTTCAGGTGAAGCTCATTACCCAAATTAGTCATACACTAAGGACCTGAGATTAATTAAGCTTCAGGTGAACAAGGTATATTAAACGTATTAGGTACAGTTTTATTGGTATAAGTACCCATAACAACCCCTAGTAAGTAAGAACTTAAAGATCTAGACACAAACTTAAAACTAAGATGCAGACAGCAGTCCAGCAGCAGGATGGGGGCTTTCCAGTCTTTTGCATTGAGTGTCACATGTATGATTTTCTCCCAGTTGATGAGAGGTCTTACGTGTGCACTAGATGCAAGGAGCTCTTTTCTCTCAGGGAACAAGTCCGTTCTCTAGAGGCTAAAGTAGCGGGGGGCGGAGCTAGCCGCGAATGGAGATGGCAGCCTGAAATCTCTGCTCTCACCCAGACGCTAGAATCCTGACTTCCTATCCCCCAACGGGGACTGCTGCAGATCTTATTTGCGAGGGAAATGATGTCGGAAAAGTCCACCTTAAAACCGGCAAAGTTAGACTTCACGCAAGGAGCTGGACATGCAACAAAACGACTGAAACCAGAAGTGGGGTCTCCACAGAAAATGGCGGCGGGAAAGGACTCGATAGAGGGAGTTCGTGAAATCTTACAGGAGCTAAGGTTGGTGAAGAGCATGGTAGCCTCTAGCAATAAAACGCTGACACAGCTGCAGGAGGATGTGAGTGCCGTGAAAGAGCAGTTGAAGGGAGTCTGTGAACGTGTGTATAATACAGAAGCGGCAATTGAATGCCATGAGCAGCTTCTGACCCAGATAGGCCCTCTACAGAAAAGAGTAGCGGCGCTAGAGGCTAAAGTAGCAGACTTGGAAAGCATAAGACAGACAGAGAGGTACATAGACGAGACCTACAGGGATATAGTCCTGAAGTCCCACCTCCAGTCTAGCAGCACCCCTGTTGCCATTCTTTTACCCTTTAGAGATCCTCTGTGTTGGTCCCATGCTTTTTTGAATTCAGTTACTGTCCTCATCTCTACCACCTCCACTGGGAGACTATTCCACGGATCCACTACTCTTTCCGTAAAGAAATATTTCCGCATATCACTCCTGAATCTATCTCCCTTCACCTTCATCCCATGTCCCCTCGTAGCAGAACTTGCTTTCAATTGAAAGAGGCTCTCTCCCTGAACATTTATGCCATGGAGGTATTTAAACATCTCAATCATATCACCTCTATCCCGCCTTTCCTCTAAGGTGTACATATTAAGATCCTTTAGTCTGTCCTCATATGCTTTATAATGAAGCCCATTAATCATTTTAGTAGCAACCCTCTGCACCGACTCCATCCTGTTCACATCCTTTTGAAGGTGCAGTCTCCAGAATTGCACACCATACTCCAAATGAGGTCGCACTATCACCTCCTTTTTTCCATGGAGGAGAGAGGTCACGTGACAGGAGAGCATGTAGATAGCTGGGTGGCTGGTGGACGTGAGGATCGCCTGGTAACATGCCTGCCTGGTGCAAAGGTAGCGGACCTCACGCACCACCTAGATAAGGTCTTAGATAGTGCTGGGGAGGAGTCTGCTGTCTTGGTACATGTCGGTACTGTCATGAGGTAGCGCTGTCAGAGCCCATGGAAATAGGGAACTCTGAGCAAAACATAGCTGACAGCTCAGATATACACGTGGAAAAAGGTTACCATAGGCAACAGATACAAGCTGTATCACGAAGTGTAAGGGAACGCCCAAACACAAGGCTAGCTCGGAACTCATTAGGGAATGAGGGGCAACTGGGTAGAGGCGGAGCCCAAACAAACACCATGAGAAAGGCAGTTAAAAATCACTCACCTGAGGGTAGTGGAGGAACGTTCGGGGAGAGAGCTGCTGGGAAAGGAACATTGAGTGAGAGAGCTGCTGGGGAGAGAAGCCAAAGGAACATTTGGAGAGAAGCCTCACGAGGGAAACACAGAGCTGTGGAATCCAGGAGGGACTGCTTTGAGGAGCAGGGCACAGCTGTCCAATATCCCCGGGAACCTTGCTACGGAGGGAGCAGAGGTGGTAGTCCGGTGGCCAGGCTAAGGAGAGCCAAGTTGCCCAGCACAAGGTATCAAGCAGGGGATAGTTTTTACCCTGAGGAAACTTTTATACCAGGAAAGCAGCTAGCAGAGAAACACAGTGAAAAACTTTCATACAGACGGAGCTCGGCTCGGCAGAGACCAGGAAGAGAGAGTGCCAGAGGGTAGGCATATTGACCCTAATAGAAGAGGTCCAGAATACAAAGAACTACCTTGCACTTACCAGGAATTGTGTAGCTCTCCTGACGGTGATTATAGTGAATGTGGTAATTACCCATTCCCCTCTAGTTCAGTGGAGGAGGGGAATGCTTTGAGTTACAGGGAGGAACTTTGCAATCACAACGGAAGCTTTACTCCAGGGGAAACTTATTCCGATAGTGAAGAGATGCAATATGAGCCTTATGAGGAATCCTTGAATGGCAGTGATATGGATTGTACGTATACTATGGCTGATACCATATCCTCCCTATGCTAGAGTGCTGTGAAAACTGTTTATAAAAGAAAACAGGAAGAAGGTGTTTTCATGTGAAAAGGACTGTTTTATTTTTCCTTCTGTTTGTTACAAAAGCTGAAGTGAAGCCAAGTTTTGTTCCAGCATTTCTTTAATTTTGATGCCAGATGAATGGTCTGTTTTCCTTTGTTTCAAATGCTAAAGATCCAATCCCGGACGGGGAATAAAATCCTGTATTATAACCTTACACTTGGTCTGCAACTACAATTATTTGACTGGTGTTTAGAACCACAGGTTCCAGAAGGCATTTCAAAGCCTTCTCACAATACTCTATAGCTACTAGAGTACTACCCCACTGAATTACCTATGCCGCTGGCCTCTGGGGACATTGGTGGGTGACAGTACTAATGACATAGGAAAATGTAGTAGGGAGGTTCTGGAGGCAAAATTTAGGCTTTTAGGTAGGAAGTTGAAATCCAGAACTTCCACGGTAGCATTCTCCGAAATGCTTCCTGTTCCACGCGCAGGACCCAAAAGGCAGGCAGAGCTCCGGAGTCTCAATGCGTGGATGAGACAATGGTGCAGAGATGAGGGTTTTGGATTTGTTAGGAACTGGGGAACATTCTGGGGAAAGGAGGGGCTCTTCCGAAGGGATGGGCTTCACCTTAACCGGGATGGAACCAGGCTGCTGGCATTAACCTTTAAAAAGGAGATAGTGCAGCTTTTAAACTAGATATTAGGGGAAAGCCGACAGACGCCAAAGAGCGGATGGTTTGGAAGAATGTATCCTTGAAGGATACTACCAAAAGCAGAGAGGTTCCACAAAACAGTAAAGTAGCCCAAATGCCCTCAAGTATGGAGCAGACAGAGCTTAAAGATCCCAATTTACCCATGTCTAACAATAGCCAAATTAACATGAATAAAATACATTCTCTAAAATGCTTGTATGCAAATGCTAGAAGTCTAAAGAATAAGATGGGAGAGTTAGAATATATAGCACTAAACGAAAGGTTGGATATGATTGGAATATCAGAGACATGGTGGAAGGAGGACAACCAGTGGGACACTGTGATACCTGGGTACAAACTATATCGTAATGATAGAGCTGATCAAATTGGTGGAGGGGTTGCGCTCTATGTTAGAGAGGGCATTGACTCAGAAAGGATTAAAGTTTTGCAGGAAACAAAATCTGCTGTAGAATCTATATGGATTGAAATTCCATATAAAAGGGGGAAGGCGATGGCAGTGGGGGTGTACTATCGAGCACCTGGCCAGAATGACCAAATGGATGATGAAATGCTCAAAGAAATCAAGGAAGCTAACAAAAGTTACAGCGCAGTAATAATAATGGGTGATTTCAATTACCCCGGTATCGACTGGGTCAGTGTCACGTCAGGACATGCTAGGGAGATAAAGTTCCTAGATGGAATAAATGACTGCTTCTTGGAGCAGCTGGTTCATGAACCGACCAGAGAGGAAGCCATATTAGACCTAGTCCTTAATGGAACACCAGATCTAGTGCAAGAGATAAGGGTGTTGGGGCCACTTGGCAATAGTGATCATAGCATGATCGCCTTTGATTTAATTAGTGGAGGAGGGATAGTAAGGAAATCCACAGTACTACCTTTCAACTTTCGAAAGGGAGACTATGATAAAATGAGGAAAACAGTTAAGAAAAAACTAAAAGGAGCAGTTGCGAAGGTTAAAGACGTACATCAAGCTTGGGTGTTGTTGAAAAATACTATCTTGGAAGCCCAGACCAGCTGTATTCCACGCTTTAAGAAAAGTGGAAGGAAGTCCAAAAAACTGCCAGCATGGTTTAAAGGTGAGGTCAGAGAGGCTGTTGTTGCCAAAAAGCATCTTTCAGGAAATGGAAAAAAGAGCCAAACAACGAAACCTGGAAACAGCACAAGCACTGGCAAGTCAAATGCAAGGCATTGATAAGCCAGGCAAAGAGAGAATTTGAGAAGAAGCTTGCTGCGGAAGCAAAAATGCGAAATAAAGACCTTTTCAAGTACATTCGTAGCAAAAAACCTGTGAGAGAGTCAGTTGGTCCATTAGATGATAAAGGGGTTAAAGGAGCACTAAGAGGCGACAAGGCAATAGCGGAGAGACTGAATGAATTCTTTGCTTCGGTCTTTACTGAGGAAGATGTAGGGATGTTACCCATGACTGAAGTGGTATTTAAAGGTGCGGAAGAAGTGAAGGAAATATCGATACATCGGGAAGATGTCTTACAACTATTAGATAAACTGAAGAGTAGCAAATCACCTGGGCCGGATGGTATACATCCAAGGGTATTGAAAGAACTGAAATATGAGATTGCAGAACTGCTATCAGTAATCTGTGAACTATCTTTAAAATCATCTCTAATACCAGAAGATTGGAGGATCGCCAATGTAACACCAATTTTTAAAAAGGGTTCCAGGGGTGATCCGGGAAACTACAGACCGGTGAGCCTGACGTCAGTACCGGGAAAAATGGTAGAAACCATCATAAAGAATAAAATTACTCAGCATGTAGATAGTCACAACCTAATGGGAGACAGCCAACATGGCTTTAGACAAGGAAGATCTTGTCTTACTAATCTGTTATGTTGTTTTGAAGGAGTGAATAAACAGGTGGACAAAGGTGAGTCGGTTGATATTGTGTATCTGGACTTTCAGAAAGCCTTTGACAAGGTCCCTCATCAGAGACTTTTGGCAAAACTAAAGAGTCATGGGATAGGAGGCAGTGTACTATTGTGGATCAGGAACTGGTTAAAAGATAGAAAGCAGAGGGTAGGGCTAAATGGCCAATTTTCCCAATGGAGAAAGGTGAATAGTGGTGTACCCCAGGGATCTGTGCTGGGTCCGCTGCTTTTTGACATATTCATAAATGACCGGGAAAGTGGAATAACGAGTGAGGTTATCAAATTTGCAGATGACACAAAACTATTTAAAGTTGTTAAAACCCAAGAGGATTGTGAAAAATTGCAAGAGGATCTTGATAAGTTGGAAGACTGGACATCAAAATGGCAGATGAAATTTAATGTGGACAAGTGCAAGGTTATGCACCTAGGGAAGAACAACCCAAACTATGGTTACACGATGCAAGGTTCCACATTAGGAACCACCACCCAGGAAAAAGATTTAGGCGTCATTGTGGATACCATGTTAAAACCCTTGGCCCAGTGTGCAGCGGCGGCCAAGAGAGCAAATAGAATGCTAGGTATGATAAGGAAAGGAAGGGAAAATAAAACAAAAGATATTATATTGCCTCTAAATCGTTCCATGGTGAGACTGCACCTTGAATATTGTGTGCAATTCTGGTCGCCGTATCTTAAAAAGGATATAGAGATTTTAGAAAAGGTAGAGAGAAGAGCCACCAAAATGGTAAAGGGGATGGAAGGATACTCCTATGAAGAAAGGCTAAAAAGGTTAGGGCTCTTTAACCTGGAAAAGAGACGGCTGAGGGGAGATATGATAAAAGTCTATAAATTAATGAATGGAGTGGAACGGGTAAACGTAGATCGATTGTTTACCTTATCAGAATATAGAAAGACTAGGGGACATGCAATGAAGCTACAGGGTAAACTATTTAAGATTAATAAAAGAAAATATTTTTTCACTCAACGTGTAATCAAACTCTGGAATTTGTTACCGGAGGATGTAGTAAAGGCTGTTAGTGTAGCTGGGTTTAAAAAAGGTTTGGACAAGTTCCTGGAGGAAAGGTCCATAAACCATTATTAAGAAGTGACCGAAGATATCAATGCTTGACCCAATACAAGCATTGTGGAACTTGTGTCTCTTGGGGAAACTGCTAGGTACATATGACCTAGATTGGCCACTGTTGGAAACAGAATACTGGGCTTGATGGACCTTGGTCTGACCCAGTATGGCATATCTTATGTTCTTATGTTCTTATGTGCAGTCCTTCTGCAGCCAGTCAGGGGTTTACTAGCAGCTATAGAGCTGTAGCCCACTGGTTACTTCACTGCCAGTGGAGCCAGAGGTCATGGGCTCAAACCCACAGTGGGGTTATTTGATAGGGCTGTCCAGAGCATTATCTATTTTTAATGTACATTAGTGCTGCCAGCAAAAACACCCTCAGCGTACTGTACCCATAAGGTGCCTCAGAGGGCGCTTTATAGGGCGCCCTATAGGGCACCTTATGGTTACCGTCCATATAAGGTGCACTATACAGTATGCTATGGAGCGACTGATAGGGTGCCCTATAGGGGACATTATAGGGTGCCGTGGCGGATAGTGCACTTTATAATGTGCCCTATGGAGTGCCTTATAGGGTGCCTTATGCGGCACCTTAGGTTACGGCACATGAGGGTGTGTTTGCTGGCAGCAATTAATAAAATACAAATAAAGTGCCACAGGAAACAATACTTACATGTCAAAGCTGATGCCTCAGACAGCCTTACACATTAGGCACACTGGGGATCAAACTCATGACCTCTGTATCATCAATCAGTGCCTTAACCATTGTGTTACACTGCTGTTCCTCCTTGCATGTTAGCGCACCTACTTAAGATTTCCAAGCGTTTAAATGCACAGTGCTGCCATCAAAAACAATGCTATGACCTTGCTGTGCCTCATAGGGCACCCTATATGGCGCCCTATAGGCCACCCTTTCAGCAACATTGTAGGGTGCCGTGGCGGACAGTGCACTTTAAAATGTGCCCTCTGGGGTACAGCAGCACCTTATGTTACAGCGCTTTGGAAGTGTGTTTGCTAGCAGCAGTACTTAAAATAAAATTAGAAAGCCTCATAATGCAATATTACACATAAATGGTAGTGCCTCAGCCACCCTTCTTCATTGGGCACAGTGGGGGACTGAACCCATGTCCCCTGCACCATCTGTCAGTGTCTTTACCATTGTACTGCAGCCCTGTTCCTCTGTTTGCACATCAGCGCGCCTGCTTATGCTTTCTGCGCGCGTTCCTCGTGCACTACTGTGCGTGGTGCACAAAAGCGCATGGCGCGCGCTAAACCCGTTTTGCTCTATTTTTGGCCGGACCGCCCACTCCTTATATGGCATCCTGCAGACTAACGCGGCGCGCACGTTAGGAAACTTTAGTAAACATACCCCCTTATCAAAGAATAAAGCACCAGGCATTGATACATTCCAACTCAAGTATTACAGCAATCTGATGCACCTGTTACCATACTTACAAGGCTCTGCCAGGAAAGTTAGAAGACAACATCATGGCAAATGACTGGAAACGATCTGTATTTATGCTAGTACTAAAGAAAGGTTATCTAACTGACTGAAAATTATCGCACAATCGCTCTGATCCCACATACCAGCAAGATTCTACTGAAGATTATTCAGCAGAGACTACACCATACCCGGAATGAGAACTGTCTGAAGTGCAAGCAGGGTTCTGGAAAGGACAAGGAATGAGAAACATCATCGCAGATGTGAAATGGATCCTTGAAAAGACTAAAGAATACCAAAATTGATATCTACAGTATATGTGTTTTATTGACTACAGCAAGGCTTTTGACTGTAAATCATGAGAAACTCTTGGCCACATTAAGAAGCATGGGTATACCAGATCACCTGATTGTTCTCTTTCACAACCTTTACATTGATCAAGAAGCAACATTTTGAATGGAATAAGGAGAAATAGAATGGTTTATAATCAGAAAAGTTGTACGACAAGGATGCATACTTTCTCTCTACCTGTTTAATTGATATGCAAAGCCAATCATTAGAGAAGCAAGACTGTATGAAGACAACAGAGGTGTGAAGATTGGTGGAAGACTCATCAACAACCTTTGCTATGCTGATGATACCACATTACTGACTGAAAAGTGAAGACGATCTGAAATATTTGCTTCTCAAGATCAAGGAACATAGTCTTAAAATGGTCCTGCACCTTAATGTAGAGAAGACAAAGATCCTGACTACTGGCAAAATCAATAAGTTCATTGTTCATGGAGAAGAAATTGAAATAGTGGACAACTTTAAGCTACTTGTCAGCGTCAGAATCCAGGTCCTGTGTAGCCTTGATGCCCATTTGCCAGCCAGTCCACGTCTGCTCCGCCTTTCACGCATCTGCGTCAGAATTCAGGTATCCCACTGCATTTAAAGAACTGAAGGGCGGTATCCTGCGCCACTGGCGCTCGCCGAAGGAGCGCACCCAAGGAGCAGAACATGCTTCTTGGGCGAGCTCCTTGGGGCAACAATTGGGGCATCTTCCACTGCCTGCCAGGTCAGTCTTCTTATCACAGGTGGATCTTGCCGTGCACCTGCTAGTACTACCTACCCTGCTGGTCCTTATGGACTGTCTAATCAGGTCTTCCTCTTTGTTATCATCACCTGATCTCTCTCCTCTGCAGCCTCTAACTATGACTGCTATCCCCGTGTTCTGGGGTCACCGCCCACTCTCTGCCTTTCCACCCCCACCTGGGATCACCACTTGCCATATGAGTAACCTTCTCCCCTGCCATTCTTGTCAACATCCTCCTTCACCTCCCCTTCCACCAGTTGCTCTCCTACTGACCCTTTCCTTTGCCGAGTTGAATTGCAGATCTCTCCGTGCTAAGGCTCCTTTGCTGACCCAACATTCGCTCGACACTCTCTTCCTCACAGAATCCTGGCTCCGTGAGGGGGAGGATGGCTTCCTCCACTGCTGTCTCCCTCCTGGCTACTCTGCCTTCCACATCCCCCATGTCCATTGAACAGACGGGTTGTGGCAATCATTCATCGAGCCTCTCTCCCCTTTACACTTGTCTCGCCTCCTCCCCGCTACCCGGATGCCTTTTTGCTGCATTCTGAGACCTCAACCCCTGTGTACTTTCTTCTTCTTTATGTTCTGCCCTTGTTGTGTTCCGACCTCTGGAATTCCATCCTACTCACACTCTCTGAAACAGCTCTTATGTCTTCCCACCTTGTTGTCTTGGGTGACTTCAACGTCCACCTGAACTCCTAGACCAGGTCCCGCGATAGGGTTCTTCTATCTCTCTTTGATGATCTGTCCCTTACCCAGCATGTGGTCTGCCCAACTCACACCTCTGGGTGTACCCTCGACCTTATCCTCACCTCCATTCACTCTCCTTATGCGCCATCCAGTATCCTACCTCTCCCTCTTCCCTGGTCTGACCATCATTGCCTGCTGTTTTCCTTTTCCCTTCCTCAGCTACGGGCCCCCATGTTGCTCACCACCAGTCCTCCCTCCCAGGTACTTAAACGGTATCTCAACCCGCTTACCCTTCAGCGTTTCCCTCCAGCTGATTCCCTCTTTTCTCGGGAATTCCCCTCCTTTTCCATGGATCAGCAGGTTGACACCTGGTCCTCCACCCTCTCTTCTACCCTCGATACTCTGGCCCCTCTCCGCCCTATTCCTTTTTGTTCTCCATCCCACCATCCTTGGTACCATCCGGGCTTATACCTCCAACGCACTCACCTTCGTTGCGCTGAGCATTCCTGGTGCAAACATCCCTCTACTGTTTCCCTCGCTGCTTTTCAACATGTACACCGTCTTTACCGCTCTATGATCACCGCTGCCAAGCAGGCTTATTATTCAAACCTCATTGCCTCTTCCTCTAATTCTTCTCATTGCCTCTACCAGATACTCTGTTCCCTTTCCTCACCTTCCACTCTCCCTTCTTCGCTGGCACTTCCTTCTTCCACCCCCCAGCCCAACGAGTCTTGCTTCCTTCTTTGCTGATAAGATCCAGTCCCTCCGCTCATCCTTTAGTCTTTGCTCCCCCCCTCTTTCACCTCCCCCTCCCCTCTCTGCTTCCACCGCTATGTGCTCCCCCCCTCTGTCCCCGTTTTCCCTCATACTTGGCAATCCTTCTGGCCTGTTACCTCTTCAGAACTTGTCAAGGCAATCTCCTCATCTCACAAGACCACCTGTCCACTTGATCCCCTTCCTTCCACTTGGCTCCTGGATCCTTCACTCACACTCCTCCCTTACACCCTTGCCATAATCAACTCCAGTCTTACCACCGGCTGCTTCTCTATCAGCTGGAAACATGCCCTGGTCCATCCCCTCCTGAAGAAACCCATTCTCGATCCCGCTGTCCCTGCAAATTGGCGTCCTGTATCGAATCTTCCCTTCCTCTCTAAAGTCCTCGAAAAACTTGTATTCACACAACTTTCTGCACATCTCGACACTACCCTCTCCCTTCACCCCCATCAGTCCAGCTGTAGGGTCAGTCACAGCACTGAAACTATTCTTCTGGCTCTCCTTAGCGAAATCCATCATTCTCACAATCGTGATGACTTATCTATTGCTGTCTCTCTAGATATCTCTTGTCACCAGCAGGAGCTGGACTGTGGCCTAAGCTAACAGCCAGACTGCTGGGCCTGACCTTTCTTATAGAAAGTTGTAGTTGTGAGTCAAGTGGTCAGGTTTTTCAAAAGGATTTTTATTCCCCTCCCGGGGTTGGATTTTCAAAAAGGTTATAATACAAAAAACTCAGGATACAACCATACTTCTGGTAAACTGAAGAAAACTTAAACAAAGCATCTTGCTTCAACAGAACTCATAAATCACAGTATAAAGTTTATCCGATATGCTAGCTGTCTCTTCTTAGCTTTCTCAGCACTCACGAGGCACTCTTATCCTGGCTTCAGCATAAGGAGAAAACCATATCGGATAACAACAGCGTACAATCCATGGCTTCATCACATGGGCTTTCAATACCAGCCTCTGTAATCATAGGCTCACACTTTGCTTTATCATTTACAGTATTTTCATTAGAACAGAAAGTTTGCACCTTTCTTAGTCCCGTATCTCTATCAGTGCTCTCTGAACAGCCTTCTTCACAGCAGGGCAAATAGCTGTCATAAAGCTGGTAATAGCAGGAAGGAGAAACACCTTTCTCTGAGTAAGCTTTATCCTTAAAACTTTTAAACTTCCTGCCTTTTACATTTGGCTGTAAACCATAACACTGTTCTCTTCTATTATGGGAGGATTTCTCTCTTGGAAATCTTTTGCAGGGTTTTACTGGCACACACTTTTCAGGATCAGACATGCACACATCTTCAATAGCATTTCTTTCCCTCTCTAGGGTTTGTAACTGTTTTAAGCTGCCATGCTTTTCAGATACATACGGTTTGCCTTCCACTGCCTCCCATTCATTCAGCACAGCCCGGTGCTTAGGAAATTCAAGCTGCATCAGAGGTAAGTGCTTCTTACAGCTGACCTCTCTGTGGGAAACTCTCTGTGTTTCTTTCTGTGAATTTCTCTGTGGCTTCCTGCTAGAAGTTCCAGGCAGTTCTGACTCTGTGTCTGTATTTCCTGAATATTCTGAGCTTTCTTCTGAGTCTTGCAAGTCTCTCGTGTCTTGCAAGTTTCTCGTGTCCTGCCAGTCTAACTCTGACTGCACTGAGTATTTTTTATACAGCTTCTTGGGCGTTCCCTTGCACAGGTGAAAGCCATTCTCATCAGCAGCTGGGGAATGCTTACTAGCTAGGCGTGACTGCAGACCTCGTGTCTGAGTTTGTTTACGTTGCCTATGGTAACTGGGAACCTTGTGACTTGCCTGCCTGTCAGAATCTAAACTGCAAACAGCAGATTTCTGTGGTTCTGAGGCAGAGGGCAGATCTTCCGTGTTACACTCTGCTGCCTTCGATGTTGTCAACCACCGCACTCTCCTTGCTCCTCTGTCTGACCTTGGCGTTCATGGCACTGTCCTTCGATGGTTTTGGTCTTTTCTTTCATCCCACACCTTTGTTGTTCAGTCAGGTTCCAACATCTCTCCCTCGTTCCCCTTGCACTGTGGTGTCCCCCCAGGGTTCTATCCTCGCCCCTCTTCTTTTCAATATTTTTCTTACTCCCCTTGCCCTGCTCATCCAACAGACCGGTATCTTTGCCTATTTTTATGCTGATGACATTCTCCTCATCCACCACACTAGCCCTTCAGCCCCTGACCTCACTGCCCTTGATGCCTGTCTCACTCTCACTGCCGGCTGGTTCACTGATAATTTCCTCTGCGTCAACCCTTCCAAGTCTTCTGCCATTTGGATCTCCTTCGGTGCCACCTCTCCCACCCTGACTCCTACCATGTCCTCCCTCGCCATCCCACTTGTCCCTACTCTCCGCTACCTTGGTGTTATCCTGGATTCCTCATTATCTTTCCATCAACGCATTTCCACCCTTGTACATAACTGTTTTTTTCACCTTCGTAGGATTCGGGTTCTCCGGCCGCTTCTCTCTGTCTCATCTCTCATCACCCTGGTCCTCTCACTCGTGATTACCCACTTTGATTATTGTAATTCAGTTTTTGCACGTCTCCCTCATCAGCTTCGGTGTCTCCAGCTTGTTCAAAATACAGCCACCTGTCTTATTATTCACTCCTTCTCCTTCGACCATGTTACTCCCTGTCTTCTCACCCTTCATTGGCTTCCCATCAAATTCAGATTCGTTTATAAGTTCCTCATCACCACACACAAGGTTCTCCACATCGGCACCCCCCCAGTATTTGGCTGACCTTATCCATCTCCAGTTTGCTCCTCGACTCCTCCGCTCTGCACATGGTAATCGTCTCTTCCTTCCCCTTCCTTCTCAAGCCCACCTCAAACTCACTCGTCATTCTGCATTTTTCTTCCTAAGCCCCGCCCTGTGGAACTCACGCCCACATTCCCTCCGTACTGAATCTTTGTTTCCCCATTTCAAAGCTCTACTCAAAACCCATCTCTACAGTATTGCCAGGCCTTTGATCTCCTTCCCCCTGCAATCGTGACATGATGACCTAGGTGCTACACATTGCCCGTACCTCCCCTGCCCCTTACTCCCCGCCCCACCCGCAGTCAGCCATGCTTTTGTGTTCATCTCTGTCCCTTTCCTTTATTCTTCCTACTGCCTTTCACCACTGCTTTCCTATTAATCAATGGCATTCTTTTTCCTCCTTGATTTTCTAGTAGCTGTTATGTCTATTATTATTGTACACCATCCTGACGCTCCAGTATGGGCGGTATATCAAGCTCTGCGAAATAAATAAATAAATAAAATAAAGAAACTATCAATAAACAACAAGCAGTCAAGAAATCAGATGACGCATTGCTCTTGGCAAAATGGCTATGAAGGACTTAGACAAGATTCTTAAGAGCAGAGATGTCTCTATCCATACAAAGATTGAACTCATTCAAGCCATGGTATTTTCAATAACGCCATATGGATGCAAAATTGGATGGTGAAAAAGATAGACAGAAAGAAAATTGATGCCTTTGAATTATGGTGCTGGCGACGAATATTGTATATACCATGGACTGCCTGAAGAACAAACCAGTCAGTACTAGAGATCAAACCTAAGCTTTCCTTAGAAGCTCAGGTGACAAGACTTTGACTTTCATACTTTGGACACATCATGTGATGAGAGAGATCATTAGAGATAGACATCATTCTTGGCAAGGTTACAGATTAACGCAAAAGAGAAAGACCAGCAATGAGATGGATCAATACAATAACAGCAGCTATGGGTGCCACTCTGTCAAATATGAACCACCTGACTGAAGACTGAACACAGTTTAAGTCAACTATCCATAGGGTTGCCATGAGTCGGCAGCAACTCGATGGAACTTAACAACAGCTACCACCTTATTGAGAAAACACTGGCACATCTTGACTCTGCATCACTGCTTACAAACTGATTTTGTTGTTGCTTATGCTTACAATAGAGGTCAAGGGTTGCGCAACCAAATATTAATGAAAGGTACCATTAATCCTATCCAGGTCATATTTTGTTTTTTCTTTCAGAAATTACTATTACAGACATCTTTTTTTTGTTATACACCTTTGAACATACTATTAAAATATTATGATGACATACAGCTGGAATATTTCCAATTATTTCTCGATACTGTGCACAACATACCTAAAATGCAAGGGTGCCAATGATGTTGACCGCAACTGTATCTCAGTTACCATGAACTCTGCACTATATATAGCAGAATTCGAGAAACCCGAGGTTCCCGGTTGCAAGGTTGACTAGAAAATTGGATCTGGCAACTGTGTCACAGGTGTGGAAAACATGGAAGGCTTGACAACCTAGGCTTCCATGGGAGTTTGTTGGGTTGATACTCAAAATAATTACACAGTTGGCAGCAGATGCTGACTGCATACGTGCTTGGTTTAAATTTTACCCCTCCCCTTCCTCCAATGAATTGCAATAATTCTGGCCATTTAAGTCACAGGATAGCCAGAACTTATACATCAGACTTGGGTGGGATTCGGAGCAAACTGGAGAAAAATGTTATGTGGAAAGTTGGAATTTAAGTTTAAGTTTATTATTTGAATGTTTTCTGGATTTAAAGATTTATGTTATATTTTTAATTCTCTGGTTTTTATTATTTTAATATGATTAGGTGTGTTTATTGTACTCTGCTGCGTTAGTGTGTGGAATATAAATGTTTTAATTAAATAAATAAATAAACAAATAAATCTGTTATTCTCCATATAATTTAAATGCCAAGCACCAACATCAGATATAAGAGATGGATATAAATTTATACATAGGGGTATGTTTACTAAACTGCGGTAACGTTACATAATGCGCGTTATGTAACATTAATGATCTTTTTTTTTTTTGAAAAATGTTTATTAGAAGCACAGGAAACAATACAATGCCTCACAACAACCATTACAACAGTGCTTCGTATTTTACATTATATAGTCAGGTTTAAATGCCTGTATGTACCCTGGGCAGGGTTGTCTCTTATCCTCTGCCCCAGGGCATTGTCCCGGTACAATACCCAAGTCCCATCTACCTATCTTTCCCTTCCCCCTCTCCCCCATACCCCCCCCACCCCTCCCTCCCAGGATCCATGAGGTCATCGGAGGTTTATTCTCATCTATAGATAACGTCTCCCCGAGTTCTATCCCAAACATAGAATCTCGCTTCGTACTTTGGGCCCTAAATGCTGAACATAGGGTGTCCACACCATGAGAAAGGAGGCCCAACTGCGGGGGTGTCTCTGTGCACTCCGCCTCTCTAGAAGCATATATTGATGAAACCCATTTCGCCACTCCCAGAAGGAGGGGGCTGCAGGCTCCAACCACCGCCGCAGGACAGGGCCCTTCCCCACCAGACATGCCTTCCGTACCAACAATTGCTGCCATTTACCCTTCGGGTGGAGTGGTCCCAACTGATCCAGCACTATGAGCTGCCCTGTCCAGCAGACCCGCTGTTGCAAGATATCGCTCAAGAAAGTTGCTATTTTCAACCAGTAATGGCGAATGTATGGGCAGCCCCACCACATATGACCTAGATCCGCTAGGGGATCCGCACACTTTGGACATCCCCCGTTGTCGGTAAGATGACTACGTAATGCCCTCTTCGGAGAGAAGTGAGCTCGGACAATACTCTTGAACTGGATTTCCCGCCAGCGAGCTCCCTCCGCCAGGCCGGCCACCCTGCACAATGCCGCCATTATGGATCCCGGGGCGACCTCACTGCCCAGCTCTCGCGCCCAAGAATTCTCCTCTGCCGAGTAATCGACAGGTTTCGCATAAGGTTCCAAAGCTTTCTTGAAGTGTGTAATAGTTGGTTTGTCCTCAGTGCCCAAAGCAAAGAACTCTAAAATCCGTGCGGAACGGTCGCTCTGTAGTTCCCGTCTCTCCACAGAGTACACATAATGTAATAGCTGCCGGTACGGGAACAGAGAGGTCCGGGGGCACAAGTCATATTCATGACAAAGCACTTCCAGAGTCTTGCACCGCCCATCTAAATCGACAACGTGCCCCAAAAGTCGTATTCCGGCCTGCGCCCACTGAGCGAAAGGAGCCGACTCCGAGCCCGAGGGGAATAGAGTATTCCCCTGCAGCGGCAGCCAGCTCGAAGCCTCTGGGGAACTCTCCCACAGTACGTTCAACCGTTGCCAAGTACAGCGCGCCACCTGTATCAACACACTTTTCACCAGGGGACTCGGCAGAGCTGCCCTCGGGAGGTGAAGAACTGCCAGCAATGAGTGCGGTGCTACCAAAGCCTCTTCCACCTCCCTTGGGGTATAGAGCTCCGTGTTACCGAGCCAATCCCCCAGATGCCTAGCTTGGCAGGCCAAAGCATAGGCCCCAAGATCCGGCACACCAATCCCCCCCGTTTTCCAGCCCCCCCGTAGACGGCACAGCGGGATACGCGCTCGAGCCCCTCTCCAAAGGAAACCGCGAAACTCCCGTTCGAGACGATGAAGGTCATGACGGAGTAGCCAGACCGGCAAGGTTTGTAACCAATAAAAGATCCGCGGTAGTATTACCATCCCTAAGACTGCTGCCCTGCCCAGGAGGGACAGGGGGAGCGGCATCCAGGCCCGAAGTTGTGATCGAATGTTACGCCAAATACGCTCAAAATTCTGTTTATATAATGCTGATGTATCTCTAGTGAGTGTAATCCCTAGATACGTAAAGGAGTTGTCCGCCCATCGCAACGGGAAGCTCCCCTCCCAACTCTGCTGTAGTCGACCCCCAACATCCAATGCTTCTGATTTGTCTTGATTAATCCGTAAGCCCGCGAAGGTACCATACCTAGTAAATTCGGCAAGTAGATTGGACAACGAGCGTTGCGGGTCACATAAATGAACTAAAATATCATCTGCAAAGGCGGCCAGTTTAAATCCACCAGGTCCAATGGGGATACCACGAATCGCATTAGAGCCGGCAATACTCCGCAGCAGAGGATCGATAGTCAACACAAATAATAGCGGGGAAAGTGGGCAGCCCTGTCGTGTGCCTCGGGTGAGACTAAATGAATCAGACATAGTCCCATTGCATAGAATACTCGCGGTAGGGTGTGTATAAAGTAGCTTCACCATTGCAATAAAGGGATCGCCCAGCCCATAACGGGGCAAGAGAAACTCCAAATAGTCCCAGTTGACCCAGTCGAACGCCTTTTCCGCGTCGAAACTGACCAACAGGGACGGTATCTCTCGCTTATGCACCCATTCCATAGAGGCTAGAATTTTCCGCAAGTTTCGCACCACATGTCTCCCTTGCACAAAACCCACCTGTGACTCGTGCAGCAGGCCCCCCAATACGTCAGCCAAGCGATTCGCTAGCACCTTTGCGAGTATCTTCAGGTCGAAATTCAATAGAGAAATGGGCCTATAAGAGGCAGCCTGCAGGGGGTCTTTACCAGGTTTAGGAATCAGAGTGATAAAGGCCTGATTCAGTCCCCAGGCAAACTTCACCTGTTCTGCCCTCCTGTGGTATAACTCAGTTAATACTGGGGTAAGGCGGCCTGTCAGTAGTTTATAGAACTCTGCTCCAAAACCGTCCGGGCCAGGCGATTTGTAACAGCTAGCCTTTTTGATTACTGTATGTATCTCCTCTTCTGTCACCGGTGCACCCAGCACCGAACGCTGCTCCACAGTCAGCGTTGGGAGGCGCAGATCTTGCAGGTAACTTTCCATGGCTGCCAGCGACCCTGTGGTTCCCTGATAGAGTTTCTGAAAGAAGCCGTGGAACAATTGGGCTATTGCTGAACTACTTGTGTGCAGCTGGCCCCGGTCGTCTCGCAATGCCGCAATAGAGCGGGATCCCCGGCTACCACGTAGACAACGCGCCAGGAGCCGCCCTGGTTTGTTCCCAAAACGATAGAGTTGATATCGGTAATAGAACAGGGATTTCTTTGCCCGTTGGTGGATCAGTTCATTGAGAGACGATTGCAGCTCCCGAAGAAGGCGTTTATTATCTCCCGTAGGGTTCCCTGCACATCGCCGACGAGCCTTAACAACATGTCGTTCTAACTGCACTATACGTGATGCTATTATCTTCCGCTTTCGTGCCCCATACGCAATAATGTCCCCCCGTAAGACCACCTTCGCTGTTTCCCATAGTAATTCAGGGTCCTCGCGATGTTGCCGATGATTATCCATAAATTCGTCCCATTTCTGTGCCAAGTAGGTATGAAATTCTGCATCCCCGTATAGCCCCAAAGGGAGCCGCCATATGCGCTGCAGGGGAGCGGGGTCCCCCCACCGCAGGTCAACCCACACCGGCGCATGGTCAGATATCGTACCCGGACCAATCTCTGCCTTTTCCACTTGTGCGAACAATCGTTCTGAGAGCAAAACATAGTCGATCCGTGCAGTGGAATCATGGGCCCGCGACTGATGCGTGAAGTCTCGCTCCAGTGGGTGGAGTAGTCGCCACGGGTCAACCAACCCGAGGCGGCGTCGCAGCCCCTGGAGGGCTTTAGTGGTCGGGACCCGCCATCCCCCCTGTCCTCCTCCTGTAGTATCTAAATTTATATCCATTACCCCATTGCAGTCTCCCGCGAGGATCAGAGGGGCTCCCGGGATCTGCTCGACCTGCGAGGCTAAGCGAGCATAAAAGGCATTGTCCAAAACATTAGGGGCATAGAGGTTACCCAGCACCACCCGCCTTCCCTCCAGGGAGCCATATACCAAAAGATATCTGCCTCTGGGGTCAGCATATTGCTGTTCTAGTACAAAGCGCGCACGTTTATGAATCAGCAGGACCACCCCAGCTTTTCTCCCATGTGCCGGAGCCCCCCAGCTCTGCCCCACCCAGTCCCTCTGTAACTTCGCATGTTCCTCAGCAGTCTGGTGAGTTTCCTGCAGAAAGGCGATATCGCATTGCAGCCGGGCTAGAGCCTGCAGTATTTTATAACGTTTAATGGGGTTGCCTATTCCACATATGTTCCAAGTTACGATCTTCAGCTTAAGGCGGGTTATAACACCACTCGTAGACCAATAATGTAATTATCTGCAGTTGAGCCCCCCCAGCCTGGGGCCCACTCTCGCACTCTCCTAGTAGCTCAAAGTTTATCATCCGCATGGCCTCAGGATCCCATTGCACCCCCACCCACTCCCCCCCCAAAACCCCCCCTAACCACCCCTCCCCACTCCAATCTTTACCCCAACCCCCTCTCCCCCTTGTACTCCGGGCCTTCTCCACCTCCCCACTCTAGAGAAGTCCAACCCAGGTCACACTGGGTGCGTCCGACCCCCCGCCCACTGACCAATGTACCAGAGAGCCCGCGGACAATTCAATCACCTCCCTACGGAACCCCTGATCTGTGCTAAATCCTCTACCATTCAGGGAAGCTCTGATGCTCAAGTCTCCAGACCTCTCAGATCCCCGGGGAGGATAATAAGCCATTAGATAACCCAGCCCCTTATGACAGTAAGCTGAAACCAACCCCGAGTCCCCAACTAGAACAGGGCCGCAGGGCAACCCCGGGGCCCGATAAATGCCGTCGCCGACAGAGAGCTACAGTGCCAGCGAGGACACGCACCGCACCCAGTCCCGCAGCTCGGCAAGGCTCACGCCAACCCCCCGGGTCTCCCAAATAGGTGGGACAAGTAAGAGGGGGGGGGGGGAGGGCGCCCAACACCACAAAGCAAGACAACGCCCCGCACGCACTCCTTTAGTATGGTCCCTCCCCCCCCACCCCCACCCGGCAATACTATAGTCCAGAACCCACTCTTCGGGCATAACCCCAGTCCCCGGGGCCTAATAATAATGGTGCTGATAGAGAAACTAAATAAATATAATTAAGATAAATAAAAATAGTTAAGTACATACATAATAAACATCTTGCCCCCAATATTGTAAAGTGGTGCACAGCCTACATCGGAGGACAAACTCTCCAGGGACTAGGAAAGAGAAACAAGGGGGAAGGCACTTTAAACAAGATACATTACTAGGCAGCCCCTTAAAGCAGAAACAAGGTAACAAGACACTACAACGCAAGTTTGTAACAAGATAAACAATCCGATAGGTACATTGTTATTTGGCTGACAGTCCAAGATACAGGCCTGATTGATGCTGAGGCCTATTTTTCCCCCCGGTTGCCATGTGCTGCCCTCTCAGCGGAGAAGCCAGCCATCACCCAACAGGTCGCTCCAAGAAGCTCAGCGAGGTGGCAGGGGGGATGTCTGTCTTCTTGCGGTCAGTTGGTGCACGTAGCCCTCTGCTTCAGCAGCCGCTGCGAACACGTGGTGGGTTCCTTCGTAGGTTATATGTAGTTTAGCCGGGTATTGCACCGCGAAGCGGATTCCAGCGCCAATAAGCTTTTCGCAGATGGGGGCATATTCACGGCGCTTCTTACTCAGCATCGCTGAGTAATCCTGTGCCACGCGGATCTTAGCGTTATTGTAGAGAGTTTCCCCTTTCTGTCGGGCTGCTCGTAGGATCTTTTCTTTTTGTGGAAAAAAGGCAAATTTTACCAGCACAATCCTAGGCCGGGTGTCCCTCGCCTGTTTACTGCCGACCCGGTGTGCTCGTTCAATGCGGATCGGGCCTCCGCTCACATCGCCGTCCAGTAGCTGTGCAAAAAACACTTCCAAATAGCCCTGGAGGTCCCTGTCGGCGATGCTCTCGGGAATCCCCATAAATCGGAGGTTGCTACGCCGGGACCTGTTTTCCAGGTCATCCAGCTTTGCCTCGTGTGTTACAAGCTGGTGCCTGAGGCCAGCAACCTCCGTCTCCAATGCTCCGATCTTGTCCTCGGCATGCCCCAGACGATCCTCCGCCTCCTGGAGTCGATTCCCAAGGCTATCCACTGAGGCACGCAGGCTATCCATTTTTTCGTGGAGTGCCTCAAATTGGGGCGAAAGGGCCGCGGCCACCGCCGCTGACATTGTGTCCAGTGAGGCAGGGGATTTGGGTGAGCCGGACGTTGTGGCCATGTCAGCCATTTTGCTGGAGCCGGCCACCCGCTCCCGCTCTCTCCTGGTCACCTTGGGTGCCACCGCCATTCGATCTGTCCACCAAACTTCACTCCGGAGCTCTGTTTATCTACCAAAACACCCGGGGGACCTTTTCGCTGGTTTTCCGCGGGCTTTGCACGGTTCTAAATCGCCGGTTTGGGCAGTGGGGCACGGAGCACTCTCAGGATGCGACCACTACTCTGCTCGCATCACGTGACCCACGCGTTAATGATCATTAACGTTACATAACACGCGTTACGTAACGTTAACGATCGTAGACATTCCACGGCACGGTAAAAACCGCAGAAGGTGGAGAGAGGGCGGAGAGAAGGGGTCAATGGGCGGGGTGTGGGTGGGGAGAGGCTCCATTCACACTAACGCACTGATCTGAAGAGCTGAATCCTAACGCAATTGAAAACCTGCCGTTAGATGCACAATGCAGGAGAGAGAAACCATTTACGTGTCAGCAATGTACAGCCCAGGCAGGGAGCCCAAAAACTGTGATAGTAGTGCTCCATGTACAGCAATACCATAGTCATAGTGCCAAAGTATGAAACTATGGCGATGGTGCAAATGGGGCATAGGGGGCCGCAGGCGGGACATGTAGCATGGGCAGTTGGGGCACAGGGTGGACCAGGCGGGTACCTAGGTGGCACATAGGAACATAGACACCGGAGATCAGCAAGACAGCAGTTAACCAAGGCCAAACACAATCCACCAATATCTACCTGGTTCACCCTAGCCAATAGTCGCTAGGGCACAGACCTGACATCCCCCCAGCCATCCCACCCCCATGTGGAAGGGACATAATAGTGGTAGGCAGTGATGGGGGGATGTGAGGATGTACATGTATGCCCCCCCACCCCGGAACCCGCTCCCTAGGCGGGCGCCTACCTACACAGTGGATGGCCTGGGACTGCGCACTACCAGCACCAACAGCAAATGGCCACATCAGCTTGGCAGGGGGGCGTGTGCCTGTACTGGAGGGGGCAGTGCCACCTCCCTGCAGTGGACCTAGGCCATGCTCTGCATCAGTACATGGTGTGCAGTGCAACATAAAAGGTCTGGTTGAGGAAAAGTGCAAGTAGCCCCAGGGACTACCATGCATCTGTGGCAACAGTGTGGTGCAGTACACCCAGCCAGTGTGTCCAGGAGCAGAGGGTCACAGGTGCAAGTCCCAGCTGTGGTTCCTGCAGAGCATGTCCCTATATTTTACCCTACAATGCAGATACAACAGCAACATGTGCAAAGCCCAAAGCAGCGGCGAACAGGGGTGCAAACACCCACTCACACAGGCTCCACAATCCAATGATGCATGGAGCGGCAGGCTGTTGGCCACAGCATTGGGATTATGTTATCACCAGAGCACTTCTACTACCCCCTGCACAGTTTAGCAATGTCGGCACTGTGATCAGGACTAGTGTGGTGGGCAGGGCTGCCAACCACCCCTATCTTTGTATAATGCTGCAAAAGGAGGGAGGGTGTTTCTATGTCTATCCATTGTTCTGTTGCTGCCCACACTTCACTGGGCCCAAAATGTCCCACTGTTACCAGCGTTAGCCTGATTAGATGCATAATGAGAAGCAAGGTATTCTGGGTATGGCCCGGACAGGGCAGATTGGCCAGGATGCATCTTCACAGGGTGTGGGGCAATGGCTAGGACACTGTAGTGCCAGACCACCACCTGCATGGACAGGGTGGCCACAGCATGGCATGCTGGGAGAGCACTCACTCTGAACGAGCAGTGACCATGGCAGGTCTAGGTTCCCACATAGCACTCGACACTATTTGTCTCTAGTGGTATATTTGTGTTCCCCAGTGTTGGGGTCCTAATCACTGAGATGCCTGCTTGCTGCACATAGTTCCTGGTGGACTGTCTGCAATTAGACTGTGCATGGTCAGAACACCTTTAAGGTACAGTCTGACTGTGCTGGTGATTGGCAGACAGTGATGGGAAGCACTTGGGGGTTTCCAGACCTAACCCCAGCATTGCTGCTGGTCTGCCACTGTCCCAGTCATAGGTATGGCTCTGGCCCATCAACCCTGGAGGGCTGTCTTGTACAAACAGGATGGAGGTTGCTTCCCTGGGGTGGGGGTACTGTTCATTATCTACAGAAGCATGATGTGGGCCCTTTGGGGTATGTAGTGTATACCACTACTACGCACACCTCATGCAATTCTAGGAACCCCTCTGCCCTGATAACAGCTGCCCATGTCAGCCAGACCCTCACAAGGGGTACACACTAATCTGGCTAGTGTCTGGTCCCACAGGGCCATATGTGACTGCAGGATACAGATGGACACCAAATTACCTTCAGCTGCACTGCACAGAACACCTGTCACACACTGGTAGTGATGGGGATGTACAGCAGGACCTATCTCTAGCACCACATGTACTGCGGACCTAGTGCTGGGCACCAATCCTATCCCTCAGGGTGACCACAGAACCTGCACAATGGCATGGTCTGTAGCTACTCTGTACCAGTATCACACACTGTCAGTTCGTCTTTCCCAGCTGAGGTACTGGAGAGGTGCAGACCCCATTTGGTGATCAGCTGTAGACAGCTATTCAGCATGTGCATTGCATCATGGGTACTGCTGTGACATACACCATGGAGGTATAGCCTAAAACACTGGCCTACTAGTTAATACATTGCCATTCTTGGCAGTGTTCATTGGTTCAGTTCCTCATTGTTCCCTCCTCTCATGCCTGTCCTACTCAAATAGTGTGCATGCCTGTAGAGGTCATATTTTTGCAGATCTGCGCTTCCAGCCCATAATACCCTTGCCACAATTGCCAACATTCCCTTGGTCTGTCTATCTGTGTCTGTCAGCTGTGTAGAGCCCTGTCTGCCTGTGCAGGCTGCCAGCCCATGTCCTGCACTGCTACCCTTTCCTGCATTGCGCCTCATCGTGCTTGCCTCGCCTGTGCCTGATCTGCATGGCACCACCACTCCTCTGTCCACCCATCATTGTAACTATACTGCCACCTCTGCCTCCACTGGGGGACACGTATTCCCATCTGCCACCAACTGTTTTTCTGGTACTTTACATTGCCAACACCCTGTGCTCTGGTAGAGCTGCCCCACCATGTTTGTCATCAGTACTGGCAGGCACATGGGATGCCCGCAGATATGGCAGGTCCAGTGGCTCCCACTTCTCCCTCCTTCACTCACCTGTTCATTGCCTTTCCTGAGTGCTCTATCTAGTGTTGGGGCTACATCTGTCTCTGTTCCGCGCAGGTCATGCATGTCATCCTGAGGCACCTTGCAGTCCCTAGGGCACACTAACCTAGGACACCATAACCTTGTTAGGCCACCTTAACCTATGGTTCCATAGCCCAGGGTGCCTTCTGCGGTGACTTGTCCAAGGGTGCCTAATATGGTGCTTAGCCTAGGAGGCCCTATAGGGCGCCTTCTGAGGCACCTTACAGGGCACCTTACATGGCACCTTATAAGGCACCTTACAAATTGCCTTGCAAGGCGCTTTACAAGGCACCTTGTAACGCTCATTATTCTAAGGCGCCTTGTAACGCGTGTTCTCTGTCAGCTTGCTGTAACGATGCACCGCCCATGCCTTTATATGGGCATCTCTACCTTTAACGCGGAACCTACCGCGAATGACATTACCGCAGTTTAGTAAACATACCCCATAGATTTTCAGCAGTGGCACAAATGCATGTACCACTTCTGAAAAGCGGGGGTCCACAAAAGAGCGCACACATGCAGAAAGAGCAGAGCAACAGACGGGAGCGAGGTAAAATCGAACAGCCTTTATTTGACAAATGCATCCCTAGATGGTGTGTTTTGGCAAACCTGCCTTCTTCAGGGGGTTGGCCTCAAATAGATAAAAGACAAATATATCATACATCTAAAAAAATAAATAATAGCATAAAGGAAATTGCAGAACATAAAGTCATACATATAAAAACTTATAAATGATAATATGTAAATAAATCATTCAAAAATTAAAACATCATAGTACAAATGTAATCAAATTATAAAATTACAAATAGGATACAAACAAAATTAAGAAATAACAAATTAAAAATGTGTTCATTGGACCTAACATACAAATCAAATTTTATGTGCATATATCAAAACAAAATGATGAACTAAAAGCCCCCAACAAATCTATGAAACTGCATACAAAATCTAACGGAATGTTTAAGGACTATAGGAGCAGCTTAAACTAGAGGGGTAAATGTACATGTTCATGTATTACATCCTAAGGAATAGAGAAACACCACAAACTAAAAAGTCAAGCGTGCATGCTCATTGAGCTAAAGTCACAGGGGTATGTTTACTAAACAGCACAATTGTGCGGGGCGCACTTGAGCGTGCGCTAAGGTACCTTAGCACATGCTAATAGTGTGTTTTTGGTGTCCCGCATGCATGCGCTCAGGCCGCACACGTGCGCGCCGCCCGCAAAAGTGCACGGCGCGCTGATGTGCGATAGAGGCGTGGAAAGGCATTTCGAGGGCGGAGGAAGGCTCCCGAGGGGCGGGGGGACGGGGTCAATGGGTGGAGAGTGGGAGGGCTCCCCGCACAGGAGCGGGGCTGAATTTCGGCAAAAAAATACCGCGAGTGAAAACCTCGCGTTAGAGCCGATTTAAAGGGAAGAGAAACCATTTCCGTCAGCAATGTACTGTAAAACCGGGGAAACCTGAAAAACGTGAGCAGTGTGATACATGTGCACAGACCAAAATAGCAAATATATATTGAAAAAGACCACAACAAATTCCAAAAAAATTATGATCCAGCTGGGAAACACTGATATTAATGGGCAACCATAAAAAACACTCCAAGGAAAGCTCCAAAAAAAGGAAATGAATTTTGGAAGGGTCTACGCTCCGTAGACCCTTTCAAAAAGCATTTCATTTTATTGCAGCTGCCCTGGGAGTGTTTTTATGGTTGCCCAGTGTTATCACTGTTGCCCAGTTTGGTCATGGGTTTGTGCCCCTTTTTCAGAGCTCATTTCTGAGGCTTATTTGCACTTTTGTCTCCGTACACGGTAAATAAGCCCACAGTAAAATTGTGCAGAGCAGGGTTTCTGACTCGTCCAGCCAGGATCCCTATCTCCAGGGACTGCACTGTTTCTGTGGCCACAGTGTGGTGTAACAGACACCGCCAGTGCCTGTAAGACCAGAGGGTGAAAGGTTCAAATCCCAGCTGGGGCTCCTGCCAACCCAGCCCCCATAGTTTTACCCACCACTAAACAGTGTTAGTAAGGACCCTCCTGTATTGCAGAGAACATAAGCATGGTTCAAACAACCATATTTTACCCTACACCGCACACAAACCATAACAATGGGCAGTACCTACAGCCGAGTCCTCCAAATTCAGTCCTGGAGTGCCACAACTCAATCAGGTCATATGCTTTTGCCCAGATAAGGACATGTCTGCATGTTGGCGGAAGGGTACAGGTGGTGGAGGGGCCAGTGGCTGCAAGTCACAGCACACAGTGGCCTAGGACTGTGCAGGCTGGCACCGTCCACCGCAAGACAGGCTCTGTCGGATGTACAGTCATGGACTCCCCAGGGAACACAGCATATCTGTGGCAACACAGTGGTGCAGTGCACACAGACAGTGTGTGCAGGAACAGAAGGTCACAGGTTCAAAGCCAAGCTGGGGCTACTGCCAATCCAGTCCACATATTTTTCGTACAACTAAATCGTGATAGTAAGGACAAACCTTTATTGCTGAGAACATATGCATGGTTCATATGCCTATATTTTACCACACCAAACACAGACACCAGAAACAGCCGCATTACCTAGAGCAGAGTCTCCCAAATGCAGTCCTGGAGGGCCCCACACCATTCAGGATCCATGCTGCCTCTAATAAAGATGCCTGTGCTGCATATCTATGCACCACCCCCATGGTATGCTGATGTAGCTCATGCATATGCATGAGGGACAGCATGAAAACCCGAACAGTGTTTGGAACACCAGGACTGGAGTTGGGACACTCTGCCGTAAAGCAGCAGCCAACAAGGCCAGACCCCCCCCCCCCCCAGGCCCCATTGGCCAATGCCTCATGGAGAGGCAGGACATTGGGCCCTGCCTGTATCTCCCAATACTAGCAGTTGCATACCTTAGCACTGCCACCCTACACCTGGGTATATGGTACACAGCGAGCAAACGTTGCCCATGATAACTTGCAGATATCAATTCCTACGTTAAGCACATTTTGCTCATTGATCTCCACCTCTGCGATGTGCGCTGCAGGTCTGGTCTCTGACAGTGTTTACCATCCTGGGGAGTGACCCCCAACAGTATTGCATACCATATCCATGCCTGTACTGTGCCCAGGACTGGTGTGGTGGGTATGGCTGCTGGACTCCTCTATAGTGAAAATCCAAAACGATTACTCCATTCTTAACTACCGGCTATACATTAAAGAACTGTTGGTGTATATATTAGCTTAAAACTATTAATCTCACCCGTGTGTAGTCTCAGATCAAAGCTGCGCTCTCGTGCACCTTATGGCAAACACCTTAATCGCGCTTGATGACATCAATGACTACCGGGTTTCCCCTAATTGTATGTCTGATGTTCAGTACTTTTTTTGTAGTTTTTTGTTGCTTTTTCACCTGTGTTCACTCCTTTATAATTTAACTAAATAACTGTGGTTTAAAATTTCCATAGAGAACTGTAAATACTGAAATTCTTTAGTGAACAAACTTATCTTCGCTTCTGTAAATGTTTGTTCTTCTGAATGCTTGGCTCTCCTAGATAATTCTCCTCACGCCTCACACTTTTGACGTCCTCGCGTTACACTCCTCACCAGGAGTCTTCTCATGGAGAATCTAAAAACAAATATCGCTATCTAAATTAAACTGTTTTGCCCACCATAAAACTTAAAAATGTTCAATTAAAAAACCGCTCTCACGAGTATATTATTACTCACTAGTAGATGCTGCCCACGTCTTTCTAAAGTATTCTCTGATTTCTGTCAGTCCAAGAAACGCCGCGCATGCGATCTGTTAGCTCATGCGCTCTTTTATGCTTATCGACAATTAGTTGAGCCATCCTACTACTTATCTGCATGATTGCCACTCAACGGAGGCATTTAAACCTGCTGGTTGCACTGTATTAACCTGGAAGATCCACCGTTGTTCGTAGAACACCAACGTTTCATCTAGGGTCCTGCCCCTTCTCGGTTTTGTTATTCGATCGATGCAAAAACACCGCAATTGGGAATAATCATGCCCCATATCTAGGCAATGTTGGACTATCGGTGCTGTCATTACCTTGTTTTGTAATCGACTCTTGTGTTCCTGAATCCTGCGTTTAAAGGGTCGGCTGGTCTTGCCTATGTATAATTTAGCACACGGGCATCTAATTGCATATATCACTGAAATAGTATCACATGAAGTTACTTTATTTAACCGATAGGTTCTTCCTGAATATTCAAATTCTGTGATGTTTTCTGTAACTGGGCAGATTGTACAATGACCGCACGCTGTATGTCCCCTCTCCTGTGAACCCGTAATCTCTATCAAAGAGGGACTAGTATTGATTGAACTTAATTGTTCTTTGATATTGTTGTGTCTTTTCCAGACACATCTCACTGGTTTGTCTGCCATGCCTGGAATGGTGTCAATTAGATATTGATGCTTTTTCAGAATCTTCTGAATTTGATAACTAAGAGGGGAAAACTTAGTGATCAGATTTACACTCTCTTTCTCTTGTCCCTTTTTAGTGCTTGTTTCTAATAACCAGGCACGATCATTATTCAGTGCTCTCGTGTATGCCCTCTTTGAAATCTGTTCTGGGTAACCTCTAGCCGTGAAGTCTTTAAGTAACTGCTGAGACTTCTTTTTAAAGTCTGATTTATCTGAGCAATTACGCCGAAACCGCAAGAATTGAGAAAACGGTAAACTTTCCTTCAGACGAACTGGATGGGCGCTTGTATAGTGCAAGAAAGTATTCCGAGTCACTGGTTTTCTATATATAGTAGTTGTCCATCCTTCCTCTTTTTTTGTTATTTTGAGATCCAAAAAAACTATATTCTCTGGGTCAATTGTGGACGTGAACTGTATGGCCGTTTTACACTTATTGAGCCAGCTAACGAACTCGTTGGCTGTTCGTACTGATCCTTTCCATAATATAAAGATGTCGTCTATAAAACGAGTCCACATTTTGACTTGATGACTCCATGGAGACTTAGACAGCCATTGATGTTCAAAGTCACTCATAAATAAATTCGCTATTGAAGGGGCGCAAGAAGCCCCCATAGCTATTCCTGACTTTTGTATATACAGCTCATCCTCAAAATGAAAAATTTTTTTTGTTATGACCAATTGTGATAGATTCATTAAAAATGAAATCTGGACTGCTGAGAGATCTCCCCTATTATATAGTGCACTATTAATGGTGGTCAAGGCCTCGTGTTGGGGGATGCTCGTATACAGTGCTGTTATATCCAATGTCATTAATAAAACCTCTGGGTCTAATGCCCATCGAGTCTGCTGATTTAGTTTCTCCAAGAAATGAGAGGTATCACGGATGTATGATGGTATATCTCTTAACAAAGGTCTTAAAAATGAGTCGAGATAAATGGAAAGCGGCTCTAATATTGATCCTCGGGTTGAAACTATTGGCCTTCCTGGTGGCTTAGTCAAATGTTTATGTATTTTGGGTACCGTGTAAAAACTAGCCATCACTGGTGCTGGTGCATTCAAAAACTTCATTTCTTTCTTAGAAATAATTTTGCCATTTAAAGCTACATTCGTCTCATCATAAATCATCCGTTGCAGATTATCAGTAGGATCCTCAAAAAGTAATTGATATATGTTTCTATCCGTTAATTGGCGTTTAACTTCTTCAATGTAATCTTTTTTACTTTGGATGACTATCGCCCCTCCTTTGTCAGCCCTAGATACTACAATATCAGTTCTCTTCTGAAGCTCTCTCCAACTGTGTCGCTCTCTATATGTCAATACACTTCGGGATAACGTCTGTTCTTGTTCTAACTTACTGATCTCTTTTAGTACTACCTCTTTGAAAATTTGTATAGCTGGAGGCAAAGGACCTGGGGGAACCCATTTTGATTTCAATGGGAGAGGTATTCTTCGTTCTTGAGTACCTATTAAAAAAGAAGTGTTTTGAGAGAAATGACATTTCAGGTGCAATTTCCTGATGAACGCATCAAAGTCAATTCTAAATTGGAATGGATCATGAGATATACGTGGAACGAACGATAAACCTTTGCTTAACAATTGATATTGATCTTCCGGTAAATCGTGACCAGATATGTTAATTATGAGATCCTCGCTCCTTTTTGATTGATCTATTGAATCTCTATTTGCTGAATCTCTTATTGGTCTTGTTTGTTTCGTGCTCTGTTTCGTGTTAGAATCTTTTTCTTCTTCTGTTTGTCCGAGGCTTCGTCGGAAAAATCCTCTGAAGATTGACGACTTGATTCAGAACTGACAACTTCTTCAGAAGATGCCCTAAAGACTCCTCCTTGAGACTCCTCTATAGTAGCACAATGCTGGCATAGGTGTGGGGGTGGCTGTCTGTCTATCCAGTGTGTGGTGGCTGCAAACACCTTCCACAGCCCACACTGCCAGCAATGTCGCCAGTATTGGGCTGCCAATGTGCATAATGAGGAGCAAGGTACCATGGGTATAGGCCGGACAGGGTGGCCTGGCCAGGGTGCATCTGCACAGGACATAGGGCACTGACTGGGACATTTTAGTGCCTGGCCACCACCTACACAGACAGGGTGACCTCAGTATGTCCTGCTGTGAGATCACTCTCACCCTGACTGTGCAGTGACCACAGCATGGCTAGGCACCCCCATAGTGCTATATAGTATTTTTCTCATGTGCTAGATATGGGTTTCCTTTTGGGGGCCCAGTCACTGATTTATCTGCTTGCTGTGTATGCATCTCCACTAGGAACATGCACTATGGCCTAACTAGCAGGCTGTTTGCAGCTGGTGTGTGTCTTGATGGAGTGGCTTGCAGGGTGCAGTGGCTGAGGACTTGCTGCAGGAGACTATCAGATAGTGTTGGGGGTGCAGCTTACCATATCCAGGCCTAATGTCTGTCTGCTATTGTGTTATGGATATGTATAGAGCTGCATTAACTGCCCTGTGGGGTGTATGTCCCTCAGCAGGACCGGGGTTGATGGTCTCCTCTGCTGCCACCTTTGCAGGGAGGTAGAGGGTGGATGTATTGATAGGGGACCCTGTTTGCCATGCTTGGCCCTGGAGGGGGGGGTGGTGGTGGTGGTGGTGGTGCATGGCCCACCTAGGAGTCCTTGGGGGCTACACCTGACTGAAACAGACAGAGATATCCAAGGTGTTTGTGTAGAAACTATGTATCTGAAACATTAACACTGCTTTGGACCTCCAGCATAGCCTCTTTCAGCCATGGAAGGTGTTGTGGACCTGGTCCTGGGTGCCTCATCGCACAGGGTGAGCACAGTACCCGCACAATGTGACGGTGTGTAGCTACTCTGTGCTAGTACAACACACGGTCAGTACCCCCTACCATGCCGAGGTGCTGTGGGGGTGCATTCCCCATCTTGTGTTCATCTGTGGACAGCTGATTTGCATGTGCAGTGCATCATGGGTACGGGTGGCCTAACCCTATCCTGGTGGCTGCAGCAGACTGTCTGTGTGGTGATGTGCAGGCTCTCTGCAGCCAGCCAAGGGCTTGCTAGTAGCTGTAGAACTGTAGCCCAATGGTTGTGTCACTGCCTGTGAAGCCAGAGATCATGGGTTCAAACACACAGTGGGGTTATTTGATAGGGTTGGCCAAAGCATTATTTTTTTTTTAATGTACATTTTTGCTGCCAGCAAAAACACCCTCAGCGTACTGTACCCATAAGGTGCCTCTGAGGACGCTTTATAGGGCACCCTATAGGGCACCTTATGGTTCCCATCCATATAAGGTGCACTATACATTATCCTGTGACGCAACGTATAGGGTGCCCTATAGGGGACATTTTAGGGTGCCGTGGCGGACAGTGCACTTTAAAATGTGCCTTATAGGATGCCTTATGTGGACACGCTTTGAGAGTGCGTTTGCTATTAATGATAATTAAAATAAAGATAAAATGCCTCCTAAAGCAATCTTCCCCATAATGTGCATTGCCTCAGCCAGCCTTGTTCATTGGGCACTGTGGGGGATTGAACCCCTGATCTCTGCTCCATTGGTCAGTGTCTTAACCATCGTGCTGTGGCTCTGTTCCTGTGCTTGCACCTCTGCGCGCCACCTTATGCCTCCCAATATTCGAAAAGCCTCCTAAATCAATAGCGCACCACCTAATGGCCATCGGCGTGCCACCCTATGCTGCCCCATATTAGACTGGCTCCTAAAGAAATGCCTCAGCCAGCCTTGTTCATTGGGCACTGTGGGGGATCAAACCCCTGATCCCTGTACCATTGGTACATGCCTTAACCATTGTGCTGTGGCTCTGTTCTTTGGTTTGATTATCAGCGCGCCACCTTATGCCGCCCCATATTGAGATGCCTCCTAGAAATTAGCATGCACCCTTATGCCCATCAGCACGCCGCCTTATGCCGCCCAGTATTAGACTGCCTCCAAAACATTGGCCCGCCGCCTTATGCTGCCCATTATTTCACTGCCTCATAAATTAATGCCTCAGCCAGCTGTCTTTATTGGGCTCTGTGGGGGATCAAACTCCTGCCTCTTGCACCATTGCTATGTGCCTTAACCATTGTGCTGTGGCTCTGCTCTTCTGCTTGCCCATCAGTGTGACACATATGCCTCCCGCGCAGCTGTCTGATGCGCTAAGGTGCGGGGTGCACAAGGGCGCCGCGCACCTTAGCGCATATGTAAATTCCGGCGTTTCTTCTTCAGCGGGGAACGCCCACTCCTTATATGGCACCTGCACACTACCGGGGCCCGCACTTTACCGGGGTTTTAGTAAACATGCCCCACAGTGTTGGGTGGAAGGGGAGGGGAGGGGGGGGGGATTAGAAAACCAAATATAACTAAAGCATTTGACTTACTGTGAATGGAAACAAAAATAGAAAGGTTGAAGTTTGATTATATTTGTACTGTGATGTTTAATTTTTGCATGATTCATTTGCATATTATCATTTATAAGTTTTTATATGTATGACTTTATGTTCTGCAATTTCTTTTATGCTATTATTTAATTATATTTTTGGATGTATGATTATGTTTGTCTTTTATCTATTTGAGTGCAACCCTCTGAAGCAGGCAGATTTGCCAAAATATGCCATGTAGGGGTGCATTTGTCAAATAAAGGCTGTCCAATTTCACCTCGCTCCTGTCTGCTGCCTTGCCACCTCTGAAAAGTCACATATATTCACTTACACTATGGCTTTGCTGCTCTAATTAGCCTGATCTTGGCTGATCTCAGAAGCTAAGCAGGGTTAGGCCTGGCTGGTACTTGGTTGGGAGGTGACCTTGGAATAACAGGTGCTGTAGACTTAGTGGTAGGTTTGCTAATGTGCGCTGCGCGACGTTAGCATGCGCTAAGGTACCTTAGCACACGCTAATGTCACGTATGGGGCCCAAATATTCACACTCATGTGTGCAGCGCGGCAATGTGCGATGAAGGCGTGAAAAGGCTCCCGGAGGGCGGAGGAAGGCTCCCCAGGGGTGGAGAGAAGGGGTCAATGGGTGGAGAGTGGGAGGGGAGAGGCTCCCCGCACATGAGCGAGGCTGAAATCCAAGGCAAAAAATACCGCGAGTGAAAACCTCGCGTTAGAGCCGATTTAAAGGGAAGAGAAACCATTTCTGTCAGCAATGTACAGCAAACCCAGGGAAAGCTATAAAAAGTGATAAGTGTGATACGTGTGCATGGTACAAATAAACATTGAAAAGGACCCAACAAAATTTAAAAAAATTATAATCAAGCTGGGCAATAGGGATAGTAATGGGAAACATCAAAAAACATTCCCAAGAAAGCCCCAAAAAATAAATATGAATTTTGGAAGGGTCTACGCTCTGTCCTCATACAAGGTGAATGATCCCACAGTGAAATAGCACTGATCAGAGTTTCCCTCTCCATTGGACAGGTTTCCTATG
Source organism: Ichthyophis bannanicus (assembly GCA_033557465.1). Taxonomy (NCBI): domain Eukaryota; kingdom Metazoa; phylum Chordata; class Amphibia; order Gymnophiona; family Ichthyophiidae; genus Ichthyophis; species Ichthyophis bannanicus. Next base: position 222,268,284 of record CM066044.1, on the reverse strand, counting down.
GCATGCACATGTTTCACAACAGCAGGGCGGGCATGTCGGAATGGGCAACTGGACAGATGTTGGGAAAGGGGATACAGAGGGCTGCAGTCGGCACATGCTGTGGTGCAGCTGGGCCACAGAGCGGACTAGGCAGATGCCTAGATGGCACTTAGGAATGCTGAAACTGAACAGCAGCCAGACAGCAACTGATGAGGGCCCAACATGGGCACGAGAGTGTTTATCACAGTGTCACAGGGGATAGTACCCAGCAGGTACCCCAAGGGCACAGAACATTGGCAGGCGGTGTTGGGGGGAAGCGTGGATGTCTATGCAGGCACCCCTACCCCAGAACACGCACCATAGGCAGCCGCCTACCTACACACTGGATGGCTTGAGACTGCACACCACCAGCACCACCAGCAGAAGGGCATGTCAGCATGATAGCAGAGGGGTACTGTTGGTGGAGCGGGGCAGTGACAGCTGCCCAGAGCCGACCATGGCCTAGCCCTGTGTAGGTGGGTGCCATGCACTGCAACAGACAGGCTGTGTCTGACAAACAACCATGGTATCTCCAGGGACTGCACTGTCTCTATGAGCTCAGTGTGGTGCAATGAGCACAGCCAGTGTATTCATGAGCAGAAAGTCACAAGTTCAAGTCCCAGCTGGGGCTACTGCCAATCCAATCCCCATATTTTACCCGCTACCAAACCGTGATGGTAAGGACAAACCTTTATTGCAGAGAACATATGCATGCTTCAAACGCCTATATTTTACCCCACCGAGCACAGACACCAGAAACATGCGCATTACCTGGAGCAGAGTCCCCCAAATTCAGTCCTGGAGGCCCACAAGTCATTCAGGTTTTATGCTGTCTCCAATATAAGGCCATGTCAGCATGGTGGCGGAGGGGTACTGTTGGTGGAGGGGGCAGTGGCAGCTTCCCAGAGCAGACCACGGCTTAGCCCTGTGTAGGTGGGTGCCATGCACTGCAACAGACAGGCCCTGCCGGACAAACAGTCATGGTATCACCAGTGAATGCACTGTCTCTGTGGCAACACAGTGGTGCAGTGCACACAGCCAGTGTGTTTGAAAGCAGAAAGCACAGGTTCAAGTCCCAGCTATGGTGCCTGCCAACACAGTCCCCATATTTTACCCACTACTACAACGTGCTAATACAGACAGAACCTTTATTGCAGATGACGTAAACATGCCCAAAACACCTACATTTTACCCTACAGAGCAAAGACACCATAAACAGGCGCATTACCTAGAGCAGAGTCTCGCAAATGCAGTCCTGGAGGGCCAAATACCATTCAGGTTCCATGCTGCCTCTAATAAAGATGCATGTGCTGCATATTTATGCACCACCCCCATGGTGTGCAGATGTATCTCATGCATATTCATGAGGGACAGCATGAAAACCCGAACAGTGTTTGGCATACCAGGACTGGAGTTGGGAACCTCTGCCGTAAAGCAGCAGCCAACAGGGGCAGACACACCCACACCCACAGGCTCCATTAGCCAATGCCTCCTGGAGAGGCAGGACATTGGGCCCTGCGTGCATCTCCCAATACTAGCACTTGCATACCTTAGCAATGCCACCCTACACCTGGGAATACGGTACACAGCTATCAAAAGTTTGCTATGATTACTGGCAGATACCAATTCCTACGTTAAGCACAGTTTGCTGATTGAGCTCCATCATAGCAACCTTTCTGCTGTCTGTGGAGTGTGCTTCAGGTCTGGTCTCTGACAGTGTTTACCACCCTGGGGAGTGACCCCCAATAGTATTGCGTACCATATCCATGCCTGCACTGTGCCCATGACTGGTGTGGTGGCCACGGCTGCTAAACTCCTCTAGAGTAGCACAATGCTGGCATAGGTGTGGAAGTGTGTGTCTGTCTATCCAGTGTGTGGTGGCTGCAAACACCCTCCACAGCCCACACTGCCAGCACTGTTGCCAGTATTGGCCTGCCAATGTGTATAATGAGGAGCAAGGTACCATGGGTATAGCCCGGACAGGGTGGCCTGGCCACGATGCATCTGCACAGGGCATAGGGCACTGGCTGGGACATTGTAGTGCCCGACCACCCTGAACAGACAGGGTGGCCACAGCATGTCCTGCTGGGAGATCACTCTCACCCTGACTATGCAGTGACCACAGCATGGCTAGGCACCCCCATAGTGCTATATAGTGTTTTTCTTATGTGATATTTATGGTTTTCCTTTTGGGGCCCAGTCACTGACTTATCTGCTTGGTGTGTATGCTGACATCCCAGTTCTGGGTGCATGCATTTCAACCAGGAACATGCACTATGGACTAGCTAGCAGACTGTTTGCAGCTGGTATGTTTCTTGATGGAGTGCCTTGCAGGGTTCAGTGGCTGAAGGCTTGCTGCAGGAGAATATCAGATAGTGGTGGGGTGCAGCTTAGCATATCATGGCCTAATGTCTGCCTGCTATTGTGTTATGGATGTGTACAGAGCTGCATTGACTGCCCTGTAGGTGTCTGTTCCTGAGTAGGACCGGGGTTGATGGTCCCCTCTACTGCCACCATTGCAGGGAGGTAGAATGTGGATTTGTTGATGGGAGACACTGTTTGCCACCCTCAGCCCTGGAGGGGTGGGGGGGTGGTGGTGGTGGTACATAATCCTCCTGGGGGTCCAGAGGGGCTGCACCTGACTGAGACATACAGATATATCCAAGGTGTGTCTGCAGAAACTACCTATCTCATACATTAGCACTGCTGGGGACCTGCAGCATGGCCTATTTCTGCCATAGAAGGTGCTGTGGACCTGGTGCTGGGTGCCTCACCGCACCCTCAGGGTGAGCACAGTACCCGCACAATGTGACGGTGTGTAGCTACTCTGTGTCAGTAAAACACACGGTCAGTACTCCCTACGAGGCCGAGGTGCTGTGGGGGTGCACATGGTCAGTTCCCCCTACCAGGCCGAGGTGCTGTGGGGGTGCATACCCCATCTTGTGATCATCTGTAGACAGCTGATTTGCATGTGCAGTGCATCATGGGTACGGGTGGGCTAACCCTATCCTGGTGACCACAGCAGACTGTCTGTGTGGTGACATGCAGTCCCTCTGCAGCCAGCCAGGGGCTTGCTAGCAGCTGTAGCCCATTGGTTACTTCACTGCCTGTGGAGCCAGAGATCATGGGTTCAAACCCACTGTGGGGTTATTTGATAGGGCTCCCCAAAGCATTATCTCTTTTTAATGTACATTATTGCTGCCAGCAAAAACACCCTCAGCGTACTGTACCCATAAGGTGCCTCAAAGGGCGCTTTATAGGGCTCCCTATAGGGCACCTTATGGTTACCATCCATATAAGGTGCCTTATAAGGTGTCCTATGGAGCACCTTATAGGGTGCCCTATAGGGGACATTATAGGGTGCCATGGTGGACAGTGCACTTTATAATGTGCCCTATGGAGTGCCTTATAGGGTGCCTTATGCGGCACCTTAGGTTACAGCATGTGAGGGTGTGTTTGCTGGCAGCAATAATTAAATTACAAATAAAATGCCTCAGGAAACAATACTTACATGTCAAAGCTGATGCCTCAGCCAGCCTTACGTATTGAGCACACTGGGGATGGTACTCATGACCCCTGTATTATCAGTCAGTGCCTTAACCATTGTGCTACACTGCTGTTCCTCCTTGCATTTCAGCGCATCTACTTATGCTTTTCATGCATTTAAATGCACAGTGCTGCCATCAAAAACAATGCTATGACCTTGCTGTGCCTCATAGGGCACCCTATATGGCGCCCTATACGCCACCCTTTATGCAACATTGTAGGGTGCCGTGGCAGACAGTGCACTTTAAAATGTGCCCTCTGGGGTACCTTATGCGGCGCCTTATGTTACAGTGCTTTCAGAGTGCGTTTGCTAGTAGCAGTAATTAAAATACAATTAATATGCCTCAGACTGCAACATTACACAGAACAGGTAGTGCCTCAGCCAGCCTTATTCATTGGGCATAGTGGGGGATTGAACCCATGATCCTTGCACCATTGGTCAGTGTCTTAACCATTGTACTGTGGCTCTGTTTCTGTGCTTGCACATCAGCGTGCCACTTATGCTTCCCGCGCGCGTTTCTCATGCGCTAATGTGCGCGGCGCACATTAGTGTGCCACACACATTAGCGCATGAATAATGTGAGGTGGTAGCGTTTCCAGAAGCCATGAAAACAGATAGTGACCCGGTGGAAGGTTCGGGTACTGCAGGTAAATGCAGGATTTTCCCTTCTCAGAACAAGAAGCACATGGCTAATCAGCTAACACAGCTCACCTCGGGGGAGGGGAGAAGCAGAGTTGCTGATTGGGCACGCCCTAGCAGGAGGCGGGCTCCCCAGAGCAGAGGCAGCTTGTTAAACAGAGAGAAGGAAGACAGAAGACAGAAAGCCAGGGAAGCTGAACACTGGAAAGCCGAGAAAGCAGAGGAAGCTGAAGGCTGGACAAAGCCAGCAGAAGTGTGCTTTAGAGACGGAGCAAAGCAAGGACGAAGGCAGCAACCTGGAAGGCAGGAACTAGCCTTGGATGCCAGAACCTTTGACTTTGAAGGAGAAACGCTCCCCAGCTGCAATTCTAGGAGAACCCTTTCAAAGTCAAGAAGCAGGTACCAGGGAGACTCAGTGCCTGGAAGAACCTTCTGGGAACAAGAGAGGGGTGAGGCACTGAGAGACCCAGGCATAAAGCCTATGCTTTTGGAGCAGAGAGCTGACCCGTGGAAAGAAAGGCAGACTGCTAAAGAACTTTCAGACAATCCTCAATATAAGGTACAGGGTGTCTTTAATTCTGATAACAGCTTTTATGAGAAGCCAGACTGTGTGAATGTTAATTTTAAAACCCAGGGCAAGCCCAGGTTTTATGAAGGCAGTTGGCTGCAACCTGAAACTCATTTAAATAAACCCAGCTTTTCTCACCAAACTGCTGAAAGAGTTAGCAAGCAGGCTAGCTACAAGGACACAGCTGATTTATATGGGAGAGATATATGCTGGGAGGATTTAGGAGGTCCTAAGTTTGAAGTACCGTTTAGAAACACTCCACATGCAAATGAACTGGATAACCCAACACTTGCTTACAGAGACAAGTGGGGGAGGGGTAACTCCAGGGCATTGAATGAGTGTTGTAACAGAGACAACATTGTTTGTTTTCCTGAAGCAAAACCTACAAACAATTACTCACCCCAGGAAGGAGCTAATTCTCAGCCAAGCCCATATAGAAAGCAGGCTGAAGCACTCCTAAAAGAGTTCAAAGAATTCTTAAACAAACGAACCATTCCTGACCAGAAAGTAGTGCAGTCAGTGCAGAGCCCAGAAGCAGATGTGCCATTGGTTCTTCCCTTGCCAATGATTGAGCTGAATCAACCAATGGACTGCTCTACATGTCTGATTGACAAGGAATAGTAAAGCAAAGCTTGAATGGTCCTTTTTCTGTGATAACCTGATATGTTTGCTATTTAAGTGCCCGGCTGAAGAGCTTATCTGAAGTTAAGAATAAGCTGAAGCATTGTTTGGTTATAGCACATGGACATTACTGTTTTCCTTGTTTTTGATTGCCAAGTAGAGTTCACATGAGGGAATGCGAACTCCAACATTAATGGACACTTTTGAGCACAGCCTTTAAAAAGCCTTATTTTCATTGTTCCTGTTTTTGGCTAAAATACATTATCCTTTACGCTTGTTCTATCCTTTTGAAGCAGGAGAAATAAATCCTTATAAAAAGAAATATTCTTTTGCCTGCCTTATCATTCGACCTTCACAACTACAACCTTAACCTCAAGGCCCACCCCTCCTCAAACCCTCAAGGTTAGGGAGCGGGTGGTGGCAATAATCCCGGTTTGCTTTTTTCAAACTGACACGCCCACTCCTTTTATGGCATCCCGCACAATAGCGCGGCGCGCACCTAACGGGGTTTTAGTAAACATACCCCTTACTGTGTGGGAAAAAAGGCCTGGCAATTGAGCTCCAGTCACACCACTTTTCACTTCTTATTTTCAGTAATAACAGGTATCCTGTACTATACTTTATAACACATAGAGAGAATCAGGCTGCTAAGATCCCAGCAGTACCTCTGATGTGAAATGCTGGTATTAATTTTCTCATCTAAGATAGTCCACATGCATAGGTGCTAGCTCTGTGGGTGCAGAGGACACTTGAGCATCGTCAATATTGGGCAAACTCCATTGTGTTCAGAGAGGGGCAATTTGTATAGAATGCAGCACTCACAATCATTTTGAAAAGTTGGCTCTAGTCTCTACATGAGCTACCCCAAATTTCTGAAAAACCCAATGGGCATATAGGGCATTTGTGTATTCTAATGCTTTGTATAAATCATCTAGAGCAACTTTGAATTCCCCAATATCTTAAACACTCCATGATAAAGGCACATTTCACTACAGCACAGACTGTGTCACACATGGATCCCCAAATTACAGCTGGTGGACCAAAACCAGGCTGCAGAGATGGTTTCCCCAGCCTGTGGCCCAATGTGATATGTTGAGGAGGCCCCTTAGGCCCCTTCGGCTATGGTACTTTCTCAAGACATCACTTATGTGTCAGAAGAAGTTTCACAGTGCCCGTGTCTTTAATCAGTTTCCTTTGATTGTCTAGTGGATGACTTCATGGGTATCAGTGAACCCATGCCCTGGAACCATTGCAGAGAGAGAGAGGAAAAAAAGAGAAACCAGGTCAATGCTGGAACCCCAATCCCAGTTTAGATATGTGAGTACAAGAGGTGCAAAGGGCTAATGTCAGGAAGGGGACAAAGCCATCCTGTACAGGGAAGAGAGAAATCAAGCGGTGCTGTCCCAGGTGGGTACATTTCCAGGAAGGAAAAAGGAGGTGTGTTAGATCTCGCTCACTCTTTCTTCAGGAGTAGTTCCAGGTAAGTTACATTCAGGTACTTTTCTGTCCTCGGAGGCCTTACAATCTAAGCTTATACTTAAGGTGATGGAAGATTAAGCAACTTGCCCAAGATCACAAGGAGCAGCAGGGGTGTTTGAATCTTGGCTCTGCGGATTCTCAGCCTGCTATTCTAACCATTAAGCTACTTCTTCGCTCGATATAGGTCGGTGCCATCCAATGCACGGCTTTGATATTTCTTCACAGAAAGAGTAGGGTAAATATTGAGGTCTTTCAATGAAATATTTTAGCGAGGCAACATTTGTAATTGTTTGCTTTGAAGAAAAACATTTTAGAACAATATGGAGATTATTTTAAAAGTGCTATTTGTGCTTTGGACATCTGCAAATAGGCACATAGATATTCAAAGCACGGAGATGTTTCTGGAGGCATTTTAGAAGCCGGCTCTGGAGACATTTTTGGCATGAGGACATCCAAGTAGAATGGGGGTGTACGAGAGGAGTGGCCCGGGCAGAGCAACAAAGATGGACATTGTGGTGCAATTTCAGAATGGCATAAGCATGACTGGTCCTGGTTGTTGAGGCGTCCATGCCTATACCCGCTCCTGAGCACAAATAAGGAGCATACAATTGCTCATTTCACTGCAGGAATGCACAATGCAGTGTCATCAGCACAGTCAATATTTCCTGACCAAAGAAACCAGCATGTCAATACAAACCCCAAACAGATCACTGACTCTTCACTGCACGTCTGTCACTGAATATGGCAGTCCACCTCTGGTAAACGCCTGCCGGCATGTCAAGGAAGCCATTTCTGCAGCCATCCAATTTAGGGACGTCCTCGTTTCTAAAACTGGGCTCAAACATAAATGTTCCTGGTGTTTTTTTGGATGCTTTAGATTTCACCTGGATGTCCTTTCTAAAATGCCACTTCACACTGATTATTTATTTTCCTTTTATGTGCCATCAAGTCAGTGTTGACTCAGAGTGACCCAACTACCTCTGGGTTTTCTTGGCATTGTACCAATGGAAGTAGATTGCCAGCCTTTTCTTCTGAGGCAATGGAGGGTAAAGTGACTTACCCAAGGTCACAAGGAGTGCCAGTGGGAATCAAACCCTTGATCTTCTGGATACTAAGCAGTTGCTGTACCACTAGGCTACTCCTCCACTCCTTTTATGTTGGACCTAAAGTCTGCTGATAAATTTTCACCGATTTATTTTAATGTGCCTAAGATATATGGCTGATTTGAAAACAGGTTGCTATTTGGGTTGGAAATCCCAAGGGGGTCTCCCTGCTTTCTTTTCTCTCCCTCACCTCTGTGACCTCACTCCCTGCCCCCCTCTCCCCCTGGAACCTTTTCAGTGACATGAAAGCTCCAATGTATAATGTGGCCAATGATCAAACATTTTTGGGAACTCTAATCTAACACTATCCTGATCTGCTACTTCCTCAAGTAAAAGAGATGATTTCCATGATTTTCACATGGGTTAATTATAACCTGTTTATTGATGAATTTTATGGCTGCAGCTGAATTAACATCTCTTTTACTGACCACATATAAGGGAACATCCATCCCCGCTATTTGTGCCTTCTCTGCCCACATCTAACTTCCCTGCCGGTTGTGCGGGGAAGTTAGATGGGGGTGGGGAAGGGGCGGTTTGGGGGTGGAGTCTGGGCTGGCAGTGGGTGGTCGCCGGCTCTGGACGTACAGGGCTGATTCTGATGTCGGCCCTCTACTTCCAGGGCCGGCGACATGTGCAGGGAAGTTATTCCACCTCTGAGGTGGAATAACTTCCCTGGATGTGTTTTTTTTTTGCACAGCCGGGGCGCGGATGGGGCAGGGGGGCCGGAGGACATTCCCCGCAGCCCGACCCTGGCCTTAGGAGGCCAGATCGGGGGTCAGGCTGCGGGGAATAAGGTTTTTTTCTCTGTCAGCCGGCATCGTGGCTCTTCAATGGAGCCGCAGTGCCATGGCAACATGATGCCGTGGCTCCATTGAAGAGCCTTGACTAAGTTAGCCAGGTATAGTCTTGTACGTGCAGGCCACACTGAATCGCAGTCCTGACCTGCACATACGTGACTGTTTGCGATTCTGATCCCGTGGGGCTAGATGTGCCCTGTGGGATCAGAATTGCTATCCCTTCTGTATGTCCAGTTTAGACCGGACATAGAGAGGAGATCTACGTCTGGAACGGAATAAGCCTGTAAGAGGATTTCTCCCTGATGTACGCAATGAAAGTGATAGGGCAAGAGACCCACCAATGACAGGTTGATGTGTGGGGAAGGCAGAGGAGAAATAACAGTTATATAAACTCACCATAGACTGTAATAGTTACCGTGGCTACTTGCGGTCCCCCAGGTGTTTGCAAACTCACGGTGTAACTGCCGTTGTCACTTGCATTCACTCTGTAGATCTCCATAGAGCCATTCGGAAATCCCCTCACCCGGCCCACATAGGGAGGAAAAGGCATCTCAGTATTTGCTGTATAGAACAGCATCGGATTCATATTTGTATTCTCCCCTCTGTGCCACCTGAAGGACAGGATAGGATCACTGACGCCACTGACAGACAGCAGGACATTATCTCCCACCACTGGTGTCTTTGGTATTGGGGCAACAGATATTTGTGCAGAGGTCTGCCAACTCCATAAACCCAGAAACACTGAAAGTAAAAGAGAAAATAAACTGCAAGTGAGAATCTGCTCTCAGCGTTAGTTGACCTGACATTACTGAAACAGTAGAGGGTGGGAGGTGAAAAATTACAAGACATGTCCCTCTCTGCCCTTTGCAATAAAAGGAATAAGGTGACATTTTACTTACCACTTAATATACTTTCCTCGAGTTTGCTATGCCAGTCTAGACAAGAGGGTTGTGCTCCCCTATCAGCAGATTGGTGGAGACAAAGAACCCCTGAAAAGCCCAGGTTTCGGTGACATCACTTCTGTGCCTATTCACCTCAGTCACTAGAGGTCCTTTCAGTATTCGTCCCAAAGTATATGGGAAAAACATGGCAAGCCTCACACAACCTCAACCATGGGCAACAATGAGTGATCAACAGAAAAGAACTATGTGCAAGAAAGCATAACATAAGGCTGTCAGTAGACGATGAACCTGCAGAGACAAGTATAAAAATTACAGCAGACCCAAGGGTGCTGCAGCAGAAGAAGAGAGCAAATGCAATTTCAGGGGCGGGCCCTGGACTAGTCTAGCAGGAATCAAGGAAAGGACAAAAAATGGTAAGTAAAATGTCATCTTTCATATCATCCTGCTAGATGAGTCCAGACAAAATTATTCAAAGTTGTTAAAACACAAGAGGATTATGAAAAAGTGCAAGAGGACTTTGGTAAACTGGAAGACTGGATGGTCAAATGGCAGATGAAATTTAACGTGGACAAGTGCACAGTTATGCATCTAGGAAAGAACAACCCAAACTATTGTTACATGCTGCAAGGTTCCACATTAGGACCACCACCCAGGAAAAAGATTTAGGCGTCATCATGGATAATACTTTGAAACCCTCTGCCCAGGGTCCTGTGACAGCCAAGAAAGCAAATACTATGCTAGGAATCCATATGGAAAGGAATGGAGAATAAAATGAAGGATATTATAATGCCTCTGTATTTTTCTATGGTGTGACCACACCTTGAATCTTGTATGCAATTTTGGTTGTCATATCTTAAAAAGGTACAGAGAAGAGCCACCAAAATGGTAAAGGGGATGGAAGGATACCCTTTGAGGAAAGGCTTAAAAGGTTAGGGCTCTTCAGCTTGGAAAAGAGGCAGCTGATGGGAGATATGATAGAAGTCTATAAATTAATGAACGGAGTGCACTAAGTAAAAATAGATCAGTTGTTTATGCCATCGCAAAGTAGAAGGACTAGGGGACAGACAATGAAGCTATGATGTAACCCATTTAAGACTAATAGGAGAAAGTATTTTTTAAGTCAATGCATAATCAAACTCTGGAATTTGTTACTGGAGGATGTAGTAAAAGTTGTTAGGTAGCTGGGTTTAAAAAAGATTTGGACAAGTTCCTGGAGGAAAGGTCCATAAACCTTTATTAAAGAGGACCCAGGAAATCCACTGTTTACCCCTGGACAAGCATTGTGGAACCTGTGCACTTTTTTGGAAACCTTCCAGGAGTAGTGGAGTGGAGGAGTAGCCTATTGGTTAGAGCACGGGCTTGGTAGCCAAGAGACCAGCATTCAATTCCCACTAGCCCTCTTTGTGGCCTTGGGCAAGTCACTAAGCCTCCATTGTCTTGGAAGAAAGACCTGGCAATCTACTTCCAGTCACACTACCAAGAAAACCCTGAAGCTGCTGGGTCAGCAGGAGGCAGCATTATCTTGAAGGCACACATTGCATTTTGCCAGTTACTTGTGACCTGGATTGGCCACTGTTGGAAACAGGATACTGGGCTTGATGGATCTTTGTCTGACCCTTTATGGCATTTAAAAAAAAAGTGGGATGTACCAAAGCTACAACTCCACTGGGTGGGAAGAAGACACAGCAGCTTGCAAAACCCTTGAGCCAAAGGCCACGTCTGCCAGCATGTGGACATCCAAGCAGTAATGCTTGACAAAAGTGGAAAGTGATGCACACATTGCTGCCTGACAAATGTCTGCAGGGGTTACCAAGCTTCTGTACATCCTAAGAATGCTTGCGTTCAGGTAGAGTGGGTGAACAAATCCTCCAGAACTGCCAGTTCTGTAACAGATATGCTGAGGTAATGGCCTCCTTAATCCAGTGTCCTAAAGTCAACTTAGCATGGGCAAGCAAATAATACCAAAAAAGGATGGTCAAACTTGCAAAAGGAATTTATAACCTGCAAGTACATGAGAAGCACCCTCCAGACAGCCAGAAGGAGATGATTCTTATCCTTCCCCCGACAAAACTCCTTAGAGAAGGAAGGTAGGCAAACCACCTAATTTATAGGAAAGGCAAAAGGCACCTTAGGCAAGAAGGCACAAGCCAAATGGAAACAGCCTCTTCGAAAAAAACAGATAAGGATCTTAGCAAGTCAGAGCCTGTAGCTCAGAAATCCATCTTGCGGAAAAAATTGCGACCAAGAAGACTGTCTTGAGCGTCAAATCCTTTAAAGTAGCGCACTTCAATGGCTCAAAAAGCACCGCTATCGGGCCCTGAGCACCAGACACAGATCCCAGGGAGGGATCACTGACTGGAAGGGAGGACACAAATGCCGAAGCCATGGAGAAAGTGCGAGACGTCTGGGTGCAAGGCTAGAGACTTACCAGGTACCGGACCTCAGAAACAGCCAAAGATGCTACCTGAACTTTCAGGGAGCTAAGGGAAAGGCCCTTCTCCAGGCCATTCTGTAGAAAGCTCAGAGCGTGTTCTATTACATATTTTAACTCATTGGCGGAAAAAAAAACCTCAGTAGTAAAAGAAAAGAGTCAACTGAACGGCTTACATGTGGCAGCTAGAAATTTTCTGGGCCAGAACCGGCTCATAAATGCTGTCCAAAACCAACATCATAGGTCATAAAAAATCCTCCAGTTTAGTAAATCGTATGATTCAATTATATTATTAATATTTAAAACAGACTGATATTTATGGTGAACTGGTTATAACAAAAATAAAAAAAGCAACCACTCAGCTTGAGCCAGCGCTTAGCATGGAACAGACAACCTTTCAGCAACAATGTCGCTATTCCTACACCAGGCGTTTCACCAATACTGCATCAGGGAGATGGACAATCAGGCATCATGTAAGACTGTTGCAAAAGTATGTGCCCAATATACCAGTTAGAGGCACATGATCAGCTGACCTACTCCCAGCAGTAATCAACAGGCTACTCTTCAATCGATATTGCTCTAAACCAACATCAGTATAAACCTCGCTACGACACCCAAATGTGGAATTACTAAAGCCGTGATTACTTCTCACTAAATGTACAAGAGTCCAACAATATAGAAATGCAGATCCAATACTCACTATAGTGCAGTGCCGTAATGAATGAAAAAGCAGAACATGACCGGTTCACTAGTGTATCAGAAAAAAAATATAATTGAAAATATAATTGAATCACATGATTTACTAAACTGGAGGGTTTTTTATGACCTATGATGTTGGTTTGGGAGAGCATTTATGAGCTGGTTCTGGCCCAGAAAATTTTTAGCTGTCACATGTAAGCCATATGTAAGCCGTGGTGTCGGCTCTTTTCTTTTACTACTGAGATCTTTCTCCTCCAGTGAGTTAAAATAAGTAATAGAATACCTACTGACCTTATGTTTATGTATGGAAGCTAGCTTTTCTTTTTTATTTTAAGCTTTTTTACTAGCTTTTTGAGGTTTATTGATTATACAGGGATATCATCCTGTAGAAATGCCAACAGAAATGGCAGCTTGGCTGCCTCAGGAGCCAACTGATGAGAGCCGCACCATCACTCAAAAGAGGCACCAGATCTGCATGTATGCTAGCTTGGTAGACCTCCTCCAGGCTCCAAGCAGAATGGAGACCACCACTGGAGAGTAACCCTTACCTGCTAGCCATCTCCTTTCAAGAGCCAAGCCATAAGCGAGAAGGGAACTGGGTTCTCCAGGATGATTGGTCTATGCTGCAGTAGACCCAGAGATGGAGGCAACCAAAGAGGAGGCACCTGCAGGAGCCACATCAGGTCTCTAAGCCACACTATCCTCGGCCAATCTGGTGCCACCAGAAGAATCCTGCCTGGGTGGTGTTCTATATGCCAAATCACAAGCCCCACCAGGGTCATGGAGGAAACATAGCTGGTGCTGACTTGGCTAAGACTGGGCCAGGGCATCAACGCCCTCTGACCCCATATCCAAGTGGCAACTAAAGAAGTGGTAAACTTCATCAATGGAGCGGATCACCATCAGATCCATTTCAGGGTGACCCAGTGGTGCAGAATCAACTGAAATGTCTCCTGACTCATTTCCCACTCTCCAGGATCCAGAGAATGCTGACAGAGGAAGTCCATTTCCACATTGTCCATCCTAGTAATGTGCTGAGCAGACAAAGCTAGGAGGTTCTTTTCCACCCAAGCATACAGGAGAGCCATCTCGGCACTCCTCATGCGCTGGCCGATTGACATAAGCCACAGCCATAATGCCTGAAAACACTCAAACCGCTCTATTAGAGGCCAGAAATGCAGAAAAGCCAACCTGATGGCCCTCACTTCGAGATGGTTTATGGACCATACCGCTTCCCTGTGGTTTCAATGGCCCTAGGTCGTATGGTCTTGGCAATGGGTTCCCCAGCCCAAGAGACTGGTATCCGTCAACAGGAGGATCCAGGAGAAATAGTCCAGTGGCACGCTCTTCCTCAGATGACAGGGCTACTGCCACCACCACAGGCTGGACTTCACCATCAATGGGAGTGGGAGCCTGTGCTTGAACGTCTGAGAACTCAGGGACCACCGAATCAACAGTGACCACAGGAGCAGTCGCATGTGAGCATGTGCTAATGGCACCATCTCAATGGGCACCACTATCAATCTGAGGAGCTGAAGAGAATTCCAACCTCTGGGAATCTGCTGCACACAGTACAGCACCAGACTATCCAACAGACTTTGACATTCTTCTCTGGCAAGAAATCTCTGCCCACTTGAGAATCAAAACATACTCCCAAAACTCCAGGGACTGGGAAGGCCACTGCTGGATCTTCCCTGATTGAACACCCAGCCAAGGTTTTCTAAGAAGGACACAGATCCTTTGGCGCTGCAGCCACTACCACTACCACCACCACCATGACCTGGGAGAACATCGGGGCAGTGGAAGGCCCAAAAGGGAGGGCAGCAAAGTGATAATGAGAGCCAAACACGGCAACAAATAGACACTTTGCTGATCTGCCCAGATCAGGATCTGAAAATAGCCTTGACTAGATCCAGAGAAGCCAAGAACTTCCCTCGGCACACTGCTTGAATCACGAAGCACAAGATTTTCCATCTGGAAGGACATGCAAGTGCTTGTCAACCCCCTTGAGGTCCAGAATGGGTCAGAAGGAACCATCCTTTTGAGCATGACGAAATAGATGGAAATCTGCCCTAGCCCCCCTTATCCAGCGGAAAGGGCATCACTGCCTTTACAGATCATGTTGAAGAGAATGCAGGCATAAATTTTTTTTACCTGATGCAGGGTTAAGAGTGATCAACCCGAAATGTGGCACGTTGTCATTTCTTGCTGTTCTTTGAGTGCTGATGGAAGCATTCATTCGCGTGAAGAGCTGTGACAAGCTCTGGAAAAGCTTCAGATAAGTGACATTGAGTTTTTTCACTTTAAAATACTTTAAACAAGAGTAAAAGGAACAGTTACAGTGAGGAGGTGGTGGGCTTTCCACCTTCTTTTATGTTTACAGCTCTGACAAAAATAATAATTATCGATGTTAGCTGTCTTACCTCAGGACCTGTTTATTGGATTTTACTGTAGGTGCAGTAACTTGTCCAAGGTGATCTGTACAGCAGCACTTTTGATCACAGATCCACAAGGGGAGATAGAAATATAGAAACATGATGGCAGAAAAAGACCACAAGACCTATTTAGTCTGCCCTTGCATATCAATCACTACAACAGTCCCCTTTTTTCCTTTAGAGCTCCTCTGTGTTTGTCCCATGCTTTTTTGAATTCAGATACTGTCCTCATCTCTACCACCTCCACTGGGACACTATTCCACAAACCTACCACTCCTTCCGTAAAGAAATATTTCCGCATATTACTCCTGAGTCTATCCCCTTTCACTCTCATCCTACGTCCCCTTGTAGCAGAGCTTGCTTTCAATTGAAAGAGGCTCTCCTCTTGTGCATTTATGCCACAGAGGTATTGAAACATCTCTGTCATATCACCTCTATCCCGCCTTTCCTCTAAGGTGTACATACTAAGATTCTTAAGTCTGTCCTCATATGCTTTATAACGAAGACCACTAAGACCACTGATAAAGGCATCCAGAATCGGCTCTTTGCATTCCAGAACATAACCAAACTGAATGGTATCTAGCACCCCGCAATCCTTCGTAAGTTAATTGTTAACTTTAATTAATCTTATTCTGTTAAGTTTTCGGTTCCTAAATGTATCACCTGTTTTTGTTATTCTCCATTTCTTTTAAGCCTTACACAGTTGAGTTGTTTGTAAACCGCTATAACTTGAAGCAATAGTGGTAGAAAAAAAATTGTTAAATAAATAAACCTCTGAAGGAAAAAAACACAAAGCCTGTCTCCAACTGAAGGAACCAGGGAATGGGCCCCCAAACCTTCATTCACAGCCTCGGAGAGACCTCATCTGGAGGGGACCAAGTCCCTGGGCCCATGCGCTCCATGAAAGAACGAGCCCAGAGCCCAGAAGCAGAGGGGAAGAAAGGTTTTCCAGCTGGTGACAATGGACGTTCCAAGACCCCTGGTAATCCGGCCAGCGCGCCCTCAATGGACGGGTGAAGGCTAACAAGAAAGAGCACCAGCCCACTTCACAGCACCCTTGGACCCATCTTCTGGAAGGCCGCAGATTTTGTCTCAACCAGGTCCTTCACCAACTTCTCCAAATTGGCTCCAAACATAAACTTCCTCTAAAAAACTAGTTGGGCCAATCAGGCTATGGAAGATGTGTCCAGTGCCGGAGCCAAATCCAATGCCGTGACCTAATCATCATGGCACCCAGAAGCTGCAGGGGTTGATTTCCATGCCAGAAAGACCAGGCTTGCTGCAAAAGAGAGAGAATTTCAGCGTGGACAATCTGGAATCCGGAAGCTCTCCTCTTGGAAGTGAACTCCCAACACCAGGGCGCACAGATGCCACAAACTCCCTAGAAGGTAATGAGTGGCTCACAGCACGGTCGCCGGATCCTCCAGCCGACTGAATATCCTTACCCATAACGCCATCTGTCACCTCCTGCCCTGAGGCAGGCAAGGCTGGACTAATCGCATTCCCTAGCTGAAAGAGGGGAGCAAGTCCTCCAGGGATGACTCAGAAGCTGCCATGCAAGAACAGAGTCCAAAATCTGAAGATGAGGCACCTCGCTTGCCACAGGTCCAACAATGTTTTCTGGAAAAAGACAGAGAGTTAAGGCAAGTATCACAATAGAGTGCATTAAGGCCATGGTGGCCCGAAAGCACGCAATAACTGCACTTTTACTGTAGTGCACATTAAGTGCACTTTTACTGTGGTGAACATTAACTGTGCTCTTTGGTGCAATGCGCGTTTCAGGCACTTGGAAAGGAACGTGTGTTGCAGATGCTTGGCCAGAATACACATTAGGACAGCGTGACTGTCAGGCACACATTAGGCAACAACATTACTAACACATGCAGAAAAAGGTGTGAAACCCCCACACTGCACCAACGATCAACAGTAGTCCACCCTGAATTGCATCCCAGACAGATGGAATCGGGACACCCCAACAAGGACAGTGGCGAGGTCAAGTCTTGGTACTTACTCGCTGAGACCCCTAGGCTGAAAATCTGTGCCACACTCAGCTCTACTCCCCATGAACTGTTTCTCTGGTTTGCAGCACGAGTTTAAGGTGGCTGGCAGGCAGATCCCTCTGAGAGCCTTCTGCAATCTTCTGGAGAGAGCAGGGGGGGACAGAGAAGGAAGGAGAGGGCATTGAGATTGAGTGAGGAAGTTGTACTCTTCCAGATCCTGCCAAATCTTCCAATTTCTGGTTACTCAACAGGCTCTTATCCAGAGTAAGAGTGCGGAGATGAACCAATTTTCCCTTCTCCTATAGCTACCAACAAGACCACAGTCTAGTGAAGCCTCTCACATAGAGCTCCAGTGAGAGATCAACCTGCAGGCTGTAGTTTACAAGCATTTCAAATCAATCATTTGCTCTCAAATCCTTAAAGTTTTCTTCAGAGAGGAGAAAATCCATCCACCATCTGCTGGAGAAAAAGGAATACAGAAGGGACCTCCAGTGGCTGAGACGAATAGAGGAATGGGAGTGATGCCATTGAAACTTGATCATAAGGACATAAGAAATGCCATACTCGCAGACCAAGATTCATTAAGCCCAGTATCTTGTTTCCAACAGTGGCCAATCCAGGTCACAAGTAGCTGGCAGGTTCCCAAAAAGATACACACGTTC
The DNA here is from genome assembly GCA_033557465.1 of Ichthyophis bannanicus. NCBI lineage: Eukaryota > Metazoa > Chordata > Amphibia > Gymnophiona > Ichthyophiidae > Ichthyophis > Ichthyophis bannanicus. The sequence goes on along the minus strand of CM066044.1, from coordinate 222,250,383 downwards.
CACAATGCTTGTCCTGGAATAAGCAGTGGATTTCCCAGATCCTCTTTAATAATGGTTTATAGACCTTTTCTCCGGGAACTTGTCCAAACCTTTTTTAAACCCAGCTACTCTAATAGCTTTTGCTACATCCTCCAGTAACAAATTCCAGAGTTTGATTACTTGTTGAATGAAAAAATATTTTGCTCTATTAGACTTAAATGGGTTACATTGTAGCTTCATTACGTGTCCCCTAATCTTTCTACTTTTAAGATGGCATAAACAATGATCTATGTTTACCCATTCGACTCCACTCATTAATTTATAGATCTCTGTCATATCCCACCTCAGCTGTCTCTTTTCCAAGTTGAAGAGCTCTAACCTTTTAAACCTTTCCTCACAGAGGTATTCTTCCATCCTCTTTACCATTTTGGTCACTCTGCTCTGTACCTTTTCTAATTCTGCTATAGCCCTTTTAAGATATGGCGACCAGAATTACATACAATATTCAAGGTGCAGTCGTACCACTGAACGACACAGAGACATTATAATATCCTTGGTTTTATTCTCCATTCCTTTCCTTATGATTTCTAGCATTCTATTTGCTTTCTTGGCCACTGCTGCACACTGGGCTGATGGTTTCAATGTATTATTCCCAATGACGCCTAAACCTTTTTCCTGGGTGGTGGTTCCCAATGTGGAACCTTGCATTATGTAACGGTAGTTACATTCAGGTACTGTGTACATTTCCCTGCCTCAAGGGCTCACAATCTAAACTTGTACCTGAGGCAATGGAGGGTTAAGTGACTTGCCCAAGGCCATAAGGAATGCCAGTGGGATTTGAACCCTGGTCTTTCTGGCTCTAGGCTAATGCCCTAACCACTAGATCACTCCTCCACTACCAAGACAGCAAGCGCCTCCCCAACACTATCTAAAATCTTGTGTAGTAGCATGTGAGGCCCACTACCTTCATACCAGGCAGGCATGTTACTAGGGGATCCTCACATCCACCGGCCACCCAGCTATCTACATATCTAATGATTGAACCATCAACTATAAAGGCCATCCTAAACCTTCCCTCATGGGCACATGTCCTTGGAGAAACCTCCTCGGTGTAAGAGGGTTTTACATCACCTGGAGGACAGGTCCTATCTATAGGATCATTTCCTGCCACACCAAGGTAATGCTTTCCTTTCACATGACCTCTCTCCTCCATGGCAACTGCTACCAGACTAGAGGTGGGACTTCAGTACTGTATCTCTGTAGGTCTTGTCTATTTACCTCTCTGTCTTCCTTATGTCCTCCAAGTTTGCTGCTCTAGACTCCAGAGATCAGACTTGTTCCCTGAGGGCAAAGGGCTCCTTGCACCTAGTGCACATGCAAGACCCCTCACCAACTGGGAGAAAATCATATATGTGACACTCAATGCAAAAGACTGAATAGCCCCTATCTTGCTGCTGGACTGCTGTCTGCATCTTAGTTTTAAGGTTTTGTTTAGCTATTTAAGTTATTTACATACTTAAAGTTGCTAGGGATACTTGTAGTGATATAACTATATCAAATAGGTTTTAAGGGACTTTGTTCACCTCAAGATGAATTAATTTCAGGGCCTTAATTAATCTATTCCTGGTGAGGATAACCAGCTTGACCTGAAAGTGAATTTGACCGCCTCTTTATAGGTTTAAGAGCCTATAAAGCTAAGATTATGCCTGGGGTGGGTGGGAAGGAAAGAACATTTAGTAAAAGCTGGCTTGATACACAGGTCTCTGACCTGTGCTTCTAAGGTAATCTGTTAACAATTTCCTGGGTGATTCACACAGTCCTTGGTTTGATAGAAGGAACCTTTCAAATTGCCCCTTTGATTTGTCACTTAGGTTTAACACCTATTTCAAACAATTTCACAGGTCTCTTGCCTCCTAACTGGAAGGCCTCTTTGTAAAAGTCTCTGGAAACAATTTATTTCCTTCTACTCAATAATATTTACCCTATCCTTCCTTCTAGGCAAAGCTGTATTCTAATTTGATTTAAATGAAAGCTTTCTTGGGGTACTAGACCCTGACCTAGTTTAAATTTAAATGAAAGCTCTCTTGATGGTACTAGGCCCTGACTGAGTTAACAAATAAACTGGATTTTAAAATGCACAGATTTATCAGCTTTAACCCAAAGAATTCTCTTTTCCTCAAGATTTAGAGAATTTTCCAAAAGTAAATACAAGTGCATATTTCTTTCCAGTAGTAGCAGTCCCTTTTGGTAATCCTTCAAGAAAGAAAATCACAGAGCTCTGGTTGACCTATTTATCCCTGTGCTTCTAAGGTAATCTCTTAACAATTTCCTGGAAGATTCACAAAGTCTTTGATTTGATAGAGGGAGCCTTTCAAATTGCCCCTTTGATCTGTCACTTGGCTTTAACACCTGGACTTTTCATTGCTTCTTTGTTTCCACCAATTTGCTGGTAGGGAAACACAATCCACTTGCCTGCACTGGTCTAACGGGATTATATGGAAATATGATTAGAATAACATTTTATCTGTAAACACATCAATACAAATGCTGCTTGTCAGTTACTACACAGAGAACACGGCAGGAGGCCCATCGATGGCAGGTTTACATATGGGGAGGGTGAAGGAGGAGAAATGCCCGAAATGCCCGATCACCGTAGACTGTAATAGTTATGTGGCCCCTTGATGTCTGTCTCTTGTTAAGTGCACAGTGAAAAACACAGAGGATCCCTATAGGAAGAGGAGCATTCCTGCTCAAAGCAAAACATAAATGACTTTCCCACTTCAAAAAAGCATAGCAGGGATAGCTGCCACTAAAGTAAAAGGCATAGAGAGGAATAACCTGCAACCATTGCAACCCAGAGTGAAAATCAGAATGGCAATAACTTGCACGAAGCGGCCCTTACAACCTAAAATATGAAGTATGGAGGAAGGGTAACTTGCTTTAGAAATGAACTGACATGCCTGCATCAGAGCAGGAGGCAACTCCAGTCTTTCTGGCCCAAGGTTGCTGTCCTCTAGTGAGATTTGAGCCCCTGGCCCTCGGTAACCTGTCCCAACCACTAGGCCACTCCTCCCCCCATTTAGAGGTGTCTACATGGCAGTAGCTAGAATGTGTGCTTGTGTGTTAGTGTGTATGGGCTTTCTACTGCAGAAATGCTGCTTTTGCAGGGTGGGACATCAGGCACAAACTCTACAGAGGGGCATGCACACGTCTCTGGGAATCTATTCTACTCACAGCAGCTTCCCATCATATGGAATCAAGTAGCATTGGTAAGGTGAACCATAAATGCATATCTCACTGCTGTATATTACACCTAGGAGAGTGTGGGGTGAAAGTAGCTTGCAGGGGGAAGTGTATGGTCATGACAGTACTAGATAGGAGATGTGGGGTTACAGTACTGAGGAGAGGGAGTATGAGGCCATGAGATCATTTGGAATGGGAGGGTGAAGTGTCATGAAATCACCACGCAGGGGAAGTAGGGTCAGGGCCAGCTCTAGGGGTTGTGGTGCCCTGAGACAACTTTTGCTTTGGTGCCCCTCCCCCTCTTGAGACAATCTTGTGGTATGAGCTGTGAAAACAAGGGTAGATTTTCAGCTGGCGCAGTCACTGACTAAAGTTAAATGCTGACCCTGCTATGGACCTTAATCTATATATTCAGCACCACTATCAATATAGGTAGAGGCACAGAATATACTGTTAGTATGACGTCCATACTGATGCTATTTTTTTGTTTAGATCAGCAGACCTAAACTAAATGAATAACTTATTTGAACAGTGGCTGAATATTGCCACTATCTGGATAACGTTTTGGCCTGCCCTCTCTCCTCCCCTAACATGGCTTAGAAACATATGGGAACTAAAAGAGCTTCATTGGCTCCCAATAAACTGCAGAATCATATACAAAACCCTCCTCATTACCTTCAAAGCACTCAATAAGATATCATCCTCCTCAATTGCTCTTCTACTCATTCAGACTCCCAATAACAGATCCAGAAGAGCACCTGCTGAAAACACTCTGGTCATACCAAAAGAATCCATAAAACTTAACCAATCAACCATCAATAGGGCATTTACAAGCTATGCCCCCAGATGTTGGAACAAGCTCCCTCCTAACATAAGAGCAATCAAAGACCTCACGCAGTTCAGAAAAGCCATCAAACATCACCTGTTCCTTATGCACTTCACTCAGCCCGGAGATCCCCCCCACCTACATGCTCACTCATATGTGGCAACTGAAACACCTCCACAATAAAACTAACACCTAACCCTGCCCCACATGACCTTACAGCTCTCTATCTCCTCTTTACCAACAGACTACAAACATGCTGTAGCTAAACTGGGCAGCAAAACCTTATTACGATCCCACCTTGTTAATTACATGTTGCGAAACTCGAATGTATATAGTTTCCCCAGTTATCCAAGTTCAAATCCCTGTTTTCTGTAAACGTAGGACTATTTGTACGTCCAAGTGTTTATTGTTCCAATGTAAACCGCACTGATGAGAAATAGCGCGGTATATAAGAATTGTCAAATAAATAAATAAATAAACTATCTTGCCATTTAGCATTTTAAATGGCCCAATATTATTGTTTGCATGCTCTAATCTTGACCAGGCACCAAGTTAAATCTTTCCTTGGTTCTTTGACTTCAATTCCCTGAATTCAGGGCAAGTAGGAATGAAACACACACACAGAACTTTGGGGTATGTTTACTAAACTGTCTTAACGTGCGCCTGGCGATAGTGTGCAGGCTGCCATAAAAGGAGTGGCCATTTCAGCCTTAAAGTAGCAAAACGAGATTATCGCGCGATAACGTGTGCTGCGCACATTATCGGGCGAGACGCCGCTAAGCACGTTAACGCGCAGTAATCTTAAGAAGGCACCCAGACATGCAAACATAGAAACAGAGGTGTAGCACAATGGTTAATATGCTGACTGATGATACAGGGGTCATGTGTTTGATCCCCCATTGTGCCTAATGCATAAGGCTGGCTGAGGCATCAGCTTTGACATGTAAGTATTGTTTCTTGAGGCATTTTATTTGTATTTTTATTATTGCTGCGAGAAAACACACCCTCACGTGCCGTAACCTAAGGTGCCGCATAAGGCACCCCATAATGCACTCCATAGGGCACATTATAAAGTGCACTGTCCACCAAGGCACCCTATAATGTCCCCTATAGGACACCTTATAAGGCGCTTGATAGGGCGCCTTAAGGTTACAGTACTCTGAGGGTGTTTTTGCTGGCAGCACTAATGTACATTAAAAATAGACAATGCCTCAGACAGCCCTACCAAATAACCCCACCATGGGTTTGAACCCATGACCTCTGGCTTTGCAGACAGTGAAGTAACCAGTGGGCTACAGCTGCTAACAAACCCCTGGCTGGCTGCAGAAGGACTGCACGTCACCACACAAACTGTCTGCTGTGGTTACCAGGATAGGGTTAACCCACCCATACCCATGATGCACTGCACATGGAAACTCAGCAGTCGATAGATGGGGTATGCACCCCCACAGCACCTCGGCCTGGTAGGGGGAACTGACCATGTGTGGTACTGGCACAGAGTAGCCACAGACAGTCACATTGTGCGGGAACTGTGCTCACCCTGAGAGTGAGGTGGGGCGCCCAGCACCAGGTCCACAGCACCTTTCATGGCTGAAATACGCCATGCTGCAGGTCCCCATCAGTGCTACCGTGTGTGATAGGTAGTTCCTGCAGACACACCTAGGTTACATCTGTGTCCTTTTGTATTTCTCAGTCATGTCTAGCTCTTATGGGCTATGATGCACCCAGAATAGTGCATATCCTGTGTTGGTGCCATGGTTACATGATGTAGGTGAAGGGGGTGGTGCTTGGACCCATAGGCAGATTATGTACCAACACACAACCCACCCTCTGGGGCTCAGGGTGGTAAACAGGATCACCCACCAATAGATCCACATTCTACCACCCTGCAATGGTAGCAGTAGAGGGGACCATCAACCCCAGTCCTGCTGGGGAACAGACACCCTACAGGGCAGGCAATGCAGAGCTGTACACATCCATAAAGCAATAGCAGACAGACAGTAGGCCTGGAAATGCTCAGCTGCCGCTGCCGCCTGTTGTTGCTGTTAAGAGTCTCCAAATTGGTGTCAACTCATGGAGATCCTCTGGATTGGTGTCGACTCATGGAGGTCCTCTGGATAATTGACCTAAACTGTGTTCGGTATTCAGCCAGGTGACTTATTGTTGATAGAGTGGCACCCATAGCTGCTGTTGTATCAGTATATCTCATTGCTGGCCTTCCTCTTTTGTGTTGACCTTTTACCTTGCCAAGCATGATGTCTTTCTCTAATGATTTCTCCCTTTTCATGATGTGCCCAAAGTATGAACATCGAAGTCTCGTCATCTCAGATTCTAAAAAAACTTAGGTTTTATCTTCTTTAGTACTGACTGGTTTGTTCTTCGAGCAGTCCATGGTATACACAGTATTCTTCAACAGCACCATAATTCAAAGACATCAATTTTCTTCCTGCCTATCTTTTTCACTGTCCAACTTTCGCATACATATGACGTTATTGAAAATACTATGGCTTGGACAAGTCGAATCGTTGTATGGATAGAGACATCTCTGTTCCTGAGAATCTTGTCTAGGACTTCATAGTCATGCTGCTGAGAGTAATGCATTGTTGGATTCTTGACTGCTTGTTGTTTCTTTTTCGATTGTTGATCCAAGTAGGTTAAAGTTGTCAACTATTTTGATTTCTTCTCCATCAATGATAAACTTATTGATTTTACCAGTTGTCAGGATCTTTGTTTTCTTTACGTTAAGGTGCAGGCCCATTTTAAGACTATGTTCCTTGATCCTGTGAAGCAAATGTTTCAGATCTTTTTCACTTTCAGCCAGTAATGTGGTATCATCAGCATAGTTAAGGTTGTTGATGAGTTTTCCACCAATCTTCACACCTCGGTTGTCTTCATACAGTCCTGCTTCTCTGAAGATTGTTCTGCATATAAATTAAATAGGTAGGGGGAAAGTATGCAGCCTTTTTGTATATCTTTGCTGAATTTAAACCATTCTGTTCTCCTTGTTCCATTCAAACTGTTGCATCTTGATCAATGTAAAGACTGTGCAAGAGAACGATCATGCTTTTTTATATGGCCCAGAGTTTCTCATGGTTTACACAGTCAAAAGCCTTGCTGTAGTCAATAAAACACATATAGATATCCTTTTGTTATTCTTTTGTCTTCTCAAGGATCCATCTCACATCTGCGATGATTGTCTCTCGTTCCTTACCCTTTCCAGAACCCTCTTTTGCACTTCAGGCAGTTCTCATGGTTATAGTCTCTGCTAAATGATCTTGAGTAGAATCTTGCTGGCATGTAGGATCAGAGCAATTGTACGATAATTTCCATATTCAGTCAAATCACCTTTCTGCAGTACTGGTATAAACACAGATCTTTTCCAGTCAATTGGCCATGATGTTGTCTTCCCAATTTCCTGGCAGAACCTTGTATATATGGTAACAGCTGCATCCAATTGCTGTAATACTTCAATGGGAATGCCATCACTGCCCAATTCTTTGTTCTTTGATAAGGCTTTCAATGCTGCTTTGACTTCTTCTTTCATAACCAATGGTTTCTGATCATAAGGTACAGGGAGGAGAGGGAGGCTGTTGGTCCACCTGATTTTTATGGTATAATGACTCTGTATATTCTTTCCACCTTTTCTTGATCTTCTCAGTATCATTCAACATGGATCCTTGAGCATCTTGTAACATTTCAGTTCCAGGCTGGGATTTTCTCTTTAGGAAGCCAATCTTGTTCTTCTCTAATAGTTTCTGATTCTATTTCCTTGCATGGGTCATTGTAGAACTTCTCCTTGTCTTGTCCCGCTGCACATTGGAAATCTCTGTTGAGTTCTGTGATTGCCTCTTTCTCCTCTGGCTTTAGCTTTCCTGCATTTCTGAGCAATTTTCAGAGTTTCTTCAGTCATCCATTTTGGCCATTTTTGCTTTTACATCTTTTGTAGAGACTTCTCACTTTCTTCCTTCATAACCTTCTTGATGTCATCCCATAACTTTTCTGGTGCTCTGTCATTTGTATCTAAAGCAGAAAATTGATTTTGCAGGCAGTCTTTAAATTCCAGTGGTACATTCTCAAGCTCATATTTACTACATTCATGAGAGGCTTGTTCTTTTTCAACTTTAGCTACATTTGCATGCTAGTAGTTGGTGATCTGTACCACAGTCAGCTCCAAGTTTTGTCTTTGTTATAGAGCTTTTCCATTGTTGACTTCCACAGATGTAGTTAATTTGACTTTTGTACAATCCATTAGGTGAAGTCCAGTGTACAGTTACCACTTGTGTTACTGGAAGAAGGTATTTGAAATGAATACATAGCATCTGAATCCTTTCGTGATCCTGCTCATAACTTTGTGTCTGCCACTGGACGCCATGCCTGGATGCAACTCTGCCAGGATGCTACATGTGACGCTTGATGGTGCTGAACAGACATTGGTTAGATGCATATATTTGTTGTGGCTTTTTCCAAATCTAATTTGAACTCTTTTGGACTTTATATATTTTATAAATATGTTGAATTCTATCAGTCTTTCTCCAGCTTTATTTCCGTTGCCAAGTCCATATTTTCCAACCACTTAGCCTTCTTATTTGTTGTCAACCTTTGCGTTCCAGTCACCCATGACTATCAGGATATCCTATTTGCATGTTCTGTCAATTTCAGCTTGTGCTTGTTCATAGAACTCATCAATGTTTTCCTCTTCTGCTGTTGTTGTTGGGGCATATACCTGAATTATAGTTGTGTTGATGGACATTCCTCGTAGATGAATAGAAATTAAGTGTTTCACTGATTGCGTTGTATTTCATAACAGTTGTTGCAGGTTTCTTCTTGATCATAAATGCAGCACCTTTTCTTCTTTGTCTTTCATTTCCAGCACAGTATACCATGTGATCATCAGATGCAAAGTGCCCGATGCCAGTCCATTTCAGTCGCTGTCACCCAACAGATCAAGTTGTTCACATTCCATTTCATTCTTGACAATCTCCAACTTCCCTGAGATCATGCTTTGTATGTTCCATGTCCCAATTTGTAAGACATCTTTGCAGCTTCTGAATCTCATTTCATGCACAGCTACATCAGCAGTCAGATTTCCCGAGGTCTTTGATCCAACCACATCCATCATAAATGCTGGTTTTACTCTGAAAAGTCTTCAGCTCCTCCCCAGTAGCCAGTTCAGTACTTTCTGACCTGAGGGTCTCATCTTTCAGCACTATAGTGCAATTTGTTTTGTTGAGACTGTCCATTGGATTTTCGTGGCAAGATACTAAAGTAGATTGCCAGGCCTTTCTTCTGCGCAGGTAATTCTAGTGTGTTGCTGTTGTTATAGAAATGTGATCCTCTGCCGCAAACACCATCCCATTCTGCTGCTGCCCAGATGGATGGTTTGTCTTAGTCGAGCACCTCAGCTGAGACCTGTCCATCTTGGGAGACCCTGCCAGTAGTTAAGCTACTGATAGCTTAGCTCTCAGCATCACTAATGTACAGAAGCTCTCACAGCATGACAAACTGCAAACCAAGTGAGGGCCTGGAGTGCTACAGGAAGGAATTACAAGTTTTACAAACTAGTGTGGTTACCTGCAATGCCCTTTCACCATCTCCTGCAGCACCTCTTTTTATTGGCAAAAAGCTGTCACATTGTACAATTTCACCTTACCTGCTTATGCTAAGCTTTTTGTTGCATTTCACTAATTTATATCTATAGTTTACATCTACATGTTTCAGGCCAAACCTTGCTGTTGCAGGTCAAACTGGACATAGACACACTGGTCACCCCTAGCCATAATTTCTAAGAAGCATTTCTGGAAGTAAAAATATTCTGGGGTATGTTTACTAAAACCCCGTTAAAGTGCGGGCCGCGGTAGTGTGAGGGTGCCATATAAGGCGTGGGCGTTTCCTGTTGAAGAAGAAAATCCGGAATTTACATATGCGCTAAGGTGCGTGGCGCCCTTGTGCGCCCCGCACATTAGTGCATCAGATAGCTGCACGGGAAGCATAAGTGGCGCGCTGATGTGTACACAGAAGAGCAGAGCCACAGCACACTGGTCAAGGCCCTTACCAATGGTGCAGGGATCAGGAATTCAATCCCCCACAGTGCCCAATGAAGACAGCTGGCTGAGGCATTAATTTATGAGGCACATAAATACTGGGAGGCATAAGGCAGCACGCTAATGTTTTTGGCGGCATATTAATACTGGGCGGCATAAGGCGGCGCGCTAATGTTTTTGGCGGCATATTAATACTGGGCGGCATAAGGCGGCGCACTGATGTTTATGGAGGCATTATAATACTGGGCGGTATAAGTGGCGCGCTGATGTGCACACAGAAGAACAGAGCCACAGCACAATAGCTAAGACACTAACCAATGGTGCAGGGATCAGGGGTTCAATCCCCCACAGTGCTCAATAAAGACAGCTGGCTACAGCATCATTTTATGAGGCATTGAAATAATGGGCGTCATAAGGCGGCGCGCTGATGGGCATAAGGCGGCACGCTAATTTTCTAGGAGGCATTTCAATATGGAGAGGCATAAGGCGGCGCGCTGATGAGTAAACTAAAGAGCAGAGCCACAGCACAATGGTTAAGGCACTTACCAAAGGTGCAGAGATCAGGGGTTCGATCCCCCCAGTGCTCAATGAACAAGGCTGGCTGGGGCATTACTTTAGGAGCCAGTCTAATATGGGGAAGCATAAGGTGGTGTGCTATTGATTTAGGAGGCTTTTTAATATTGGGCGGCATCAGGTGGCGTGCTGATGTGCAAGCATAGGAACAGAGCCACAGCACAATGGTTAAGACACTGACCAATGGTATAGGGATCAGGGGTTCATTCCCCCACAGTGCCCAATGAACAAGGTTGGCTGAGGCATTGCATAATATGGGGAAGATTGCTTTAGGAGGCATTTTATTTCTATTTTAATTATCATTAATAGCAAACGCACTCTCAAATCGTGTTAACATAAGGCGCCCTATAAGGCACATTTTAAAGTGCACTGTCCGCCAAGGCACCCTAGAATGTTGCTTATAGGGCACCCTATAAGTTGCGTCACAGGAAAATGTATAGTGCCCCTTATATGGACGGAAACCATAAGGTGCCCTATAGGGTGCCCTATAAAGCGCCCTCATAGGCACCTTATGGGTACAGTACGCTGAGGGTGTTTTTGCTGGCATCAAAATATGTACATCAAAAAACTGATAATGCTTTGGACAACCCTATCAAATAACCCCACTGTGGGTTTGAACTCATGACCTCTGGCTTCATAGGCAGTGATGTAACCATTGGGCTACAGCTACTAGCAAGCCCCTAGCTGGCTGTAGAGAGCCTGCATGTCACCACACAGTCTGCTGCGGTCACCAGGATAGGGTTAGCCCACCCATACCCATGATGCACTGCACATGCAAATCAGCTGTCCACAGATGAACACAAGATGGGGAATGCACCCCCACAGTACCTTGGCCTGGTAGGGGGAAGTGACCGGGTGCACCCACACAGCACCTCGGTCTGGTAGGGGGTACTGACCGGGTGTTTTACTGGCACAGAGTAGCTACACACCATCACATTGTGCGGGTACTGTGCTCACCCTGAGTGTGCGATGAGGCGCCCAGGACCAGGTCCCCAACACCTTCCATAGCTGAAAGAGGCCATGCCAGAAGTCCACAAGCAGTGTTAATGTGTGAGATAGGTAGCTTCTGAACAAACACCTTGGATGTCTCAGTCAGGTGTAGCCCCTAGGAGGATCATGCACCACCACAACCCCCCTCCCCCTCCCCCTCCCCCAGGGCAGCAAACAGGGCCTCCCATCAATAGATCCACATTCTACCTCCCTGCAAAGGTGGCAGTAGAGGGGAACATCAACCCCAGTCCTGCTGAGGAACAGACACCCCACAGCACAGTCAATACAGCTCTATACACATCCATAACACAATAGCAGACAGACATTAGGCCAGGATATGGTAAGCTGCACCCCACCACTATCTGATATTCTCCTGCAGCAAGCCACTCCATCAAGACACATACCAGCTGCAAACAGTCTGCTAGTTAGTCCATAGTGCATGTTCCCAGTGAAGATGCATGCACCCAGAACTGGGATGTCAGCATACACAGCAAGCAGATAAATCAGTGACTGAGCCCCATAAGGAAACCCATATTTATCACATGAGAGAAATACTATATAGCACTATGGGGGTGCCTAGCCATGCTGTGGTCACTGCACAGTCAGGGTGAGAGTGATCTCTCAGCAGGACATACTGAGGTCACCCTGTCTGTGTAGGTGGTGGCCAGGCACTAAAATGTCCCAGTCAGTGCCCTATGCCCTGTGCAGATGCACTCTGGCCAGGCCACCCTGTCCGGTCTATACCCATGGTACCTTGCTCCTCATTATGCACATTGGCAGCCCAATACTGGCAACATTGCTGGCAGTGTGGGATGCGGAAGGTGTTTGCAGCCACCACACACTGGATAGACAGACAGCCACCCCCACACCTATGTCAGCATTGTGCTACTATAGAGGAGTTCAGCAGCCATACCCACCACACCAGTCCTGGGCAAGTACAGGCAAGGATATGGTACACAATACTGTTGGGGGTCACTCCCCAGGGTGGTAAACACTGTCAGAGACCAGACCTGAAGCACACACCGCAGACATCAGGATGATTGTTGTGATGGAGCTCAATCAGCAAACTGTGCTTAACGTAGGAATTGATCTCTGCCAGTTATCATAGGAAACGTTTGCTAGCTGTGTACCATATACTCAGGTGTAGGGTGGAATTGCTAAGGTATGCAACTGCTAGTATTGGGAGATACAGACAGGGCCCAATGTCCTGCCTCTCCAGGAGGCATTGGCCAATGGGGCCTGTGGGGGGGGGGGGGGGTGTGGGTGTGTCTGGCCCTGTTGGCTGCTGCTTTACGGCAGAGTTCCCCAACTCAAGTCCTGGTGTTCCAAACACTGTTCGGGTTTTCATGCTGTCCCTCATAAATATGCATGAGCTACATCTGCATACCATGGGGGTGGTGCATAGATATGCAGCACAGGCATTTGTATTAGAGGCAGCATGGAACCTGAATGGTGTGGGGCCCTCCAGGACTGCATTTGGGAGACTCTGCTCTAGGTAATGCGCCTGTTTATGGTGTCTGTGTTTGGTGTGGTAAAATATAGGCGTATTAACCATGCATATGTTCTCAGCAATAAAGGTTTGTTCTTACTATCACGGTTTAGTTGTGGGAAAAATATGTGGACAAGATTGGCAGTGGCCCCAGCTGGCTTTGAACCTGTGACCTTTTGTTCTTGCACACACTGTCTGTGTGCACTGCACCACTGTGTTGCCACAGATATGCTGCATTCCCTGGGGAGTCCATGACTGTACATCCGACAGAGCCTGTCTGTTGCAGTGGACGGTGCCAGCCTGCACAGGCCTAGGCCACTGTGTGCTGTGGCTTGCAGCCACTGGCCCCTCCACCACCTGTACCCTTCTGCCAACATGCAGACATGTCCTTATCTTGGAAAAAGCATATGACCTGATTGAGTTGTGGCACTCCAGGACTGCATTTGGGGGACTCGGCTGTAGGTAATGCCCATTGTTATGGTTTGTGTGCGGTGTAGGGTAAAATATGGGTGTTTGAACCATGCTTATGTTCTCTGCAATAAAGGAGTGTCCTTACTATCACTGTTTAGTGGTGGGTAAAACTATGGGGACTGGGTTGGCAGGAGCCCCAGCTGGGATTTGAACCTGTGACCCGCTGGTTTTACTGGAACTGGCTGTGTCTGTTACACCACACTGTGACCACAAAGACAGTGCAGTCCCTGGAGATAGGAATCCTGGCTGGACGAGTCAGAAACCCTGCTCTGCACAATTTTACTGTGGGCTCATTTACCTTGTACGGAGACAAAAGTGCAAATAAGCCTCAAAAATGACCTCGAAAAAAGGAGCAAAAACCCATGACCAATCTGGCCAACAGTGATATTAATGGGCAACCATAAAAAACACTCCCAGGAAAGCTCCAATAAAATGAAATGATTTTTGAAAGGGTCTACGGAGCGTAGACCCTTCCAAAAATAATTTCCTTTTTTTGGAGCTTTCCTGGGAGTGTTTTTTATGGTTGCCCATTAATATCACTGTTGCCAAGCTGGATTATAATTTTTTAGGGATCTGTTGTGGTCATTTTCAATTTATATTTGCTATTTTGTTCTGTGCACATGTATCACACTGTTCACGTTTTGCAGGTTTCCCCGGTTTTGCTGTACATTGCTGACGGAAATGGTTTCTCTTCCCTTTAAATCAGCTCTAACGCGAGGGTTTCACTCGCGGTATTTGTTTTGCTGAAATTCAGCCCCACTCCTGTGCGGAGAGCCTCTCCCCTCCCACTCTCCACCCATTGACCCCATCCCCCGCCCCTCGGGAGCCTTCCTCCACCCTCGAAATGCCTTTCCACGCCTCTATCGCACATCAGCGCGCCGCGCTCTTGTGCGGGCGGAGCGCACTTGTGCGGGCGGCGCGCACGCGTGCGGGCACCAAAAACGCACTATTAGCGTGCGCTAAGGTACCTTAGCGCACGCTCAAGTGCGCCCCGCACAATTGCGCGGTTTAGTAAACATACCCCTCTGTCTCCACATGAATCTGTCTCTCTGTCTAGTTGTTTCTGTGAGGATTATTTCTGTCAAGATATGACCTTAGCTTTTCTGCCACATATCTCTCCAGGTTGCTAGTAAATTCCAAGTTGCTTTCATTCTTTATATTATTAATCCTTTCAGATGGCCCTAATACCCCATGTGGGCCTTCTTTACAATTATCTATTGTAGCGCCCTCTACGGGTTGCCAGAAACCTCACTATCCTCTCTTTCAGCAGCATTTCCATTAATTTACTCACCACAGAGGTCAGATTAACTGACCTCTAGTTCCCATCCTCATCCTTACTTCCACTTTTGTGTAAAGGGACTACATGCACCTTTCTCCAGTCCTCTGGGACCACTCCCGACTAAAGAAGCATTGAAAAGGTCAGACAGTGGATCTCCCAGAACAGTGGTTCCCAAACTGTTTTTGAGGATATCTACTATGAATATTCATGAGAGAGATTTGCATACACTGCCTCTGCTGTATGCAAATCTTTCTCCTGCATATTAATTGTGGATATCCTGAAAACCTGACTGGTGGAGGAGCTCCCAGGAAAGATTTGGGAACCACTGCGCTAGAACTTCCCCAGGTTCCTTCAATACTCTGGGATGTATCCTATCCTGTCCCATCACTTTGTCTACTCTTAGTTTAGCTGGTTCCTCACAAACATAGCCTTTTGAAAATCATTCAAGATCCCCTTCACTACTGTTTGTGAATGTTTTCTGAGGTCCTGCTCCAGACCCTTTATCTGTGAACACAGAACAAAAATATTTGTTAAGCAATTGTGTTTTATCCTCATGAGCTTCTACATATTCCTCTCCTTCACCTTTGAGTCTGACAACCCCACTTTTGCACTTCCTCATTAACATATCTGAAAATGTCTTGTCCTTCCCTTTTACTGCATTGGCTATTTTGAATTCCATCTGTATCTTTACTTTCCTGACTACTTTCCTAGCTTCTCTTACTAAATATTGTGGCTTATCTTCCTCTGTCTGTGATCTCTTGTATTTTATGAAGGCCATCCTCTTTTTCTTCACCTTTTCAGCTACATGTTTTGAGAACCATAGCAGTCTCTTTTTCCTGTTACATTTATTTACCTTTCTAACAAAAAGGCTTGTTGCCCTTAAAATAACCCCTTTCAGTTTTGCCCATTGCTTTTCTACATCCCCCAGCTGTTCTCATCCCGCTAATGACTCCTTGAGATATTGTCCCCTTGAGGTATTGTATCTGCTATGTATTTGTGACCTGGATTGGCCTCTGTTGGAAACAAGATACTGGGCTTGATGGACCTTGGTCTGAACCAGTATGGCATTTCTGATGTTCTTATGTTGGCAAAGTTAATTTTCCTAAGTTACCAGTTGCTGGAATAGTTCTCCCTGTAGAGAATCGAGGATTTCCTTACTTCTAGAAGATACCGCAGCAGGGCTGTGCCAATCAGCATCCAGCACACTGAAATCACCCATCGGTAGCACTTCCACCTGGCACTAATATTCTGCTTGAACTAGTGTGGTGGTGTCTGTATTACTTCCTGCTAGCTCACTCCCACTCTGATGAAAATAACCTACTATTTTTTGGCACTTCTCAGTCGGTTGCCTCAGGATAGGGCTACCACTTTCCTTGCTCCAGAGGCCTAAGGGGTCTCGGACTACCAGGTGCAGCAAATGTACAAAGCATCTGATCCCCAGAAAGCTCTACTCCTTTACTGCTTTGACTAGGTTCATCCCACCATTTATTACAAAGAAACCTGAAAGCACAGTGTTCTGTTTCTGCCCTATGTGCCAGCTCTCCAGAATTGCCCTTATTTCTACAATGATATGGGTCCAAGTCTGGATATCATCCATTACCTGGCTATGCCATACGGCCCATCAATACCCTCCTCCTGTTGCACCCCGCTCCTACCCCTGTTAAACCTACAGCCTGCTACTGCCTTATCCGACTGCCACCAATGTGCTGTCAGGGCGAGATAGGAATGTGCAACATTGTGACTAGGCCCGATGTCAGTGGCAAAATGCCTGCTACTACCAACCTCTGCTTTCGCCAGCTCTGCCTGTCACTGGTGATACAACTGTTTATACAGCTGGAGATCACCTGCCTACTAAAGGTGGTCCTGCAGGAAACTCAGTAGGCGGGAACTAAGAGATGCAGCTGCCTCTTAAACCCCATCTTCTCAACCATGTTCGGGGAATGGCCATCGAGGGTTATCATTTCCCTGATGCACTGTGTCACCATCCTTAATGATGTCTGCCGCCTGCCCTATGACAGTGCTGTCGAACATCATCCTATCTCTTCCATGACGGCTTGCTTTGTTGCATGTTGGACTTGCTCCCATGGAATCTGACTGGTGGAAGAGGCTACTGGTTGTTATTTCCATTCCCGGATTGAGTCCCTAGCTAGGATCAGCACCCTCCTTTCTACTGAGCTAAAAAGGGTCCAAATGATGTTGCATGTCCGTAAGATGACCCATCGCCCCCCCCCCCCCCTCTACTCGTGTGCTTCCTAGAGTAATTACATTATGCATACTGCAGGTCATCAAGCACTTTAAAATGCTTTCATGCCTGTGAAGATTTATGAGACTTCCCCTGTACTTCCTTGTGGGGGGAAAGGCGGTTGCTGCTCTTGGTGCTACTGCTATATCTGTGGCTAAGGACAGAGGAGAGGATGAAAGGCAGCAGAATCCTTTCCATTCTCTATTATCCTCTCTACCTGTGCTAACAACAACCTCTTCAACTCCCTCTTCAGCCAGTACACTTTCAGTATCTGATGGTTCAGATGTAAATTCCACATGAGGCAGTTTCTCTAAATGGATTAGTTTTGCACATACCATGAAGTCATTAACCTCACTCCTAAGCCAGGGCATGTGGAATATGATCTCAGCCTCTCAAATTTATTGCTAATGCTCACTGTAATACTCACATCGTGCCAAAAAGAATTTCCTTCTGGAGTTCATAAGATGTAATATAGGCAACGTGTCAAAGTGCGATTGGAAATTCTTTTTTAATTAGGCCCATGGCTCCCAATACAATGGGAAATATTTTCTATAAGGGGACTGTTGTAGTGGTTGATATGGAAGGACAGACTAGATAGGGCATGTGGTCTGTTTCTGTCGTCATGTTTCTATTTATCTTTCTGCCACATTTTATTAGCCTCTGACTGCATTTCTTGGTATTTCAGGATCGTCTTCCTCTCCACACGATTCATAGAATAATTGCTTGGAACCCACACCTCTATTATCAATGCCGTTCTGGTGTTTTTCTCCTTTACCACTATGTCAAGTTTCCTCACATCCAGTTTCTTATCCGTTCACATCCACTTCTTCATTCTCCATTATTCTCTCTGGGGCATGATTGTAGTGCTTTTCTGATACAGTATGCCTGTTGCTAGTGTGAGATGCTTTTACCTGCTGTTTCTCTCATGTCCCCCTATTCTACACTGTCTTAACTTCCCTATGCCCCGGGATGAAAATATCACCGTTCACCTGCTTTGTCACAGTTTCACCGGAACGCTGGAAGCTACAGCTCTTCCTGTACTCCTTTTAAAAACATCTCTCCTTAGCTTTGTCAGCAGGCTGGAGGAGCCCATAAGAATACCATGGGAAAGACCTGTTTCTTTCTTTACACTTGTGCTAATACTGCTCTTGCCTGCCATCATTTCTTTCCTTCTAGGACCATTTAGTTTTCTGAACATACCCTTCCCAAGCATTTTGATATGCTCTTGGAAGCAGGGACTGCCTGTCTTTTAGTGTCCTGCACCAACCAGCAGACTTGTACCGCCCTAGAGTACCATCACTCCAAGTGTGCTGCTTCCTGGTACTGTGTCTGGGGTCACACACCCAACCTGGGGTAGACCCTTCATGGTACAGTTACCTTGCCTGCCTGCTCACACTCTTCAAAAGACTGAGGAGAGGGGGAATGTGTTTTCCTGGCTAATACTCCTATTGGACTGGATTCCCAGATCTTTGGAGAAGAGACTGCCTGTTTTTTAGTGCCCTATGCGAACCAATAGACCTGTGTGGCTCTGAAGTACTGTCATCCCAAGTGTACTGCCTCCAGGTGCGGTGCTTTTGATCACCCTCTCCCCCCCTCCCCCCCCCCAATCCTGGGGTAGGCCCTGCACTGTACAGTTATCCTGCCGACCTGGGGAGGACTGGGGAGAAGGGGAGGGTGTTTGCCCAGCTAATGCTCCTATTGAACTGGATTCCCAGCTCTTCAAAGGGACTGCCTGTATTTTAGCATTTATTTAACTTCTAGCTTGAACTGTATTCTATGAACATGGGATGGAACAGATACATACAGTAAGGCAATGTGCCTTCCCACCCCCATAGCTGCTGTTAAGGGATAATAAATGAACAAGACTGTTATAAAAATGATTTCACTGTATCTTCTTGTGCAATGGAATAGATATAACCTGTCCTTCCCCTCTATCTGTGGCTATGTTGTACCAATTATACACCTTATACTAATGCTTTGAACAGTAAAAGCTATTTCCAATTGTGAAACTGTAGACAGATTTTCCCTAGCCTCTCTCTGACTTTCCAGACCTCTTCCCCCAACCCCAGAGAAACATTCCCTAGAGGAGCAGATAGGAGGAGAAAGGCAAGCCTATTAAAACTTTCAACCACCTAGTTTTAAAAGAAGACTGACTCAGCAGCAGCACTAAGGTAAGCAAAAACATTCTGCTCCCGTGAAGGTGCTTTTCTCTCAAACTTTTTTCGTGCTTTCAAGTAGCAAGCCCCAGCTAACACCCCTTCCTCAGTGACTCAAGTCACACTTAAAATTATTTTTTCTGCTAAGCCCCAAGGATCCCTTCCCCACTTCCTCAAAGTCAGATTTGAAGCTGCTGTTATCCTCTCTCCTTTTTTCTCTTCTTTCCAGTCCTAATCCCCAGTTACCCTTCTCCTTCACTCTCAGAAGCTCAGAGACCAAATGGTTCTCTGGTATTTGTGCTGGACAGTGTGTTCCAGCCCTGCTGTGACCTCAACACCCTTGGGATCTGCAGAACTCAGGCAGAAATAGATTTCTTTGGCTGCCTGTCAAGCAGCGTGATTGGCTCATGTGCCTTGTGCTGGCTGCAGGTCATGCCTCCTTGACCTTCTCTCCCTCCAAAATTAGCTCCAGTGTGTCTGGTGGAACCTGCGCAGTTGATGAAAACAAAGTGAATGAATGGCGATTCATGAAATTTTATTGAACATGGGCAGTCAGTTGGCACTTGGACGAACTAAAAATCACAATTTTCATTGATTTCACCATGGGGGTTATTCTGCCTTGCGAATAGTGGAGATGAATGTCCGGTTCGGATGCTCAACCCCCGCGATTCGCAGGGGCCGTATTCCCATGATAGAGCTCCCCGCACGTAGAGCAGCTATGTGCGGGGAGCTCTGGACGGGGGTGGGAGGAAGTGGCGACAGGGCAGAGGGTGGGTGGAGCGGAGGTGGGCCTATGACCCGGATGTACAGAGCCAATTCAGGTCGCGGCCCTGTATGTCTGGGGAGGCAGAGATGGCTGGAAAACGTATTCCACTTTGGAGGTGGAATAAGTGCCCCCCACGATGGCGGGCAGCACTGGAGGATCCCCCTGATGAGGTGAGCCACAGCGGGGGGATTCCCGCTGCCCGATCTGGGCCTTGGTGGGCCCTTCCAGGGGTCGGGCGGTGGGGAAAAGCATGGTCATGAGCTTGCAGAGCTGCGGGGCTCCTGCTGGGCGTCCCGGTGCCATGGCGACAGGATGCCACGGCACTGGGACTCCAGCAGGAGCATAGGTTGGGCTAGCTGGGAATCTCACTGGATGTACAGCGAGGCTGAATCAGGACCCGTCTGGCCCATCCAAGTGCCCCGATTCTGCACCTGAGGGAATATCTAGCTCCCAAGGTGCAGAATCGGATGCAAATCCAGGCCATCCAGATTTTGAACATCCCGGACGGGCTCTGATTGAAATTGGCCTTTAAGTGTATAAAAACACTGCACATGCCTTAGCCATCCCCTAACTGCTGTGATTCTCTGTATGTGGGAACTGGAACTTCTTCTCTCATAAAAATGCATTAGGCCATTTTTCTGGGGGGATTATTTCTCTGTCCAATCTGATCCATTTTCAAACTTGATGTGTATTTTCACTGGTTTTTCCCCCATCCCAACTTTTATCCCATCCCATTTAATTT
The DNA here is from genome assembly GCA_033557465.1 of Ichthyophis bannanicus. Taxonomy (NCBI): domain Eukaryota; kingdom Metazoa; phylum Chordata; class Amphibia; order Gymnophiona; family Ichthyophiidae; genus Ichthyophis; species Ichthyophis bannanicus. The sequence continues at coordinate 222,229,586 of CM066044.1, read as the reverse complement.
TTGTAGATTTATTTTGACCCCAGATGGACAGACAGACAGATATTTCTCTACCCACTTCATAAAATTCTTTCCAAGTTCCTTTGGGTTAGAACAGGGATTCTCAATCCAGTCCTCGGGACACATCGAGCCAATCAGGATTTCGGGATAACCACAATGAATATGCATGAGAGAGGTTTGCATACAATGGAGGCAGAACATGCAAATATCTCTCATGCATATTCATGAATAGCTTCAGGAACCCCGTGCACTCCTGCCTCTACCCCACCATCTTTGGAAATGGCAGTAGCTGACCGCATGCAGTGCATTCCATCTTGTTTGGTAGCCTGATCCCTCACCCCCATGATGCATCCTGGACTGAAACCCTCACTTCTACAAGTCAACCTGCTCCTTGCTGGTCTCCCATTGAATCATCTCGCTCCCCTCTAATCCCTTCAAAACTCTGCTGTGTGACTAATCTTCAGCCAGTGTCTCTATGCTCACAGAAGCTCTCTTCACCGGCTCCCTATCCATTTCCGTGTACTGTACAGGTCAAACCTCTCCTGCTGACTTACAAGTGCTCCTCATTAGCTCACCTCTCTTATCTCTCTCTACAGTCCTTCTCAGGAACGCCACTCATCAGGCAAATCACTCTTATACTGCTAACTCCAGACTCCATTTGTTCCAGCTTACTGCACCATTTGACTGGAATAGACTATCTGAGTGTGTTCGACAGGCTTCGTCTCCAGTTTCAAAACCCACCTCTTTGAGACTGCTTTTGGATCGTGACCCCCTTATTCTCCAGCTTAACACCCTTATGTCTTTTATGAATTCCCTTAAAATACCCGAGCGCCCTGTCTGCTCTTCTTCTCTGTCTTGTAGGAACCGTCTCTTATGTGTCCGTGTACAGCTCTGCATATGCCATGCAGCACTATGCAATTAGTATTATTATTAGTAGTACTATGATACTGATTGGCTTGATACAGATAAGTGCATTTTAACTGTTAATGAAATAATTGGGTTGATATTTTATTTACTTTTGTTTTTTGGCCAGTGATTAAAATTGGAATCCCCATATTATCCTTTGAAAGAAGTTAGCGGTCCAGTTTGAAGTCTTTTCCTCCTTTATTAAAGAAAAAGCAAATTTCCCTTCTTGAAAACGGGCACCTGCACTATTGGCAAATACATATTTGTTGGATTTGTGATGTGTACAACGAACCCATTTCGAGACATTGCCCCAGGAGATCCATTCCTTGTTCACTCTCAGATCCTGACAGTAAGAGGTGGCATTTCCCAAGTCTCCTTAACACTTGTTTATAAAACGGACTTCCAGAAGTTTGTCCAAACCATTTTTTAAACTTAGCTATTCTACTAGCTTTAACTAGTTCATCAACCTGTACATAGTTAATTGAAGTTAACCACTCTGTTCCTTTTCATTGTAGATGGTTACCTGGTTTAATGTAAACATTATTTGTAAAATCAAGTTCCTTGTAAACCGCTTTGACCTCTGTGAAACGCGGTATATAAATACAGCCAAATAAATAAACAAAGGTTAGCCCCAGAGTTGATTCAAGATGTTGGAGCCCTAGGCAAACCTTAAGCCTTTTGCTTCCCTGGCTATCAGAATGTATTGTTTATCTTTGAATACCCTGCTCATTGCCCCAAACAAGAAGCTGCTGCTCTAGGCAACCTCCTAGTTTACCTAATAGTTGGACCAGCCTTGGCTTTAACCACATTTTCTGGAAATAAATTCCACAGCTCATGCTTCCACTGCAAAAAAAAATCGCTTTCATAATTTGTTCTAAATCTGCTACCAATTCGTCTCATGAAGTGTCCCCTAGTCCTAGTACTATCTGAAAGAGTAATACAGCATTCCTTATTCAACTGTTCCACCCCACTCATGAGGTTATAGACCTCTCTCATATCTGCTCACAGCTGCCCCGTTTCAAAGCTGAAGATCCCTAACTGTTTAGCCTTTCTTCATAGGAAACAGTTTCATCCCCTTCATCTAGTGTCCTTCTCTGTATCTTTTCCGCCTCTCTAGATGGGCTGATTGGATCTTCACACAGCACTCAAAGGGTGCTTGCACCACAGGTTTACCGCCCACAGTGCAGTGCAGACGAGTCTCTGAGGAAACACTGACCTAGGGTTGGCAGCTGGAGGATCCTGGCAGGAGGACCCCGAGAGACGCCCATTCCTCATGCGGGAGATACAGCGAGTTCCCTTGGTGGGGAAGCAGGTGCTGGAGTGGTGAGGCTGAGTGCGCTGTAGCTCTCGCTGCTGCTCCAGGGTGCTGTGTGGCTAGGATTCGTCTCTCTGCTTACAGGTAACAACCAAGAAATATTAATGTTTAACCACAGAAGGAACTGTGATTGCATCCTCTCTGTATTGCTATTTTGCTTTTTCTGATGAACTGTGAACCTGATAACTGATCTAGAAAAGGTCATTTATGCTCATAAGTGGCTGCTCATGCATGCAAATAGCTAAACTACTGGCATCTCTGTGCACTCTTTTTAATCGAAACTAAACGGCTATTTCTTCTTTTCTCACTGTAGCTTTTTCTACATCTTTCAGTTTTCTAATCTACTCCTCTCTCCTATACTTTCATTCCTTTTATATGTCTCCCATCCCCTCCAAACCATCTCTCACTCCTGTAATGTAAATCTTCCTTTCCCATCTTTTTAGTTTCTTACCCTCTTGCCTCTGTCAATCCTCCATTATTTTCCTTTTCTTCTGCATTTTCTTCCTGTCTCTCCCCTCGGCATCTGCCTTTCTTCTCCGCTGTTCCTCAGCATCCGCTCCTCCCTCCATCCACTCTTTCTCTTCATTTCTCTCTCTGCTACCCTTCCATTCCTTTCGTTCCCATCCCTCCACATCATCCATCAGATCACATAATATCTAGTTCCCATTTTTCTCTCTTGCCTCCATCAACCTCTCATGTCTTTCTTTTCCAGCATACACCCTTACTTATGCATTTATTTGTCTATTTAATTGATTAATCAATCAATTATTTGGTATACTGCCATTCGAGAAGTAAGATCACAGCATTTCACAAGTTAATAACAATCTCTGGGTGCAAACAGTGAACATAAGAAAATAAGAAATAGCATACTGGGTTAGACCAAGGTCCATCAAGCCCAGTATCCTGCTTCCAACAGTGGCCAATCCAGGTTACAAGTACCTGGCAGGTACCCAAAAAGGCACACTGGTTCTACTATGCTCGTCCTGGGGCAAGCAGTGGATTTCCCAGGTCCCCTTTAATAATGTTTTATGAACATTTACTCCAGGAACTTGTCCAAACCGTTTTTTAAACCCATCTACACTAACATCCTTTTCTACATCCTCCAATAACGAATTGCAGAGTCTGATTACACGTTGAGTGAAAAAATATTTTCTCTTATTGGTCTTAAATGGGCTACATTGTAGCTTCATTGCGTGTCCCCAAGTCTTTCTACTTTTTGATGGCATAAACAATTGATCTACATTTACCCATTCCACTCCATTCATTAATTTATAGACCTCTATCTTATCTCCCCTTAGCCATTTCTTTTCCAAGTTGAAGAGCTCTAACTTTTTAAGGCTTTCCTCATAGGAGTATTCTTCCATCCCCTTTACCATTTTGGTGGCTTTTTGCTGTACCTTTCTAATTCTCCTATATCCTTTTAAAAATATGGCAACCAGAACTGCACACAATATTTAAGGTGTGGTTGCACCATGGAACAATACATTGACATTATAATATTCTTGGTTTTATTCTCCTTATGATTCCTAGCATTCTATTTGCTTTCTGGCACACTGAGCAGAGGATTTCAATGTATTACCCATGATGATGCCTAAATCTTTTTCCTGGGTGCACTCATAAGACCCCCTCATCAACTTGGAGAAAATCATACATGCGACAATGCAGAAGACTTGATAGCTCCCATCTCCTGCTGGACTGCTGCCTGCATCTTAGTTTTAAGGTTTTGTTGAGCTATTTAAGTTGTCTACTTAAAGTTGCTAGGGGTACTTGTACTGATACAACTATTTCTAATAAATTTAAGGGATTACTGTATGTTCACCTCAAGATTAATTAATTTCAGGGCCTTAATTCATCTATTCCTGGTGAAGATAACTAGCTAAACCTGAAAGTGAATTTGATCACCTCTTCCCCTTTAATAGGTTTAAGAACCTATAAAGGTAAGATTATGCCTGGGGCGGGTGGAAGTTGGAGTGGAAAAACACTTAATAAAAGCTGGCTTGCTACAGTGCTCTTACTTGTGCGTTGTGATAAGGAAGCTTATCATAGCTCAGGAAGGAGCTATAGAAAAGGTGAAGTGACTCTGAACAAGCAACCTGTCAGTTCTGGTAGAAATAAGAAAACAGAATTTTCCCATAAAAGACTACCAGTCCCAGAATGCACCAGGTTTCCAACAGCCATTAGAGGAGCTGAAGTGGGGAAACGTGTGTTCAATCAGGAGGGCTATGAGGTAATCCCTAAACACTCATCTCAAAGGGCAGGGCCTGATTCAGCACAGCTGCGCTGTGTTAGGGAGGAGCACTCATCTAAGCAGAATAAGAGTAGAGTTTATTCTACAGATGACCATCTTCATGATCACCTTGGATATCCAGAGAAGGATCATCAGTTTCATCTGAAGGATCATCAGAAGCAGAAGTCAAACCGGACAGACAGAGAGGGAAAGAGACCCTTTGGAAGAAGGAAGAGAAAAGCCTTTGAGAGGTCTAGAAGAGTCCAAAGCAGTACGTATACTGGGAGGCATTTCAAGGGCCAGCATACACCATTGGACTGGGGAAAGCCAGAGGAATGGTGCTGCAGAGCTAGGAATCACCAGACGCTACCTGTGAGGGAGACGGCTGCACGTGGAAGGGACCCTAAGACCTATGCCAGAAGGTATGTGAAGAGAGATCCAGTGTCCAGGGATCTGGATTGGAAGGCTGGACATAAGAACTGGACTACATACTGGCCAGGCTATATAGAGAGGAACTCTAGCAGCAATGGAAGCTCAGGTATGAACACTGATCTATGCCCTAGCTATAACCTTGAAAGACAGCAGGGAAACAAGTATTCTCCTGAAAGTGCTCCATTGAGAGATTCATCTGTGCCAATCCATGATATTGAACCCATGCTTGTTGAACAAGGGGGAATAATAGCAGATGAAGATCCTATTTATATGGACTGTTCTCTGTCTAAACTCCGTTGGTAACTTTCTGTTATAAAGTACAGCAACCATCACAAAGAAATACAAATTTGTTCTTTAATCTACTCAGAAAAGCTCCTGAAGCAGGATTTGACCCACACAGTGGAAGGCAAGCCAGCTAAGGGGTTTCAGCTGGATAACTGCTAGCAATTAAGCCTTACCTAATTGCTTGTGAGCTAGGAAGAGAATCAATCTATGTGGGAAGTAATCAGAAGTTAATCTGAAAAGAACAGTTTGTTTCTTGCTTTGTGGCTTTTCATTTGTTGTTTTCCTGATTTTGACTTTGTTTTTCCAAGTTAACACTGAAAGCAAGTTACCTGATTTTATGTGCTACCAAGCATATCTGTGTTGGGAGAAATAACCCCATAAATAAATATCTTATTGGCTTTACCCAAGAGCACAACTAAATTATTGTCAGCAGCTGTGTCTGGTGTGAATGAACTACATTGTCCACAATACCTTGCAAATCATATAGAGATATGCACTTGTCAAGACTGTGAAGATTCTCACCCAGGCAGCCGTCTGACAGCGTCTAAGGTAATCTCTTAACTAGTTCCTGGATGTTTCACACAGCTCTTTGTTTGATAGAGGGAGCATTTCAAATTGCCCCTTTGGCTTTAACACCTATTTGAAACAATTTCACAGGTCTCTTGCTTCCTAAATGGAAGGCTTCTTTGTAAATGTCTCTAGAAACAATTTCTTTCTTTCTGCTCAAAGAATATTTGCCCTATTTTTCCTTCTATGCTAAGCTATACTCTGATTTGATTTAAATTAAACGCTCTCTGGTGCTACTGAGCCCTGACCAAGTTAACAAATACACTGGATTCTAAAATACACAGATTTATCAGCTTTTACCCAATGAATTCCCTTTTTCCCAAGATTTAGAGAATTTCCCAGAAGTATATACTTACAAGTGCAGTTATCTTTCCAGCAGTAACAGTCCCTTTTGGTGTCCCTCAAGTGACTAGAACAGCAGGAAGAAGAAAGAGGCGGAAGCAGGACAACAGCATCAGCCCCTGCTGGGTTTCTTTGGTGCCAACACCTTGAACAACTTCAAATTTCACAGGCTGATACTTCCGCTTCCTACTCTGGGTCAGACCACAGGCTGAGAGGACCCAGCATCCGCTCTCTGCACAGAAGTCAATCCAGGTTTGGATTTTAGATTTAATTACTGGACTCAAGGCAAGTTACAAGCAGACAAGGAGTTAATTTTCCTTCTGCAAGTAGATTTACATGCAACAGTTGTAGTCAGAATTATTGGCACCCTTGCAGTTCAACCCCTTAATGCCCAATATCTCCTAAAAAAAGTGGCCAGTGAAATGGCTATGGACCACATATGCACATATATTTCACACATAAAATAATCAAATAAAACAAGACCAATTAAAAAAGAAAATAGTAGGAAACTGGGACATTGCCAGGACATGATTATCTAACCTAAACCAAAATGGCCAGACTCCACAACAGAGTAATCTCCCCAAAAAATATAACCTCTACTAATGACTAGGTCTATTTTAATCACATTTGCAGTACAAACTAAAGCAACTTAGCTGCATTTTTGAAAAACGTCAGAAACTGAGCCACCAACAAGTTTCATGACTTGGTGAAGAGCATGTAAATGGGGTCATCGGCGACACATCACTGCATTTTGGGTCGAAGTGAAACTCTCAAATACCCAACGTCAGGCAAAGGTTCCCCGTGATTCATCCAGACAGGTCACTCATGATCCAAATCATACATCCAAAAGTAAAAAAGAATGGTTAAAAGGAACAAATGGACTGTTTTAAACTGGCCAGCAATAAGTCCTGATCTCAATCCAATTGAGAACCTTTGGAAAGAGCTGAAATCTGCCAATTGGCAGAAGGAATCACAATTGAAGAGTGGGAGAAACTACCAGCAGACAGATGTATGAAACTTATAGATGGCTACAAGAAACGCTTGGAGGCTATCATCACTGCCAAGGATTGTGCAACCAAACATTAGTGAAGGATGCTATTAATCCTTTCCAGGTCATATCTTGCTTTTTTCTCAGAAATGACTATGTCTACATTGCATAGACATCTAATTTTTTTGTTGAATACCTTTGAACATACTATTAAAATATTATGATGACATACAGTTGAAATATATCAATTATTTCTCAAGATATTGTACACTGTCTACTGAGGCGGCATTACGTGCACCCAGGCTAGCTGCAACATTAGCAATTAGTACATACTACTGATGCCCGCACTATCCCACTCTCTCCCCAGTCCCACACCATCAGGCAATTTGCAGGCAGCATGCAACACTTGTCCCTCCTACATGGTAATAGTTAGTACGGACTCATGGAAGTGGTTAATTGCATAACACACTTCAGTAAAAAAGCCCCTAAGTGAGGTGCTCAAGGGTTTGATCCTTGGTTTCCCTGGTTCTCAGCCTGTTGCTAACCACCATGCCATAATATTCACTACAGGTGCCTGGGACATAGTTGGTAGATTCCAAAGAGAACATCCATTTGTTGTTCACTCTAGTGCAAGGCTTCTTAACTCAGCTCTTGGAACACAGCTAAACAATCAGACTTTCAGGATAACCACAATGTATATGCATGAGAGAGATTTGCATGCACTGTCTCCATTGTATGCAAATCTATTTCATGCATATTCATTGTGGTTATTCTGAAAACCTGACTGGCTAGGTGTGCCTCGAGGACTGTTCTCGTGGATAAGTGGCTGCTTTCCCAAGTCTACCTGTTTAATAACCAATTATTAACCAATTGAATTTGTCCAAACCCCTTTTAAACTCAGCCTTGCTAGACCATTTCCCCTCACACTGTTGTTGGCCTTATAAGTAAGAACGAGCCAAATCACAATGCTAGAAAAAATCGTTCTCTTTCACCTCTGGTAAGGATTTAGAAATAAATGTTGAGGTCTCAGTAAAAAAGAGCACAGCTATTTAAGACTCACGTCAAAATTATAGCACAGTGCTTTGTCACATCAACGACCTCCAAACTATATTTTAAACAAACTGCCAGTCGTTCCTTTCTGATGAACACTGACAAACAGTTAAAACTTATCTTATGCGACTGGACAGCTGCATATAGTTTTAAATTGATCCCGACGTACACCACCGGTACCTTCAAGACGTTTCACAGCAATGTTTCCTCAAGGGATCCATTAATGCCAAATCACACTACAAATAAAGATAAAACCAATATAATTCCCATCCCTACTACACTAAAACTCCCACGCCTCAAAACCGAAATACACAATTAATCAACGCCTTACCTCTGATGCAGCCCGCGTACACTCAAACTGCAGCCTCACACTGTTCCCAACTCCAGAAGAACTTCAAAACTGCCACAGTGAACAAAAAACGCATGCACGGCATTTTTTGATCACTGTGGCAGTTTTGAAGTTCTTCTGGAGTTGGGAACAGTGTGAGGCTGCAGTTTGAGTGTACGCGGGCTGCATCAGAGGTAAGGCGTTGATTAATTGTGTATTTCGGTTTTGAGGCGTGGGAGTTTTAGTGTAGTAGGGATGGGAATTATATTGTTTTTATCTTTATTTGTAGTGTGAATCGGCATTAATGGATCCCCTGAGGAAACATTGCTGTGAAACGTCTTGATCAGGGCCGGATTTACCTTGAGTGAGGCCCTACGCCAACAAAAATTGTGGGCCCCCTCTGCCCGGCTGAATCCCTCCCTCCGCGACGGCTGAGCCCCTCCGTGCCGGCTTTGAGAGGCGCGAAGGGAGAGTGTCTCCCTCGCGTCTCTGTTAACAATGCCAAGCATTTCCTTCATACATCTGTAGAACACAAACAAAAAAAGCCAAAGAAATTCAAGTTAGAAGTGTGCTGCCTTTAACATCTAGATATATCACTCAAGGGAGTGTCTCCCTCGCGTCTCTGTTAACAATGCCAAGCTTTCCTTTCTTCCTTGAGTTTTTCTTTTCTAGCTACAGATGGTCTGGATGTATCAGTCAAAACTACCTCAAACAAGTTTTTCAAGAGCACATTACAATTCTTGATTATTGCTTAAATAAAAAGAAAAGAGTACTTAATACAAGAGCAGCTGTTTTGTCTGTGGTTCACTGCCACTATTAAAAGTCACGTTAATGGACATCCTGTATGATCAAGGCCACAATCGGTGGCCCTTATATACCTAAGCTAGGAAATGCCCTGTACAGAGTCTGAAAACCTCAAATGCAGTTACATCCACTCAGGCAAAAACAGATGTATTAAATTACAGTAACTGGTTCCCTTACATGGATCCGACAGGTTCTTTAACTTTTTTTTTGGGGGGGGGGAATCCCTTATAGAAAATACAAAACATTTTAAAGCATTATGTTTAAGCACATTCATCTCGCCCGTCCCGATTTATTCATCTCCTAAAATTAGTTAAGCCAAATTAGTTTTAACATTGACTTTGCCAATTAATACAGCACTAGATGGTAAAACATTCAGTATCTACATTGCATCTTATATCCCTTCTGATTTCACCCACACAGGTCAAGGGGATTGAATGGATAGCCTTCTTAAAGATCTTACCTTCCATGTTTGTCTTAGAGTGGCTACTTTCAGGAAAGAAAAAGTCTCCCAAGAAAAAGCTTATCAAGTTCAGCAGAGCGGTCTGAAGGCATGAGGAGATACAGACGGAGCAGCGCCAACAAGCTGTCATTGCAGTAGGAAGGGCGCAAGGATTGCCCTCAAGCAGGAAAACAACTCAGCAGTCTAGCCTGGGGATGCGGGTCTATGACAGGCAGCGGGCGCGGCGTGACCGGAGTGGGGGAGAGAACTGAGCAGCTCAGCACCGACGCACCCTGACATTAGCCCCCGAGCCCAAGTTGGGGGTCCCCCCAGCAGCATCATACAGCAGAATATGCAGCCCCGTGCAGTCGCTTACCTGCATAGAAGCGGATAAGACAGCCGATCTCGGCCTCCATGCCCTCCTCCTGTACCCGGCCGCGGTCTCGGAAGCCCAGTTGCAGCAGGTAGTCGCTCTGGATCTGCAGTGGCCGCTCGTGGGGCTCCAGCCTGCGGGCGCTCTCGCCATGCAGCTGCACGTACAGGGCGGGCAGGCGGGCGGCCTACAGGGGGTCGCTCTCGGGCACCGGCGCATAAGCGATGACCGGCGAGGGGCAGCCCGGGGTGACAGGATCCAGCCCGTCTGGGTTCAGGCCCAAACGCTCCGGGTCCGTGTCGGCGAGCCGCAGGGTGCGGGGCGGCGGAACCAAGCACGGCGCATCGTCCACCTCGTCGTCGTCCGGTGCCAGGCGGGAATCGCTGGACTTCCTGCTGCTGCTGATGGCGATGGCGGCGGGGCTCAGGAGTCGGCAACAGCCGTCGCTCTCGGGCTCCGGGTCCCCGGGGCAGCAGTGCGGGTGGCTGGGGAGGCGGGCGCCCGGGGGAGCCGCTCCTGGGCCTGGCACCCTGACTGCCACCACCGCGCCTCCCGCCTCCTTGTGCCGGAGCTGGAGCAGGTGGGCGGCCACCTGGGCGTCGTCGGTGTGCAGCGTGCAGAGGACGGGCCGCAGGCCGGGGGAGAGATGCCGCTTGGACAAGTACACGCAGCCCCGCTCCGGCCCGGCCCGCATCCACTCGTGGTCGGCGGGCAGCAGCAGGGGCAGCGCCTGGCGCGCTTTGCCCGGAGCATTCCTGTCCAGGCTGCGGCTGTTCAACGACGACCAGGATGAAGAGGAGGAGGCGGCCAGACACTCTCCCTTCGCGCCTCTCAAAGCCGGCACGGAGGGAGGGATTCAGCCGGGCAGAGGGGGCCCCCCGGGACAGTCCATGCTGCCGCGGCAGCAGAGGGGGCCCCGCGGGACAGTCCATGCTGCCGCGGCGGCAGTCAGCGATTTTTTAAAAAAAATTTAATTTTAAAAAAGCTAACAATTTGTTCAATTTTTGTGGGCGCTTGCCAGCTGTGGGCCCTACGCCACGGCGTAGTTGGCGTATAGGTAAATCCGGCCCTGGTCTTGATGGTACCGGTGGTGTACGTCGGGATCAATTGAAGGGATCAATTTAAAACTATATGCAGCTATCCAGTCGCATAAGATAAGTTTTAACTGTTTGTCAGTGTTCATCAGAAAGGAACAACTGGCAGTTTGTTTAAAATGTAGTTTGGAGGTCGTTGATGTGACAAAGCACTGTGCTATAATTTTGAAGTGAGTCTTAAATAGCTGTGCTCTTTTTTACTGAGACATCAACATTTATTTCTAAATCCTTACCAGAGGTGAAAGAGAACAATTTTTTCTAGCATTGAGAGACCATTTCCCCTAGCAACACATTCCACAGCTTGATTGTACAACCAGTGAAAAAATACCTTTTCAGATTTCTTTTAAATCTGCTATTAGTAGGTTTCATGAAATGTGTGTAGGTACTCTAGTCTTTGTGCTATTTGAAAGGGTAAATAACTCTTCTGTATTTATCTGTTTTAAGTAACTCATGATTTTATAAACCTCTATATCTCTGTCAGATGTGTCTCAGACACTCATACCGGAGCTACAGAAGATTTATGAGGATTTCAGAGAGCCCCGCCCAACCCTATAAAATAATGTATTTGCATCAGACTGAGTAGGAAGTATGATATGAAAAATCGAAAGTTTCCCATTAAATATGAGCTATAATATTTATGACCCTAATTCTGCAGCAGGAGTCACGGATAAGAAACAGCAGATACAATCTCCTCTCAGGAGAAGTAAGAATCAGAATCACAGGGCACTCAGTAACCCTCTCACTTCCCCTTCCAACTCCTGCCTCCCTTGTTACACTGCCTCCCCTGCAACTTCCAACCTGGCTATTCCTCCTCCCACCACCAGCTGCTGCCTTTACCTTGTCTACTACTGTGATTGTGCCCTTGCTGCCCTGCTCCGTTCATCCTGTGCTGTTTTCTGTCGTCTCTCCGGGTACTGTTCCTGCTTCCTGCTTCCCCCTCATTGGCTGCCTGTTCCTGTCCCCGGAAGAACAGGAAGTGACGCGGTCACGCTTTGCGCGCCCGTGCTCCTCCCCCCCGTGGACAACATGCCCCATTTAAACACCGCTGGTGCGGTCCTCTGTGCCGTGGAGGAGCACGCCGCGGGTGCGCGCCCAAGGAGCAGATCCTGCTCCTTGTGCGAGCTCCTTGGGGCGAGGTTGGGGGCGAGTCTCCAGAGCCTTCCCAGCCTTCTACCCACACTTGCTCCTCATCCCTCCAGGTCTATTCGCGTCCTCCTGGTGTTCGGTCCTCTCCAGCCTCCTTTCCACAGCCACTCGGTAAGTTTTCTCTCCTTTCATTCATATCCTGTCTCCTGCTGTGTTCTGCTTCCCTCACAATGTCTGCTATCCCAATCCACTGTGGTTGGCATCCCCTTCCCACTGTCCCAGCCCCCGGCCCCTACTCCCGGACCCTCACTAACCTGGTTTATTGTTCTCCCCATCGTTCAACTCCATCCTCCCCCCAAACCCTCCTATTCCTTCAGCTTGCACGCCTA